>JALDNG010000020.1:6030000-6630000 GCA_024349245.1 Neodontobutis hainanensis
TGTTGCCACAGTGTGTATACTGTATATTTTTGATGGTGTTGGTTATAAAAGGGCCGGGATGCTTTCGGCATCACCTCCTTGAAGACGGACTTGATGACAAAATACCCACAACCACACCATTGCTATCTTTCACAAAATAAATCTTGCAACATCTGACTCCCAGCTATCACATTATATAATATGCTTTTCTTCAAATGCACATGTAACTAATGATTTAAGGCATGGAACCTAAAATAGATGTATACACCAAATAGACATGAGATGCATTGTCATTGTGAAAGGAGGAGATTTTGCACCTTTGCTTCAGATTCTCTGCTTCCAAGAGTGGCCTAGTTTCCACATTTAACTTTTAAAGTGTTTGTTATTTCTGTAACTATAGATCATTCATTACCGAAGACAATATATCACTGTTTTTTGCTTGACATGTCAGCATTTAAGCTCAGATTTGTACAAAGTATACCAAAAAACGTTTATTACCAACAAAGCATGACAATTTTGTATTAACATTGTTTCTGTTTCTTGTGCATTGTCGGCCTTTTTTTTTTTTTCTTTCTCATTTTGTTGGAAATGCCAGTATTTTTGTGTTACAGCAGTTAAAGTCTGCTGCAGGCTGCTGTACAGGAGACACTTGGCCTGTGATGTGTTTTTTGTGCTTTGAGACACTTGATGATGAGCACTAGCTATAGTAAAGAAGACACTTACTGAATTCACAATTTATTCTGAAAGACATCTATGAGCACTTAAATGTTTAGAAGCAAAATCATTAGGGCGCTGACTGCACTTTTTTGTAATGTTTTACAACTTAAATGCACAATAATGGTTGCGTTAAAACGGCTGTATTTTTTACATAGGCCTACAAATCTAAAGAGCACACGTCTTTCACATTTTTCCATTAGTCACCTTTGTAAATGCTGGTAAACCTCAATGACTCACATGGAAAAAGGTAAATTATTAGGCTTTCCTAAAACCCTAATGGAATAGTTTCAACAGAGCAAAGTTTTCCTGCAGGACTTTGGTGTTTTTAACTCACCTGTACTGTTGCTACCATTCTTACCCTTACACTGATCGCCTGTAACCCATGACTCACTATTACTGCTTTGTAGGTTAGGTCATTGCCATTGTCTACAAGCAAAATAAGATTGTGTGCTAATATACTATAAATGTGAACGTGTTAGATATACACATTCTTCTAAAACTAAATATATTGATAGTTTTACACAATTACTTTTCTATCGGATGCACTGTTTTATTGTTCCTGTCCAAGGTTTTTAGAATTCAGAATTTCATGTCTGAAAAAGATTAAAACATTTGTCTACGTGGACATAGAATCATCAGTGACAACATGAACATTTTGGCTCCACACACATATTTGATGTCAGGGCCAGGGAGACCTGCACAAATAATATGAATAAAACATAACCTGTACATGACCTACTCATAGTAAAACTAAAGAACATAATGTTCAATGTAGCGGGATGGCATCCCCACAAAAACCTGCTACATGGGTCCATTTTCTATAACATTCCTAGAAGAAAATGGACAAAAATCTTGTTTAGACTGCAACAAAATAATGCAAGATTTTTTCTGGATTCTGAGAAGTGGCATGAAGCTTATTTGATATACAAATAATCTTCACATTTTAGTAATGAAAACATGCTTTGTTGGTGCAACATCAAGGCACATGACTGTCCCCCATGGCAGAACAATCATATTGGGTAAAATGGGAACTACGAGTCTTTAATAATAATAAAAACAAACATATGGTACATCTTTTAAAGGCAATATATGGGCAGTTTCCTGTTGTTTTGGGGACAATGCAGTCAGCCTTCTTTCTCTAGTTACGCAAAATGACACACCTAAATTCTGTTGGAGTTGAAGAAGAAAGGTAGTAATCTGTGTGCATGACTTATAATTCACTAAGCCCTGTCAAAAGCTCAAATTGAGTAACCATATGTTTTTTTTTTTTTTTTAAACCCCAATTTTCTGGCTTTTGTAGACGTCTGTGTTCTTTTTTGAATTCATACGTCACATTCAACTCAGAATTGCATGTCCCATAGTATAAAGAGAGGTATATTCATTCATCTACACTTCCATCCCTTTCACAGACCCTTTTCTAAGATCAAGAAAGGAATAGGATCAAGAATAGTCAGATTGGTTCATGGGCAAGTGGTCAAGGACACTGACGCCATAACACCAGCGTGATGCCATTGACTGTGCTGTGAAGCCAACTGTGATTTAATATCTGAGTCGAGGATCCAACAGCGCAAGCAGGAAACATGACTACTGGTGCTTTGTAGGAAAAAAAAAATAATCTAAATGAAATAGAGCAGAAATGTTCAGATACATGGTTGTGTTTAAGGGGTTTGGTTGCTTTACAAAAAAGGAAAATGCCTGTAATGGAGTGTGTCTTACTAAATACCGTATTTCCAATAAAGTAAATCATTATAATTTTTTATGTCAAATTGATATTTTTGTTTTTTCGATTTTTTTTAAAGGCTGGTCAAACATATACATACACAATATAATGTATAATGTTTAGTTGATAAAAGTAAATATTTCTCATCCAAACATGGTCTTTTGTTATGTAAGTAGACATGTACAGAAGCAGAAATTGGTCATGACTGCTTTAGTAATGTAACCAGCCATTTCAGGACCACTTGGTCTCAACTCAAAACACAGAAGAGCAGGGTAGGTACACATTCATTCATTTTGAAATAAACAGTATCAAAGACATTACCTTGAAGTGGCAACAGTGAACATGTGGGCCATAGAGCGTACAGTGAAACAACATAGACAGCCTTCTCTTTCGGATCAAAAACTAATTCTTGGAAGTGTGTAGAACATACACTGGAAATCATGTCAAACTCTATGAAAGTGTCAAAATAGTTAAAATAGTCCACCATCAAAGCTGTTGTACAAAATGAAGGCATTGTCAATTGTTAGCCTCGCCCTTTACGTCTGTCTTTTATGTGCAGCACTTAAAGACAGCCCTGACATTCCCACATCCATCTCTTAAAGCAATGTACCTTTTCAATAACAACTTTCTGTCTATCCTCTAAACCATCCACTCAGCTCATTTCCTGTTTTGTTTTGTTCATCTCACAAAGCATAATGGCATTCTTATCTACTCCCACGGACAGGTACATCCACTTTTGGTTATTTTATACTGCTCTCCTAAAGTGGCACATATAATTTTTCTGTTTTGATATAAAAATAATTGGTTGTGCTCATACGTTTACATACCATGGCAAGATTTGTGATTTTTTTTGGTCATTTTCCAGAGAATTTTGAAAAATAAAAAACAAAAAACTTTCATTCAGTTATTGGTTGGATGAAGCCATTTATTGTGAAACAATTGTGTTTACTCTTTTCAAATTGTAATGACCAGAGAAACTACCCAAATGACCCTGATCAAAAAGGGATATTGGTCGGAGAACATGCACACAAGTTGACACAAACGTGTTTGAATGGCTACTAAAGGTAATCATCTTAACATGTGATCTGTTTGCAGGTAATCAATGTGTGTGGATATAAGCTCAGTGAGTTTCTGGGCTCCTGACAGACCCTTGCATCGCTCATCCAGTGCTGCACTGATGTTTCTGTTTTCTGAGTCAAGGGGAAAATAAAAGAATTGTCAAAAAATCTGCAGAAAAAAGTAATTTAACTGTATACAACAGAAAGGGCATATAAAAAGATATCCAAGGAATTGAGAATGCCAATCAGCAGTGTTCAAACTCTAATAAACAATTGGAAAATAAAAAGGTCAGGTAGACCAACAAAGATTTCAGCCACAACTGCCAGGAAAATTGTTCGGGATATAAAGAAAAACCCGCAAATAACTTCAGCTGACATATTGGACTCTCTTAAAAAAGTGGTGTGGCTGTTTTAAGATGTACAATAAGAAGGCACTTGAAGCAAAATGGGCTGCATTAGCAAGTCATCAGAAGACATGTATTACTACGTAAATGCCACAAAGCATCCCGCTTACAATACGCCAAACAGCACAGAGACAAGCCTCAAAACTTTCAAAGTCATTTGGAGTGATGAGACCAAAATTAAACTTTTTGGCCACAACCATAAATGTTACATTTGGAGAGGAGTCAACAAGGCCTATGATGAAAGGTACACCAGTCCTGCTGTGAAAGGTGGAGGTGGATCACTGATGTTTCGGGGATGTGTGAGCTACAAAGGCACAGGAAAAGCTGTATGCAGCATGTTATCAAAAATACTGGAGAAAATTTGGTATCATAAGCCCAGAAGCTGCACATGGAACGTACTTGGATGTTTCAACAATTCAAAGCACAAGGCCAAGTCGACCTGCCATTGGCTACAGCAGCATTGTTTAAAAATTAATGGCTTCACTCAACCACTAACTATGAGTAAAAACATTTTTTTGTGTTTGCATATTCTCTGAAAAATGGCCAAAAACAAATCACAAATTCTGCCAGGGTATAAAACCTATAAGCACAACTGTATTTAAAACTAATTAAATATAATAATAAAAGTATACTAGAATATACATGCATGGTTATGTCATTCATCTGTATTGTTAACAGTATTTGCTCTGTTATGTTTTGATTATAACTATAATTTTAAACTCATACCTGTAGCCTCCACCATACCCTCGAGGATAACCACAATCTCAAACTCCTCCTTCTCCATCTGAGCCATTGACATCTCCCAGAAAGGGCTCTTCTCATTGATCTCGTGGGAGATGATGAGCGGTGACACCAGGAAAAGACGGTCATCTCCCGTGTCAAAGCCAATGTTGATGTCCGTCTGGTTCAGCGGGATGAACTCTCCTTCCTTGGTCTGCTGCGAGCGGATCAGCTTTGCTCGGATCGATGCTTCTACAATATGAGAGTTTCTCAGATCTCCAACTCGAAACATCAGGCACATCTTGTTGTCTCGCACAGATATGACAGCATTGTGTGAAAACATAAGTGTCTCTGCACGGTTCTTTGGCTGTGAAATCTTGACAAACATGCAGCCCACCATCATGGCATTAACAATAGAACCCAAGATGGCTTGCACTAAAAGCAATATAATACCTTCCGGGCATTTTTCTGTAATTACCCGATACCCGTACCCAATGGTTGTCTCTGTTTCAATAGAGAACAGGAAGGCTGAGACAAAACTGTTCAGATTCTCCACACAAGGGGTCCAGCCCTCTTCGTCAGCGTGCAACAGATCTCCACGAATAAGTGCAATCAGCCACCACAGAAAGCCAAAGAAAAGCCAGTTGACTATATAGACTAAAGTAAAAATGAAAAAACTAAGACGCCAGCGTAGGTCCACAAGGGTAGTGAACAAGTCACTGAGGTAACGGTAAGTCTCTTGGACATTTCCGTGATGAACGTTGCATTTGCCATCTTTCTGCACATATCGCTGACGTGGCTTCTTTGCTGGGTCGGAAATCAAGTGAGTTCTGTCTGTTGGTATCTGTGGCTCCCGTAAGTGTTTGGGAAGCTTCTTCACCTATATCAAAGAGAAAACAAAAGAACTATGAAGGGAATAGAAGAAATTTATAATTGAGTTGGTTGGTTTTATGTTTTATTTGAAATTTTACCTGTTCCGTTGATAGAAAAGGATAAAAAAAAAATTTAAAAATGTTATTTGCATATTGGCTATGTGAGCGTGTTTATACACAGAGGAATAATAGAAATGAATACAAGGACACAACAGTAAGGCTAGGTCTTTGTCGATGCTGGCTGAGCTCCAGTGAGACGATCTGGCTCCACAGCTGTGCTCTGCCTCCCTCCCTGTCCCCTCTGTTTTCACCCTATGGCACATTGGCAAGTCTGATTTGCAGCACAAACTCATCATCCATCCTTCCTTAACAGACCATAGATTTGAATTGCCAAATTAAGCATGGGCAAGTTGTACGAAATAGTTAAAGCCAAATTTAGTGTACAGTGTACCTGCAGTCACCAGGGTTCTCAGTTGCCTCTCTATGACAGACATTAAAGCAGCTGCAAGGACACATGTACAGAAGGACAAAGCAGCAAGGCACTTTTCTATGAAACCAAGGACGTGTTGTCAGCAAAGTGACACTTTCCAATCCAAAGTTGATAATTGAGACATATTGTGTTGAGGCAAGAAAACATTATGTGCCCTCTGTATTGTTCTGTTAATAGGACACCTGTGATCTATCTTTTCAGAGTCAGGTGTACATCACCAGGAAAGCAATGTCCTCACAAATGACACTCCCAATTCAGCTCAGAAAAGGACATAATCCAACACTTTACAATGTCTTTGTAGTGGTTTTTGTAGTGGACAGTTGTTGAGCACGGATGATACAATCTGCCACACAGATTTGGTCCAGATAAAGAAATTGTTTAACTGCCATTATTTTCTCAAAATCAAATATAGCCCCACAGAGTTGAAATATCCCTTGACAAGGGGGTCCTGCTTCCAAGGTGTTGCTAATTAGTGGTATGTTCACAATACAAGAAGGCCAAGGCATTTCTTTCCACACATTTGATTTGAGCTAATTGAGTGATAGATGAAGCTGCCACAAGTAGTGTCACCAGTCTTTGGCCTTTGTGTAGTCAGTATATTCCCTGGGGGTGACGGACCATAAACAAATTCATTAGTTCTCTCCACATGGAAGTCGTAAATGGTGTTTTGCTTGAATAGACAATGTGAGTTTTAATCAGCCTCAGAGTTTAGACAGATATCTGTTTCAATTCTATCCCATCATTTAGTTATTCATTTATCAAATTAAATTGAGATAAAAGTTGCAGTCGTCCTCTTTACAGAACTGATGAATTAGAAGCAACAGTTGTTGTTTTTTTGTTTTTTTATATATCCATATATCATTTTCAGAAGTGGTGATTTCTACACCAATTATTAAACAAAAACAAAAATGTGTATTTGTTTTATAAATGTCCAATTGTACATATTTGGACATTTAACATTAAGCATTTTATTGGATTGTCATTTCAGGTGATACAAGGAAAATTTGATGTAACATTATAGAAATGATGTACATGTTAATAACAGTGGTTAGTTAGGTAAATAAACAAAAACAAATAGTACTTAAAGAAGCACATGAATAAAGGTGAAACCAAGCTGAGCAGAAACTATTATTTAAAGCTGCAACCACTGTCATATGGATTTTTATGCCCTGGTCACAACAATTTCTTTGAGATCCTTTTCTTCAAACAGCAACTACATAATAATCACTAAGCATATTTATTTTATTTCCATAAGTCTCTAAATCTAGACTTTTGTAAAATACATGACACTGCAAGTTTTTGTTTGCCTAAATGAGTTGTGCTGTTTACCTGTGCAGGTGTGACTCCGATCTCCATGTTGTGGTCCATGAGGATTCGAGAATCTCCTGCCATCCTCAACTGCAGCTCATCACCTGTGTAACAAAGCATATACAAGCAGGTCCTGTAGTCAAGTCAAGTCTGTGCTTTCTTCCCCACACCTAAAATAATCAATACAAAATAACAAGAAGGTAAAAGTGATGGAGCCTTGTATCACATATGCTATATCTATCAACGCTTATTCATTAGACAACATGGCACTGTTGTATAACCCACTCTCATGAGCACATGGTTTTTAGCTTATCATTAAATTGCAAATTTTTTTTTATTTGCAGGTGGTGTAATTAGTACCTGCGAAAACACACTGTTTGAACTGTGAAGAGGTCAAAAAGTCATTATGTATAAATTTGCATTGTTTCTTTGTTTTAAAAGATCTAAATATACAACTTCTTTCAATATATGTGAGGTAATAGTAAATGTAAATCCTATAAGCTAATGCCTTACCACAGCTGTATAGTGTTTTAACTTAGAGTGAGGTCACTCTTCCAATTACATGTTTCATATGGACAATGCACATACTGTATATTTCTACTTTCATCACTGATTTTATATGCACTTCAAAGCTAGCTAATCATTTCAACTAATGATATACATTTTCTTTGCTGGACAACTCAAGAAAAGAATCCCGACTAACAACCACACATGGGAGATGACCTAGAGCAGACTGTGGGCTAGTTTGCCGGTACATGGAAGAGGCCTTAGCTGCACCAGTTTTAACAACCCAATTTTCATTAAAAGCAGATTTTTCATTGGCACCACTGACAGCTGCTGTGATCCAATGTGCCCACTCAGCAGATGCACTCATCAACTTACAAATACATGAATTTTGAGAGGCGATAATAATGTAATGTAATAATGTTGTTTTTTGTTGACTCAAAGCGGTGTCTTATTTTAAAATAGCCACAATCAACTATAATAAGGCCATGGATGTAGGGTTTTTACAAATGCTGTAAAGTCCAATGTGAAAAAGAAGTCAAGAAACACTGTTGATCTCTCCAGAGTCATCAGTAGGCTTATATTTAAATGGGAGGTAGAGATTGAGTGGAGGCACCTCAGAAAAAGGCCCATTTTCAGCAGAAAACTTAAAAAACCTCGGAGCTCCACAATTAAGTTACAGTGCCCCCAGGAGCTATTTGAAAATGAACCACTTTTAATTTACTAGAAGAATTGAATGAGCCTTTAACCAAGCGAGGAAAAAGAACTTGCCTAATGACCGTTTTCTGACGGGTTGTGACTTAAACATCATATGACAGCTCTTCGTCATCTGTCTTTGATGTGACTGCAGCTGAGTGAGTGGACAGAATGCAAAGTGCCACGTCACAAATCAGGTCCACGTAGGAATGTAGTGTTGACATTGATGGTCTAAAGCAAAGGGCAGAATGACGTGACAGGCATCTGAGTGAGAGGAAAAAATGAAGGAAATGACAGCTTAGGTGAAGAACACACAGTGACAAAGCTTGTGAAAACCTCCATGAATACATTAAACAGGTTGCAATGGCTCACTTTCTCACGTTAAGTTCTCATGAATTAAACATGGCTACTACCTCAAGATTTGCAAACTCCAGAGTTTGAGTGTTTTTCAGGAATGCAAGCCGGCCGAAACAAGAGGTGTTCCAACACTGATACCAGTTGGGGATGTTTTATCTTGGCGCTTTAAGAGGGTAACAAGGATTTATCTTGTTACTGGGAGAGTGACAGAATGCTTTGGCTGAATTGTGTTTGTCCCGATAACGAGAGAGCACTCATCTGTTGTGCTTAAAGCAAGGAGAAGAGCTGGTAAACCAGGCAACCTGCTTCCTCGGGGATATCTAAGTACATATATTTTCTGTATTTGCTGACGCTGGAGGCTGTGAGCAATAATCTGTACGCACAACTGCAAGATGTGTCTGCTTTTCTTTTTCTGTAATTTCTTGCCAAGATGTAGACTGAATTCAGTCTTTATTATGTGCATTTTGAATCTGAATAATTTTAATTTATGAACATACTCTATACCATTATTTCTGTTGTTATTTTGTTTCCTATCAAGGAAAACAGTTCAAGCTTTGAGATGTTAAAATGATGTTTGCCTGTAGATTTATATCCCTTTGACTTTTCCATAATTTAGCAATATGTGCACATCAGTGACATTTCAAGGCATTGACCTGGCATACATTCTTATATAATTCATGAATTTTGTTTATACTGCTGCTGCTGAGTGTGACTGAGGGTTACATATGGCAGCAAGACAGCAAATTCAGCATTATCTTCTGGTTTACATATACAAATTAGACTATCATTGTGCACTCATCCATAGATTTTCAGGTCATGGCTTGCAGTTTTTCTGTCAGTTCATCAAATCGAGCACAACGCTGACAGGAGACAATGCAGGAAGGCAAAGACAGAAAACTGTGTTAATCTAAGTAAGTGTAAAAGGAAAGTTTAGTTTACTGTTAAGAGTTATAAAGCAATATATTAAAAGTAAATGAATCTCTATCCATACTAGATTGTTCTAGTTACTTGATTTGCTGTCGTTTGTCTCCTTTTGTGTTGAGTGGAAGTGAAAGGATGTGGTTACTGGACATGTCATGATTATGTCCAGGGATAAGACTGACCCATAAAATAGCACAATTTCAACTGTATCTCTTCTCACTTATGACACTTTGAGGTCAGGGGGGTCAAATGACTAAAAACATTGTCACCAAGTTTGGCTCCAGGCCCAGCACACACAAACTTCCCATTTCCCATTATGGCCGATAGTGAGCTGAGTGTATCCAGTTCTGTCCTTCACTTGGATAACCTTCTCTGGAGTGACACTAACTCTCACACCACTAGTGATATGCCTCCTTGTGTGTCCCTTTATCTTACACTGTACTTCAGTCAGTGTACTTCCTAGACTACCGTTAACAACCATCTCCACGAAAATTTGTTACTTAAAAACAAGGAATAATAACACCTTTCCTTTACTTTTACCAGACAAGTAATAATGCAGTGCTATGCAACTTTTCAGAATAGGCACAACCAAAAGACTGAAATGTACTGCTGCAAACTCACACTCTTTAATCTTACAATTTATTTTAAACCACAAATTAAACCATAAAATATTAAAGTTATCAAAGCAATACTCTGCGGGTAAGTTAGGGTGCGTAAAAAAGCTTGGATTATGGTGACATATAAAATGTTCCTGTTTTTGTGTTTTCATTTCATCCCCCTTCCTATCAAGAGTCTTTTCAGACAGATTTCCACTGAGGCTCTTGAAAAAAAGGCATTGCAGCAATACGCTGACTGACCTTGCCAAGATATTGAGGCAGTGTGATTGTTATCCATCTATATATACTGGAGGTCTATATTTATGGAATAACTCTAACTGCAGTAATTTGAAATTTGTAGGTTTACATGCACGCATCCTTTTTATTTGATGTCCATATAAAGCTCAATTTTACAGACAAAAGCCGAGAATAGATTGCTGTCTCACCCTCTCGAGTCGTGACGGCTGGCATGGGTTTTCCTGTTGAGTGGAGTTTGAATGGGATTAAAACCCAACACCTACTAAGGCCAAATAACACCCTCTTCAACTGAGCTGGTCTGAAGCACAAGGGATGTGATGAGGAGAACTAGAAAAGGAGTGTTAGGTTGGATGTCCATGCTCTCCAACACGTCTTCTTCCTATCTTCACTGTCAGCCTGTGATTTACAACCTAGTTCTCATTTACAACTTCATTTTAACTATTAAAATGGGTAAGAATATTAACAGGAGTGGGTAGAAAGTTACTTGGGCATCTATCTTTTTGATGTGATAATGATGTTGTACTAAAATATTTGCAATAAAATAAAAGTCAGTTGGTGATTAAGTATTCATAAGTAATACTTACTTAAAGACAGAAAGCAAGAAAGTATTCTTTAAAGCCTGTGGTTTGTAGCTTGTTGGTTTCACCTCACTGTAAAGGACAGGAGAGCATGGCTGGGAGGATGGGAGGATGTATAAAATATGGCGCAAGATGGGGCGGGGCTGCAGAGTGATGCAGCGCATGCAGAATGCAATCGAGGAGCCAAAGGTCAAATGGGTTCGATTGGAATTCCTGACATGCTTTGCTGTGTTCTCATTCTCGTCCCTAGGAGAAAGCTCCTTCCTCATAGTCAGCACATAAGGGGTAAAAATAAAATGAGATTCAAAGCTCATATTTTAAAATCTCACCTCAGCTTTGTTTACACAATGACAATACATGTTCTGCAGTTTGATTTCTGACAATGAGATTTCACCTCTGCACAGTGTGGTGTGAAAAATGATTAACAGATTAGTTTTAGTATTAAACACGTGCTCTTTTGCTGTCCTTTCAGCAGTATAACACATTTCTATACAATATAACAAACTGCAAATGTACCAGAAAATGATTCTCCTTCATGCTTCATACAATTTTAGGGTTAAAAACTCTCTTAGAGCTAGATATATTATTGCTTGAAAGGTCAATATTTGTATTTGTTATGTTTGTTGTGTCTTCTGTCAAAACCTCTACTGCTTTCTAAGTCTGTTCCTCAAGGATCCATACTGTGTCCTACACTGTTCAGTATTTATGTTAATAATATTGCGCATGATGCAGGAAGTGCTCTGATTTATCTACATGCTGATAATACCATTCTGTGCACAACCAGTCCCTCTTTAAAGACTGCCTTGTCCACACTGCAAACCAGTTTCAATAGTATTCAGTCTGCCTTTTCTAACCTTAAACTAAAGTTAAACAGAAATTAAACAAAATGCATGCTTTATTAGAAATCTCCCCCAGAATCACCCCATGACAATTTCCTCCTTTGATGGTTCATTAATTGGTTTTGTAGACAATTATAAATACCGTGGTATTTGTTTAGAAAATTCACTTTCATCACTTTTCAATCACATCCATTCTCTGCTATCAAAAGTTAAATCCAGAATTGTCTTCCTCTATCAAAGTAAATCTTCGTTCACACATGCATGCAAACACGTCCTGGTAAAGATTATGGCTCTACCAATTTTTGACTATCGAGATGTTATCTATAGATCTGCATCCTACACAAACTGGACATTAGATACCACTCTGCCATTCGTTTTGTCACTGGAGCTCCTTATAACACTCATCCGTCTGTACTCAATAGTCAATTGGCCCTGGTATCTGTTCATTTATAAGACTCTAATTGGTAAAGCACCGCTCTCGTCTCCATAACCACAGTTCTAGCCGTACATTGCGGTCAAGCAGTTTGATAAATTTGGTCATCCCTAAAGCCTGTACATCCTTTGGCTGCTTCTCCTTTCAGTTTGCCGCCTCAAGGGATTGGAATCAGCTACAACTGTCACTTAAGCTCAGTTCATACATTCCGAGTGACCAGTGCACCTGCTTTTAGCCACTGTGTAGGCTGTACAATGTAAATCTTGTGCTATTTGTATGACTCTATGTTTTTGGCTGTATGTTTTAGATTGCCAGTTGTGTTTCCCATGCTGCATCCTCTTGACAACCATTGTAAATGAGAATTGATTCTCAATGGTTCACCTGGATAAATAAAGGTTTGAATAATTAAAATCAAAATAATAATTCAATCCTGTAATCAGTTACTGTGTACTGCGTACTATTTATAGTGTACAGCTATTTACACAAACATTAATGCAAATGTAATATTGATACTAATGTGAATTCAAAAAAAGATCTGTGACAAATCTGTTATTTTAGGTTGAGGGAGTTTGATTATTAAGCTCGGGCTCTGCAGCATCACAAAACCTTTCTCCTTTAACTCCTTCAAAAAACTATTAAACAAATTCAGTTTAACATTTATTAAAAAGTGATATCTTTCACCTTCACCTCTTTTGATTTGAACATTCTACTTAACACTTTGATTAATTTTAGCCCAAATTTCAAGCTTCATTAGTCAGTGTCTTTTCCTCTGCAAAGATAAATTAACTGTGACAAATTACAAAATTATACATATCATTTTGCCAAAATGTCAGGAAAATTAAGGCAGCAAGAGATTTTTGTGACCATGAATGAATGAGTACAGGATTTCATGGCTGCCATGGCTCACAAAGGAATCCTCACAGTACGAGGAATCCTCTTCTGTTGAAATAACTTCACATGAAGGTAGCTTTAGCCCCACAGGCTAAGCCAGGAGCAGGAGCCACTGTAAAACTTTCATTTCACACACTGTAAGCTGCTGCAGACAGATAAGGATACAGGCCCTTATGGAGATCCTTACTCTCTGTTACTGGAAATCCAGTTAACCTGCACATAAGATTTATACAGGCAGTTGTCTGAATTAAATCTGTATGATATTAAAGTAAGTTGCTTACCAGTCTAGTTTTGCTGTCTGAAAATGTTTTATTATTACCTTATTACCTCTATAAACCTCTGCCTTGAGAGTAGGCTTTGTTTGCACAATCAGATCTATTGTTAGCTGATCTCGATCCTGAAGTGTTGTTACAAACTGGTCTGTTCACACACATTGAACAATTCCGATCTGATACATTTAGAGCAGCACAAAAAACAACAGAGAATGTGAGCTGTATGGTCCACCTTTATCTCTTATTCAGGATGGTTCATGTTAGATGTTTGTGCAAGCGTCAGTAGGCTTTCATGTTTTGCGTTAGCATAGGTGCACTGGACAAACAAGAGAACAAAGGGGTCATCTTTAAAACACTGGTCCCTGCCGAACAGAAGTTGATGGTCTGTTGCACTGCATGTATGGTCGTAGAACAGCTCTGTGCATCAACCTAATGGAAGACAGGACTGTAGAAGAAATACACTGCATGGATAGTGTGGCCGGACCATGAATCTAATACATTAACACTGTTGCTGACACTTTGAAATACAGTTTAGATTGGGGCTTGAATAAGTCAATGGATTTATGAGGATATAAACTGAAGGATTTCTCTTGGAGGGCTCTAAGATTGTGTAGTTAATTGTATGCTTCTTATCTCTTTTATGCTAATGCCAAGGAACTTAAATTGTATTCATTTACGTAGCTCCTGAAGATCAAAGCTACTGCTTTTGAATTATAAACCAGGTATTAGAAGAAACTGAGTGCACTATACAGTATGATAAGCCATTCAGTAGTGTTGCCTAAGTAATTCAGCTGCACAAGTCTATCAGCTGTTTTACAAATATTGTATTTTTAGCAGAAACCCGACATGCACACTCATTTTCCAGGGCACTAAATACTAAAAATAAAAAAAAAATTAAAAAAACTTCACGCCTGGCTAAGCTCTTGACACAAATGCGCCGCTGCGGTATTACAGAATGTAGATCTGCTTGAAAATGGAGCTTTCCTAACGTCCCCTCGAGACATGGAGTCTTGACTAAATAAACACATGCAATTAATTATTTGCAGAGTCTCTTTTTCACATAGTCTCCTTGGAGGCTGCCGAGCATTACATCTGCCCTTTGCCCTGAGTAACCCACTTGTTAGGGTGATGGGGACGTGGATAATAAGTAGGAAGGAGCTCTGTATGAAGTACACAGTGCAGCTATGTGATGCTACTGATAACAAGGTCATCTATCAAAAGCCATCGCATCTCTGTTATCTGCTGTTTGCACTTTCTTCCACAGTCAATGACAGTTTAACCTGCTGTGAGAAGGCAAATGTATGAAAGCACAGAAAGTACAGTGAGTTACAGAAATAGTGCTCCCTATGAACTAAATTATATAAATAGGGCTCTTTGTTATCTAAAGGCAGCAGTAAATATAGCTTTCTTTCAGATCTTGTGTTGTGTCGGATGTCACTATAAAATAAATATCACACACAATGGCTTGACACTCTCCCGACATTCCCTAAAGACAGACTCCTGCAAAGGACAGGAGCATTGGGAAAACTCACTTCCACTGATGTGGCTTCTAAGCCCACCGGTTTGTCATCAAAGTTTTAAAACAACTCCAACCAAGCAACCCTGCAATCCTCACTGGAGAGAGAGAGAAGGTTTTCACAGAATCAGTATAAATAATTTTCTGTCAATGCTTACAAAATTACAAAATTCAGGAAAACCAGTAGGCTACCAATAACTACTGCGTTTGTTGGCTGTAGACAAGAGCAACAATGTACTATTTTTTTGTGTTACACATGCGCTCAGAGAATACGCACCTTCATTTACTCCTGCTGTGCTTGTAAAACTCCTGCATTGCACTGTGAGAACTAAAGCACGCTACGTGAGTAGCCATAAACAGCAGCAGTGTTGGCTGCCTTTTCTGTGCTTCTGTCAGAAAAATCAACGGCTTTTCGGACCTGTACCCACACTAAGAGCAAGAGATGCACAGTGATGATGCGTGTAACTGCAGCAATATCAATGCTAAACAATGTGATGAAAAGGAGAGACAAAGACAGAGATACTTTTGCCATCACTCCTTTGATTCTCCTTGTTTGTTCAAGGAGAGTCTTGTGCTATCTTATGTATCTCCGTTTCCTTTGCTTATCTAACTCTCACTTTTTTTTTTTATGAGGCACGCCACTCCAGATGGGATTTGTGGTGTAATGAAACACATAACACAGTCACAGCATGCACTGCCATCCTTGAACAAATTCAGAGAAGGCAGCTTGGATGTGCATCCACATTCATACCATGCATCAGCAGCTGAAAAAAAACTCCCGTTTATTTTGCCATCCCCCCTCTGTCTGCTCTGGGCATCCTCTACATGAGCCATTCTTACCTTCAGTTCACGGTAGGAGTAGCTGGCAGGCTCCCTCCGAGGCATTTCACAGCAGCTCCTCTGCCGTGGACTGCGCACTCCTTTCCTAGCGTGGTTCAGTCAACAACAGCCCTCCTGTCTCTCTCTTTTGCCACCCAGCTTCTTCTGCTAGTCACCACTCTCGATGCACTCCTGTAAGAGGGGGTCTGACAGTGCATGCCTGTGTGTGTATGTGTGTCTGAGGAAGAGGAGGAGGAGAGAAAGAGGCAGTCAGAGCTGGGAAGGATGTAAATTTGCATCTGCTCTCCCTTGAACGCTCCTCTGTTCTGATTTGCAAACATACATTGGACCTCGAGTCTCTCAGGATTTGCCCATTAAGAGAGAAAGCTCGGGGGTATGCCTATTTGCACAGACCATCAGTGTGCGAATGTTCGAGTGTATACATCCAGCACATGGCTTGTTTCACTCTGCCGCAAAGGTAGAAATATGCAATGGTCCAATGAGAAGCAGAAAAAGAGGGATGAGCGTGCGTGGTGATTTATGCTGGAGGTGCAAAACAGGGAAAGAGCGATTGTGAAGAAGACTGTACTATAATCAATTGCACTATAACTGCAGTTGAAGGGAAAGCCCTAAGGTGTTAAAAGAGATATAGAGCAAGATAGCCAAATAGTCTTGGGGAAAAGAGAAAAACAAGGCAAAACAAAGGTACAACAAAGTAGGTATAAAAAAAGATGTGCCAAGTGATAAGAAACCAAGCACAAAATAAATGCTCTTACCTGGAGATAGTAGACTGGGGACATTTTGACCTCACTTTTTGCCTCAGCAACATTGTCAAGAGCTACTTCAAATTAACAAACATCCATTTGGTCACATTATCTTATATAATCCAGTTTTTGGTATAATGTATGTAAATGTGGAGACAATGATTTTTTGTATCTCAGACAGTGGGTGGTGCAATGGACAAACAAACTCTTTCACCTAACTTAAAATAAAATTAGAGCCACATTGTTTCTAAGAAAGGACAAACAAATGCACAATTTAGTGAATGGATGGTGGCATATGGATGGAGACATACAAATGTCTGTCAATCAATGTCTTAAGTAAGCAGATTTACCACCTAAAACTTAACTTACAAACCAAGTAAAACGGGTTATAATGGTGGCCATCTCCTATTACCACCATTGCAAAATATTGAAATTATATTGAAAAATAGCACTTGTTTTTAGATTATTGAATAAATGTAGAAGAACTAGACTATGTGACAAACCATACAATCACAAGTTTTTATTTTATTCGTAAGCAGTAGCAGGGTCCTTTCATTGTGGCTTAGCATGCATCCTCTTTAGGATCTGCCACCCATTAGTGAGTGATCAATGCTATAGAGTTCTCACACAAGTGGACAGAGTGGGCTATGACGGGCAGGCTTCTTGACTTTGTGATGTTATCTGTGCAGCTTGGAGAGAAATTGACTGGAGACTTTGTAGAAGAGGAGGGGTAATGAGAGTGAGCACACGACAGAGAGTGATGAGTGCGATGATAAGTGGGGGAGGAGAGACTCAGCTTTGATGATGCCATGAGATGTCTTCATCTTGTAACTACTTCTTATTGTAGTGCTTTTATTACAGATCTATATGTTGCTACAGCATTTCCCTTTGGAATTGAAGGGTCAGAGCAAAACTCTACTTCTGCCCATAAACAGTGCATTATGAAACATCAAGAACAGAGGCTCAGTAATGAGGAGAATGGGATTTGGCTGAGGGCTATGTCTTTTGAGCTATATTCCCAAAGCAGCAGTGCTAATCCCACCCTGTGTTTATGACATGATGGAGATATTCATTTTAAAAATAAAATCCCAGTGTCACCACATGGTAAGCCTAGGTTTTGTAGTTGTATTTTTTCCTCCTGAGGTTACACTAGTATTGATCAAAGCTAAGCTCTGTAACTCCATATCAGTTGACTGAAAAAAGAGCCTTTTTTTCACAGATCAAATGTTAATACAAATTAATGGCGAGTTGAGTTTTTGAATGATTGATTTGTGTGCTTAATCAATGCAACATCATCAGTAATGTTTACAATTCAATTGAATAATGCTCTTCCTAGACACATTTTTTCTAACATTTTTCTGTAAACATGACTAGCTCCAAACATTAAGCACATCTGGACTATCAATTATAGAAAACTGATATCTTTTTCATCATCTTTTAAAATCAAGGCATTAAAACTACCTTTTCTTAGGGTATTGTTGCCAATCCTATGGCTATGGTTAATTAGCCAAACCTTAAAATGTAAATCTTGGGTAGTTAGATCTGAAAAACACCAAATGCATCTTAAGAAGGCAAATACAAAGATATGCTCTGAGCTGGATTCATTATTTATCACTGCAGACGTTTCTATATAAAATAAATAAACTGTATGTTCTCATCACAGCAGGAATGAGCTATTCTTATTGAATATATTTAAAAAAAGTCATGTATTCCTTTTCATTTTAGCATGTAAAATCGTATATATCTATACAAATAGAACAGGCAAATACTGAATGTTCCATGAATAATTGACTGGCCTGTAACTGTGAGGTTAGCGACCAGTAAAGCCCTGCTTGTCCTCTGCAGCCTGCGGTCAGTGCAAGTGCTTCAGATGAAGTATGGCCATTTCAGAAGTCAGCACTGAAAAAAAACTATATATACAGTGCTCATAGGTTTACATACCCTGAAAGAATTTGTGATTGTTTGGCCATTTTTCAGAGAATATGAATGATACCGCAAAAACTTTTCTTCAACTCAACATGTAGTTAGCAGTTGGGTAAAGCCCAAGTGTTTACTTTTTTAAATCATAATGACAACAGAAACTACCCAAATGACCCTGATCAAAAGTTTGTAAACCCCTTAATATCGTGTATTGCCACCTTTAACATCAATGACAGTTTGAAGTTGTTGGTGGTAGTTGTGGATGAGGCTCTTTATTTTCTCAGATGGTAAAGCGGCCCATTTTGGCAAATAGCCTTCAGTTCCTGTGAATTCTTGGGCTGTCTGCCCAAGAATCTCAGCTGCACGTTTGAGATCTCTCCAGAGTGGCTCAATGATACTGAGGTCAGGAGACTGAGATGGACAGTCCAGGACCTTCACTTTATGCTGCTGTAACCAATGACATGTAGACTTGGCCTTGTGCTTGGGATTGTTATCATGTTGGAACGTCCAATTAAACTTCAAAAGTCATGTTGTCAGCACCACCTGGTCCTGTAGATTCATCCTCAGGGGGTGTAGACTTCCAACAGGTTTCAAACTCGCGGCCCGGGGGCCAACTGCGGGCTGCAAGAGAAAATTTTGTGGCCGGCAGGACAATATGAAAGTTTAATGTTAGTGCGCCCTGCAAGTTTTGTATGAATGACATGTTACCACGTTGTGTGTGGACATCACATAGCCGTCATAAAATTACTGCTTCTTACTGTGTTTGAAATGGGAATGTTTGACCTTGAGCTGGACAAATTCAATGTTACTGGCAAGTTGATGGCAATTTGACCACCACTATCCATGCAGATTTCTTGTCATGACGAATCTGCAAATTAACGTTGATGTTATGTTGACAATATCACTGAGGGGAGAGGACATTCAATGGGGCCACTCAGCCAGCTCATTCATGTTCTTCAATATTCCATTTAAGTTCAGGATAGCTCAGGTTCAGAAGAAGCCACTGAAGTTAAAGAACTGTTAGTAATGACGTTTAAGAGGATTTAACAAAGCTTTTTTTGTGGTATTTCTGATACGGCCCTGCCTCACCCAGACTCTGCCTCCTGCGGCCTCCAAGTAATTTGAGTTTGAGACCCCTGCTCTACAACATAAAACAAAAATTTGACTTTTTCTATCAGAGCACTCTACACAAATCCTTTGGCTCTTGTCTTGTCCAGACTGGATTATTGTAATGCTTTAATGGCTGGACTCCCTGTGTCCACAACCAAACCTCTGCAGATGATTCAGAATGTAGCAGAAAGAGTGGTCTTCAATGAACTGAAGAGAGCACAGGTAACTCCTCTCTTTATTAGGTTACACTGGCTCCCAGTTGACGCCCGCATCAAGTTCAAAGCTATGCTCTTGGCCTACAAGACCAAACCTGGTTCTGCACTCTCATATTTCACTCACTGATACAGACCTATGTTCTACCAGATCCTTGCGCTCTGCAAATGAACAACGTCTGGTGGTACTATTCCAAAAAGAAGAAAAATTACTCTCACGTACCTTCTCTGGATCTGTTCCACATGGGTGGAATGATCTACCTGCTGCTACAAGATCAGTAGATTCTGTAGACATCTTTAAAAAACGCTTGAAAACACATCTCTTCCTCTCTCTCGCTCTCTCTCTCTCGCTTTGGATAAAAACGTCTGCTAAATGACTAAATGGACATGGAAACATAAGTACATCCCATGGACAGCTTCTGCGCAAATTTTCCTCCAGTATTTTCTAATAACATGCTGCATTTATCTTGCCATCTATTTTGACCAAGTTTCCTGTGGCTTTGTAGCTCACACATTCCCAAAACATCAGCGATCCTCCATGTTTTACAGTAGGAATGGTGAACCTTTCATCATGGGCCTTGTTGACTCCTTTCCAAATGTAACAATTATGGTTGTGGCCAAAAAGTTCAATTTTGGACTCATCACTCCAGATGACTTTGTTCCAGATGTTTTGAGTCTTGTCTCTGTGCTGTTTGGTGTATTGTAAGCGGGATTCTTTGTGGCCTTTGTGTAGTAATGCCTCTCTCGACAATGCAGCCCATTTTTCTTCATGTGTCTCTTTTTTGTGCATTTTGAAACAGCCACACCACATTTTTCAGAGAGCCCTGTATTTGACTGACCTTGGTTTGGTTTCAACAGAATTCCTAATTTTCCACTTCCACAGGAGCTCAGAAACTTACAATGCTTTTATACACACACACTGATTATAAGCAAACAGCATACAGGTGCTATATATATATATATATATATATATATATATATATATATATATATATATATATATATATATATAGAGAGAGAGAGAGAGAGAGAGAGAGAGAGAGAGAGAAATTTAGACACAGAATTAGGTCTTCCTTGTGGGAAAGTGGAGAGGTGAAGGGCAAAATCCTCTTTTCACTTATCCCACACTGGATAAACTTACACTCATCTCACCTGAGCACCTGAGGAATCCGAATCCCTTGACGCACCTCTTCCGAAGGCTTCATTAGCACTGATTGATCTTCTTGTCACAGCTTAGGGCATTAAGCTGAACTGTGTTATTAGCCATCTAAAACAAGTAAGGCTGGGGAGTGGAAATGAAAGGACAATAAACGTATCACATGATGGAGGAGGTGCACTGTTGCGTGTAAGGCATGTAGTACAACCAAATAGGACAAAAGCTTTCACAGTTTGACAGCGAATGTTGAAACATCCGTTCAACCCCATACTGTAAATGTGTGCTGCTATATAAAATATTAAACTGTTAAAACGAGTGGCTGTTAAACAGTGTGTAAAGCATGAAAAACAGATCTGAGGCTAGCACTGGTGGTGAATGCCTCAAGGTATGTTTGCAATGGAAATTGTGTAAATTATTAATAATAATCTATATGAGCAAGCTTCACTTATTGTATTGTATTGATCTGTCTGATCATTATGTATCTAAAAATTAAGACCACTGCATCATGATGGGTGACTTAATGTTGTTTTTTTCCAATCTGAGTCAAAGTGTGAGCATCTATAAGTGTTTAAATTATAAATGATATTAATTGAGTGCCAGGAGAACAAATGAAGTGGCTATGTGCCACACACAGTCATTCATTCATCTTTGTGGACTGAGCACGAAATCCGCCATTGATTCTGTCCATTGTGGAGCTCATACTGAATAAATAAATGCTGGTTGTTAATGCATTGTTGGCGGCGCTGTTTCTCAATGCTTTAACTGATGACGGGTTCACCACTTTGTGGCTTGAATATGCTAAACATAACCAGGAAATGAGTCACACAAGTGCCGTCAAAGGTTCAAATAGGGAAAGTAAAAAGAGGAAAGTGAAACTTACCACAAAAGTTCTTAAAAATAAATTTGAAAGCCCTTTAAATAAACGCAAAACTGCTGTCAACAAAATCAAAAGCGCTAATAAAAAAAACAAAAGAAAATGGACAATTGTTATAGGAATATTCTATATCCATATATTTAACCAGAGAGACACGGAGACCGATTATAATTTAACAAGCAATGGTCAGGTTTTAATCCTTGCAAGGATGAGCAAAGCAGACACACAGTAACAAGGGTACAGCGACAGGTTTGCTCCCAGATGACATGGCATTATATACAACACAGTGACGTCCTTGGTGAGAGGCGTTCACAATGGTCCAGGTGCAGAAGTCCCGTGACAAGCCATGTCTCAGTCCTGTCATGTCTACTTTCATGCTTGGATTAGCACGAAGGACATGACATGAATTTGACATGACCTGAAGAGAACTATAAGCCCCCAGTACCTCTAAACATAAGAATTAAAATTCTTATAACAACAATTCAAATGCACTTTGTGAAAAAGCCACAACCCTACACCAGTGATTTCTTCCTTTACTTCCAGAGGATGAAGTTAAAAAACAAAGTGAATGTTTACAAGCATTATTCAATACTGTGATCCACAAAAGTGTGGATAAAGGATAATTCAACCCAGAATGAAGACCAAATTGCATAAGAACCATCAACTGAAATAAATAATAAATAATTCTGCATCCGGTTGTTTAGAGGATCCTCAGGAGCCACCAGTAACTGCACACGACTCACCTCTGATGACATAAAACCCAGTCACGATCACGCTAAAAAAAAAAAAAAAAAACTGGACAGCGAGATGGCAGAAGAAATGGCCAAACTAACTGTATTAAAATCTCAGAGCAGCATTGGTGGCAGAAGATCTAAGATGTTAAATGGAATGAATTCCTACTTGGAAAAGGGACATTCTAAACTACAACTTAATGTCAAGGCCATTGAGCTTGTTCCATCACAGCCTACTAAACCAAAGAAGGACACCTATGAAAATAAACATCAAACAACTGAGGCTACAGTCACGCATATTCCTACATTTAAAATGACTCAGCCTTCAGGAACCACAACATTATTCATTGTTTTTTCAAAACACACAGACCTTTCAGACACAATATGGAAATGTGCTAAATGAAAATATTGAAATGGAAAATTAAACCACTGTTCTCGTTATTATGAGGAAACAATGAAATCATAACTCTGCCCATTTAACGACAATGCCTTTCTGCTCTTCCAAAAAGGGAGATTCCAATTTTTGATTGTGATCCTCTGAAATATCATACCTTCATTAAAGCTTTTGAGAATGGAGTTGAGAAGAAGCCAAATAACAGCAGTGATCGGTCAGACAGGCGATATCTGAAGCTCCTCTTATAGGAGCACAATGGGAATGAGCAGAAAGTATAATCTGCATACATGGAGAAAGCTCTGTCATGGCCTACAATAAGAACTGAGGATATAAAGGCACTGCAAGAATACAGTCTCTTTCTCAATGGCTGTTGTAATGCAATGGAGGACGATGAGTATTTACACGACGTGGTCATACCCTCGAACATGCTAAACATCATAAAAAAGTTGCCTTATAAGCTGAGAGATTGCTGGAAAAGCCGAGCCAGTCAACTGCAGGAGAGCTAAGTTTGTGGATATACTGTAATAAACTTTATGGGAAAACTGGTTAATATTCCTAAAGATCCTGTATTTCGGAACATTCAAGACACTCTTGACACTTGTCACATTGAAGATAAGCTGTAATCGCTGTCTGTGTATAGGACACATAAGCAGATACTGTTACGAAAGGATTTACCGTTAAGAGGGGCCTAAAACATCAAACCATTATTGAGGCTGTGATGGTTGCCATGACAACCGTGCCACTGTGGTGGTGGGTTGCAACCGGCGGTGACCGGCATTCACAGTGACATCCTAAGACCAAAATAAAATAAAAAGTTTTGTAGTATGTAATTGTGATAATCATAACAATTGCGACTCTGGCCTTTCTTGTACATTGTGTTGTGGGACCAGTCCAGGTTATTGTTCAGGGTAACATCCTTGAATTTAGAATTGTCCACCGTTTCAGTGTGTGTACGGTGTCCTTCTCCTGAAGTCAATCACCATCTCCTTTGTCTTGCTGGTGTTTTGCTGCAGGTGGTTGAGCCCACATCAGTTGATAAAGTCCATGATGTCTGACCTGTACCTGTTTCTACAGGACGGGAACCGTGTACAAGATGTCCCCAAAGAGCTGTTCTGCATAGTCACTGAGCAGTCTGGGGCTGCAGCTTTCCTGTTTTTCAGTTGTCTTAGTTCTCTCCTCAACTTGTCCAATGTCAGGGAGAGGGGTGCTGGGGTGTAAAGGTCCAGAGGAGGGGGTCGGTGTGAGATGGTAAACATGAAGTGGAGGTGAAGATGGAAGGAGGAAGGTGCGGGCACTCACAGGTCGGGAGAGGTGTGAAGAGGGGGGAGGAAAAGTGTGAGAGGGGCTGGAGTCAAATCTGTGAAAGAAGAACTAATCGGCCCAGCACTGGTCACTGTCTGCTGTCCCTCTGGCCCCTCTGGCACCTCTGGCTCATCTGGCCCCTCTCTGTCCATGACCTGAGATGAAATCTCCATTCCACCTCAGGTCATGGTTGTGGTAATAAAATGGTACAAACATTAGAATAGACAAAGTTTGATACTACTTTCAGTGATTAGTTAGTGGGAATATGTTTTTATAAAATCAGATTCATTATATAGATAATCTCTAGTTTATAAAGAGTGAATAAATAGTAAATATTAGTACTTGTAGTCATTGATATGGTGTGCCTTTTTCTATTAAGTGTTAGTTCTGAAGATAAGATATAAAACAGAGATTGTGAGCTGTGGCAGACAGGATCTTTATTTTCAAGGAGCTGAACTTGCAAAGAAGAATTATACCCACTTCATGTATCAACAGGCTTTTTTGACTTGGCTACATATATATTTTAAAGAAGTTCACAGACTATGAAACCTTTATAAACATGAAACTTGTACAAGAAAATATCAAAGTGTAAACTACAAACATTAAATCCAAAGGAATTCCCATGTTTTTGTGGCTGTTATGGGTCCAGATCAGCTTGACCTTTGGTGCCAGGCGTCTGTGGAGTAAACACAACAACACCACAGGGTGTGTGGTGCGTGGGGTACTTGATGTCTCTGTGGGCGTAAACATCACCTGGATGATTCCAGCACAGGAGGACTACACTATATATAAGCACACAAGTGTCTCTGAACAGCCAGAAAAGGAGGACACAACGAAAATGTCTTGTTTATGACAACAGCACAGGAGTCTGACCTGGTATTGGATTTATTTTATCACTGAAAATACAACGGTGAGTTTAAAATAATACTTTTTTATTAGTATGTTTTATAATAATGCACAAGATATGTAACGTATAATCAGCAATTTATTTAGTACAAAAATGTAACACCTAACTTTTAGGGCTATAAAAATGAATTTCTAAGTGATTTGTAAAATGTTCTAACTTACAAATTGATCATTTTAGATGATGGATTGATCATCCAAGAAAATGTAGTACATCAGATCATTTCTGAACATTATGTTACAGAACACTTGTAGACATAATGACTGGGTTTGGGATGTGTAGATTTACATTCAAAAGGTTTGAAGTTTTTACAAAAACTGCACAAGATTCTGAAGTCTGATAAAATGTTAAATGTCAATGGTCTAATCTACATACTCACTAACAAGCACAGCGTGATCCTAAAAGCCAGTTGGCAGGGACTGTGAGCATACTTATTATACTTGGAATACCAATACAGCTAGTTAACAGCATTTTCATACTAATTATAAAGATTTCTTTTTTTTAATAGAGTTTTACATCATTGTATCGACGTGAAAGACTTAAACTAACATTTTCAAAATATTTTTTTTATCTTTTTCTGTTGTCCTAGGTTGTTTTGACTTGAAAATGTGTGGGGGCCTGAACCAACGTCTGCGGGACTATCTGGAAAAGAGAAGGAGCCAAAGAACCAGATTAGTGACAAAAGATGGTCGCTGTAACATTGAATATGGAAACATCAAGTACAGCAACCATTTTGCCTTTCTGGATGATTTTTGGACCACCTTTGTTGAGATCAGGTGGCGTTTTGTTATTTTCTTCTTTGTTGCCTCTTACACCCTTAGCTGGTTCATTTTTAGCCTGATTTGGTACTGGCTTGCTCGCAATAATGGCGACCTGACATGGCAGAACCCTTCTCAAACCCATATCCCATGTGTAACTAATGTTGTAGGACTCACCTCAGCATTACTGTACTCAATTGAAACACAGACCACTATAGGATATGGCGCGCGAGCCATCACTCCACTCTGCCCAGGTGCAGTTACGCTTATTATTATTCAGTCCATTGTTGGAGCAATTATTAGTTGTTTTATGTGTGGGGTCATTCTGTCAAAGATCTCTTTACCCAAAAACAGAGCCAAGACCATCACATTTACTAAAATGGCTGTCATCAGCCCGAGGAATGGCACTCTCTGCTTGTCAATCAGAGTTGCCAACCTCCGTAAATCCCTGATGATAGGGAGCCAAATCTATGGTAAACTGCTGAGAACAACAATTACGCCAGACGGTGAGACGACAATCATGGACCAGGTGAACATTGACTTTACGGTGGATTCTGGGAAAGACAACCTCTTTTTTATATGTCCTCTCACTTTGTACCACATCATCGACAAGAACAGCCCCTTCTTTCAGACATCAGTAGACACACTGCATAAACAGGACTTTGAGCTGGTCGTATTTCTAGATGGAACTGCAGAGTCAACCAGCTCTACTTGTCAAGTTCGAACCTCCTTCATCCCTCAGGAGATCATGTGGGGGTACAACTTCTTGCCCATTATCTCCAGAAGCAAAGAGGGCAAATACAAAGTAGATTTCTCCAACTTTTCGAAAGTGGTTCCTGTTGCTACTGCACACTGTGCCTACTGTTTCCACAACATCAAGGGCCATCATCACCACTCCAGAGATGGAAATGACAATCCAGGTTTTGAAGTCATCGAAATTAGCGACCCCCCAAGTGTCACTGTAATGTGAAAAGCCTACCAACAAAGCCTGAAAAGTAAGACTGTCATAAGAGACAAGACCTCTTTTCTTTTTAGGATGTCCATGTGAATCTTAGGACAAACAGGTGCTGAGGTCAGGTACAGCATATTGTGTACCATTTAACCCTTTAAAGCTTTTTTTTTTTTTTTTTTTTGCTTATATTTACTTTCAGAAAATGTTTTGTGTGTGCTTTTGCCATTATTTTGTGTTAAGGCTGTCTGTGGGTCAGTAAATTTATTGTAACTACTGTATTTGAATGTAAAACCACACCTGTCACTGTTGGCTGGCCAAGAACAGTTTTATATTGAAGGGCTTGCATCTTGCACTTGACCATCAATGTGAAAAACAGGTTGATTGTATTCTGTGTATAATTCTTGCATTTGCTCAGTGTCTCAGTTATAGAGCCACGCGTAAGGAAAAATAAAGTGCCTGCTTAATAATGTATAATAGCATGTAGTGCACAAGCAATACTCAGACATGAACCGTTAGAGTATGCTCAACTATTCAGTCTCAGAGCCACAGGTAAAATGTTGGACTCTGGGTACAGCCTTTCATCACTGGTTATTTTCTTTGTATCGACTTGCGACATTGCAAGAGAAAACACTTGACTAAACGACAAAAATTTGTTTATTACTTAATATTCTGTGTGAAAGTCGCATGTGTTCTCAGGGGAAATACATTGAAATAAAGCAATTTTTTGCATCTAAAAGGTGTGTCAGTCTATATGTCAAAGGCTTACTTTATAAAAACTGACAGGTGTCGACTCTAATTGTAGCTTTTATCAGTAAACACATAAAGGTGTAACAGTAAACAGGGGCCGTGTAGCACCAGGTTAGGAGAAAGCAAACATTGCGTACTGCCCATTATTTTGCCAACATTATTCTGAACATGAAACCAGAACTCTCCTTTTACAGCAGACACGTGGAGCTTAACAAGCTATATAATCTGACCTCACAATATGACCTCTGGTAATAGTGCAGATGTCTCTAGATCTAGATTTCTTCTTATAATTTGTGCATTACTGCGGCAAATTACAATTACTATTATTCACAAACTGTTTAATGCTGGCTACTGTCAAACTTTCTTCAGTCTGATATGTACACAAAGATTTTATTTGAAGTAAAAGTCAGCTAGCATTGAATAAGCAATAAAACAGTAATAAAGCACAGTAGCAAAAAATCACTGGCAACAATCTAACATGTGTAGCTGTCAAAAATCCACAAAGCTTATATAAAGTGGCTAGTGTATTTAGTCATAATTTTACTAAATAAACATGACTTACTTTTGAACACAACACCTCCACCTGCAAGCTGCAAGAGAGTAAGTACTGGGAGAATTATAAGAGGTAAAAACATTTATTTTGTCACATTTTCTATACAAAGGCCCTTTTTCAAAAGGTTTTACTTCATACATTTCAGGAATGACAATAATAATTATCCACGGTTATTTGTGAAATATAGACACATATATATTTATATATACTTTAATATCCAAAATACATTGCATATATGAAGTAGCACAGATCCCTTTTAATTAATAATGCTTGTGGAAATGGAAGTTAATGGCACATCTTTTTCCCCTTATGCTACAAATTACATGTTACTTCTTTACAGAGTATTTAAAGCTATACAAAATTTTAAAAAGCTGGTTGTGGATATTTATTGGTTGTGTTATTTTGCATAGTATACCTGTTATCAACAGGAGAAGCTACCTGTTCCAGGGCTATTTGGCTGGGAATGTGACTCACTGGAAGCTATTATGTTGTATTAAAGAGCTGAGCATCTGGAGATGATTGGAGAGTGCTGGTGAATTACTTGTGCTTTTAAATGCACCTAAGATGTTACAAATCAAATAACATTACAAGAAGCAAAAAAGAATGTAAAAGTGAGTTGCCCAAATGTACAGATATAAAACACTTAAAACGCTGAACTTAGCAGAAATGGTCTCAAAAAGTTTTCATTTTTGACCGAGGTCAACTCGTATTCATTCTCATGACTTTTTAATACTGTGTCACATATGAAAATAAATCTGCATAATTTATACAGTAAGTTGCTTTAATGCCTAGTTGACTGATGCTCATAAAATAATAAAAAATAGTTCTGACAAACGCACAGCGTTTGCGAATCTGAGTCTTTCTCTATTTCATCTCATACTTCAATGGATTTGTTCTCTGATAAACTACTTTGCCCAAAGTAATTCATTTTCAAGTGTCCATTTTCAGTTACTCTTTAGAAATACTTCTGACATACAACAGCGTTGAACACCTGAACATGGATATGCTTTGAAATACATATTGATAAACTTGAGATAAATGTGCATTTTTCCGGGCTTTAGATCAGTGAGAAACTAACATTCAAACACACATGCCATTTTCAAACTGGGATCCAGCCCTATAGTAAAAATGCAACTTCTCTATTGTTTAACTTAACTAAATGCAAACCCACTGAGTTTTAACCAAAGCGGTTTACACTGGCCTACATTATGGAAGGGCACACCATGACAGCCTGAGTATTCAGAGTGCACTTCAGAAAAATGTCACAAATTACCAGATAATTGCTAAAACATTAAGGCACAGTATATTACTGTAAGTATACTGCTAACAGTTATTCCATGATGCAAACACCATGGCCTTATGTTCCCTGTATGGTACTTATCAAACATGGATGGACTTCCAGCACTCTAAGGCACTTAACACTCTTGTCTATATCAAAGAAGAACACAGTGCATTTTTGTTTTCATTTAAGATTGCCAATACTGTGTAGCACAATTATCTCCAAATTGAAAACATCTGACAAGTTTTGATTTGACTGCAGGGGATCCCTTTTCCCACGTGTTTCACAAACCAGAAGACATTCACATTAATACTGACATAGTTGAGCAAACAAACATCTGGAAATGGCATGGCAAAACGGCAACATAGTCAATAGCCTAGTGTGTGGCCCCACTAAAAACTTTGGACCTGGGTTGAATTATTGTTGCAAATTACTTCAATTCAATGTTGACTTTGCCTGTGCAGCACCAAAGTCAATTGTATACAATGCCTCAAACTTCCCACTAAACAGAAGATTTTCTCTAGTACTGAGTTGACCCAGACCGACTAAACATACAGCGCTTTCTTGTCTAGCATTACCTCTCTATTCTTCCAGTTTGGAGGATAAATTAAATTGTGAATGGCAGATTCCAGTTGCCAATTTCATTCAGTGCTGAGAAAAGTCCATCTCACTGACAACACATTTCTGTCCATCAAATTCAAAAACACTCGCCGCTCAAAACAAAGAAGCAGATGGACAGAGGGCAAAAGGGAAATAGCAAGGTGTGATGGAAATACAATACTTGACAAACACATGCACAGTGGAGAGAAGCAAATGCAGCAAGGCAATGTACTGTACATACTAATGTTCTAAGGAAGATGTATTAAGACCCATAAATTACAGGCCCATGTCTGGCAATGAGGTAAGGAGGCAGACAGTTCCCTCGTCCTCAGGATTCAGCTTGTCAAGTGATTTGACTTGTAGGTGCAGAAGTTTATGAAAAAAGGCACAGAAACTCAGACACATGTCTAAAACATGAAATTAAGTAGTATTCCATTTGGACCATAGCATCCAGTTATTTATAAGTTCTTACAAGTTATAAAAACAACTTCACTTTTATAATCCTTCACTTAGGAGTAACATTTTTAAAGAGGACCGACTCCCCTGTTAACTTAGTCTTCAATGGTTTGGCATCATTTGGAGTGCAGGTCAACAACTCAAGACTTAAACTGTGGAAAGAAGTGGTGGAAGGTGTGTTTTAATAGTAACTGCCCAGATGAGAGGGCACATGGGTGTTAGGGTGGCGAGGAACATTTGGGTTGGGGTAGATGCCTGCAGCAGGTGAGCTCCAGTAAGGAGCAGTTGGTCCAAAGAAATTGGAGGATGTGACTGGCATTGATGGGGGGTGAGGGGATACAAAGTTGACTTTCTGCTGGTGTGCATGGTAGGAAGGCACATAGGCTAGGTCTGAGGGGTACTTATACATGGACGACTCAGTGGGGTGCGGCTGCAGCGCCTGAGCGATGCCATGAAAGTCAAACTTGTAGGCATAGCGCTTGCCATGCACCTTGGTCATGATGTTTTTGTCGTAGTAGTAGCGCAGTGCACGGCTCAGCTTATCGTAGTTCATGTTGGGCTTGCTTTTACGCTCGCCCCAGCGCCGGGCAACCTCGTCTGGGTCGGTCATCTTGAACTCTCCATTTGTGCCCTCCCAGGTAATGCAGCCTGCGTTGGCACTGTCCGACAGGAGCTCCAGCAGAAACTGCCACAACTGGATTTGACCTGAACCTGGTAGCAGACAAAATCCTAGAGTCATTGGTGGCATTTAACAACTCCTTATTTTTTTGTTTTAGTACATATACTGTGTTTACCTGGATTAGCAAGACGACTACTGGTGGGGCCCAGAATCTGGTAAGGATCTGTGGATAAAAAAGAACTTAGTTACACTACATCATTAATCAGGGATTTGATTAAAATTTTTAACTTGTAGACTTTTACTATTAACAGTTTTTTATTGTGGTTTATTGGTGTTTTATTGGTATTTCTATTTTCCTTTAATTGCCTTTCCTTTTGATCTTGAATTCCATTTTGCAAGAAGTCAGTCATATTGTTGCATGGATATAAATATGCTGTACGAATATTATACTACAAGAGTAAGAAAGCCTGATGTTTTAATGTATAGATGGTTTAAGGTTTATATTAATATTTTCCCTTGTAGTGATATTGTCATACTGACAAAAGCATGTACAGTAGAGATAGTGATCTTAAACAAACAACAATTGAATAGAATAAATGTAACTTTAGATTTAATATTGACCCAGACATCAGAAATGGCAAGCTACTCATTTGCACAAAGTTTAACAGCAATTATACTACTTTGACATGAGTTCAATATTACACTTAATGACTCTGAACTATCTGAACTCTGAACTAAATGTTCCTAAAGCGGAGAGGGGTGTAATTACCTGGCTGAGCTCTGGGCTGCTCTGTGGACTTGGTCACATTCTGGGTAACCACTGGTGAGCCTGAGTACAGAGGGAAACAGATTAAAAGAGCACCAGTAGGTGGTTACAGATAACTCAGTCATATATTTCAAAGGCATGTCAGCACTGATCCAAAGAAAATAAGGCTGTAGCTGCTGTTCTTTGGTCTGTGACAACACAAGGCATAATCTTTGTGGCTGTCCAATGTGTCTAGACTGTGTGGGTGTTTGGACTGCTCTATAGTGTTGGTGATAATAGTCACAGCATTAGGCTAAACAGACACTACAATCTAGACCATTTCATAAAAATAGAATTAAACACATTGTTTTTGTCATCACCTTTGCCGCTGTGCATGTTGTTTGACCACCCTGTCCGCCGTACTGCATCATATGAGTCTGAGCAAAAAGAAGAGGGGTGAGTTGAAAAATGTTTGATAACTCAGTGACAAAATTCTCTAAACATCTGTCCTTCAGTTTAATTCATTAAGTCCCTAATGCCTCAATACTTCTCATGAATGAAGGTTTTCTTTAAGACAATAAGTTACTGCATTTAAGTATTTATAAAGTATTGTGTATAAATACTTCTTAATAAAATCTCATATTTAATATATTTAAATGAGCTAAATTTAATAATGACTTCTGTGATTAAACTGTGCCTGCTTGCTTTGAACACAACACTGCATATACTGGCATCAATTAATCTATGAGCAACATTAAAGATGGTGTTCACAGTTTATCTGGCCAAGGTGGTGGGGTTCCGTTTGGCACACTGTCATAGTTGTAACGTTGATGGCACAATCTTTGACAAACTCCACAGTTGGTTGAGCAGTTTGCAACACTGTGACCACAAATAATGAGCCTGATGCAAATGAACGTCCAACAGCACAGCAGAGGAACACACAGGTGCCGAATATTGTCTCTCACCAATCTCCGCACAGAAGCAGCTTTTGCAAAACCTTGACTAGCAGCCAACCCAGTGTCATGTGCGTGAGGTCTACTTGCAGTTTGTCCATGTTTCAAACCTGACTGAGTGAGAACTTGGACAGCTTCCAGTAGCAATCCATCAATCTGACACAGGCAGATAAAACAGTGGATGTTCATTCTCCTGGCATTGTCTCGAAAACACCTTGCTATACCCACAGTGCACCTGGCCAGCACCCTTGGTGGTTTGCATGATTGTGGGCTAAGAGTTTAAATGGCTAGAATACAAAGAAACATGATACTTATTGTTGCCAAATATGTCTTATCAATGTTTTCATGCTTTGTTGATTTTTTTTCTCTCCACTGTCACAAATTAAACAGACACAGTAGGATATCCTGCTGGAGAAGGTCATGAGAGAATCATATTATCAATGAGTTTTGGCAAAGCGGTACAAAGACACGCTTACTGCCAGTCAGTTTGAATCCTTTAATTTAATTGTGATGTGTGAGGATAATGACGTGAAAAAATAAGAGGACCCCAAATCAGGTCAATCTGTAAAACGGTTCAGTTCAGAAAACTAATATAACTAGTTAACTGTAACAATATTTTACCAACTATACTAACTAACAAATAGGGATACCAACAAACAATAAAAAAAAAACATAAAAACGATTTAAATAAATAAAAAGCATGAAACTGTTTTTGGTTAACACTGAAGATTAGCTATGTGGTATAGTCTTCATTGTAAAATCCACCAACATCAAATTCAAGACTGGACCTCTTCAACATGGTACAATACTGCCCCCTTGTGGAGAGGTAAGGTTAAATGCAGGTTTTCAATGCGAGAATAGATATTCAAACTATAATTATTTTATAATGTTATAATGTGCTAATGAATATAATATCTGTATAGAATCCATATTTATTTCTTCTGAACAATAAACTCAGTTAATTTGAAGACAAGAGTGTTTTTTATGACAAACTAAAGAAAGGGTCACAAAAAAATTGAACAAGATGAAGAATATACAATTTCCATACAAACCAAAGAAACAGAATAAATTTGAAGATGAAAGAGATTTTGTGAAGTGTAATAGAAAAAATAATAGTAAAAACACATACACACAATGGAGTAGAAGCGCGTATAAGAAGCGGGCTGCCGTGGCTCAGTGGGGCTGTCAGGTCCAATCTGGTGTGGGCCTGCGGAACGGCCAAGGAGCAGTGACTGGGGGGAGTCCTGAGAGACTTGTGTTTCCTGCCTCCTTCGCTGCAGACAACCTTTCTTTGTTTTACTGGCCCTTTTTTCCCCTCTACTCAACCACTCACCCCCTCCACATCCACACACACCACCCCCCAAAAAACACAACGGAGCAACCTCCTTCATCCTCAAGAGTAGGGTTAGAAGCAGAAAAGAAGAATTTGGTTTTGGGAGACTAAAATCTGGCAAATTTAGAGTAAAAGTCGAAAGAGTGAATGACAATTAACCAGACACACAACAACAAAAAAAAAGCTAGCTTTTGTCTGTAAAGTTTTAGAGTGCATGCTTAGTAATCCACCAATGGGGTATCCTAGGTTTGTAGATACCTGTACTGGAGATGTTTGCTTGTTGGATTTCCCCTTTTGCAAGGACACTTCTCAAAACACAAAACCCGTACTAAAACCCTCTTTCTTATGTGAAGCAGATAAAGAACAACATCTAAAATGTAGAAGCTCGTGGTAGGGGGTCATAGTCATAGTCTCATCCCAAACCTGCCCCCACCTCCTTCATTTTTCCAGGCCTCTGACTCTTACTGTGACTTGAGCCAGTTTCCACTCTGGTCTGGGGTGTGGCGCTCGCTCCTGGGAGACTTCGGCTGCAAGACCAGTTAGTCAAAACAAGGCTAGACGGAGAGAAAGTGAGGCTGGAAGAGAAGCACAGAGAGTGGGAGGGAAGGAAAGTAAGACGGATGAAGAGAGACAGGAGAGGGATAGAGCGCTGGACTGTTTGTCACCCACAGTCAGGGCCAAGCACAGAAACGCAGACAGGGTAAACTTTTTAATACCCATAATGCAGGTGCTTTAAAAACCAGCTGTCTGAGAGAAGGAGCCAAGAAGGCAATGGTAGCTACAGAAATTAGTGAAAGTATAAGGATTTTCCGTGATAACTAGTGTCGCTCTTATTTAAACATAAATTATAGAGTATTGAAAAGTAGCCAAGACAAAGCAATACATATTACTTAGACAAATTGTAATGGAATTAGCCTGTTTTAGCCCTTAGACATAACTACTCGGGAAATAACAGAGCAACATAATAAAATGTGAGGTGTTGTTGTGTTTAACAATAAAAATCTAATTGTATGTTTTTTGTATGTATGCCAACACAGTTACAAACCAACATAGGACTAAGATGTTTTTAGTTACACACTAAACCAGTAGCAACATACTGTATACAGCATGTAACCCTAGAGCAAAAACTAACCTATATTCCAAAATGGTATTGCACAAAATAAAACAAATTTAAAATGCTAAATCTGTCAGATTCCTCAATACTTTGATAAGAGACAGGCTTTAAAAACACATGCTTAGTGCTGTACTTGCTGTAGTAAGCAATGCAGACACTAAAACCACACATAGAGAATGGCAGCCAGAGTAGTTCGACACATACTGCATTCCATGTTTTATATGCTCCCTTTTATTCATAACATTGCATTTTACACCACAGAGTCTGGAGCAGATTAAGAGTTGTCTCCTGCTGTACGCTCATGCTTACTCTACCCCAAAGAGCCTGTATGGTATTTGACTGTACTGTTCTCAAGGGGCAATATGAAATTGAACATCTGGCAATACTGATCTGATCTCCTGAAGCAAGTTTATTTTTTTTAATAACAAACAGAATCTTGTTTCTTTGTCAGGTTATACATAATTTTCTTTGAACGACAACTGTGATTTGCCAATGTGAAAGTCTGTTTTGAAATATGAATGGTCTGATACCATGGATGCACTTCACAATGCATCACAATGGTGCTGTGGGGACACAGAGGTATCCTCCTGATTACGAGTTAGCATGGTCAGTGTTTCAGGCACTCATATTAGAAACCCCCTTTTGTCAAAAGGGAAATGCTATTGAAGGGAGTGACCCAGTATTCCTGCCAGTCCAAATACCTGCTGCTGAGAACCAGGAAGAATGGGGTCGAGGGTGAACGAGCAGAATCTTATCTGGCCTGCCCATTGGACTAGTGGTATTGAAGCCAGGCAAGAGCAAGAGGGTGGCCAGCTAACGCTCACCACAGGGGCAGATAGACAGAGGCAGAGGGCATTCTCAGACACTTATCGGACTCTCTGTTTCCTCTCTACTTGCCTTGATAGGGCCCCTCATCCTGTGAGCAAGGCTATCATTGTTATTGCAGTCTTTTCTCCAGTCTCTGGCGGTGACACCTTATAGACAATGTAAAGGATGTGTAGTTTTTTTTCACAGATATGCAGTGCAAGGACTAGTTTGAGTTGTGTCAGCACAAATAATGTTTGTAGAGTTAAAAGCTAACCAGGAAAGAGATAAACATTCAAATGTTTCTGTGCTATTAAAGTTGAAGTTAGCGTTGTAAAATATTAAAGAAAAACAGTAATTATTTACTTTTTATAGCTTACATGGAAACATGCCTGTATACTGTATATGTACAATGAAAGCAGATATGAACATACAGACAAACAAAACTTGAATGCAGCCAATCAATATTTAGGACAACACACTTGCTAAAAAGTTATAACCTGTGAGACATTCAGAACTAATCCTATTAGACAAAGTTTAAACATGATTTGTAAAAACAAGACTCAACCTAACAGCAGACCTATGTATTGTTCACAGCTGTCCCAGTGCTTCTCTTTAACAATCATACTCATACGTTCTTTACATCTGCTTTCTTCCCATAATCACTTCATCACACACAACACTTTCCATGGCTGCTGTGGAGCTGTGTATAGAGCTGATCAGCACACTCTTTGGTTTGTTAATATGCCTCCATTCTGAGGCAGTTCTTGCTGTGATGTGTTGTCACACGCTCAAGTATTAGTTGGAATAATAAACCACAAAAGATGCACCTGTCCAGAGCTGCTTTGTCATTTGCATTCAGGGATGGTTTTGAGTTTGTAAGACTGCTCTGTATTCTTTGTGTTTTTGTGTATAAATGCTTATTTTAAAGCTGTAATGCATAATTTGGGGCCTCATTTGTAATGATAGTTCTACACCTACTCATCTTCTTCCTTCTATTTATGTAGTTTTAAATTTTCACCACTTTCTGGCACAGCACAGGGGAAGGACATAATATATGTTTTCTTACCGTCTTTGGCAGCGAGACGCGGTGATACATCAGTGTGAGATGGTGTATTGTAGGATAATGATGAGCTACCTGCAACAACAGAAAATAATTAGACACTCATTGATAGTATACTAAGTTACCACTTAAAGTAGTTACTTAAGTAAGGTTCTGAAAACCAAAACCAAAACTGGACTGTGATAGTTTACATTTACTTTTTCAACATAAATTGCGTCTGTGCTTAAGCAGCCTGTTGAATTTAAGATATTAGATATCTAAATAAACATTTGTGCCAGCCCAGTGAAATAAAACGCATGACCAGCAGGTGGCAGTAGTGGTAATGGCTCAGCTCAATTCAAGTCAACCTGAATAAAGCCCTTTTTATTTTTCTTGAGTTGTGTTAATGTTTTGTCTTGACAGCAAGGAAAATAATTCATGACACAAATGTGGTACCAAACAACCAATCCAGCACTGTGTGCACGCACTTGACTGGAAAAACTCCTGCCTGTAAGCATTTAAACCCAAACTCTACTCATGAATAATAAAGTCAAAAAGTCAGGAGTCTGCATATGGCTGCCTATTCATTTCACCTTATGGAGCAGAACTCTGCACTACATTCCTCCACTTACACAGGCACCCTGGGCGGCACCAAAATGCTCTCTTAATTTTAGCTGCCCCCAGGCATAAATCAGTGAGTGGAAAAACAGACCCAAAAATGCACAGAGAAAACACAAGGACTTCTACTACACAGGGAGTGCTAAGATTTAGCACTGAGATGGCTTCAAGGAGTTGTGGACAAGGCTTTTTTGAATAACTGTATCTGTCTAAAAAATAAAAGAAAAAGGATTGTGGGATATGCTTTCATAAAATCTGGTGCTGAAAGTAGGCTGTTGGTGAAAATGGTGAATCTGGTGTGGGGGTAAAGGGGCCAATGGTGGCAGGTTAGGGGTCTGTTTTTTTAGGGGGTGGCAGAGGCAGAAGGGGGTGTGCCATACACCTCACCCCTCCCAAATTCATCTACTCCACGGCACCCCCAATGCTCTGGGACTAGTTTAGAAACCTAGGGGCCCTAGAACAGGGGAGCCATTGTATGAGACCGGGTCCCTGCGCAGCAATCAAACGCAGCTCCCCACACAAAAATAATTCCACACACGGAGCGTAAGCACACAGGGCGAGCGCGCCATCAAAGCACAATCTCTGGAGAGAGGGAGAAAGCGTAAAGCAAAAGATGAACAGAGAAGCAGTAGAAGGAGGAAAAGGAAGAGGGAACCGTTAACCCTTTTCCTACTGTGGGCCACATATGTGGGCTGACCCAGACAGGCAAACAGGCAGCATTGCTGAGAAAACCTCAAACCATCCCACAGAGAAATCCAGGGCTGCTGTAGCGGAGAGAGTGAGTGAGGTGGCCAGAGCGCCACAGCTGACAGTTTGGGAGTCCTGGCTGTACTTCCTATTTATTTGGATGGCCTCTTCCTTTTTCAGAAAACAAACTTGTCTTGGTAATCTGACAGCACAGTGGGGGGACTGGCTAGTGTTCAGTGTTTAGGAGCCTCTCTCTCTCTGCCTCTCAACTCACATCTGTTCAGAGTCTGTTAGATTACATAACATTTACAAACAATTTTCTTTTCTCTCCTCCTTATGACTGACAGCTCTTTCAGAAACTAGTTTTCACTTTGGCTCACCCACATTATTTGGAGACCTTTTAGGAGTAGATTAACATTGTGATGGACCTCTCTTGGCCCCCCACTGTTTATTCTCTTGAGCCATATGATACTGTTGCCTCAAACATGCAGACTTTGTCAACAAACTGATCCCAGTTGCTAGTTTTTGGGCAACGTGCTTCATCTCTTTAAATATTAATAGAATAAAGTGAATTATTTTGAGTGTTTAAACAACGTTTATTGTTGTATTTTATTTTATTTTTTAGATGAATTGTAATTTATCTTGTTCAGTATTGGAAGGGACATACAAAGATTTATTTTTTTTTATCCTGCTGACTCCACCAATAAAGAATGGTTTAGTTGCCAGGTCTATAGCAGTATTCTGTATTCTCCATTTCTTGTAGCTGGCAGAAGTCCATACTGAATATTTAGTGGTAGGTCATATGTATAATAAGCCAAATAAGAAGACTCCTAGTGTTTTAGGAATCAAACCCAATTCAAATGATATTATTATTGAGCTCAAATGTGCATCTACTTCAATTGTGTTCCTTTGATCTAAGTGTTGTGAGTGTTTAGAGAACAATCTTCTCACTTTCCACCACATGCAAGTGGTACACACATATAAATTCCTGCTTTACAGAAGTAGACTTCCAACAGTCAAGTGAGCGGACACAGTCTGCTCCGTAATGGTGGCTAACAGACAGACAGCTAACAGTAAAGGGCTTGGAGCCAGGCCCTTGAGCCCCTCTGCTCTAGTGATAATCTGCCAATAGAAAGAACTAATGCACAGGGAGCTCAATAAAAATGTTGTTAGAGGAGAAGGAGAGAGTTAGCCAGCGACACAGAGAGAAAGCACTCTCCAGAACTCCTTTTTCCCTACTCAGCCTTCAAGCCCAGATGTTTATGGTCTGTATAAACTATTGAGAGCTCGAGAATGTCCCCCACTCTGAAACAGGCAGCAAAAGTGCTATGCAGGAGCCCAGACTTATCACTATTGCTGTCCCAACTCCCACTGTAAATCTATCCAGACACACCAGTAAAGACGACAGCTGGGAAACACAACTATTGCTACTCTCCAACAGCACTCAATCAGAACCTCCAACTATATCCACACACTTCAGAAAATGGCTGTTGACCCCCAGCTCCTTTTTTCTTTCACACTTGCTTCAAGTAACTGCTTCCCTCGCTCACACATGGGTCCTTTTCTAACACTACTCTCTACAAACATGCTTTATTTCTATATATTGAAGTGTATTACAATATCTAGTCCATCCAGTCCATTCGTTTATACATTCAAGCACGTCAAGTCTAGTCTGACCTCCAATAACAAACTTACGAGCAGTGAAAAGGGGCTGAGAAGGGTTATATCAAGCAATAAAAAATGTAGAATCTAAAAATGATAAATGTTACTAGATGCAAGTGTTTCATTTAATATTGATGTTCATCAGTATATCAGTTGTGGTCTTGAGGAAAATCTTTGATAACAGTCTCAAGACCAAGATCAGCTTTGAATACTACAATTTGCACTTCTTCTTTTCTCTATTGTTTCGTGTCTCTCCGTTGGATGATACAGTTCTCTTGTTTTCTGAGGTTTCTGCCACACTCCTTTTCCAGCACATGTGGCATCAAACCGACCTACATGGGTGCGATAAAGCAAACAGTCCATGGTCCCTCCCTGACAGACTAATTTGAACAAATTCTCAAATTGCACCCCAAATTGAAAGCACATTGGGGTGCGGGCAGCCATCACTTATAAAAATCTGGATAAGTGACCAACAATGAGGCAAAAAAATGCACGGGCAGCTACCCTTGTTACTCCAAGCAGCTGGGCAGCCAGACAGATGCTGAGATTGTGCCCGCAGTTACACCAGGGTGGGAGTCTGAATTACTGTACGTCTGAATGACGTGGCAAGAATGTTTTTGTTATGGTATGGCTGCAGGGCGGGGAAGTGTGTCCCTGCCTCATGCCGAGTGTACATACAGAGCCTAATGACTTTGAGGAATGTTAATCAGAGGCTCAATAAACAATACACACATGAAATACACAGGTGTGTATCAAATTTTTGCAAGTTAAACCATTTTTGGAGAGCAAAAAAATGGTTCTCTATGGAGCATGACAAGCCACGGAAAGAGGAAGACATCACATGACCTGTAATCACTAATACTTCCAGGGCTCAGCTCAACCTTTCCCTCTCTTTTCCCTGATTTTCTGGAAGCTCGGCCCAGCTCCAGCTCTCGTGAGTGAAGCCAGAGGTCTATTTTCTGGCCGAGGCAACTTCTCGACTATGACTGTGTTTGTTTGTGCTGCAGGGGGAAGAGAAGAGCAGCTTTAGTCTCCAAATCATCAGCGCTGCAGGCTCTGTATAAAGCCTTAGTGCTGCCTCTCCCCCCTCTGTATCTTCTTTAGATGTTCATTTTTACGTAGATAGTTTTTTTTTTGCCCTTAGGCTTCGAGTGTCAATATCACACACTGTTCACTTCCCCCAAAACAGGTCAGTCAGTCCAAGCACAGGATGGGAGCATTCATCTTTTTGATTGTTGGGAAACTATCCAAAGCAATTTCAACTGGCAAGTGGAGAGGATTCCCGAAACATCTCTTCTGTCTCCAAAACATACAAGGTCTAAATCAAAAAAGGGTTGCAATGGGTAGAGTGGCGATGCAGCATGCCTAAGCCGTGGCTAAGTCCCACAGCCAGTGGCCATAATGAAAACTGCTCTGCGGAGTGTGCCCAGTGGCGGTCAGACAGATCCACCCGCTGCAACGCTGCACAATGAGGCTGTTATACTCACGACAAGCATCTCTCTCTGCCCAGACGCAGTGCATAGAGAAAACTGTTGACACCCACAAAATACAGTTCCCATTACATCACGCTCAGCCCAACGCAATTTTTTGGGAGTAATGTTAAATTTAGTTGAGCCATCAGTCACTCCACCCTGTGTGGTGTCAGGATACTTTGCAGCCACAGCAATATGAGTTCTTGCTGTTGAAATGCAGTGACTATATGCCCAACAACGCTGCTCATGCTGTGAGACCAGTTCTTAAAAACCTAAACTAGGCACCAGCCTTTATTTTAGGCAAACCAGATGTTGATCTTTTAATTTGCATATTGCTTTAGACAACTGGCTATGTTTCTACTGAAACACAAAAAGGATGGCAACAAAAACCTCTTTAAAGGTACGAGGCTTAAATTGAGTTGCCCTTATTGCAAACTGCAAATCATCTTTCTTGGCTGTACTGGACACGTAGGCCTAGCGTAATGCTTGAGGCAGTTCACCTGGCCTTCATCTTTTTGAGTACCACATGGAATTATGGACCGCAAAGTGTAGTGTGTGGGGATGTAGCCACTGGTTATCTCAAGAGAGCAAGAAGAAAACCCATTAAGATTTCCACAGCTCTGTCTAGGACTTGGTAACCACTAGTGTAAAGATTTCCAGTAAAAGAAATAAAACAACTGTCACTGACTTTGGAGTTTTCACAAAACTTTAGCATTGTTAACTTCTTCCCAATGAGTTGGTTACAGTTGTTTTTGTTTATGTAAATCCCGGCAGTAGTTGAACTTACTTTCCCTGAGGTAATTGAGATGAGACAGAAGCACTTCGGCGTTGTACATGGTTGTGAGACGGAGGAAGTCGTCCTTGCTCATTTTGCAGAGCTCTTTTCCATCTGTGTTCTGAAACATACTTGTGTCGATCTCTAACAGACCATACTCCTTAATGGCCCACTCTAGCCACTGACGCACATGGTCCTGGGACCACAACAATGGGTCTGCAATGAGAAAGAGTGTACAATAAATGGAAAGAAGTTTAATGATGCAGTACTAGGTGAAAACAGAGAGCACTGTAATGCTGTGTATAATTAGGGGTCATCTATTTGCAATATGTAAGTGTTATAACAGGTTATGCCTGACCAGACTGAGTAAAAGTAGAATATTGTATGAAGGAGACTGTTTTAGAGGTTTATTGATCGATTACAACAGTTTTGTTTTAGAGTGGCACATGTAACCTATGCTAAACTTAGCTTATCATCAAGTATTCTGTTCATTTTTCTCTATAAACTATAGAAATTATAGCAATTATTTGCATCTATGGGCAAAATGTATGATATCAACAACATTTTATAAAGCTATTGTTGCTATTAAGAAATCCTGTGAAAGTCTGGCAGTCAAGCACACATTTCTACCAGCTCAGAAACCCATGGGTAGCATAAAACACTTACAATACTTTACCCTAAGGACAAATATAAAAAGGGTGATAAACCTTTTTACATCAATAGCAATAAAAGACTAAAACAATTATTTTGCACCTGCATGTTTTATGTTAAACATATACTATACATTATTGTATAATTATAAGAAAGAACAATGACAGACCTTCACTGTTATTACCTGCAGGTACAATAACTCTCCGCTCATTGGTGGTCATGTTAGGGGGAGGGGCGTTCTTCTCGTCCATGTAGTTTCCATAGTTCATCTGAGCTGTGTCGTTACCCCCCACCAGCTTATTACATTTACCCACACTGCAGTCCACAGGAGACTCCCTGCAACATAAACACAAGTTAGTAGTAAAAATATAAGCAGCAGATGAATTGTTTTTCAGTCAGTCTCATCACTAATATTGGATAAATACTGCCAGGGCTGATTAAGAAACATCCTGCTAAATGGCAAATACCTTGATCCGTTCATGTGCTCATATTCTCGTTTGACGCTGACCCGCACTGGCTGGCTGATCCACTCCTGCTGTGGTGGTAAAGAGTTGATTTTGTGTGTCTGGCCATAGTCCTGTGCACCAGATGCAGTCATGTCTGTCTTGGGGAGAGGGGCAGCAGCAGCGTAAGGAGGCTCAAATAAGGACTGGTCTTCACTCACCACTGATAACGCCTCCTGTAAATCAAAGAAGCAGACTAATTCAGATAAACCTTGATTAGAATTGAAAGACATAATGGTGAGTGAACACCTATATCTCTTAATTCAAGTGAAGAATGTCTTTTATGCATTTCAACCCAAAGTCTTGTGACGTCTGATTTTTCCTCTTGTGTATTTTTGTTTAGAGTAATTATGTGCACTTATGGCTCATATCACAGTCTGCCATCCTAAATAGATCTCTGTGTACACAGCCCACATTACAACTGTAGCTTCCTGTTGATTTTAGAAGAACTTCGTGCCCACAGTGGAGTAAGATGATGTTGTAACTTTGCGTGATATACTTTATTTGAATATTAACAATGTAATTTCATATAGCTTCTCAGCTATAATCAAGTATAGATTGAAATGCATAGTGTCCAGAAAGAATGCTTCTGTAATAATCATTGTCTTGACTAATGCTGCTGACGTGTCCGTCATATCTGGGGTTGGGGCTTTCCCCCATTTCAGCTTTAGACTCAACACAACTGCTAAACTGACCCTTCTGCTTTGTCTAGGCTGCAGCAATGTAAGCTTATTTAAGAAAACAAACACAGCAGCTCAGTCCAGCCAAGTTATTATGTGCTATCGGGAAACTTCATCTTGATAGAACATCATCACTTGTGTTCATAATGTACATTGAAGTACACAGATAGTATAATATTTGTAGACAGTTGTCAATAACACCACGGTACAGTTTTGATCTTTTAAGAATTTATGTGAAAATCTGTGTTGATTTATGATTATGTGAAAAAAATAGTCTGGATATTTGAATCAATGAAGGGTTATTACACAATCAAAACAATATGTTTTAATATCAAGCTTCATAACAGTCATGTCTCTGTTGAGGATTAGCCCAGGGTCTGTGCACATCTGGATCTGATAGGATCTTATGGCACAGCTTAGACTAAGACCTGTCTAATCCCAAAGGACTGAATTATTTCATTCAAAAATGCCACATTTCCGCTTCAGGCGACATGCTACTCTATATTCACTGATCAATATTTCAAACGAGTAGCCTTTTCCATTTTTTAAGACTTATTATTTTTTTACTTTAAATCCTCCTGATCTGACTTTTACTTCAGGGCCATTCCTTTCAAATACCTGTCAGGCGAGCGAAAGTTTTCAATGATCTGTATTTTCTGAATGAAAAAAAAAAAAAGCCAGACATACCACGCTAAAGAAGACATATAAGGAAAGAGTCAAAAGATTTAAACAGTTTCAGGAGGATAGAAATATAGTATGAATCCTCTAAAAGATCTTTACAGTATCAGAACTTATTATGATTCAGCTATTACATTAAACAATAATTATAATTGATATTTGTGTCATGTAAAAATGTAAATTTTAAATAGCATACAAATCTTTGGGGTATGGTGGTAATATTTGAAAATATTGTCCTAGATTGAACACATCTGAAAATATTTAGGAGCAAAGTAAGACCCAGGCCACTCCTTAGGTAAATTGGGATAATAAGGTAACTGTCAAACCAAAAATAGCCTGTCTGGTGATTTGATGATCAGTTGTATCACACTGGTGGCAGTGCTTACTATCAGAGCAGAACAGAGCACCAAGTCTGAGGATGATAACACGTACGAGAATGAGAGAATGACTCAATGGAGACAGATAAGAATTTGGTTACTATTTTGACTGTTACACTGACATATCAGGTTGCACATTTAGGGCCATGATTGGCAAGTGGCGTAAAGTTATTGAGATGGAGATGGATTTTTTTATTTTTTTATTTTTTTTTATATAGGAAATAAACAGTTTCATAAAGAAAAAATTGTTGCGTTTTCTTTTTTATCCAGGAACAAACTGCCTGTGATCTTTAGACAGTAAGTCTTTATCTGCCTAAAGTCTTAAATGTTGTTTGTTTTGTTTTTTAAAACAATTGAATTCTATAACACCAGAGACTAAATGAGGAACATCAAATACCTCACTGGGTCCTATTAAAAGCATTGTGTGAGTGTGACACCTGCTGGGAGCCACATCTGTTCTGTTTACATCAGTTCCTCTATCTCTCCAAATGCGTCAGGACGCACGACTGGATCTAGTGCGCAGCATCCAGACTACACGTGTTTGGCGTTCACACACAACTTAGTCATGTAGCAGGAGCCACCCAGGGGGCACATTCCTGTCTTTTGTTTTAAAAGGAAAAGGAAACCTGTCAGGAAAAGATTGTGTAGAACAGGAAACTCTCATGGCTAGAGAGCCCTTCCTTTCTTTTGGAGACTGTGAATACAGCCACAACAGCTAGTCATTTACACCCGAAGACTCAATTATGATTACATTCTGACATTGTAACAAACATCAAGAGCGAGCCATCTCTGCTTCATAACATCTATCTCCCAAAACAAACCATCGTGAGGATAAAAAAAAACTATGCAGCCTCACATATTTGTCTGGCCGACGTTTACACTCTTCCAAAACTCACACCACACCCAGCTGCCACAAACCCGCTACTTTAGGTCTCCAAAAGAAAACAAGCTGCATTACTTTTTAGCATCAGCGAGAGTAAATGCAGATGCTGCATTCTTGGGGACTTACACTTGACGGGACGTAGACTAGACTGCTGCAACTGGATCTAATGGGCACTTGGCAGTCAACATCTGGTGGCTGCTGCAGCCATAATGAAACTGGAATTTGACTGAAGACTCAGAAGCCAGTAGCCATGTTATAACGGAACCTTAAACATTTCAAAACAGTTGGGTAACTCTAAGAAGCAAGGTCGTATTGTGCAGCCCTGTGGTTTAATGTGATGCAAGATATGTTACAAAATGACAGCTCTGCTTTGAAAATTGATTTGACTCACGACGTTATGGGACAAAGAATAAAAACGTGAACAATAAAAAACAAACAAATCCGGTAAAAAATAAAGTTCTAACCACGACTGTGTCCACGGAGCAAGCCGGGCGATGAGCCACACCACTGTTGCGCAGCTCGACACATCGCATCAAGGGTTACATCCACTCACGCTTGTTGCTCAACCCCAGCTGCCCAGACTAAACCGTTAAACGAGAGCTTTACTTACACCTTCGTGAACGCACGGTCAACACATGTCGCCTCAAACAAATCCTTCGAGTCTTCCCATACACGCGTAATGGTAATAGTTTGCTTAGAATGGTTCCCCGGAATCCAAAATGCCGATTAGAATCCACAAGTGTCCTTTTAAGCGGGAAGTTTTTTTTAAAAAGAAAAGGAGTCGTAATGGGATGAGAGAAATCTGTTAAGGTTCTGATACCCTCACAAAAAGTCGCTCATAGGCGTCAGATCATAGGTCCCAGCTCTCACCGCGAGACACACAGGGGCATATCAACCCATTGCTTGAAAAAAGGAGGCGCAACTCCGAAAAAGCTGTCTCCCACAAACTCATACACCCCGCTCTCCACCCTTACCTTAATAGTTCCGTCCATTTTGCGCAAATTTCAGCGGAGCCCGACAATATCCCAAACATGACACGCTCCTGAATTAATTCCAGCCCCCGGTATGCGGCGCAGAGAAAGAGACACTTTTACCGGACTTTTTTCTTTCCTCTAAATTTGGGAAGTGAAGTCACCGCTGTTGAGAAGGAAGCTGTGTGTCACCGAAAGCCCTGCCTTCAAAAAAGCAGGATACTGTCCCAGGGAGATAAGCAGGGAAAACAATTGAGTGTTCGCTCCGCTGTTATGTTTTTCTCCTCGGAAATATTTACAGGATGGCTGCTTGCGTTGTGCGCAGACATTGCTTTACAAGACGGCTTTCAGAGTTGTGTTTTTGCTTTCCCAATAATGGCACAGATGGCGTGGAGGAGTTTACTATTTGCTCAATTATGAATGATTCTTTTGACCAATCAGTATCATGTATGCCTTTAAATTTCATCTTCACACTGCAGACTTGCTATGCCAGGCTTTACTCTGGTTTAAATCTTTGATTTATTGTTTAATTTTTTATGAAACTCTGATTGGAAATGAAGGACTTTATTTTATTGAGGAGACCGTTTCTCTTTATTAATGAGTTTTGCATTAGAAAAGAAATGTCCGGGCTTCTTTTGTTGCAGTTGTCTAAGCCACCTTTAACTTTTCCTGCAACACCATTAATAAACCCCATGTATAACCACACAACAGTCTGGGGTCTGTTCTACACGTGTGCGTCTGCCCGGCTCAATAGATTAAATGTTGCCTTACACTGCACATGAACAGCACTTAAAACACAAGCATCTCTTATTGTCTCTATTAAAATCTACTCCTTACATGCCTGGGGATAAAAAGTCACTTATCTTTGTGTCTGCCCTATGAAATTGCCCTCATCAATGGGGGCGGCAGTGGCTCAGTGGTAGAGCGGTCGTCCTTCAACCGGAAGGTGGTGGGTTCGATTCCCGCTCTCCCCACAAAAAATACTGTCGTTGTGTCCTTGGGCAAGACACTTAACCCACCTTGCCTCGTATGAATGTGTAAGAATGTGCAGTGAATGTATGTGGTGTTGGTCGGAGAGGCCGTAGGCGCAGAATGGCTGCCACGTCTCTGTCAGTCTGCCCCAGGGCAGCTGTGGCTACAGTTGTAGCTTATCATCACCGGTGTGACTGTGTATGAATGAATAATGGACGACCTGTAAAGCGCTTTGAGTCCCTGAGAAAGGCGCTATATAAATCCAACCCATTATTATTATTATTATTAAGCATAATTTCCGCGCAGATGCAAGAAAAGGAGCCATGGCTGAACGTAATCACGCTGAAAAATACACTTTCTTCAAATAACTAGAATAACATTCATTGTTATGCACAGGCACAATAAGACAGCATTAAGAAACTCCATACACGTTGTTTTTACTAAAATGTGTGACATGCACCTTATGCGTCCGTTATATGAATAGCGCTATGCCCCGGGGAGCGTCTAAACACGCACTGCGCAGCAGCGACTGACAGCAGGGTCGGTCTGTCTGCTCTCAACTTGGGGGTCTGCTCAAACTGAGGGCCCCCACCCTTGGGACCATCACATCTGGATCCTGCTATGGGTCAAGGCTTCTCCTGCCTGAGGCCAGTTCAGGCTCGTGTAATTAAGGGAGACACCTTGTTTAACTCTTTGGTGACCGCTTTGTTCAGTTTTTAGACATTTCACCGTCTGAATTTTTTTCTTCAATGGGTGATGATATTTGTTCTGCGGGCTGGGGTTAAAGTAATAAATACTTCTAAATTATTGAAAAAGGTTTAGCAACAACTCCAACGCTCAACTACGTTCTTCAATCAATTTACGCTTTTGATACAAGTCGAGTTTTCTAATCTCACGTCCCTGCAGTCTTAAAGCTCATTAGAATTAGAAGAGCTGGGGTCCAGGGCCTACCAAGACCATAATGAATACAGTGGTAACAAACATTTTGGAAGACCAATAAACAGATGCTCGTTGGTTTACACAGTGAACCACAAAACATCTGGCTTGACGCTGGAACTAGACAGCCAGACATTTCTTCGATGCACCACGAGCCAGTAGCTCCTCTGTCTCCGCGCTGTAAGGCAACAGGCCAGAGGTGGGCGGACACTGTGAAGTTTATGTTCAGTAGGCTTTCCATTGTTACGCCCACTCTTTAGTCTTTAGGATTTAGGACAGATGACTAACTAACCAGTCCATCGCCAAGTGAACTGATTGGGAAGGAGAAAATATCTCCGCGAGCTCACTTTATATTTGATCAAAAATAAAAAATAAAGGGGACATGGAGGCAAAAAGGGCCAAGACCTTTGTGCGTTAATGTTTTGACAATAAAATAAATAATCTAGGGGATAAGGAGATGCTTATATAATGACATTTTCTGTTTTAAACAGGTTTTAATACATTGCGTGCTCATTATTATTTATTATTTAATAAACAGTAATAATATGGTGTTTGTATATATTCAAGACAGTGAAATTAGAGAGAGACATGGTGACAGGTTAGAATATTATTTCTTTTTTGTCAAGCAGGCCTTTTAACAAAGCAACAGTTCCAGTTAGACTTATTATAACCCAGACTTCTACTCAGATGATTGCGCCTCCTGGGTTTAAAGACAGGCTGAGTCCTAATAGAGAGGGCAAGAAGTGAGTCTGCTGAGCATATAGTGAGGACTGTCTGGCCCCTCGCTCGAGGCCATAATTAATTTGAGATTTATTTTGATTGGAGAGTTCCAGTCTCGCCTGGCCTTAACCAAACAAAACCAAATGCTGGGCCGCAATTTGGCTTCAAAAAAAGAATATTCCTTGAACATTTTGTATTCAAGTCTTAGGCTACTATTAAAAATAAAAATAAATTTTGAAAACCTGCAATACTTTCTTGTGAGCATGATAGTCGACAAAAAGACGAAAAAAATATGTTTTCAGAAACGAACTGGAATTATTACATTTAAAGACAATTGAAGAAAGTAAAAAAATAAATAAAAACTACTCATAAATCATTCCAGTTGGAGTCCTTAACTCATTTCCCTCCTTCACTGGCCTTCTTTCTTATCTGGCTCATAGAAAGACTCTTTAAAGAAGAATATTTTCATTTACGACAAAACAGTAATTGTTCTGAGCCCTGACGCGCCAGGTCTCCTTCCCGGATGAAAGGGTCTCTTATTCAAAGAGGAAATCACTTTTAAAAACATCAACAAGTTACCCCTGAAAAGAAGAAGAAGAAGAAGAAGTAGGAAAAAAAGACCTCGAAGATCAGTTTAACTTTTCAATGCACAATGCTTTATTTAACAAACACAGTAGTCACTTCTTTTGATGGATATAGTGGTCACGCAGACCCTGAGGCCAGTCACACTGCGTGCGTAATGCAGAGCCACAATGTTTAACAGAAGGAAATCTCTATAAGGTCGTTACAGTAGCACGTTTGTAGCAGTTACAGGTAGTAACTGCAGCGCCATATGCAGCGTTTAAATGTGAAAAACAGATGTCTGCTGTTTGCTTTGTGTATAATCCGAGAGAGGAAAAATAAAAACACGCCACAACAACGTCTTTAAATACAGAAATAAATGTAGATGTAATGTATGTGCTAAAGTGCAGCAACCTCAGTGACAGCCAAAAACCAAGATGGGACACAAATCAATAAATAACACTAAGAGTCAGTCTAGGGTCACTGACTGAGGTAATGCGTATCCATTACTTTCAAAGAATCCACTCTGAATATAATATGGAGCCTTGTTGTACGCTCTTCGACGTATACTTTTATTGTTTTAATACTAATACAGTCATACTAAAAGCCTAAAAGATAAGTTTATATAAGTCTGTCCCTCCAACGTTAGCCTGCCTCATCGAAAGTGGTGACAGTGGTGTCTTACCTTGACGTAAGACGAAGTGTCAGGGACAGTTTGAAACATGTCTACTTGACAGACAGGACCAGGGGTGCTTTGAAACCAATCGGTCCTAAAGAAAAGAATACAGAGAACATCTTATTACATAATCTAGCCTAACTGTACTCTTTCTGGAAATAACTCATCTCGTGGGTTGTGACACTCCCCTGAAGTGCACAGAGTTGAACACATCCACCAAAATAAAATTCTTATACCTATCAGTGGTCTGTGTTTTTGACAGTACACATACGGCTCTGGTTTATCAGCGCAGACTTACATTGTGCGTTCGCATCGTTTGTCTTACACAAAACACTAAACAGATGGGAATTACACCACTAAGTTGCCGCATACATGGATGGATGAATCGAGCCTATACCCCGACTCGCCCAATAAGAGCTTGGTAGAACAGGAAAAAAAAAAAAAGAAAATAGATGAGGGCCCCATCCCAACCCCCATCACGTTTCCCCCAAAACCTTAGCACATATTGAAACACTTTTCGCTTTAATAAGTGCAGCTTACAAAGTCTAGGGTGAAAGGGCACTTAGAGGACGGTGTCTTTAGCCCTTCCCTCTTTGAGCAATTATCAAGAAGGCAGTGGCATGTGCCATCATACAAAGCGGTGACAAATGACAAATAATGAAAACAAGGCCTAAATTGGGATTCGTGGCGCTGATATTTGGACAAGCCCCACAGGACATACTTCTTTCTCCTGTTCCGTAGCACTGACACGTTCTCTAATAAATTTCAAAGCCTCTCTCTTCTTCATGGGCATAATTGTTGGTGGGTACAATACAAAGTCAAAATATGCATCTCTTCCAAGTGGGATTTATGCCTCCAATCTGATGATAAATTAAACGTAAGAAGTCTTATATGAAAGCGGCACTAAATACTGACCGAGGAGTGGTCTTTTTCTTGCAGGCAAATGCAGAGCGCGCCTCATAAAGTTCCCCAAATGCATCCAATTTCTACGCGGTAAAAGGAGCACGGGACACCGCATCTGCAGCCAATTAGGCAGAGGCGGACTGGTGACTAACGGCGTGAACCTTCCTTCGAGACAACCCAGTGGGCTGGGACCCCTCTTGTGTTACATTTTAAGCGTCTTACCTTGCGGTTATCCATCATAAAACGAGAGCCAACTGATTTCAGCCAATATGGATTCCCATTTTTTACTCTTACACGAACGATCTAAGACATACTTTAGAATAGCTAAAGTGCAAAAGTGTGTATTTTTGGAGCGTATTATTACTTTAGATACAAAATATGTTTGATTGTAAGACCATGTAAAGTTTGGTAAATTTCTCCAAACATTTCATTTATTGATCCGTGTCCCCCCCAACCCCGCAACAACTACAGACACCAACAGCTACAGCTTCTTACTGTCTCTCTAGGAGCACATACGATCTTTGCACGAGTTCTCAAAACGTGGACAGGCGTCACTCACCTGTCGTTACGCGCGTTTGAACCCCTTGTTTCTTCAATATCGACTCCTCCTCAAGCGTTATTATAATTAGTTCCGTGCAGCCGTAGCCGTTTCCAGACGATGATGAAGATGATGATGACAGTGAGTTATTTTTTGAAGGAGCGAAAAGGAGCAGATCGGCTGTATGAATGGAAATGTTACAGCGATGGGGAAGAGGCAACCAATGAGCAGCGAGAGAAAAACCTCCCCTCGCTTTGCCTTGTGAGGCCACTGAACCATGAAATAAGGGGAAAGCAGACAGAGAAAGAGCGTCATAAATCTGCTTTATACAGTGTTAAGTGAAGGAAAGTGTCGATAATACTCTGAAAGATGTTTTTATTGGTTTTAAACTGAGTATGATAAACACATAGAAGCCATTGGACTTTACTGTAAATGGTAAAGTAAATGTCTGAAGAAAAAGAAGGTGGTGCCTGCAAAGATTCTGTGATAATACAGTTTCTTTCCCACTTTTCTAATATGCTTTTATAAGACTAACTCATTACTCAAACCGTACAGAGAGCATAGCATGCAGCTGCTGTTATTCTCGGAAATCTAGTGACGATTGGAATCAGTCCCACTTCGTTAATTACAAAAAATCAACATAATATAGCCAAAAATAACCTTTAAAAACTGAATTACTTCTAAAAACATATTTGAAAATTACGTCATGTACAATTACTTGAAATTGACGAAATAAATTCTTGCTAAGATCCCAGTATTAGTGTTTCAGTAGCGCGCAATTCGGCTTTACGCACGCATGTCCCTGTTATATTATTCCCATTATGCATTTTCCCGCAGGAATAAAACGGCAGCACGAGTTCATCTGCAGCGGAATTGTCTTTTCCTGCTCAGTTGACCCCACTCACTTCACTAACTTCATTTCCTTTACGTTGCCCTGATCTTAAACCAAGAGTCTCCAAAAGAATGTGGGCCAATTCACGATGAGGAAAGTCACCCAAACGTGGCGCTTTATAGCCTCATCAAGGTCGCGACTTCACACACTGCAAAGTTCACAAGCTTAAAGTCCTGTGCAAATTTTCAATTAGCTCCAGCATCGTAGATCAGCTTTAGTATTTGTGACCTGTTATAATATTAAGAGCAGAAACAATGCTGATTGGCCTTAATAATTAGTGTTTTATTATATCTGTGGAATTGTGGACGATTGCCTTTAATTCTACAGTACAGGGGTCATCTGGTAAAAGGTTTGCCTTTCATCACTCTAGACCGCCTGTTTGTTGCACCGTTTCCTAATGCAATGATTTAAGAACAACAACACTGATAATTGTGTTCCCAACGTGAAACAATGGAAGGAAATTGTAACATCCGTTTTACAAAAAAATGGCATTCATGCACATGCTGTTTTGGCTTCCTCAGGATACAGTGGGAGAAGTTTTCTAACACATTTGCTCAATAATTAAATATGTAAAAAAATATTCAGAAAAGCAAATTAATACTTATTTTATTAATATGATACACCAAGAAGAGCAATATTCCCTGCATTGAATAGGTTTTCTTTGACCGACACAAATGTCTTTGGTTGTGTGATCCAATGACTGACAGGATTCAACTTGACACGTTATGTGCCCTTTATATGAACGTCAATTGGTTGATTGAAAGCTTGATGTTTTTTCCTCCATGGCTTATCCCTTACAGTCAGTACAGTGTTACCATACCGTCTAAAATGTTTAAGGAGAATAAAAAAATAAATAAAAAAATACTAAACATTTTGGCTTGGCTACTTTTCCAGAAGTGGGCCAAACGATCAGACAAAATGAGCCATCATGTTTGTTTATTTTATATCTAGGCTAAACAACAATAGTGGAGAGCGGATGTCCATTCATAGCATTATTTTTGAAACCACAATCAAAAATGACATTACTCATAATAAAGACTTAAACTTAGTCCAAAGTCGATCTTTTTTGAAGGTGTTTTTTCAGGTTTAGCTCTGACTTTCTGTTTTGGAATGATAGCTGACCCTGGGTTTAGCCCTGGTTCAGTGCTTGGTTTTGTCCTGGTTTAGGCATATGTACACTTAGTCCCGGTTTGGTTTTGTGTTAAGTTAAGCCTAAATGACATAAAACATCCACATAATGGTACAGATAAAAAGAACACCAAAAATTACACAATTAAAAAAAGCAAAACAGACTTAAAGATGAATAGTGTATCATGACATACCACAATCTTTTTTAAGGTTTCTTGTGTGGGTTTAACAAGAAGTTAAGACCATATCAACACTAAAAATGGTATAGTCCCCAGTTAGGCCAAATAATCTGCCATCAGCAGCTACAGTATGCACTCCACGGCCAGTATGTCTTCACTTCAGAACTCTTTCTCTGGGGATTCCACTAAAACATTCACATTTGAGATGATGTGGGCAACCTACAGACATCTTTGATTACATCGCCAAGAGTAAATGAAGCTCCTTACTCTGAACTGTAATGACTTATTTATTTAGTTAAATGGGGCTACCCAAGATGATCTGGAGATGGAGATTGAGACCATTCCAGCCCTCTTTCTGTTCCATGGGGAGAAAGAAAATGGCAGTGTGGCACCAGGGAAGGCAGGGCACAGGATCAAATCTTTTCACGCCAACTTCAAACCAGTCAGAGTTTTTGTTCAAAGTAAGCCTATGCAAAACAAACATAGCACTATCTAGAATTCACTATGGTTTTCATCACTTTGAATTCATTTACACAAAATTGTACTTACTTTATCGGCAACTATACTGAGAAACCAAGTCTAAACGTTGATAATAATAATAATAATAATAATAATAATTATTATTATTATTATTGGTATAATTATAATAATAAATACCTACTGGATCTATTTTCAACAGTGTATTAAAATCTGGGATCAATGCAATCATCTGGGATCAAAGTATTGAAGTAAGCCACAGTAGGCTTTTCTGATGTGAGCCTTTATGAGGTAACAGCACTCTTTATAATAATGCACCATCTTTTCACAATCCATGCACTTTTAGGTCCAGCCATTGTTGATGTGTCCACAATGTGACCTCATCCAATCATCCTCTTGGTATTTTTGCCTTGGGGGGCAGTGCCGAGGTGGGCTTAAGAACTATGGATTTTTGGGGGACAACATGTGGTGTCGAGACAAAAAGCATGTTGCTGTACAATATCGTCTGGTATGAGCTTTATCCAGAGATGCCTTGCACATGGTAAGTGTGCATCTTCTGTAGAAAGAGAATTTTTCAAACAGATTCACAAAGGCCCATAGTATTGCTTTCTGATGGTATAATATACAAGGGTTTTCTTGTATTGTCAATTCAGCGTTTTTTGTGGACACACCCTGCTAGACCTGGCATGCAAAACCAAGGTGCTTGCTTTCCTGATTTTTAAATGAGTCTGCATTGCCAAGGAGTAGTCATCCCTACATGAAGCTGAAATGAATCCTCTGAAAATGACTGCTCCTGTGGAAAAAAGCAAGGTAAGTGAGAGCAAGTGGAAAGCAGTGCCATTTAAAAAAACGAAATGATTCCCTGCACTATAAATCCACTGACCGCTCATCATTCAGCAGCATTTTAAAAAGCTCTTAAAGCAAAACACAGGGTGAAATGAATATGCTGTCACTTCTCATTTGGGTCTGCCCACCAGCTCAATAAGAAAAGTGTTGTTCCCTTGAAAGGCTGCTTGCTCGGCCTGAGATCTCAGGTTTAGGGTTTACCCCTGTCCCGCATTCTCAAGGCTTTTACTTTGAGGCCCGTGTCTCCCGTTCCTCCCCCACATCCCCCCAGACATGTCTGACAGGCTGAACTCAATGTGGGCTGCTCAGCAGACTACAAAAATCATTCATCTGTGCCTTGAGACGGTCAAATCTGGATCTAATAAAGGAGCTTGCCTATTGATCCTATTCATATGGCTTGGTATTGCAACATGCAGCCACTGGAGGGCTCTCTGGCTCAAGCTAGCAGTGGCTCACTGTGGCACATGTTTATCCTGGGACTGAGGTAGGACAAAGAACACTTATCAATATTTTGTAGAATATGTTCTTAATTTAGAATACCTGTTATTCATCCATTTTTAAACATATTCATTTCCATTAATAAAATAATGACCACAGTTTAAATAATATTAAAAAGTTTTTCTTAACATTTTAAAAGATAATTATGATCCTTTATGCAACTTTCAGCGTTCACCAACTTTCAAGCATTCATAGCCCTTTGGCGGTCTGAGTTTAATAATTGAGGGGGAAAAAAGTTTTTTAAAAGAAAAAAAGTTTTAGAAAAGCTTTGAAATCAGTATCCTGAATTCAACAAGAGAGACGCAGCAAAATGGAGAGTGACTCAAAGTCACTTTAAGGTTTGTGTTTATGTGTGGGTGAGGGCACTACCCCAAACGCCTAGGCAAACCACAACATTCCACACAGCTCTTAAAGAGACAGAGCGACGCTGTCATCATGGGTATTTGGGAAGTAAAGTGTTAACATATGGTTAAGGCTATTTGAGACAGAGGGTGAGACACACGCACAGAAGCCAGTAGGTGGCTGTGCCAGCTCTAATAGGTCACAGAATGAAGATTTGCACAGTGCTGCATTCATCAATTCTCACGCACACCCACATAAAAGGTAAAATTGCTCCCTATTAATGTTATGGATCTTTCAGGCCTTTATTTTTATGCTTTGAGAATAAAATAAATAAATAAATAAATCTAAAATGTCTGCATTTCCAAGATTGACTGATAGAGGGCACAATTGAACTGTGAACCAGTGTGATAGAGCTATAGAGCGCTGATAAAACAGGCCAAAAAAGTATGACTTGGTGTATGTTAGAAAAGTAAAGAAAGGAAAAATCTGTTGCATACTTTAGGAGCGCAGAAACAGAAAACATTTAAGTAGGTTAAATCCCAACTGACATATAACACACTTTAGTTTTTATTTAACATTTCACACATACACACACACACACACATACACTCAAAACCTACACATGTACAGAGACAACATAATTTAAGATAGAAATATCTTACTGCTGGCTGAACATAAACACATTCACTAAAGGATTGCTGAATAGAACAAAGAACAAATGCAAAGAAGTATTATGTGCAAGTGTATCAGAGTGCTAGGAAATCACCCTGTGTGGGTGTGAGGAGTGATGACATCGTGCTGTTTTCACAGTGGTGCGATTTTAGAGTGAGGTTAGGGCGCAGAAGAAAGAGAAAGTGTTTTACAACGTAGGTGTTTTAAAATGGAAAGTGAGGATGCAGTGTAGGGTTTTTGGGGGGAACAGGCTGTTTCCTCACACAAACATCTGAGGCAAGATACGAACATCCTTAAATCATCAACAGGGATCTAAAAATAACTGGGTTTCTGCACAGTAAGAAGTGGGAGCGGGAGGGCAAGGGAAAGGGGGTGAGGTGCGGGTGAGTGGGGGCAGCTGGTGGTTGGGATTGAGAATGAAACTGTAAGAATAGGAGCAAGGAGTTTGGAAAGGAAACAAAAGAAACACGACTGAGCTAGATAGCAATGATGAGAGAAGGGGCAGAGATTGTATTGCCTCGTGTGTGTGTGTTTAGATTGAAAAGGCAACTGTTACGACACACAATGGTAGCATTCTGGTCTCACACCAGTTGGAGTCCTTCATAACTTCAAAACTTACAACTAATGTAAGCGTAAAGTGTTTGTCCTAATAAGCATGTAGTGAAGTCTTTTTTTTTTTTATTCTTGAATGAATCTGTCAGCTATAAAACAACTACAACTATTCCTGAGACACTTTTTTTTTATTGTAACAGAAAATACAAGTTGGCAGGACGCAAAACAGACTTCAGTGAAAACTATGCACTGACAGCAGCTCCTCTTTCCTCTCAACACTTAGATAAGGCCTGGTGTGCAGCCTGAGCCACACCTCATCAAAGGCCAGACGAGCTGAACGAAGCCGACGAGCTACCAGTGGCACAGATGTTGTTGTCTGTTGTGAACAACAACGTAATGACTGACAATAATACTTGTTCTGATGAAAAAAGTCTAATTAGGATTCTCTGCCTTTTCAAATAACTTAGCTGTCTTGCATATACTGTTCATTCAACTCAAGACACACTGAAATAGTTTGTCCAGGCAATATATTGAAGATGTTGTTGGAGCAATCAGAAATTAAGCTTGTGTTTTCCTGTGGTTGTTGACCTTTTTATTAATATCACAATGTCCTCTCTCAAATTAAAGGGATTAAAAAAAAGGCATCTGGACAAAGTTTTGAAAGTAGAAGACATGTCGTCCCTCAGCTAAGTGCCTGTTCCTTTGGATGACCAGGATGACTGAGAACCTCCACAGACAATGCGTTCACGCTGATTGCTCTTCCTGTAGGCCTGCCTCTCCACTCCTCCACTCGTCTGTCTCACTTCAGCATTCTCTCACTTCTCTAATGAGAGTGTGTTGCACAAGCATTCAAAAAACCTTCTTGGCTAATTACATGACAAGCATCTTGTTCAGGTCACTAATGAAGAGGAATAGCGGAGCGCAGACGCCACTGGAGAGCTTGTGTGTGTGTGTGTGTGTGTGTGTGTGTGTGTAGTGATGAAGGGGGGTCAGATAGCCATTGGGTGGGGTGTTTGTGTGTTGTGTATTTGTGTATGTAGGACTGGAGGAGGGGAGGATACTGGCGCCAGGCCAACAGCATATCAACCAGGACTTAGCATCTTGTACTCTCCCTTCCCTCCTCAGCCCTTTTTCATCTTACCACACTCTCATTTTTTCTTTACCACAGAAGATTGAGGCTTTACAAGGAAATTTAAAATACTGCAAATGCATGTGGTACATCACTCTGTCTGTTGTTGTTAATACAGTCACTTTAATTTGTGAAAAGCTTCACATTACATTATGTACATTAATACAGCCCTTTTCAATCATCTGGAAATAAAGGTTTGTGAAAATTTCAAACAGAGATTCAATGTGGTTCTTGTTTGCCTGTTAAACCACAAAATATGAGCTGGGGGAGTCATGAGTTAGCACTCCCATAGCACTCCCAGCTCACAGCAGAGACGCCAACAGCACTGATACATACTAGAGTTACTTAAAGTAACAATATGTAACTTTTTACCAGAAAAAAATGGCCAAGTAGTTATTTTTATGGCTACCCAACACACAAAAAAAAATCAAAGAAAAGTCCTATCTGCCCTGGTCATCAAATATTTTTTAAGTCTGAGTGACACACTACTGTCTGTATGGAGAACATTTCAGCCAATCAACACAACTTTACAATACTCGGATATGTAAAGATTAAAAGTCAGACATAACAGTCCCCTGTTTACTGGGTTCAGAGACTAAAACATTGCAGTGTTGTTTTGATACAAAATACTTATTTTCTTGATACTTTGGAGATATTTTCTGTATAATTGTGCTGTAATTTAAGAGTGCACTCATTTATTTCAAAACTTGCAGCTTAAAATAATTAATCTTGAATAAGAGTGTTGTATTGAAACTAGCCTTAGAAGAGGGGAAGGGCGAGAAGCAAAGGGACAGAGCATCCTAGGCACAAGTCCAACAACTCACCATGTGATGTGGAGGAGCTTGCTCTATCAAGAGGAACCCTCAAACAGAAGATCACTGTCCCATACCATCCCTTGTGAAAGGCTTGAGAAACACAAACCATCTGGAGGCTATAGTGTGCACTCTCAACCCATCAAATATTGAGGATGTTTGTCTGATTTACAGGGCCTATTTGTGGCTGTTTGGACAACTTGGCTGAGGGATTGGTGCTTTAATTAAAGATAATATCAAGAGCTAAAATCGCACTCAAGACCTTTTCCTCGCAGTCAACAGTACAACAAAGTCATAGTGCTTTGGGTATAGACGAAAGATTTATCCCCAAATGAATCTAGTCAGGCCTAAATAAAGGCCCTTTTCATGCACATGAGAGGCTACTGCTCTTTGTGTTCTTTCTGCTGGTGCCAATGTCAATGCAGACTCTTTCAGACCCACCATTGTGATGGCTTATTGATACTGTCATAAATTATTGCATTTTCACTTTATTCATTAGAATAGCGCTTTAATCTAAAAATATGATGGGCAGGGAATAAAACAGAGTTTTCAGCAGCAGAAAGATTAGGCCTGCACTTCTTTTGCTCAGCGCCACATCTCGGAAACACTAAGGCCCAAAATAGATGTTCTTCTCATAAAGGGCTTCTTCTTTGTAGTCGGCATACTGCAACAACATCTGCAGGGCAGTTTCTATGGGGGGAAGAGATTCGGGCAGGCTATCAAAGAGAGAGGCGATCTCCTGTGAGAAGTGGTGGGCGGAGGACTTCCATATTATCCCTTTCCATCTTTTTCTCTTCTGTCTCAAGCTCTTTCCCTCTTTTGCTTCCAACAATCTGCTGCAATCAGAATGATGCTAATAAAAGACCATTAATATCACCTGTCAGTGCTATCTTTGGAAGATCCAAATTGAGAAAATGAGACTAAAGGATTCACAGTCTAAAGGGGTTCAACCAAGATGGAGGGCACCACTGAAAAATTATTCTATGTGGTTAGCTTTCATTAAAGTATATGACTCAAAACAAACAGGGTTTCATTGCTTACTTCAGCTTGCAGATTTTGACATGAGTTATTGAAAAAAAAAAAAAGTGTTGCTGTTATTAAGATTTTCAGACTTCCGAATGATGCCCTTTTTTAAGTTTCTTTTTTTATCCTCATATGGCATCACAAGTAAGAGTCATACAACATAGTATATATTTTGGTAACTTAACCTTTTTTTATTCTCAAAACATTTTGTTATGATACTGAAAATATATTTTAATGGAAAAAATATTGGATTCTTTCGGCCTTCACTGTCTGTTTAATATAAAACATAGCCAGCTCAATATATTGGCTTTAAATGGAAAAAGGTGGCACCCTTATTGGAAAGTGAAAGCAAAGGGGCAAAGTGATGATAGTAGCTTCATGTGGAGGAGTGTATCAAGGGCTTCGCCTTTGAACTGGCGAGCCTGTTAATTGAAACAACATTGCCAGGGCATATAGGCTGAAGATCTGGATCGCATTCATCCTGCTTTTATTCAATTTGGTCTCATCACAGGGGCGCATCCCGTGCTATTCTCTCCACATGGCCATAAGTCATAACCTTGCCTTTTGCCCTCGACGTGTTGCCCATCTGTGTCCCCTGAGGGCCGTGGGGCTCTGAGGAACACGGAGCTCAGAAGGATTCAGACGAGGTCTTGAGAAAATGCAGGCCGCCTGCCACTGAGCCCCTTATGGTACTTCTTCACGCCTCTCACCTTGGACTTGACCCTCCCTCAGCTATGCACACACACACATCCCGCCCCTTACCCCCTGACTTGAAGATTTACTGTTAAGAGCAGTGGCTGACAGGAGGTTTGAACCGTGCACTTTCTAATTCAAACAAATGTTGCACTAGGGTCATGGAACTATCATGGAGCCACAAGGTGTTTCAGATGAGTCGCAAGTGTTGAGTGTTAAGCTGATATGGAGGGAGAGACAGATGCTGTCTGCTCTCTGTGCTGTTAGGTTAAAATGTGGAACGTTTGTGAGGCTGCAGCATGGAAATAAATACACAAATATAGCGCAAAGAAACAAATGACTAGATAAACTCCTGATACCTTCAGATAGTTATCACCAGAATCTTGTAGATCTTGTGTCGTACTGAGGGAACTTCTCATTTCGCAGAAGAATGGTCAACACTTCTCAGCTTTAATCGGTTTCCCCCATGCATTGGCTCATGGTTAGATTTAGGCACTTGAAGGTACGATGATATGATAACCAGCGAGGTAAAGTAAATAAATATTCAGCAGTCTCTCTTGTGCATCCTGGTAAGACATGAAATAAATTGATTTGATGCTAACAGCTGCAATAGTTTACTTTAAGCCTGTTCTAACCAGATTGCAATGCCTCACCATCCACAACATACAACAAACCAATGAAACATTTGGTTCTATATGTTATAAACAATACTGATGTTTGTTCACACAACATCAGATTACATTCCCCCATGTCATATTCCCCTGCCTCTTTCCTGCCATTTGGTCAAACACTATTTACAGAGAAAGATACAGTGTTTATATAAAAAAAAAATCCTGAACTCTGTTAAAAGAACTGTCCTAATATTTTAAAAATCTTTGCCATAATACAGTTAACAAACAAGCCATCCCTTGAAATGAAAACTGTCCTGTTCCACCAAAATGTAGGCTACTGACCACTACAGTCTTACTCTATAACTTTACACCTGCTATTATTTTCTCGTGAAGCTGAACTCGCTCTAAAGCTCAAAGACAACATACAAGGGAAAGAGGGATTTGGGGAAGATCACCGTATGATCGAGGGAGGGACTAAAAGTGTGCATAATTCCTTCCTTTGTGGGACTCGCTGTGAGCAGGTACAAGCATCTCAGCACTCCTCCGCTCAGCTGTCACACTCAGCTGCCCTGCGCTTCCAGTGTGCGCCCAACTTCTCACACAAGCCTCTCGGTAAGTCAGCAGTTTTTGATGTAACCGTGCATTGACAGATAGGAATGGGCACTCATAACAACAAGATGTTAAGTGATGATTAGATATGTGAGAAGGAAACGAACTTGAGAAAGTTGTTTTCCCCAGTTCTCCTGTCGGATTCGTGTAATGGAGCGCGCTTTTAATTGACATGCGCTACTTTCATTGCCATGTAGCTACCTCTAGCATTTTAGAATGCGCGTTAGATGCGCACAGGGGAAGTTAAATACGCATTTACTTACACAGTTATGACTATTAATATTTCTTATGGCGCAATCTGTTATTGCACGATGAGATTCTATAAGCTCTATTCAAGTTCTCATTTGACATTTTTCTCACTAAGTGAATTCAGGGAATTGAACTCTATTAAGAAATGTTGCGTGCATGTGAATGATAAAACTGATTTGCAAATTATTCATGCTGTATGCCAGCATTTTCTGAAAGTAAGTCTTTTTATGCAGCTGAACATCTGCACGCATTGAGCATTCAGTCTGTCAACAGCTGCCACAAACTAAGCACCAAAAGACTTTACATATGAATGGGCAAAAGGAGATACTATATGGGAATCTGGCACTGGCCATGAAACACCATTGCTCCTGATGTGTTCTGTGTAAAACTCACTTTCCACTCGTTGTTAATGCTGTTTCAAAAAGAGAAATGTTTGAAGGGGCAGTCTCTGGGCATGCCAAGATCCCACTTAATAAAAGATATGGTTTATACAAGACTATTCATTCATTCATTCATTCATTCATTTATTTATTTATTTGTTTATTTATGTATGTATGTATGTATGTATGTATGTATGTATGTATGTATGTATGTATGTATGTATGTATGTATGTATGTATTTATTTATTTATTATTTATTATTTATCCATTCATTCATTCATTTGTTAGTTTGTTTGTGTGTTTGTTCAATACTACTGCTCACATTTATGTTGCTGTTGCCTTAAACAGGCTCTTTTGTAATATGTTTGTACTGTACTGTGTTTCCTGGTCACAAAACATTGCCTTTTGATAAAATGGCGTGCATATACATATCTTGTTTTATTTCTCACTGTAGATGCAGTAAGTGTAAACAGTGTGTGATAAATAGTGTATAGGTCAGTGTGATCCCTTGACCAGGCCCTGCTTTCTTTGTCTACAGTGACCATGATGAGTTACTACGTGGATCCAGTTTCTTCCTACCCGGCCCTTCACCCCTGTGACCGTCTGGGCGCAATGGTAAGACCCCCCCCCCTCGTAAATTATCTTCATGTTATAAGACTGCCTTGGCTACCTACCACACAGCCAAGAGTGTCAGCTCTTTAGCCACATGGCTGTGTAGGAACGTCTGCACTTGTGTGGTGGACCTCTGTGTGTGTGTTAGAGACTCTGGCTTCCATCACCACTCATGAGTATTGGGACAGCGGAGTTTGGTTCAGCAGAGTACGCTAATAGTGTCTCTGCACACAATGTTCCTCATCTTAATGTTGCTGTTAAGAAACAAAGATGTTGAAAAAGATTATTTTTTAACTCTTCTATGTTACACAAGCACTAACTTCTCTTTTGCTCATACCAATGTAAATATCAAGATCTGTTAGGATTCAGCCTTGCCTCTAACCAGTCACACTGGATACAAACTGTCTCTACTGAATACTTCTCACAGCTTTGCCACCTGCGCTGTGCTTGGCCTTTGCAAAAGCCTCTTTGCATGAACACCATGGCTGTTAAATACTTCCAAATGAAACACTTGAATACAGAGTCAGAGCCACTGGTTGCTGGGAGCATTGGGATTCCTGTCAGGTGAGCATTTGAGAAAGGTGAAGGCCAAGGAGCGGTAAAATAAATGCCTCCATTTGTATGCAGAGCTGCAGCACATTAGGATAAGAGACTGAGGTTATATGCAAATAGCAACCCCACCTCGGCCTGGTAGAACACATAGAAAGATTCAGCTCCCCGGCTCCTAATTGGCTCAGGTGGTGGGGCTTGCCTTTGAAATTGAGAATACTATGTACCAGGGCAGCCTTGGTCAAAAGGTGATCTAGGGTTGCTTGGTGGCTCTATTCTTTTTGAATTTACATGAATTATCAACAAAAAGCAGAGACAGAAGTCGGATGTGTGTTTATGCACTGGCAATTGTCAGTATTTCAAAAGCTGTTGGCTTTGTGAGAGTGAATTGGAAAAGTCAGGTCTCCCTAACAAACTTGATAAAATTACTAGAATCAACTTCATATTCTCATAAGACAAGTTTTAAAAATAAATGATTACGTTACTTTATAAAAAAAAAACTGCAAAGTAAGAAACTGATGAGAAAGTCATTGTACAAAAGCTGTACTTTTAATGATCTGCATTTTTTGGATTCATTTTATTTTTAATTGCAGATTAGCACTAAGGACTCAACCGTCTCCCTTTGCCAACTGGCCTGAAAATAGATAACTGGGCCCCACACAAATCACAAAGAAACCTCATAAGCTTCTTTCCCGATCTTTTGTCACGTTGCTCATTGATGGAGTTAGAAAATGATTGAAGTGATGAGGGTAGCTCCATTTTACTTTAGTCTTGTTACAAATGTGACTAATTATACAGTTAGACTATAGGTATATTACTTGTCTCCTTGTCCTCTTCAACATTTACTCCTCAAGTTCACATTCAAGATGTTACTTGTAACTGTTTTGCAACTTTTTGGGTTACTTTTTACACAAGGTGATTAGACTATATTGTGCTGCTGTAAAGTATAAATTATTTTTTTCTCTTAATTAATTTGTTCTTTTTTATGCATGCAGATTTGGAAAGCATACCAGCAGCATATTTGTGCATAAATAGGCTCAGTTGGTTTGATAATAATCTGACACAGTAGTGTTGACAAATGACACATGTTTGATAGCATTTTAAATATTTAAAACTTCTTCAAATATGTGAAAAATAGAACTAAACATAAAAGCATTGCCCATTCATAGCAAGTACAATAATTTTACAAATGTGTGTGAGAAATATGTCACTCCCTTTTCACATGAACAGAAAAATTCAATAATATCTATTGGAATTTTTGTTTATTGTCAAACAGGAGTTGTGATATGCTATAAATGGCGTAGTTGCTTTCTGTTCACCCACTATCTCTTTAATCCACATAGGATTTCATATCTGTCCTGTCAAATGCTGACTTTAGACTTCCTCCTCTTTGGACTTTTATGTGACTAATAGTGTGATAAATGAAATAAAAACAAAACAAAAAAAATCTAAAATAACACACACAGAAAAGATATAGTCAGTGCATCAAATGTTGCCACAGAGGTTATCTGTGTGACAAGATAATAAAAATTTGTAAAAATATGTTTTGTAAATGTTTTTGTTCAATATTTCATTAAATCTAATCCACAGAAATTCATTGTTTAACAGAAAAATGCAGAAACATGTGTATTGAATGACTTAATATTGAAGTAGTTATTAAGTCAAGTAACACTTTGTTGTTCAAACAATGATGCAATAATAAGTATATGCATTGTTGCTCAAATCTTGTTTGTTTTTTTCAGCGGCAGCATGGTGGAGCGGCAGCAGGACCCCAGACCCAAACGCCAGGTGTGGTTCACCCTCAGCAGCAGTGCTACCCTTCACAGCCTATTTATCCTCAGGATATCCCGCTGCAGGAGGTGCCCAATGGACATGACATGTGCACTATGGGTAAGTTTTTAAAAACTTTTTTAAAGTATTATTGTTTTTGACTCAATTTGGTCACTGCTATCTATTATTCACATTTCACACGATATCTGTCCAGGCATCCCTGTCAAGTCCTAACCTATTGTTTGACCATGTGTTGATTTATCATTTAACAACTAGGCTGTTTACATGACAACATGTTTTCCTCCATAACAAAGATTTTGGCCATTCCAATTTTTGAATCCAGCTGGGGAGAGGTTTTTGTTCTCTCCCAGAACCAGCTGCATTCTCATGTAAACTGCAAATACAGCGTCCGGTGAAAACAATAATGTAACAGTGGGGTGCCAGAAGGCTATTGGCTGCTGGCTACACACAGCGAGTAGAAAAACAGTAACAAAATATTGTCTATAAAGCCATCCGGAGGTTTCAGAGTTTAGCAGTGTCCCCGTTTTAAAAGGTTGCATGTTTAAGAGTGAGCTCTGCTAGTACATCTTTTGTGTAAAATGACTGTATCTTTAGTAACACTGGGGTGAATGTATCCGTATTACAGCAGAACATTATGTTTTTTTAAACAGTACAGTATTTATGTTTCAGCGTTGTGTGAGTTTGGTTAAAATAGAATAGCTGTGTGACTTTTGAACAAAGTGGACCTTTGACCATTTGCAGTGTATTAGACCTTGAGAATGATAAAAGGTTGCTGTTATGACCTGTTTTGTTCATACAGGCAGGATATAATCTAAATGACAGTGCAATCTTAAATTTACAATGACTCAGTTACAATCAACAATCAACACAATAGACTTGGTTACGGGAAAGCTAAACAAACCATTAGTCATCCGAGAATTTGTCTACCAACTGCTTCTACATTCATCCCATTCTCACATACACTCAGAACTATTATTTTGTGTCTGCTGCCTGGGGGATGCTGACCCCGAGGGCAATGTTTTTACCAGACCTTCACTCCCTGTTTTTTCTCTTATATCTCTGCATGTCTTCTTCTCGAGACGTCACACATTCTTCTACTTCCAATCATCTTAATTGTTTTTCTTATTTTAAACTGGGACATTCCTTCCAGTACATTTCCCTGCCTTCAACTCCTTGTCCTCAAATGTGATTGAATGCTGCAGGACTGGGACGTACGCCACAGGAGTATGGTGAGGGGTGTAAGGGGGCACAGGCTTTCTTCCGTCACCTCCCTGAGCTGGAGGCAGGGGGCAAGACAAGAAAGGGAGCAAAGGGCAGCCATCCTTTTTCCCAAGCTTCTGGTTTGGTCTCCGGAGAGGTGGAGGGGGTCTGAGTATGTTTGCGTGTGTGTGTGTGTGTGTGTGTGTGTGTGTGTGTGTGTGTGTGTGTGTGTGTGTGTGTGTGTGTGTGTGTGTGTGTGTGAAAGGGAGTCAGGATTTGATGAGATTTGCTGATGTTTGTTGCCACGGCCACACTCTTTTGGAAACCTCACTTCATTGCTCCCAGCACAAAACTGTCGACATAAACATGCTTTGAGTGGAAAAAAACGACCGGGGGTTGACCTTTTTCTTTTCTTTTTTTTTTTTTTTTTCATCCTTACATGCATACTATACAGATCATATTTGTGTTCTAAAGACACCTGGACTTGTCTTTCGAGTCATTTAGTGCTTGACGTTGATGACATATTTAGCAACTGAGGTTTTTCTTTTATCACAAAACCATTATGAGTCTGTTCAAACCCACAACTTTATAAGCTCTGACATAGTCTACTCTGATGTGCTGATTATGTTAATTTTTGTATTTGGGTCTTAAATATAAATATAACCTATAAATCATAGTGTCTCTTGAAATTGCTCTAACAATGTTTATACTTTTTTTTCTGCAGTTCATTTTGATGCTTTAGACTCTCTCTATGAAATTAAGATGTAGAAACCTTTTTGCTTCTACATTAATTAAACTTGACCTGAACACATCAGAATTGTTTTGAATGAAGTTTTGTTTTGTAGGAGTAGATGTGCAGTTGATGCAATACCTTCAGTAGATGTCTATCAAAGCACTTCCAGTTTTCAAGAGTAACAAAGCATGGCGTACGTTCTGTAAAATATGTAGTTTACATTTCACACAAATGAAAAATGTTTTCAAAGGGACTTATTTGATCTAGTTATAGTTCCTTTATTGGCATCACACTGAACTGAAAAGAAGGTTAATTTAAGGCATTTGGGGCACTTTTGGCCATGCTGGTTGAGATACATTTGGTATAGATGTGAGGTGGAGATTTGGGATGTTAAAGAACCGTTGCATGTTTGGTTTAAAGCCCCATGTCACATTAGGTCATGTTGTCACAAACCCAGTTCTTCACTATTCAATTCACACCTCAGAGCTTGTTGTTAACTTCATTGGAGAAAGTGTCGAATTCCCTGCACAGAGGTAACAAATGCACTTGTCAACCTCCAGTGAACATCCTGCAGTGATACAGGCTCCACGTATTCATTCACTAACTTCACACCCTGCACTATAGTGTGAATGGTGTTACAGCATCCTTCCATTCACTAAAGTAGCCCTACTCCCAGGCATGCATGAGTTCACTGTACATTTAAACATGCACTCCCATTTACGGACACAGCTGTGATCTGGCACTCAGGGACCATTGGCCTGTGTTTTATTTGATGTGATTTGACAGCTGGATAGTGCGAAAAGGAGGGGTTAAAAAAAAGGGGGAGTGGGCGGGTACAGTAAGAGGATGGATAAGGAACGGGATACAACTGGTGGAGGAGGATCCAAAATGTGGAGCCTGGAAGGGGGGACATGCAGAGGGTTTGGGCTATGATGAGGGGCACGTCCTCACGGGTGCAGGCCCATTTTTTATTTCTAAAAGTAAACAGGCAGCCTGCGGGGGTCTATGGGGTTATGGGAAAGGAGGAAACAGTGATGCTAATCAGGCCACTGCACACTTCCCCCCTCCAACAATAAAACAAAACAAGAGTGGAAACATGAAAAGCGACAGACAACTGTGTAGGAATGGGCTGCACTGCTATATAGTCCCAGATACACATAATGTATTTTGTTCACATTGTGATTTTTCCATATTTTACATAATTTACCTTCCTCTTTAAATGTATTTTATTAAAATGTCACCAAAACTGTTTTGGTCAGGCCTTAGACTAAAAAAATGCTTATTTAACTTCAGTCAACTCCAGTTGTAAACATCTCTACCAAACACTTTACTTCTAGGAAGTGTTACTGCGGTAAGTTCCGCTTGATAGTGCAGTGACTAATTACATACCACTTCAGTTGGGGAACAGGCAGTTCTGAAACATATGCAATCATTGACGGCCAATGATGCAACCAATGATGCCAGCTCATCAGGAAAGGTGGTGCTTTAATGAATCCTAAGAGAGGCTTCCTATTGTTTCAATGTTTATATTGTGAGCTGAAAATAAAAAAAAAAAAACTCCAATGTGTCTACAATGGTAATACTGATATAATAAGTACATTTGTAAATTCCACAGGAGAAATTATATTAAAAATGTAATTAAAGCATGTTATTTTACGCTCAAAATATTCAAAATAAAAGATTCTTACAATAAATTGTCCTTGTTTTCCAACATTACTGGAGTGGTTGAGTGTTATCTGTGAGCAGTAACAGAGTGGGAGTTACAGAGGGAGGGCAAGACGAGAGGGAGGTCTGGGAGGCAAAGTGACTCGCAGGGGGGTGGGGATAATTGAATTATCTGCACAATGGAGTGATGGGGGGCACGTGGTGCTGCTAATGGAAGAAGAGATGTCCTTTTTAGCGAAGCTAATTGTTCAGAAAAGAGCTGAGCCTTTGTTCGGGAGGCCCTGCTACTTTCCCAGTGCACTTACACTTACACTATTATATCACAGATGCATGCACACGTGCACACACATACTTAGACTGTAGTTTAGAAGTAAAGGAACATGTATGCAAACATTGTTTATAGTCAGACACTCATACGCAGAAATACTGTGCCACTGTCCCTGTCAAGCCTCTGATCTCAGCAGGAGAGCATCTCGCCTGTGGCACCTTTAAACAGCATCAACCGCAGACATGGGCTACAAGAAGCCCACTGTTTTACTTTCTGTTGTCTGCCTCGATATTTGTCTCTGTGGGTGAATTTATGACTCAGACTCTTTACTTTACTAATATTTTTAGATTTTCAAGTAAAATACCTAAACACTAAATACAGAAAACTGTTGTTTCTGAAAACACATATGGACAAAGGAAATTAGCACTTGACAACTGTAAGGATTTCTCTAAATGGAATAACCTTTCGGTTAAACCTGAAAAGTAGCAGGTGTGATGGTGACATGACATTTAAGGATTATAGACAGGCAGAAAACACAGATGTGCCAGCCTGAGACAACAGTGAGCCGGAGAGAGCAGCAAAGAGAGGCACGCAAATGAGAGAAACTAACGAACAGTTAACACCATGGCAACAGCATTTGTAAGTTAAAGAAAGAGGCACTGAAACCTGTACGTCTTTGATCTGGGACATGTGTCAGAAGAATAAAAAACACATGACTTATTTTATGCACATGGTTTGGCAGTGTTTGTTTTCTGAGATAGCAGAATTAAATTATCAGTAAGTTTTGTTTTGGGTTATTTATTTATTTATTTATTTGACAGAGAAGCTACAGTGACGCTAGCTCGTGTATTAGTCAAAAACACCATTAGAGCCAATGGCTGCCCTTAGGCACTAAGGACTTGGGACTGCCCCGTAAAGAACAGAAACAAGTGAGTTCATTAACAGAGAACAAAAAGGCACAGACTGAGAGAGTCAGTGAGAGACTGACTGAGCTAAATTGAGAAGTGCTTTTGTCCATTCTTCTCAGACAAACCCTCGCTGAGCTCCTCTCACCGCAGAACCACCAATAGTCTTCCCAGATGAGGCTCCAATCAGGCCAATGAAACTTGATCCAGGGCTGCTAATGGAACCAGTGAAGTACCACCGGTTTAAAAATCCATTGCTAATCAATATCTCTGGCTCCCCAGTCTCCTGCCAGATTATCTCTTTTAGAAATACATACAGTGTATGCTAAACTGAGGAGCATCTCGTTGTGCTACAAAATAGAAAACTTTTTAACAGACAAAACTAGGACAGGCTTTTGCTCGGCTGTTAGAAAATTATTAATAAAAAGAATGAAAAATAAATAAACACACACATAATAACGTATGTAGCTGTATTGTTTGCTAGCGGTTGATGTCTGGATTTGATTTTCCAATGAAGCTGGTTGCTGTTTCTGATTACAGTTGATAAAAAGTCCAGCAGAAAAGACAAAAGTCCTGGAGAAAAAGAAATGTGACTGACGTGAGGTGAGAATTTAATGGTGGTTTGCCTTGGTTAAACAAAATTTGTATTAATGCACCTAATGACAGTAGATGTAGTTCAAAATTTGTGTTTATACCAACTAATCCATGTCCTATAGTATGGCTGTTCTGTTAGACACAGCTGTGTCCAAAAGGTGGCTTGTTTTTATTGATGAGGTGAACAGGAAATTCTCTGAGGTGTTTATGAGGGTGAGTGACTAGTTATGTGCAAAATTTAGGACACAGGCCACTCCTTGAACCTCTTTGAGCATAGCCCTAATGTTTAATTAGCCTACACTTTGATCTTAAGCCTCTGGAAACACAGTTTTAATTAATTACATAAAAAATAAACAATATTATTGTTTGGCGCAGTTTTTGGTGATAGTTTGTTGATTAAGTTTACTAGTGGTGCGTATTTATAGATAGCTAGTACAGTAGGACTATCCCTTGTTATGTCGTCTTTTATAAGCCTCTATGGGGTTTCTTTTTCTCGGGCTATTTAACGGTTTTCTAATCCCTGTAAAAGCGTGGGAATGTGCGGGGACGTGGGGACTCATGTGTGAGTTATGACACTCAGAGGACGGCTGCAGAAGCGGACTCTTACACGGGCTTAGTAATGATAGTAGTAGTGGAAGTGTGCGCGTCGGCGGGAGATTGGACTTGAATTGTGAATCAACGGGAGACTCAAACCCCCTTAACCCCGCCCCCTTCAGATGTCGTCGCGCTACAGCTCCTCGCAAATGCAACGCCCATAAGCTAGTGGTACGGGGAAGGAGTGAGTGAGTTTATGAGTGAGAACTAAAGAACGAGGAAAAGACGTGTTGAAGAGAGCAAAGAGAGATATAAGTTAGTTGTGACACACGAAGAGAGACGAGGAAAAAACGCGCGACAACAAGTCAACGTTTTCCATTTGTTGTGTGTTTGGAGCTGCAAGAATAAAAGAGGGACGCGGCGGTGATAAGTCACGCTGATCTGATGATCATGACGGCAGCTGTCGAAATGAAGCCGACGTTAACCATTATAAAGGCTGAAAAGATGGACGGTGAGTAGCCCAATGAAACTCCTCTCACTTTGATACAACCTCGTTTTGTCGTTTGTTTGATAGTCTAAAACAATATTTCACGTCACTCCTAACCTCAACAATTCTCTATTGTGACAGGACATAGCGTCCTGAACATATTACAGTGTGAAGATGGATCTTGCTCAATAGTGGACAATACGCAACACTTGTGGAAATCAAATCACGCCTGAGGCTAGTCATAGGCTACAATGTGCCATAAAACCATGTTCCTTATCGGTATTGAATGAATCAGACTTAGAGCGTGCCTTAGGAGACACTATAACGCTAAATCAAAGTTGAATGAAATAAAAACATCATACTGTAAAGGCTAGGTATTAGGCTTACATTAATGAGTAGATTTCTATTACGCATGTCTTTAGTAAAACTTTAATTTTCTACACTCCCTGATAAAGTCTAAACATCCATCTATGTCCCATGTAGCCAAAACATTAAAACTCTTCACTCTTCCCCCCTCCTCTACATCCCTCTTGGTCCATTCTTGTCTCGTCTCCCACCCATGACTCTTCAGAGGGCAGGCGGGGCAGGCTGGGGTGATGAATCTGCACTGCTGAGGCTTGCCTCTCTGACTGAGCAGGATAACTCAGAGGGTTATCCAGGACAGGGAAGCCCACAACTGTCATCTGGTCTGTTTCACTTCTCATTGTTATAATTGTGTTTTATTCAGCGGTGTTTGGGTAATTTGCATTTAGGCCATTTTTCACACTTTCTAAACTAATCCCTTGTGCTTTTTCAGTTCAGGTGTTGTTAAGCTTTACTGCATCATATACATTTGATACTAACTGTACCCTCTAAGGGGCTGTGACTTATAGCATTAACCATCTACAGCATCTTCATTATTTAGAATCATACATAAGTGTGCAAAAGTGCTGATTACTGCAGTTACATAGACAAAGTGTAGCACTATCTTGCAAAACCATTTTGCAATGCTTGCTCCTGCTTTCGTGGTCACGGGTGCGCTTAGGTTAAGCTGAGGCTGCCAAAGAAGAGTTCATATTCTTGTTCTTTGCTCTTGTGCAAACTGGCACACTGTTTATTAACTCTTATTATCTTAACAGTGTCTAACCAAAGTGTCTTATTGGCTGTCGATTACATTAAAATAGACGCTTTAATAATGTAAACCATTATGGCATAGCTAAATTAGTTTAGATATAAAGCATTTTTTTTAGAATCCAGCTATCTCTGTGGACAGACAGCTTTTAACAGCAACAAAGCTACATATGCTCCTTGCTTCCAAACACACAAAACACTCTATACCTTACTAAAATGCTTGAGTCCCTGACTATAGTTTTGTTTCTTTTGTGGTTGAAGTGCTTTTATTGTTTGTCTGTTCTTTATGTTTCTTGTGGTGGTAATTCCTTCTAAAGGGCACACTCACTGCTAAGATCACAAAGGCACTGTACTGAACTCCTCTTTGGACTGTTAACTTTTCTATATTGTTTTACACAGACCTTTTTGGGCCACTTATGCGGATAATGTATCTAAGTTTCTAATATTGTGGGATGTGCGTTACTTGCATAGCCTATCAATAATTTACAGCCCATGGAGCTGTCTCAAAGTTGGTTTAGTTACCCCTCTTATAATGTTCTTCCTTTTTGTTGACAATGGACCTGAAGGTCAGGGTTCAGTTACTGACAGGAATGTTTGTGGGCATGTCCTACTGCATGGAGGGATAAAGAGCCAGGAGAGAGGTACAACATTATCTGATCAGAATGCTGATGTTTGTTATAACAGGCATGCCTGATGCTTGTAAGATGGCTCTTATGCAGCAACTTGTTCTTTGCTCACTCTGCATGCAAACACAGCATACCCAATGACTTGGAGACTTTAGTAATGTTTTTTTCTCCTAAGGTGCCTCCCATGTTGGCATGGCAGAGAAGAGTTGGTGTCAGAACACAGCATGTTACATAAGCTTCAGGTTTTTGCTTTGGTGTGTTCTTGTCAGCACTTAGTCAGTAGCACAGTGTAATATATGCTAGTGTCTAAGTGTGTGGCTGCCTGGCAGCTGTGCAAACAGTGTTTGGGTGATCTGTACTTCTCTTGATGTGGTCTGTCGATGAATCTGGCTAAATGGAGCAAACAGGTCCATTTTTCTTCTAATGTGTGTTGTGTCAAACTGAGGCTGATATGGTTTGCCTGATCAAAACATGATTAGTCAGTCCAGTGCTCAGTGTATCACACATATTACATTAGTGACTGTTTGACCAGGCCAGGTCTGTGCCAAGAAGGGCAACTGATAGCACAAATTAACCACAGTGTCAGACTTACATGAGTTAAAACTGTCGGTGTACCCTTTGGTTTGAACAATAATAACTGTCTTGGATGGATATCTCCGAATTATTCAGCCTGTCTTTCAGTTCTTCATCATTCAGTCCGTCACCTACTCATACTCTTCCAGCATAAAACCATTAAACTGTGTGGTTCCTATCCCACCGCTTCCCTGGTGACTACACGCCTTAATCTTTTCTTATAAAACTTAGTCATAAAGTAAGGCGTGTTAGCGCCATATACTGCAGTGTGCTAAATAGTAAGCATATGTTCAACTAGAGAATGAAAGTGGGGGGTTTCAGAAAAAGGAGCACCTCAAGGTGTGGCCCAACTGATTATATTGAAAAGTCCTATAAAATATTAAAACATTATTAGGGTGCCTCTCTTAATATTCATCCAACTGGCAACTTCTTATTTGAATCACATTTCATGAAAAATCAACAACACAACCACACCCCTCTTGATGTCATTCCCACACAAAATCATTTTTACTCCAGAGTCCTCTCTTTCCATTCATTCCAACTGGCCACACTATAACTATGTCTTGATGTTGGAAATTGTGATGTCCAAGTGTTATGAATAATAGTGCTAGATGCCTGCTCTATAGGTTTACACAACTCTTTTCCCTAAACACTTTCTGTCATAACTGTCGTTTTGCAAAAAAAAAAAAAAGTTAAACACCTTGCATATTATGATCAAATTTAGTTGGTCCGTATGAAATTAAGGTATCGCTACGGATGTTCAGCTGTCCACAATGAGGCCATGTACATGTTCCAGATTTTTTTTCTGTCTCTTCATTCTCATAGCACCTGCTTTTCAAGTTAGTATTCATTGCTTCTGCTTTTATAACCAATTGAACGGTTCACAACCCTTATGCAAATTAAGTTGTCTGCCAAACAGAACACAACATAACAAATTACCAAACAATTGAATGATTGCTTGATTTACCTTAAAACATAAACACATTTTTAGTTTGATTTAAATTTGTTAATATGATGTTGCCCAAATATACATGAAGAATATATTATGCATATGATTTGACCAGGGTTAAACGATCAATATGTCCCTCACAAGTAATTAATCTATCTTTTTTAAACTTTACCAAAACACCATCATGCTTGTTAAAAGGTAAAACCAATAACTCTTAGTCAAATTGCACAAGAATTTTACACGATATGGTCAATGCATTCATCATCAACAGTCACATTAGTGGAATGGAGCTGCACAATATCCCCAAAAGTCCAGTCATTGTCTGATTGACTCATGGTTGCTGTGTACGTTGTGTGTATGTGAGGGAAGTTTAATAGAATGTGCAGTGAGTGCAATGAGTTCACGTCTGTAAAGCAACGGTTTGGAAATCACTCTCATCTTAGATTACATATCAAGTTACCAAAATGTATTTTATATCTTACCATCAGCTAAATTTAAGGTGTTACTTTCTACGTATCACCGAAGACTTGCGATAAATGGAAAGAGGTGTGGCCAGAGTTTATTTTTATTTTTCTTATTTAGCCATGGAGCAGATACTGAGCTTAAATTAGAAGGGTAAACTATCATGTTGAACTGAAGCAATTTTGCCACTTTGGACCCCAAGACATTTTGGTTACATTAGTGGGAAGCAAGAAAGTTGTGAGAAGCACATTAGTGATTGTAAAACAGAGTGGAATGTGAGGCATGTAACATCAAAACAATGCGGTCTCGGGGGAATTTATTTATCAAGATTCCATCTGTTGGCCATAGCTTGCCTTCAAGCACGTAATTCACTCTTATACATGCCTAATGTATAATTAGATACAGCCTTTACCAGTTTGACAATTTACTGAACAAAGAAACTGAACCATTTTAATATCTTCAATATACTGTATATTGTATATAAAAAGAAATAATATGTGTATTTATTACAAGTTTATGGGATGTTTTACTTTGAGCTAAAATTGTACAGGCACCATGTTTTGTGGGAAACATTGCAACAGTGAGAGTAAACTGTTTGTCAGAAATGTCATGTGTTTGGTTTAACGCCCAAACAGTCCCCCTAAAGCATCCCCTCTCTGTTTACAAGAGGACAGAGCTGAAAGTGCTGAAAAAATGCACATATTGGTCGATACCACTTGCGCTCCGTACATCAGATTACTAACAAGTTTGTGTCACAATTGTTACCAATACTTTTAAAGATTTAAAATTTTACACTTACAGGACACAGAATAAAAGTTATTTTATGAAGCCCCCCTTGAAAGAGTGAAATTCCATAATCTTTAATCGTTAGTATCTGTTGAAAAAAACACTGTCAATGCTGATGAAATTTCCCATTAGGTGGTATACAATGGCATAAACAGTAAAGTTATGGATGCTCACATCACAGGCTAATATGATTATAAGATGGAGTCAGTAGAAGGAAGAAAGGCAACAATACATCTAAGGGGATTTAGTCTCACTTACTGTCTGCACAACTAGCCATTGAGTCTGTGGTGCTTATGATCCTGGACAACTCCAGTTTCATGGCCAAAGACAGATGTCAGCAGTAGTTGGCTTGTAGAGTACAGCTGCTTTACACTACCACAGACTCGTGCTCTGTGAGGCCAGCCAGGAGTCAGTGGTAGAGCCCTAAGAATAAAATGAGTGTCTCAGCAGTGTTGTTCAAATTTCAGGGATTGCTTTTTGGGTCTCCACAAGTTAACACTGTTATGGTTTGGTGCAAGACTGGACTAGTTTTGGTCTGGCTTTTGTGGTTTGGCTTTAACCAAACCAACTTTCCTTCCATTTCCTTGAACTAAGATGGAAAGCTAAACAGCCCAACAGCTGGCTGAACAAGCAGCCTTCTGAAAACCAGACTGCCACCCAGCCCTCTTTCTCTGCTTCACTGCAGCCCTCAGACACCACTTTATCACCTCATGGCACTGAATGGGCCTTCTTTATGCTTGTCGGGTTTATGACCCTGCGTTCTCAGACCAGGGGTCTAGATATGGATCTCCATCAAAGGCTCTTTCTCAGTTACCACTGTCACCCCTGGTTTGTGGTGGGCAGACAGTTCTAGCTAAAAGGTCTTATTATAAGACTTTGGCAAAAAGCCAACGCCTCCTTTTCCCCGCTTCTTGTGGTGACCCCACCCATTGGTACCTACATACAAGCTGGAATATTCAGGAAGAGCATGATGCCTTAGTAGTGGATCTGACCCTCACCTGAACCCACAAGTCACCTTACTTCCCACAGAAAGTTACAATTTTACCACAGGAAATTGACCTTGGCTGACCTAAAAACTTTCCTAAAAAAGATCTTGACTCTGATATAAATATCTAACCTTATTTTAATTTAAAACTGCGTAACTTTTAGCTAGTAGCATTGCATAGTTTTAAATTCCCAAAATATACTTTATTAACAGTATTGATTATAGGATTCTTAGACAAGTGATTGGTTGAATCATGACTATTTTACTGACAGTACCCTCTACTGGACAGAAAACTCAGACATAAATGATATATAATTTCAGGCCACCAGGACGCGCAGACCTCTCCTGAGTCGGCATCCTTAGCACCTCAGAGGGAGCAGAAATAGGCTCTGGACCCTAGCAGACTTTTATTTGTACAAATTGCTATGTTTATTCCTATGTTTATTTCTTCCAAACCTGCCAGTTTTTAATTGTTTCCTCTTAAAATCAAACGACACAGATGGTCTTTAGAGGGATCTACGCCCCTAGTGGCTAAAAGTTACATAGTGTTGCTTTAAAAGAGCTTTTGGATTTTAATTTTAAATTTTAAATTTTTACTGACTTCCTCCCAGCAACACACACCCACTGCCTGGGTAAACTCTATAAAGCTATTTATAGCCCCATCAGATTATAAAAGGCATATTGTCCCTTATTTGTAGGGTCTGGTTGCCTGTTCTGCTTATAGCATTGCATCATACTGAGTGGAGGCGGCAGTCCTGGCTTTATGAATGAAGTGCATCTCTGCCAGAGGCTAGGAGATGGCACTGTTCCCACTGTGATGTCACCCCAGAGACAAGGCGCTTTCTGAGACCTCCCATTCATTGCTCTGTCTCTTAATGCCCACCCTTAGTTCTCTTGTCCTGTGATAGGTTCATGTTACAAACTAGTGAGTCATCCCTCCTCTCTGTCACCCCTTACTCTCCCATGATGCTCCTTTACTATGTTTCCTTACCCTGCCCAGCCCGGCCTGTTCCAACTCTACAGTGTCAAATTTTTAGGCCTGGCCACAAAATCTAAATTTCACACATGCTTTAGTGTACAGAAGTTTATATGCTAATTTAGTTCAGTTTTTATGTTCTTTAATTTGTCATTATAGCAGTGTTATAATGAGCAGGTTTAGCTGGTTTAGGTTGAGGCACATGGGCAGGGTGTATGGAGGTGCACAGCCTGTCAGTAAAAATCCCTCGGGGCACATATCGTCACTCTTAGCTGCCTGTCCATTACTGCTATCTCGGCAAGAGGGGAGTGGCTAATCAATAGCTTTTACTGTGCACCCAGACAAAACATTAGTCTCACTATATCAGTGATTATAATGGACTTATCATTTTCCTCCACATGAAAAAGGAACAATTTTATAATTTCCACAGATGTTCTTTTGACTACAAGGCTAGTTTGAAATATTGCCTGGGATTCAAACTCACTGCCTCATATATTTTAGCTAAGTGGCTAATTTTCTCTTAGTGGACAGGACAGGCCATAACTGTCTAATGTGGAAAATAAAGACTTGTGGATGCTCTAACTCTCTGTGCATTCTGGCCATTGTGTTTCTAATGGGTCTCACATGCATTGAAATCCTATCAGGACTTCATCAGATGTGTGTCTAGATGTGTGCTCTCCTCTCACATTAATGGATGGGCACTGTACATTAGCATTGCAGCAGCCAAAAAACTTTTATATGGAATTATTCACCAAGGAGACCATATTTCGCTCTGTGATGCACACTGTGTGTATGCTTGTAATGCATGTAGTGTGAAATTATACATTTAAATAAAGAGTTTAGCTCTGTAAGCAACCAGTAAAGTGATTTTTAAAATAAAAAAGAAAACAGGAGAATATAAATTGCAGTTGGCCTTTGCCCTGTAATCCTATGCTTCATGCATTTTGTGAGTGCCTAATAGCAATCCCCATGCTCTATGGATCTGAGTGTCTTTGATGCAGGATTTGGTGTTGAAGTGGATTAAAGTATGTGTGGGCAAGTACAGTCTGGGACTTGGTTGATAAAAGGGAGGGGTATAAATGGTTCGAAAGTGCAGACAAACTCCTTTCGATCCAGCTTAAATAAACTGCCACATTTGCTTCTGCCTTGGCTTCAAAAAGCAGACTGTCTGATCCCTGCTCACATCTTGGTTTGCAGTAGTTTATAGCACTTAGTTTCTGTACACCGCTTCAGCAGATGACTTGCCAATTGAGCAGGAGTGTCATTTTGTAAAAAAAATATGTCTAATTGTTATTGCATGTTTTTAGATGTGCAAGTTGTTTGAAGCTTTTATATCTTTCTTTACCACTTTGTAGTATGAATAATGTTTTGAATTGACTTTGTGAGAAGAATACTATATTATTACAGGCCTAATTGAATCACACAAAGAAGCAAATAACCTCTTGATAGCCCATTGTCTCTTGTTAGGGTTCTTTCTTTATAAAGAAAAGGATGAAAAAGTCAAAGTCAGGAAAAAAAAAGAAACTGGGAAACCTAATTTTGCAAATTGCCAGACAGACATTGGGTACATGGGTAAAAGGGGAACAGCTGTTGTGCATTCCAGACTAAGGTCGAGACGTCAATAAGTGCTGAAAACAAGAATGAACTGTATGTTGCCTCAGTGTACTGGTGGCAAATGAAACCACCCGCGATTGGAAATGCCAGGACATCTGGGTTTAACAAATGCTGCCTTGGGAGGACTGACACAACTTTTCCTCATTAATAGTTTCCAATTTAGCCTTTAGTTATGTGTTTTTAACTAAAGATTTAAGCACAAGTAAGGTGTCAAATTTGGACACTTACTTATTTTAGTAATATAGAAATATTTAAGAACTAGACATTTACAGAACCTTTTATTGTCTTTTCACAAGTCATTACTTGGATCGGATTTGTTTTGTTGGCCTGGGGGTCTTTCCCATTCTCCCCTTGTTATCTCCCATGTTGTGCCCTCAGCCCACACTTCAGTCTTGTCAGTCTAATTGGATGAGTAAGAGTCATCGGGCACTGTTTAAAGCCATCAAAGGCAGCCCTGTTCCCCACTGGGTGCCCACTGGCAGTAAGCAGAGAACAGAGAGCCTTGTGTGTGACTGGGACCCTCGAGACAGCCCACCCCTCAACTCTGCTAGCCACCCGCCGGCAGCCATGGTGACATCATAACCTCATCCCTTTGACCCCTCACTGTGTTTGACCCCTATACTGACTGGTGACAGTGAAACCACTGTGTGGAGAAGATACATGGTAGGAGGGCTATCAGGGTCATAGTGTCACTTCTGCCCATTAGACACAGCTTAAACGAAGTAAATTTTGCACAAGTTGCAAATAAGTGTATTCTTACTCTGAAGGATCAGATGTGCAGGACTGTCACAGACTTATAGAAAAAAAGGCACAAGGATAAAAATCTAAAAACTATCCTTTATAAAAGGAATTAAAAAAAGTGAAAGAAGAAAAATTGTTAGAAACTGATCATTTAACATTTGTCTTTGCAGATCCAGAGTGTGGGGATGTCCCACTGCTAACTCCTGGAAGTAAAGAAATGATGTCTCAGGCTCTGAAGGCCACGTTTAGTGGTTTTGCCAAGGAACAGCAACGGCTTGGTATTCCCAAAGGTAACACTGTCAGCTGCTCACATTCTCTTTAAAACCTGTTTGCAAATTTTACTGAGGAACTTGTGAGAAAAACATTTAGATATGCAAGTAATAATTATGGCTACATTAAAAAAGTTTAACAGAGGACTGTAAGACACACATTATTTCAGAAAGGGTTTATATTGCATACATTTCAAGTGAAGCAGACGGACTGACTGCAGCATTCAGAGAATCCAGACAGAGACAAACAGTAAAGTGATGAGTTATCTTCCTTTTTATAGAGGGTGACCACAGAGCCTCTTCAACTTTTAGACTTTCAGTTTCTTTTTTGTATAAAAGCATGTACAGCTATTCCTGTTTACATTGTGCTGAATTGTCAAGTACTTTATTTGTTGGAAACCAGAAAAAATTAATTCTAATATAACATATGTGCCCCCTGCAGATCCCAGACAGTGGACAGAAAACCATGTAGCTGAGTGGTTAACATGGACAGTTAATGAATTCAGCCTAAGGAATGTTGACTTTGACAAATTCTGCATGAATGGAGCCAGCCTCTGTGCAATGGGAAAAGAACGTTTCCTTGACTTAGCCCCAGACTTTGTGGGTGACATCCTTTGGGAACATTTGGAGATGCTTCAAAAAGGTAAAATTGTATAGTGCAACTTGTAGATTAAAAGCGTGCGTCTATAATTTTTAGTTTATGGAATTCTGTCATTTTAACTTTCATGTAAACGATTTGTGTGTGGAAAAAATGTGCCACACAAATACATCACTGACTGCAGCCATCAACTTGGACCACTGTTGGCATTTGCCCCTGTAACAAGAGCCAAACAGGAAGACACAATTTAGCTCAGGCCATTAATTTTTGATAATGCTGGATGCAGTTACATGATACATGAAATCAATGACGAGGTCGCTGACGCTCTGTCTCTATCTATTTTTTATGAAGAGGATACAAAGCATTTCCCCATCAATGGACTGACCTCCAGCTTCCAGGAATCTCGTTATACCTCAGACTACTTTGTCAGTAAGTACTTATTACATTAATTTTTACAACTGCCATTTCAGGAAGTGTTTAGAGTGGTTAATTAACTAACTAACATCAAATTACAGTGTAAATTGATGTTAGTGTTACTGTCAAGCATGATATTATGACATGCATACAGTATAGGTATTTAGCAGGCTTTTGTCATAGCCTCACAAAATAAGCTTAAGAGGCTCGATGACTCCCCTACACTGGTTTTTATTTGTGTCTCCAGGCTATGGTGTTGAGCATGCTCAGTGTGTCCCTCCTTCTGAATACTCAGAGCCTGGCTTCATCACAGAGTCCTACCAGACGCTTCACCCCATCAGCTCAGAGGAATTGCTGACACTTAAATACGAGAGCGAATACCCGGCTGTCCTGCGGGATGCAACCCTCAACCCACTGCAGGGCGACTACTTCTCAGTCAAGCAAGAGGTGGTCTCGCCTGACAACATGTGTGTAGGACGCCTCAGCAGAGGTGGGAGGTCACACACTTCTTTTATAAACTGCAAACATGTTTAATGCTGAAATATGCTATTGCTATGTGAATGACAAACCCTGAGTATATAAAAAAAGTCTATATTGTCATTGTAATCCTGCTCCTAATATCAAGCAACCCCAATTCTATAGCATTGTATTGTTCCTATCTGGAAAACCTTATTTGATCTATGCACTATTGCGTAAGTGTATGTTAGTGTTCAGTGTTTTTGTGGGTATCTCAATGCGTGCGATTGTGCCAAAACTATCAGAAACGGTCATGCCACATCTGTATGCATATTAGAAAGAGAATAAAAGCAGGCCCTCTGGTTGGTTTGTGGTAAAAACAAACCCGACTCATACGCTCATACAGGGTTAGAAAGAAAAAAAGAAAAAGATTGTTTTTGTCAGTGTTACACGAACAAAGCCACAGTGCAGTCTCTTGTCGCCGCCTTGTCCTTTATGTAAATCAGTTAGGTGGTGTAACCTTCAAGTATGGTTTTGTTTTCTTGTATCTCTGGCCTCTTTCTCTCAACTCACTCTGATTCTTCTGGGTAAAAAGATAGAGGTGTTATCCTCAGCCAACGAACATGGGGTTTTCTCATGAAACGGCTTGCTTTTCTGAATGTGCAGGCTTATTTTCTCTCCCAGTGATGGTTTACAGAGGAATTAGTAGCATTGTTTTCATTCACAGTCATAAAGCTGGGACTTTCTGCTTTCAAATCCCCAGCTGTATAAATGAATCTCATATATCCTACACTCATTTGGCCTCATTCTAATGCCTTAATCGTTTGTCTGCTAGATATGAGGTCCAGTCCTCATGCCTCATAAATACTGGGCATGTGTGCATTACGTTGTGTTTGCCCCAACGTGGGAAAGTATGTTGTAGCGCTACTGCTATCCACATGTGGCTTCAATTTAAGCCATTGAAGATTTCAGCATCAATCGAAGAGCTGCATTATCTATCATTTGTTAATGAGTCACCGTTGAAAGACTGCTCTTATCTTTCCATGGCCAAAAATAGCAAGGCAATTTGTGCGGGCCTTTTTTTTTTTCCTCCCAATCAAGAACAGTTGTACTTGTAAGATGAGGTGGGGCAGGGTAGGTTTGCACAATTTTTTCATAATCACAATATCAACATATTATTCACAGAATTTACATTTGAAAGAGTTCTTGTGCTGTGATAATGTCAAGGTAGTTTATGTGCCAGACATTTGCACGTCTTTGGCAAGTCCAGACGTACTGCCTAAGATGGCCACCCTTACTTAGGTTTATATATAGTCTTGATATCTTTAAGGGAATATTTAAGTGTCAAACCAATATTCTACAACAATTAAACATACTGAGTGTTTTGTCTTACTGCGTGCACAATCTGAATTCTTGAAAATGGTGAACCCCTGGCTGAGTTGCAGTAATTGTTTCATACTATACAACCGTATTTTGTTTATGCCCTCTCAGGTAAACTTGGTGGCCAGGACTCGTTTGAAAGCATTGAGAGTTTTGAGAGCTGTGACCGATTGACACAGTCGTGGAGCAGCCAGTCCTCATTCAGCAGTCTGCAACGGGTGCCTTCATACGACAGTTTTGATTCAGAAGACTATCCCACGGCATTGCACGGCCACAAACCTAAAGGCACATTCAAAGACTATGTGAGGGAACGGTCAGACCTAAGCAAGGACAAACCTGTCATTCCAGCAGCGGCACTGGCTGGATATACAGGTGAGATGTCTTCACATCACGTAAATGTCATGTATACTGTGTTATACTTTCTTTCAGGAACAGTGAGCTATATATTTCAATGCTTTTACATTACAACACACTTTGTTGATGCTCTGCAAAAGTCCCAGATGTGGGGGTGTCTTAATGCATTTTCACCTTTTACGCAGGCAACCTAAGTCATGCACATTACAGGAAACAAAGTAGATATGGGCATACATTCTTCTTGCTCTCACACTTTCTTTTGTTCTGTCTTTACTTCTCATCTGCTTCCTTGTTATCTGCAGCCCGCATCTCAACCTATTTTTCCAGGTCGTCCTAGCAACACTGGTAAAATAGAAATCATGCCTGTGCTCCTCCACGTAGCGAGTAAGAGTAAAATTATCCCTTTATCTCACAAGGAATCTGCTCGTTGAACATGCTAAAAAGAAGTTGTATACATCCATGTTTAAACAGATGTGAAGGTGGCATCAAATACACCATCTTTTTTCATTTTGATAAAATTGCAAAGGTGCATGTACAACAGTAAAAACTTGGGTTTTAATTTTGCAAATTTTATTGTAAAGACAAATGACGATGCTGATACGAGTTCCATGTAAGAGGCATAGACTATGGGACTTTTTCACCTCTGCGTAAATTATAATCACAAGGCAGTGATATTGCCAGCATTGGAAAAGGGGAAATCCAGAGAAATGTTCTCTGTGTCACCAACAATGTGAACATCAGATCTCATCAGCCTGTTCCAAATATGGTATGCAGATGTTATTTGGTCATCTGCATGGTTGGCAGTTCAAAAGATGTCTATATAACAATGAATCTCTTATTCTTTTTGATGATGTTAGATGTTGTAATGCATATAGACACTAAAATCCCCATTATGACATAAGAAATGGCAAGCACCATACACCCTAAGCCCTGCATGCACACAATAACATATTCAAGACTCCCCTTAAAAACATAGCACTAAAAATATAAAAGACGTGTAAATCTGCATTACATGTTTCTAGCCTAATGCATAATGGTATTCTGACATAGAGCTTTACATGATGGGCAACATATAACAAGCTGTTAACCAAAGGAGGTGGGCAATAGGACATCCTTATGTTGTGGATCAAAAGGAATAGGTCAGACTATGTAAAGAAATATAATCAATAAAATATTGTGAACAGCTCTAAAGTATTTCTCCTGAATTGTAAGTATGTTGATTACAACTGGAGTGTTTTGTAGCTTGCTGAGCTCAGCTTCCTGTCCCAGTAACAGGGCGACAGGTGACACTTGTAGCGAGGACAGCAGGCCTGATAAGCCAGCACAGAGATAAGTGAGGCTCCAGTTGTCATCTCTGTGGCTTCCTGTGACAAGTCACTATTTTCACCTCTGTATACAATGATATAAGCAGACTGAATTCTTAGTTCATATCTTACCTATGTTTCTGTTCTTCACAAAAAATGCTAAATTTGATATTTTAAAGACTTATTACTACAAATTATAGTAACATATTTGATACTTCTTGTGAATTAGATATATTGCTGACTAAATGAATAACCTTATGACAAAGGAGTTGTATTTCAGAACTACAAGTGTCTTACTCTGCATATACTCAAGACTTATTTAGTCTCTTTGGGTCAGATTCTTAACACTTCATGCAGACTGACCCCAACCAGCCTGCTCCCATTCTGTGTAGTTTTTCAAAGAAGTCCATTGTGCATAGAGGCTTGTAAAATATTTTTGGAAACTTTTTTTGCAAAGGGTTGCTTACAGTCTGGCATAAAAGCGCAGGGTTCTGGTAAATGCACACTGTATCAGCCTTATGTGTTCTCGCTGTTGCAGTCGCTATAGCAGACATTTGGAATGCAAAGCTCCTTCGCTGAATGAGATCTAGTGTTGGAGAACTATCATTTTCCAAAGTTGAGTTGACTGTTCTCATGTATCTTTCCAGAGACATACAGCTTAGAAATGCCATTTTTGTACACTAGTGCACAACGTACACATTTACTTCTGTTTGTTTTGTGTAAGATAGTACTTTTGGGTTTCTGAAGAACATTAAACCTTTTGCCAAGCATCAGTTTTGCTAAGGCAATGTGCTGCATATGCAGGTGTGATTTCAACATGCAAGCTTCAAAAATTGGTGGCTTAGTATACTTAGAAACCACAACATCAAAGTGGAGTGCATTGAATTTAGTTCAGACCAAACCAGTGTTCTTTCTGCCTTCACTCTACATTACCTCTTTGTACACATACAAAATTTAAGTTCAGCTTTAAGCTTTAGTATAAACTATGTATGTAGTTCTTTATTTAACAAAAACAGACTATTCTTGACACAAACCACACTTTTTCATTCTCTGACTCACACACACACAGTCTCTGCTGTAGTCACAAAAAGTCTCTGAAGGCGGTCATTTATTTTAGGCAAGTGACTTCATCGGTATGGAACTCAGAGACCCCGGCTACACAGTGCACAGGGCATTTTGCAGATAAAGCAATGCATGATAAATGTGTGTTGTATTTATAGTACATTTGGCTTCACTGCTGTACTTCAGGCTGAGCAATATTCAAAGGTTTACTTTGTCCCTTTCAAGAAGATGTAAAATAAATTCCTTGTGTTTTTTTTTTACACTTGCATATAGCGGAAGTATTTTGTCTTTATTTTATCTACATAGCTTTTTTGAGTTGTTCCATATAGCATGTTGTCTTAAACATTAACAAGTTGTTAATTGCCCTTAGATTAAAATATTTAATGTTTGAATAGCTTTTATTAAGCCACACTAAATATATCTTCTCTCTGTTCTGTAGGCAGCGGCCCCATCCAGCTGTGGCAGTTTCTTCTGGAGCTGCTGACCGACAAGTCTTGCCAGTCCTTCATCAGCTGGACAGGCGACGGCTGGGAATTCAAGCTCTCTGACCCTGACGAGGTGAGAGGTTGTAACCCTGTGGGTCGAAGGCACACATACTGGGAGGTCTTAAGTAGCTAGCCAGATGAAGAAGTCAACATCTTATTTTGCGAAACAAAACACGCATGTCTATTGGCATTTATTGGCTTTGTTGCTGTAGACACTGAGAGTACAAATATGGATAGATTGCTGTTAATGAATGCTTTATCTGCAAGGTTACATGTCAAATCTTAATAATTATTTTTCATTTTTTAATTAAGAACATGTTTATTCTCTGTTGTTTTCAGGTTGCTCGGCGGTGGGGCAAGAGGAAAAACAAGCCCAAGATGAATTATGAGAAGCTTAGCCGTGGCTTGCGCTACTACTATGACAAGAATATTATCCACAAAACATCTGGAAAACGCTATGTCTACCGTTTTGTGTGTGACTTAAAAAGTTTGCTGGGCTACACTCCTGAGGAGCTGCACGCAATGTTGGACGTAAAGCCAGATACAGATGAGTGAAAAAGAAAAGTAAAAAAAATGAAGACAAAAGTTAAGGAGCCAAGTGGACTGTGGCTCGTAAAGTGGTCTTAACTGTTTAATAAAGATGATGAACTGTTTTTAGGGACCAAAATGTTTTTATCGACTAACTTTGACTGGTCTTTATCTTCTCTGAGCTCAAGTCTCTCAGAGCATGTTTTAAAAGATTGGCACAAGCCAAATGAGTGTATGCATAACCCTGTTGCATTTGAAATACATGTGCGTTTGAGTGGGGGAGCGTGTGATATACTGTAAACCGGTAATATTTAGCAGCTCAAAGCAGATGGAGCAGCACCGGGTAGAGTTCAGGTTCCATTTTATCTAAGTAGCACAATAAGGCTAAGTGGGGTGACCTAAGTGCATAGAAAAAAAAGTGCTGAGAACCAAAAGAATCTGGTTTAAGGTAGCTGAAAGCAGGTGGAATGTTTCCACTCTGAATGTTTGCCAAAATGTCTAAACAGAACTGAAGAAGGAATAATGTCATATTTAATTACAGTGAAGCACAATTTTTTGTTTGATAAGGAGTGTTTTGAGCTTTGACCAAAAAGTGTCAGTTATAATTTTTTTTTATTTGGGAATTATCACAGATTTGTGCCAGTATCCTATCATCTTTATGTTATTCTGTCAGGCATATACTGGAAAGTGTATTTCTCTTTTCTACCTGTCATTGAAGGTATGTGAGTTGAACCAAACATAAGCCAAGTTTAGCTGTTCAGGGCTATCAGCCTTTAACTGTATTCTGCTGAGGTGTTAGACAGTTCTATAGTGGCCTTGTGCTTGTGAGGTGTTCAGACAGAGCCACATTACTCATAGTAAAAGTTTCTAATAGGCAACTGAAAGTAGCCGTTGCTTTTGAAACTGACGCTTTCACCACCCTGTACATGTTTTTCTGCTTGTTAGAGACACGTGACTGAAACTTACTCATTTTTGCAATTACCATCAGTATTAGCAAACCCTAGACAATCTATGTGGGGGATTCTGGAGCCTTTGGTAATAGATGTTTTTTATGCAGAATAGATCCTATTTGTCTCTTGACTGTCCAAGTTGTTTTGGTTATCTTTTGGTTATGTTTTAGTGACGCCATGAATTTTAGAATGATGCAGTATTTCTTTTTTTTATTTAAAAACTGAAAAAAAACTTATTGCAGTATAGTGTGAAGTATAGGACAATAGAAGGTAAGAGAATGAGCGGATGTATGTTAGATGTTGGGGCAACTTTAAGAAATGTGTAGATGATGGACACATAAGGTTGAAACAGGAGATGGATGACAGAATGCAAGCTGGAATAGGTTGGAAGTATGCATTAAATTGGTTAGGTGGTTGTCATCTAAGTGTAATATAGTTTTAAAATGAATAATGTTAGTGGCAAAGACCTCTATTTAGTTGTGTCTGTTTGTTGCTTGGACACAATGTTTCAAAGGTTTATATATTCTGTACAACAGAAATGACTGCAGTAGGAATAATGGCTTGCCTTATGGGAAATTCCAAACTTGAGTTGAAGCTACAGTGTGATTTTTTTTTTTGCCATGGCTAAATGCTCCCCATATGGATCAAAATAGCTTGTCTGTTTGTACAGATTGAATGTCACAAAGCTGTAGTGGGACCAAGATTACACAAATAAGCAACACACAAAGCAGAATAATAACCAAAACTCATGTGAGGTCTCTGGAAAAGTTGACGTTCATTTTTAGTACTGTTAAATGTTATAATGTACACAGTTTAAGGACTATGAATGTCTTAATGGGTCAATCATCTAGAAATACTATAAATGTATGTGTGATGTATAATTTGTCAAAAGATTGTTAATCACTATAATTGAGAACTGGCAAAAGAAATTATCAGTAATGCCTTGAAGAGAACTGAATCTTCAATGCATCTAGTCACTGTACTTGGCTATGATGCCAAACACTGTTTGTATGTTCCTTTTTTTTTTTTTTTCTAATGTCAGTATTTTTTATGTGAGAAAGAGCTTTACCAATATTTAAATGTAAGGGTTATTAATGCCATTGAGAAAAACTGTTTTCAGCACAAGGTCATACTGTTATTCTGCTAGGCTTCATTCGATTCAAGCATAAGCAAATATTCTGTTACTGAAAATGTCTATTTTAAAATGTTCTAGTCAGGAAATAGAATATTGTTAAATGTCAGAGCATACACTCAACTGCAGGTCTTGTGTATTAAACAGATAGTTTGTGGCATATGCATATCTCAGAATGGATCGTGAAGGAAAAACATTTTATATGTTTTTTTTTTGTATATATTTTATAGTATTTCTGTATTTTTGTTATGAGATCATTTTATTGTATTAATTTTGCAAACATTTGAATATTTTCAGTAATTTATATTTTATTAAAGACGAGATGCAGACAGCTGGTGCTTTCATGGGAATTTCAAAAAGGTAGCGCAGGACAAATTAATGTAGCGATATTTTTGTTATTTTTTTTTTTTTTTGTTTTTCTATTATTTTTTTTATAGTATATCAACCTGTCTGCTAGAGGAAAAAGGCTGATGCTGGCCCATCAATGATTTCTGCTGGAAGGTTTTATAAACTGTAGCTTCTATTTCTAAAGTGTACTTAATGTACTTCAAATGTTATGAAATATATGTGAACAGAGATTTCATAATTGTGTGTATTTTCTGTTTTTGCTGCTGCAACATCCAACTCAATTAAGAAAAGATTTTGGCCAAGTTGGCTACTAAAAATGTTCCCCGTGGATGCCACAGTGGCCCAACAAATGTATCCATTGTTAAAATGGTCACTGCTTCCTTCAAAGGCGTCTCGATTCTCTTTGAAATACATGCAAACCGTGGTGTGTCCCATGCACACCGATAAGGTGACGTCAGAACAGAACCAGCACACTGTGGCCCATTCATGTGCTTGTAACCCCGGGCTCATATAAATTCCAGTGTAGATAGAAAACACACAGCATCGTGGCTGACTGCCCTGAATGCACAGCTGTTTGGCTCTGGTGCTGCAGCAGTAAGATGTATGTTTGATTACAGCCAAGTGATTTCCATTGTGAATGAAACACACATAATATAGATATGTATAAAACAGCGTACATGATCACTTTTACACTGTAGACCTGCGAGTGTTCTGTGCAGAGGGCAGTTTGAGGTTACCCAGGTGGTTCTTCTCTTGTCCCACCTCTGGACTGTGATCTACTCCAGACCTGATGTCTGGGCGGCTTTTTTAAATACTTGTCCAGACCCTACATACACCAAAAGTCCCGAAAATCCAAACCATCAATGTACCACTCGTACCCGCTCTTTTCTCATCCAAACAGAGACAAAGCTCGGCTTGTAAATACATCGGTCCCCTCTTTTTTCTGGCATGTTCCTGGATTTAACACATGTTTAAAGCAAAAAGGACAGTAGACAGACACAAAAAACCCTGTGTGTATATGAACTGAAAATGGAAAGAAAGTTGGTGGAACCATTTCTGCCTTAAAAAAAAAAAAAAAAAAAACTTGTCAGGGGCTGTCCTGAGCAGCTTACATCTCTTCCACTCTTGAGTGTGACTCATTTGTCTAATTTCAAACATAAATATTTATCCAAAGGATCTCACAAAACTGCATCTTTCTTCTGCATGTAGTCTTAACACAACTGTGAGAGACATTAACTGTTGCAGCCCAGGCATGAACACTTGAGAAACATTCAACATGGCGTCATTAGTGCCATTCAGAGGTGTGCAGAGAAACATGATGCATTGTCATTTGAAAGACAAATGAAATGTTTTATTTTCCAGATAGCAAGAGTCACAACAAGAGGCCATCTTGAGTCCCTGTCACGTTGTGATTTTAGCTGTTGTCGTTATTGTTAATTAATCAGTCATGGTAAAATAGCACCACGTGGCTTTAATAGAGAGTTCTAGGTCACACAATGTGATAGGATCAAAGACAACTGATCTCAGAGTTATACAACAAAGATTGCCTGCAACAATCTGACAGTGTCAGAAATGTAGAATAGATAATGCTGCTGTGTCCTATATTAAATATCCATATAAAAGCCACTCATAGCGGCGCTAGATGTTCTTTAACAATATCCTCACAATGACTCCTTTTGCAAAAAAGAAAATGAAAAAAATTATAAGCTTGTTGTGGCCTTTTCATTCTTAGATTATTTTATTAGCAGGCCCATGTACGCACCAATGTGCTATCATTTCTAAATGATATGTATGAACATCAGATTAAATAGACTCACATATATTAGAAGATATTGGTAGATTGCTTTTTGTAGAAAGTAATAAGGATCCAGAAATATGTTGCATTATAATGTCCCTTTCAATGTCACAATCCAATGTACTTTATTTGTGATTAACCACTTCTGTATGTCTGTGACAAAAACCAGAGTACCTGGACAGAAACCATGCAGGGATGTATCGAACATGTACACCTCCCACACAAACTCAAATAATCTCATCATATACCAGAAAAGTAGTATTTCGGGCTTACAGAGTCTTCCTTGCAAAAATATATTTTAGACTTGAAACATGTGTTTATCTTTATCTATCTATCTATAACCCAAAAAGTTGACTGTATGTACTTTATCAAGGGACCTGATTAAATACACAGCAGAAATGTATCCAGGTTTAACCGGTACTATTGCAGTTCTGTAAATTAACATCCTCTGACGCACAAAAAAAAGACAGTGGTTCCATTACGCAGATAAGTTGTGAAATATGACCACTTTGTCCCTGAGGGCCCTGATATACACAGTTGCCTGGGGATATTTTCATGTCCCAAGTCCCACTAGTCTGTATGCCTGGGTTAACTTTGGGAAATAAGTTTTATTTTTATAGGGATGTAAGAGACAAGAACTTAATTGTGCTTTTCCATTAGAATTTATAGGCATATCACAGAAACAAACATTTTTTAAGATTAAGAAGCGTTTTTCTAACTTTTTTAAACAACTTTACCAGTGAATTTATTAAATGTATTATAAAGAAAATTAATTTATTCTCTACCACTTAGTCCCGTAAGGGGTCGCAGGTGACTGAAGCCTATCCCAGCAGCTTTGGGCCTGAGGCAGAGTACACCCTGGTCAGTGGCCAGTTAGTCGCTGGGCTGACTCTTAGGAAAATATTTATTTTTTTATTTTATTGTATTTGTTGCCCTGAGATATGATTTTTGTAAAACAGTGGTTTTCACACTTGGCTGTAAAGACTAATGGTAAATGGTAAATGGCATGCATTTATATAGCGCTTTCCTGCACCCTTCTCAGGCACCCAAAGCGCTGTACATCGTGCTTCCACTCACCCCATTCACACACATCCACTCCTGGGGCAGACAGAGTATGCAATACATACATATTCTTATGTATTTATTTGATATATATTCATTCTTAAACCTCTTAACCTATTGTTAAAAATAAACAAGTAACTTTAATATTAACACCTTCAAAGACTTCCTGCAGACTCTTGCTCTCCTGTAACACTCCTTGTCTTATTCATTGTATTGCTGTGGCTCAGATGTGTTGAAGCACCTTTTGGCAGATGTGGTGACTGTATTATCCAGGCTTATGAAGGGCAAATCCGGGCCATCCAATGCTTTGGCTGGTGATTTGCATTTTTATTGCTGTTGTCATATCTTCAGTTAATACACCATTGACTTCTGGAGCCACCCCTGGACCTAACCGGGTAACCTTGCTATCCCACCTGAAATGAGAGTGCCTGCCGGCTGCCACACTGCCATTGGCTCAAGCTATGTTACCAGTCGACCTGGCATTCTGAGACGGAAATGGAGTGTCCTCTTATGTTAATGTGGACTTTCCATTAGGAAAGATGATTGATTTGTGCTGGGCCATTGCAATGAATAGGTAGTAGACAGCACAATAAAAGAGTGAAATGGAGCTTTATGTGCAGGTGAAGCTTTGTGTGAACTAGAGTGTGACTGAATCAAGTTGCTGATAGTGGGGCGCGGAGAGAGAACAGAGGTTTGCGAATGAAGACTGAAAGAAATGAGAGATGAAATGGAAGGTTGAATACAAGAGAGAGAAGGTTATGGATTGTTTTAGAGGATGAAAACATGAGTGCAAGGCAATGGCAAAGGTGTGAAGATCCAACGAGCTGAAAGAGAGGACTCTTCAATTGTCTTATTCACGGCCGTGTTTAATCTGGAAATACTATATCTTTTGAAAGGTAATTTATGTTGGAATGAATATTGTATCATGCTTAGGTGGGACACAAGGAAACTGAAGAGAGGTTGGAAAGGGAGTTGGACTAAAACAAATTTTGGTCACTGTCCAGTTGAACAACCAAATGTTTTTGCCTTAATTTCACTGTGAGTCGACTGGGATACAGCAACTTTCCCAGGACATCTGCTCCCAAACACCCACGTTCGAAATGCTACCCAATAGTAGTGTCTCTTCCACTATTAAGGCCAGCATATCATTGGCTCCAATTGGTTGTTTAAGAGAGGGCCCAGAAAAGGAAGGCTGAACCCTGAGAATTTTCCGAAACATTTTCTTCCCGGTCTTGACTTCAGCTTGCATCTGTTTCCAATCAACGTTAGTGAAAAGACTGCTTCTCTTTCAGCTGTCTGAGCTACACAGCACAGCTACACACACATTCACAGCACAGCTTTCTAGTTGTGACTGTAAGTGATTTTACACTCTGGCTGAGATTAAACATGTATTGTGTTTTTTCCAAAATGAATTGTACTGTATGTGTATCTATGTAATGATAAACTTTGTTTCTTGTAGGTTTATAAAAACTGACACCAAAGCATAAAGACACCCAAGCACAGAGGGAAAATATTACAATTGTTTTTTTTAGTTTTTTCCACTCATACTTACCTTGTTCAATTTCCATGTAACAGCTGGCCTTAGAAAAACTTTTATATTTTCCTGAGAATATTGCTAAGTCAGTTTTTTGACCATAGGCCTTGCTAAGCTCCCCTCTCCCTCTCTTACTCACTCCAATTCTTAAATGCTTTCATTCTTTCATTCTCAGCCTGGCCCTCCATGTGTGGCCATTAGTGTTCTTTATGACTTTACCTCCAACATGTCAACAAACTGCAGAAAACCCTGCTTATTATAGCAGGTACTTTCCCCAGATATTAAGAAATAACTCCTATGATTCAGTAAAGGCAAAAAGAAACACACAAAGTCAGCTGCAATAGCTCACCATTATCAGGAAAGCTGACTGTTGTTTCTGCCAGCAATCTGTGTAATAGGCTTTGGAAAAAATACCTCGACAGTTATGAGGTGATTCGAGTGAAATCTAGTAGTTATAACACTTCCATTCAGCAATTGGACTGAAGTTAATACAGCTAACCCATACTTCTCCTTAAAGGCAACTATGCCTTTAGTGTCCAAAATGCACTGCCCAAATGTGAGTAGCGAAAGAGATAAAGATATAACGAGTGTCTGCCTGATTTTTCGTTTCCTCTCCTTTGACCTTTGACACTCAGCTTCATTGGTTTTGCAGTGCTGTTCCTGCTGTGCAAAGCTTGATTTACACCACAGTAGTGCTGACTGGTTTTCTATAGTAATCCTGGGTCAGGCCAAGATAATAAATCTATAAGAGTCCACTCCAGCAGGGGGTCACACTCGGCTAAAGTTTTAGCAAACTACATCTTACATGATTCTACTGCTTTCTCATTTATTGTGTTACACTTTGGTTTCCAACATTATCTTTATAAGCAATAATCACCCATACATACAATCAGAAGTGAGAAGTCCTGAGTGTTCCTCTTTTTGTAGAAAATGAAATAGTCCATGTAATAATGTTTTGGGATTGAGGGCAATGTGTTGTGTTGCATGAACATGGCGCATATTCTCTTTTTCCAGTCAAATTATTACAGCCACACAGTTAAGCACATGAAACACATAATAAAGCAAAAGTGATTCACTATTATGGGTAAATTATACTTTATATCTTTATCTTAAACATGCAGAAACATGATGACTGAATGAAGCTGTTTTGACCCTCATGTGCTTCAAAGGTCAACATTTTGTGGGAAAGAACAGAAACAGCTGGGGTTTGTGTGAAAGCAGAACGGATAAAACATAAATGAGCTATTTTTGTAACAATAACATAACAAATAGACAACTTAAGTCTCTTCTGAGCTGCAAGTTGTAACCATATGGAGTGAGTAGTGAGAAGGGCAGCTCCCCTGACATTTTGGGGGAGGGTTGTCGCTAAAATATCAATTGCACACCATAAACAATTTAATTTAAACCTACCTTTAAGGGACTGTCTCTTTTACTTGCAACATAAATAACACCAGAAAAAAATCTTCTCTCTTACCCGTGACCGCAGAACAACAGCCACTTTGTATTTTTAACTGCAGAAAGCATTGTTAACACCACAGTGTAAAAAGCATCACAACTACTTATATTTATATGGAATGACACAAACAGGGCTAGGGTATGTATTCTATGTATTCATTTGGTGACTTTTCAACTGCAATTTTAAATATAATATATATAATATATAATATATATATCATAACCTAAACACACGATACAAAACAAAAGTTATTTTAAAAGCATATATTATAAAATCATCCTTCTTTCAGCCTTGAAGGTTACAGTGGCTCAGTGGTAGAGCGGTCGTCCTATAACCTATCCTATTTAATTCTTGCTCTCCACAGTTCATATTGTCATTGTGTCCTGTGTGGGTAAGACGCTTAACCCACCTTGCCTCCAGTGACACACCACTGGTGTATGAATGTGTGAAGTGTTGCACTAGTGTATGAATGTGTGAATGTTGCACTGGTGTATGAATGTGTGAGTGTTGCACTGGTGTATGAATGTGTGAATGTTGCACTGGTGTATGAATGTGTGAGAATGTTGCACTGGTGTATGAATGTGTGAATGTTGCTCTGGTGTATGAATGTGTGAATGTTGCACTGGTGTATGAATGTGTGAATGTTGCACTGGTGTATGAATGTGTGAGTGTTGCACTGGTGTATGAATGTGTGAGTGTTGCTCTGGTGTATGAATGTGTGAGTGTTGCTCTGGTGTATGAATGTGTGAGAATGTTGCTCTGGTGTATGAATGTGTAAGTGTTGCACAGGTGTATGAATGTGTGAGTGTTGCACTGGTGTATGAATGTGTGAGTGTTGCTCTGGTGTATGAATGTGTAAGTGTTGCACAGGTGTATGAATGTGTGAATGTTGCACTGGTGTATGAATGTGTAAGTGTTGCACTGGTGTATGAATGTGTTAGTGTTGCTCTGGTGTATGAATGTGTAAGTGTTGATCTGGTGTATGAATGTGTGAGTGTTACACTGGTGTATGAATGTGTGAATGTTGCACTGGTGTATAAATGTGTGAGTGTTGCACTGGTGTATGAATGTGTGAATGTTGCACTGGTGTATGAATGTGTGAGTGTTGCACTGGCGTATAAATGTGTGAGTGTTGCTCTGGTGTATGAATGTGTGAGTGTTGCACTGGTGTATGAATGTGTGAGTGTTACACTGCTGTATGAATGTGTGAATGTTGCACTGCTGTATAAATGTGTGAGTGTTGCTCTGGTGTATGAATGTGTGAGTGTTGCACTGGTGTATGAATGTGTGAATGTTGCTCTGGTGTATGAATGTGTGAGTGTTGCTCTGGTGTATGAATGTGTGAGTGTTGCACTGGTGTATGAATGTGTGAATGTTGCTCTGGTGAATGAATGTGTGAGTGTTACACTGGTGTATGAATGTGTGAATGTTGCTCTAGTGTATGAATGTGTGAATGTTGCTCTGGTGTATGAATGTGTGAGTGTTGCTCTGGTGTATGAATGTGTGAATGTTGCTCTGGTGTATGAATGTGTGAGTGTTGCACTGGTGTATGAATGTGTGAGTGTTGCTCTGGTGTATGAATGTGTGAATGTTGCCCTGGTTTATGAATGTGTGAATGTTGCTCTGGTGTATGAATGTGTGAATGTTGCACTGGTGTATGAATGTGTGAATGTTGCACTGGTGTATAAATGTGTGAAAGTTGCTGTTGTGTATTAATGTGTAAGTGTTGCACTAGTGTATGAATGTGTGAATGTTGCTCTGGTGTTTGAATGGGTGAGTGTTGCACAGGTGTATGAATGTGTGAGTGTTGTACTGGTGTATGAATGTGTGAGTGTTGCACTGGTGTATGAATGTGTGAGTGTTGTACTGGTGTTTGAATGTGTGAATGTTGCTCTGGTTATTAATGTGTGAGTGTTGCACTAGTGTATGAATGTGCGAGTGTTGCACTGGTGTATGAATGTGTAAGTGTTGCTCTGATGTATGAATGTGTGAGTGTTGCACTGGTGTATGAATGTGTGAGTGTTGCACTGGTGTATGAATGTGTGAGTGTTGCACTGGTGTATGAATGTGTGAGTGTTGCACTGGTGTATGAATGTGTGAGTGTGGCTCTGATGTATGAATGTGTGAATGTTGCACTGGTGTATGAATGTGTGAGTGTTGCACTGATGTATGAATGTGTGAATGTTGCTCTGGTGTATGAATGTGTGAGTGTTGCTCTGGTGTATGAATGTGTGAATGTTGCACTGGTGTATGACTGTGCGAGTGTTGCACTGGTGTATGAATGTGTGAGTGTTGCACTGGTGTATGAATGTGTGAGTGATGTACTGAGGTATGAATGTGTGAGTGTTGTACTGTTGTATGAATGTGTGAATGTTGCTCTGGTGTGTGAATGTGTGAGTGATGTACTGGTGTATGAATGTGTGTGTTGTACTGGTGTATGAATGTGTGAGTGTTGTACTGTTGTATGAATGTGTGAGTGTTGTACTGGTATTTGAATGTGTGAATGTTGCTCTGGTGTATGAATGTGTGAGTGTTGCACTGGTGTATGAATGTGTGAGTGTTGCACTGGTGTTTGAATGTGTGAGTGATGTACTGAGGTATGAATGTGTAAGTGTTGTACTGTTGTATGAATGTGTGAATGTTGCTCTGGTGTGTGAATGTGTGAGTGATGTACTGGTGTATGAATGTGTGTGTTGTACTGGTGTATGAATGTGTGAGTGTTGTACTGTTGTATGAATGTGTGAGTGTTGCACTGGTATTTGAATGTGTGAGTGTTGCTCTGGTGTATGAATGTGTGAGTGTTGCTCTGGTGTATGAATGTGTGAGTGTTGCTCAGGTGTATGAATGTGTGAGTGTTGCTCTGGTCTATGAATGTGTGAGAATGTTGTTCTGGTGCATAAATGTGTGAATGTTGCTCTGGTGTGTGAATGTGTGAGTGATGTACTGGTGTATGAATGTGTGAGTGTTGCACTGGTGTATGACTGTGCGAGTGTTGCACTGGTGTATGAATGTGTGAGTGTTGCACTGGTGTATGAATGTGTGAGTGATGTACTGAGGTATGAATGTGTGAGTGTTGTACTGGTGTTTGAATGTGTGAGTGTTGTACTGGTATTTGAATGTGTGAATGTTGCTCTGGTGTATGAATGTGTGAGTGTTGCACTGGTGTATGAATGTGTGAGTGTTGCTCTGGTCTATGAATGTGTGAGAATGTTGTTCTGGTGTATGAATGTGTAAGTGTTGCCCTGGTCTATGAATGTGTGAGTGTTGCTCTGGTGTATGAATGTGTGAGTGTTGCACTGGTGTATGAATGTGTGAGTGTTGTTCTGGTGTATGAATGTGTGAGAATGTTGCCCTGGTCTATGAATGTGTGAGTGTTGCTCTGGTGTATGAATGTGTGAGTGTTGCACTGGTGTATGAATGTGTAAGTGTTGCTCTGATGTATGAATGTGTGAGTGTTGCACTGATGTATGAATGTGTGAGTGTTGTACTGGTGTATGAATGTGTGAGTGTTGCACTGGTGTATGAATGTGTGAGTGTTGCACTGGTGTATGAATGTGTGAGTGTTGCTCTGGTGTATGAATGTGTGAGTGTGTTACTGGTGTATGAATGTGTGAGTGTTGCACTGGTGTATGAATGTGTGAGTGTTGCACTGGTGTATGAATGTGTGAGTGTTGCACTGGTGTATGAATGTGTGTGAATGTTAGGACAATGGATAAAAATTAGCCTAAGGCTACAATCTGGCATGTTTACATTAATGTGGCTATGTCTCATGTATATTCATCAACATGCATTGTCCCATCAAACAATGAAATAACAATAATAATTGATGAAGGTCAGCAATGATTTTTCGACCCATTTTCAAGCATCAATCCTTTTTGTGATATTTGTAGTGACTTTAACCGTGTCCACATATGCACATACAGTGTCTTGCTTGTTTTAGGGTTTGACACAATGCAGATTCTGCTGAACAGTTTAAACCCAGGCCTATCTTAGAGATTACTCAGTAAGCCACCATACGTCTCTTTCAAGAACCACATGTTCTTTGAGTAATCTGTGAACTTCACATTTCAGGCATGTGGCTGGACAAGACTCGTTTAAACACATTTAAATAGTGTTGTAATGGTAGAAAGATTGTTCTCTTTAGCAAAAGCCCTAAATTAAGAATAGTTTTGTGACAAAGTTAAAACCCCTGGGAAGCCACTGTAAAAGCAGTGTCAATCAATGACCCACTCGAACATGTTTATACGAAACATTTTTAAATGGTGTGAAGTTTTTACAATTCACTGGTGCTGTTAAAAATCTCTGACTCTATTTGCAGCTTGTGTGTCACACAAGTTGTTGGCAAGTTTAAAAAAATTACAAATAAAATTAACATTGCAAGGAAAGCGTTTGTGAAGTCAGCTTTCTTTAACAATTGCAGAGCAGGCGGACAGATGCTATAACTACTGTAGCGGTGGCTTTGGGGCCTGGGACGGCTGCCTGCGCACACTCAGTGGGACACCCTCCCAGGCTTTTCCCACATCACTGGGGTCTGGGGGCTGAGGCAAGTGGTGGGTTTCGTGCTCCAAAGCAATCTTCTGGGCTGTGGCTGGGAAAGGCTCCGTCCCACTGTTCTCACCATCTGCCCCTAGTACTTACTCAACAGAAAGCCTGAGCAAGTGAGAGAGCTCACCGGGACGAATGTGTGGCCAACAAACTGGCCAAGTGTGCTGAGTCACATGAGAGCTGATGTGTTTTCAGTACAGGCTTTTTGTCGTGTGATACAAGTGACACAACACAGAGCAGAATGTGTCAAGTCAAAAAAGAGATAACGTGTGTTGATTGTGATTTCATTGATAAAGCAGCTAAATCAGATTGGGGTTTGTAATTTTTGGTTGTTTGTATATTCCCAAATCCTAAACTAAACTGTAGAAATCTCTTTAGTTTGACTCAGGCAACAGCATAGTATTAACAAGTCAGGGCGCCTACGCAACATGTGGACCACATGCTTAGAGATTGGCAAACACCTCACTTTTTAAAGTCAACTGCTAAGCTATGCAAATGCTGTATGTCCCACTAACGTTTAGTGAAATCAGAAATATCATCAAGTAAGAAATATCTCAAAACAATTACTATGTTAGATTATGTGATTAATGACCCATGTGTCACTGCGGCAATCATCACACATAATAAACACAAACAGTTTTGCATATTATTGGTGGAGTAATGGAAGAAAATGTAGGCATTTTAGGAACATGCAAGAATAAGGTTCAGTGCACTCTCACATGTTTTAATAAAACAGTTTTTGCATAACTAACGTCTACAGCATTAAACTTGATGGTATTATTCTGGCTGAAGTCAAATAATAATCAGAGGATCCGTAGGTCAAAGACATCTTAAAAAATAGGCTATAAAATTAATTATGAGTAGAGTTAGATATAAAAAATAGCTGCTAAAAAGCTATGGGTACTTTTAGTACTCAGTCTACCCTTAAGTTTGTTATGTATGAGTGAGAGTGGTCAGCAGTTGCAGCAGAGATAAAGCAGAGTGAGTGCAAGGAGACGGAAAGGCGCTCTGCTTTGAGGGTCATTGACCAGGCAGCCATTAGCAACTTGCTCTACAGCTGTAAACAAAGTGCATTAGAAGTGGGCCTGCACACTCACACATGAGTGAGCAGAGGATACACTCTGCTGATTCGACAATCTTCTACATTTTCTGTTTATTAATTTAAATACTCATTGGAGGGCTCAGAACACATTAATGTAAAGCACCTGTGGATGTCATAGGTAGATCTATGTATTTCTGAGCCCAACCATGTTTTTATATTTACCTGTGGATGAATAAAGAGATGATTTATCAACTCCCCTCCTGTGTTCCCTCGCCTTTCCCTTCCTTTCTCTTGTCCAGAGAATTAATCAGCTGTCTGACAGATGCATGGAGGCCGACAGGGAGGAAGACATAGGGAGGGAGATAAGAAAAAAGATGATGGAGTAAAAGAAGAGGGATAAGGGTGGCACGAGTCAAATTGGAAACATATCCTTTCAACATGTCTTATCAGAGCATTTTATCTGTAAAAGAGGAACAAGAAGGATGACCCTCAAGGTTCAAAGACCTAACTCAATTCAGTAATGAAACCGTGGCAAACTCCTCACCAGCTCTCACTCCAACACCTGCAACTCATTCATGAAGAGTTAGAACGATGTTCCATGCACAGTTTTCTCAAGTTACAGTCATAGTTGGATGAGGCCACTGAATTGAACTATTGTCTTTGTACACATTAAATATAATTATTATTGTTAGCAACCCTGACTATGCTACAATCATGAAACCTTTCCTTTGCCCTTTAGTCTTTTTTTTTTTTTTTGCAAAGATACCAAAACATCTGACAAACAAGTAAGTTATTACAATAAACTATATGTCCCAGAATGTGAGCCTCTTGCTTTATGCCTATTTTCAGTAGAGCTTAACTTTGAGAGATTTAGATTTAGAGACCATTTACACAATGCCTTTCACAAATTTTAAAATGGTAATTTAAACAAGATGGTGTTCTATCTTGATGAAACTTCTGGTTGCTTTGAAACTGCTAATTCGGCTATCTCAATGAAAACAATACAGTCCCAGCCAGGTCCCAGACAGCTATGGCTGCTGGCAACACACAGCATGCAGGCAGAACAATGACTGTAAGCTACAATGTTTTTGTGCTCCACAATTATACATTATCAATGTCTTGATAATGTATTACTATTAGATGTTTACATCCAAAGATTGATTTTAATGTTTAGCTATGTAGCTCTAAAAATGTAAGTTGTAAAAAAAAGAGTTAGCAGTGGCGTTTTTTACAGTACTCCTACTGAGTTGGCAGACCAACGACTCATTGTTTTTCGACAGCAGAGCCTATTTGAGTGAACTCGGATTATGCTGAGAGCCAGCATTTGCATTTTGGTATGGTTTAAACTGCCCTTTGGTGTGATATTTGACCCTTTACATTTTAATTTTGTCTCAATAACAGGTTACCTTGTTAAAGTGCCATCTAAACATGCCTTTGTGCATCATTTAATTATCAATGCATTATAGTAAATGCTTGGCAGACCAGATTAAACAGCCCAATGGGACGCATGTGGCCCCCAGGCCTTTGTTGGCCCACCACTGATCTAGACATTCATAAGCCATTCTGATACGAGAAAACTAAGAAATATATTATGATGTTCAGGATCATGGGTAATTTTTGAAGCACAGTAAAACTGGTGTGCTCATGACCCATCACCCTGTCTCTATTTTTATCCAGGCCTAGGTGTGATTGGATCCAGATGAGGCGGCCGATCATCCTCTCTGTGCTCAAATGTAGGAGTTTCATGTACTCATTGTTAACACTTTCTATGCTAGCCACATTTCATCTTAGAATTAGGTTTAGGTTAAAGATGTGATTCGTCATGTGTCCATGTGTTTCTGTAATGATAGGGAAATGCAATAACAGTGTGACAAGAATGAGCCTGGTCTGTCCGCATGATGCATATGAGACATTAATGTGCTTGTTTAAATAGGATTGTCTTCATTCATCTTATATATCAACATCAAAGAATAATGCAAGTCACCAAAATAAAATGGGTTTGTGTCTTATGCTTCTGCGGTAAGTTAGAAGACCCCAGGCCCAATGGGTTAACCTAACAGGAAACCCAAAGGATACACCCTATTAGGCCTGTACTTCCTGTTACTTCAAGGCATGTACAATTTATGAGCCAAGAGGTACGGTGCACAACTGCAGATCTGATGGATTTCCTCTTTTATTCTCCAAAAAAAGAAAAACTAAGCTGCAGCATTTTATGAAACAAAAATGAGAGCCAAAAAAAAAAAAAGAAAAAAGAAAGACAGATAAGGTGAATAAAAAGAACCATCTGCGGGGCACTCCACCAACGTTGTGCCAAACGGTCTGGAAAGAATAACAAAACTTGGCAGTACATCCAATGAAAGTGCTCTGATCCTTACAATTTAAGTGAAACTTAGGAGGATATTAAATAGATCCTATTGCCTGAAAGCAAGTTGCTCTCTAGAAACAGAAATAAGTCAAGAAAGACAACGAAGTGTACAAAGTGTAGGGGGCTGAAGACATTTATTCTCTCCGTAGTGTCACAATACAGTGACAGGTGTAGGCCATCAGTGCAGCATAGTATTAGAGAGTGTGTCAGACCATCAAAAAGACATATACTGTATATATTTTGTGATAGTTTTCACCCATAGTTTTAAATTAACCCAAGTTAAATTAATTCTACAAGATCACGTTTGAAAAAAAAATATACCAGTAGTTATAAAACCCAGTATCTTAATCATGTATTGAAATGTACCTATTGAAATAAATATGATAAAATAGAAGAAGAGGAGTTTATTGAATCAGCTAATTGACTACTTAACGTCTTATCCTGCAGCTTTATACAAACAATAGTGAAGATTTTATTTTAACATTACAACATGGTTGACACAAACTAAAATCAAGGCAGTTTGACTTGTGGTTCTGGCAAAGTCGGGATGGTGCCATTTACTGTGTTTCACAAATTTGGATCAGTAGACTGTGTTGTATTTTAGTTAGCCCCATTAACCTGCAACAGCTAACATTCTCACTGTTACTCCTTTATTTAAGTGTTACTCTGCTTTGCAGGTCCTTTGAGAGCCAATAGTGTGTAGGCTCAGAACACTTCCATTGTCCGTAGATTGTAGTATGCAGCTTGAGTGTCAAATTTGCAGTTGGCTGATTATCACATTTGATTGACTATTTTTTATTGTAAACAATAAGTACAATTTTATAATGTTGGATAAAGAAGCAATCCGTAAACACAATCCTCCCATCTGTAGCTGCTGAAGGCCAGGGCATTGCCTTGTATCAAAAATAACCTGCCTCTCTCACAAGCTGATGATGACATTTGGAATATGATTTAGCTTTGTCGCCAAGTTACTATCAGCATGGGGGCTAAGGTAAACACATTTGATAGGACCCATAGGTCTAGCACTAGCACTGGGCTGGGAGGGCAGGCAAGTGCAGACTCTCTTGGCCCTGAAAGAAATCAGCAGAAGCCAAGCAGGAAACATCTGGAAGACCCAGTGCAAACAGATGTCGGAATAAGATAACCCACAACATATAGTGCAGTCTCCTATCTCTGTATGATGAGGCTTCGTAAAATCCAGGTGGGCTGTAGCCTTGGCTTTAGCAGCTCAAAGGTCCACATAATGAAATGTTTTTTTTTTTTTTCTCACACACCAGCATCTGTTCATTGCTATAAATGTTGTCAACTTGTGCTCCATTGTTCCTGGTCTCATTTTGATCCATTGTCACCCAGACTCTCACGAGACCCCCTTTACACAATGTGCTTGGCTCTCCAGGTCACCATTGACATCATTTCCAGCCATAGTTTATCAGCATCAATTTGTCTGACAAAGGGAACTATGCATTAAATTGCCTACTCTTAGCTCATTCTTGTGTGTAGTATTGTTTGATGTTGAATTGTGGTGTCAACTGCAGTGTTAATTTTCAATTGTTCATCTAAATACTTAAGGCCCTAGTTTTCAGAAAAGAAAATTAACAAAAATAATCAATTAAGCACATTTTCTATTTCATAAATACATCAAAATTTTCACCCTTGCTTCATTTGATTACATTGGAGCATGAAACTGAAGAAAAATAAAAAAGATAAGTAATGAAGAAAACACACATGAACAGAAATCACTGGGGAGGGTTGGTTCCTGTTAAACTATAAAAAGGTCTCTCTTGGGACATAAGATCTGAAGTGGAACTCACAGATTGTTCTGACTGCACACCACCAGCCTGGATCTCCATAAATTGAAAAAAAAAGAGTCCTTAGTGGCAAAAGAAAGAAAAAGAAAAGTTACTGAACACTGAAAAATAATTGTAATAATTGGTTATAATGATTACCAGGCGGTTGGAGTGTGAATGGTTTCAGTGTACACATTTATGGGCAACATTTTATATAAAAAAATTTATATAAATTAACATTAGAACTGTTTGTTTGTAGATCTTTTTGTGACATGATGATGCACATACAAGGACACCCTTCAGTTCATCCAGACATAAGAATAAGAATAATTGAGACTACTGGCCATCCCTAGGTTGACCAAACTGCAACACAAACAGGAAGTAGAGAAGGGGTCAGTAAATGAAACGAGGAAGTGCTGGCAAACTGCAACAATACAAGAGGCGGAAGCCCCTTCATTATAAATAGGAACAGCCCCCTGTTGTGTGCTGTGTGGGGTCATGACTGGTGGGATGGGAGACAATAGGGTAGCAAGGCCGCTGGCTGACCAGTGTAGGTGTGATTTGTCTGGAGTGCTGAGATAGTCAATGGGCTGAGGGTCATGGAATAAACACAAGCAATAGGATATAAAGACCAAAGTGCATGACTTTTTAAAACTTAAAAGTGATATAGAACTTATGTCCTACATTATTTCCAATGGACTGAATAAATTGCAAATCAGTTTTAAACAGGCATTTGGTGAGTGTTAGTTTATACAATGTTTGTACAATGAGTCTTAAAAAGTGGCTTTATAAAAAAGCTGAATATATTGTACGTGGATAGATAAATTATCAATAAAATACATTTCTCAGTCTAAATCTAATCTAAAATCTAACAGATGACCCTGTTTTACATTACCCATTCATTTAGCTCCACTTCACTTAACTGTAGCCCTACATCAATGCATGCCATTTATCATTTACAGTAGGTTTTTGTAGACATAGCCTCTTGGGCACTAAAAGCACATCATGCTTCCATTCACCTAATTTACACAAGCATTCAGACTGTGGTGGAAGCAGCAATTGAACTTGTTCTACCGCCTAAGCCCCTGCGCCTCTCTGGACTGTAGGTGTGTACAGCTAAGGAAGGAGGGTAGCCAGAGTAGGCTGTTGAATAGCAGTCCCCCACCCAGTTTCAATGGAGCATCATCCATTGAATCATCATCCCACAGCAGCCAGACACTTCCCAAAGGAAATCCTCAGCTCGGCTAGACACATCATACAGTGGATGGTTATTATCTCAGCATACCATCTGCCCATGTTTTGCACAGGTTTATATGTGTACAAGAGTACAAAAGAACAAATACTATAAAACATTTAGGTTACACTTTATTTTACACTAACTTCTTGTGTAACAAACGGTAAAAACTTGTAACTACATATTGCATACATAATGGAATTATGTGAGCTTATTATTGCAGGTAGGGTAGGGTTACGGTTGTATGTTATCAACAATTTGTTACACAGTGTGTTTTTACTTAATGAGGTATATACAATATATCAAGTGAAGTGTAAAATAAAGTCTTACCAACATTTATTGCAAAAAAAAAAAAAAAAACTAAACCAAGAAATATAAATTATTGTTAAAATTAAGTTCTTGTGCATTAATTTTGCAAATCATAGTAAATTAAATGTGAAGTGTAAATCAAATCAGACCTTGTAGATAAGGCATATCACATCTCAGAATGAACAACTGTTATTTTGAGAGGCAAGTCCTGAGATGGAAAATGACAAGCGTAATTTTGACAAAAAGAGCACAAGGTCTTTAGGCATGCAATAGATCAAACGTCACTTACCACATTTAGATTGTTTCTGACAAGTTTTGAATGTGGTACATGAGTAGATAATGATTTGAGAGATAATGGAAATGCCGCCTAGCTGAAAACTGCCACACTGTCAAAAAGATTAATTGTGAGGTCAAGGAAAGGGTTAAAAACAAAGCAGAATATTTAGTTGACAAGCATCCAAATATTTGAATGGTTAGAAGTTCACTTTCTCTTGCAATCCATCATCTTGTAAGAGGAGCAATGTTTATAGCAGTTCTGTGACATGATTTGTCAAAATCAGGTAAATATACTTCCATTGGCAGCCTGCTTATTACAAGAAACATGTTGACTTTACTCAAGTTTTACACAGCATACATAGTTTACCATTTTAAGTGATTACCACACTATAAAATATTATCTTGAAAGCTATGGCCCAGTGATGGATTACTCGAGTCCTGGACTCAGACTCGAGTCGAGTCATCAGGCTCATTTTTGGGACTCGTGAGTTGACTCGAGGGGGAGCCTAAATGGCTCAACTTGGACTCGAACTTGCCTTTTTTTCAACTCAAACTTGAGAACTGATGACTCGGACCCGAGCACAAAAAACTCGCAAGTTGCATGTGGTCATAGCGGGACAAGATGCTCTCATTTAACTTCCAGCCCATAAATTTGACCCAGAAGTTAGGCCTAAATAAACAATTTTTTTAAATATTGGCCTATATAGGCTACAGCGTTAAATGATCTGCCCCAATCAAAACTCCATCACATGTGTTTAATGAAAAAGGTCTATACAAAACTTAAATCACAATCAATGTGTTGATTTGGCTCCCACAGTTTTCAGATTTCTAACTCCTTTTGGTGACTTGGACTCGACTTGGACTCAACTTGGACTCAACCTGGACTCTACTTGGACTCAACTTAAAATTCTTTGGATGACTGGTCTTGGACTCGGACTCAAACACTGAGAACTTGAAAGTGACTTGGTGTTATGGGAATTTTACATTCTATATTTCATCCAATTATTATTTCATTATTACTGTGGGTTATTTTGTTCAGGCCCTGGCCTTCAACATAGACCTAGACATATTACCACCTGGCTTCTGGGTTGTAGGTCTCTAGAGGCGGTTACCATCGTCACTGTCCAAGGCACTGTCTGAACCATCTGATATAAAATGCAATGTAATGTTTACTTTTGGGAAGAACGAGAGCAAAACCCTCAGCCTGTAACTGTGTCTGACATGTATTTTGTTTAATTCCTTGCAAGGAATAAAACCTGACCCTTTATTCTAAAATCATACTCAGTCTCCTTCGTCTGCTCATTTAATCTGTAAAGGAAAGTAGAATTATTATAACACTTGGACTGAAAAACTGAGAACTCAACTACAACCCTGCTATCACCGTCCAGTTTTATGAAGGAAAATGATTAATTCACTATAGAGTTTAGCAAAGCATGGAAGAATATGGAAGACTAAAGCGTGAGGCCTTTCACCTTGGAGCTGTTAACAGTCCAGCCTGTGATCCCATGACCCCTTTAAAGACCCCCTTGGGTTTAAGACTGTAACCAGAGAGTAGGAATAACAAAGAAGGCAAGCAACATGCAGTGAGATTCATGTGGCATGATGGACTTGGGTTGGCTTGCTACTTGGTCTAGAGAGAGGTCACAGGGCAAGAGACCTTCTTACACCTTTGTTTCTTTTGTTCATTTTTTTTCTAATTCTTGTTCAGAGATCAGCCAGGCATAAGGTCACAGTGAGGTGGACTCCCAAGAGATGGGGTGGGTGGACACAGTGTCAAGATCGAGGGAGCCACTGTATGCTAGACTTAAAATGGTATAATGAGTGGAGGAAATAGCATTTGATGAAGGACATTTTTTTTTAAATGGGTTTAAAAGACAAAATGACAAACCACTCTCACTTAGTAATGTCTGATTTGTAAAACCTTTTGCAAAAAAGTTAAAAAGTAGAAGAAGTCTACTTAAAATATTTTCTGAAAATATAAAAAAAGTCACCATGTTAATTGTAATAATGTTGATTAAAAGTATTACAATTAGCAGACATCTGCATCTTCAGCTAGACAGAGGCCTGTAAAGTGTTATTAGACTATGTACCTATCGAATGCTCATGCACAAATTAAATGCTACAATGGAAACTCTAAAAGGTCAAGCGAACTGTCAGTTTATCTAGAGCACACCACATTCGTAACCTGATTTTTTTTCTCCCCTGACTTATTTGCCTGTGCGTACAAGAAGAGTGGTTTAAGATTTTTTTTTAATCTCACACTCAAGGGAGTTGGTAAACAAATGCTACAGATCCCATGGGTGTGTAGCGCGCCAAACCGCAAGGCATTCTTTGCTCTTTCTTGTTTCTGCTTGAGGTATGTCTTTCTGTCTTTCTGAAGATGCAAAGGAAGATGATGGGACATGCTACATTGCACACACACACACACACACACACACACAAACACACATTTACAAACACACACACGTGCACAGACATACACACACACACACACACACACACACACACACACACACACACACACACACACACACACACACACACACATATGCAGACAGACAGACACACAAACGCACACACACAAAGCCGTACTTAAACACACTGCAGCTTAGCAGCTTGCAACAAAGCACCAAAAATAACAGACACCTGTTGCTCAAACCACAGTGTCTACGATGAAGCCAAATTAGATCAAATTCACAAGCTGCAACTTTGGCCCAGAAAGTAAGTCACTGTAAACAATAAACAATGTTTTGCCATTATATTACTTCTATTCCTTTACACATATTTATATACTAAGCATTTTTGACTTGTCCAAAGGTCAAGGCACCTAATTTATGTATTATCTACTCAAACACCTCACACAAATAGCTAGTTTGAAATCAGTGGCTGTGGTGTGGTGGCATAGGAGCTCCTCTAGTGGCCAACAGCAAAACTTCATAAATCAACAGTGAGAGCAAGGAGCGTCACATTAGTAAGAACTCAAATGTCTCATTTCACATAAGCCTACCTGGAACGCTGTGAGGTTAATTATAACAGTTTTAGTAGACAAAAAATAAATAAATAAATAAAAGATTTATTGTATTTGCTTGCATTTCTGTAATGGTCATGGAAGTTACTACTAAACTACTAACATCTAAATCCTCTTTATATTGAACAGGAGGGTTACAATGGTTGCTAAAAAGAACATTTAAGCATTCAAACATCCATAGGATGTGCCAAAGGGGTTTCTACTATGCTCTATGTGTGTGGGTGGGTGGGGGGTACTTGTTTTGTGGAGAGTCGTGTGAACTAAAATGTGGTGTGTGAAGGCGCTGGTCTGAGGAACCCCACTTTTTATTTATTTATTTATTTATTTTTACAAAAGAAACACAAATTGGAAGCATATGGTTGCAGTACGCTTCATAGGGGAGAGGTTTGGATGTTGTTGGGGGATATAGGTTGCTTCCATAAATGAGGGTGACATTGTTTGAAAAAAAAAAAAAGATCTGTTTGTGGAGATGGGTTGGAAGGTGATGGGGGTCTGGTGGTTATGAGGGCATGAGAATGTAAACTAAAGGCAAGTTACTCAGACCAGAGACAGGCCTGGGAACAAAAGTGGGGAGAGGAGAAGGGATGGTGTGAAAAAAAAACATATAGACAATTCATATCTATCTCCAAAACAGCATCACCTGTTCTCTCATTTATTGCTTGTACATTTCAACCATTCCGAGCACAAGTAGATTTATGTTTTAATTATGTTTCAAAATATCTTATCTTGAAGATCTAATTTTTCTCTTCAACAAATCTACCAACACTCAATGAACTGAAGCTTCTGTAAGAAAGTCCATTATTATATTTCAACCCCCTAATGTGGCAATAAGAGACTAACATAAAAACAAAAGGCCATGGGATGAAGCATCTGGGTCACTCAGATTTACACAGTTTCATAAAAATGGTCCCAAAATGTCTGGCCAGTGGCCCAACAGCCCATTCTTGCATTGGACGGCTGCCAGGAAAAGAATGTCTTAAAAAGGGACAATGTTTATTTATTTATTTATTACTACAAGTGACAGGTGAAAGGAGAAGAGTGGGTAGGGGTGAGTAATGGGAAACTGTGGGGTAAGGGTTTAGGGGAGAGCTGAAACATAAGGAAAAGAAGAATAAAGCAAGGGAAGTTGAAGAGGAGGTGGCTGAAGAGGAGTAAGCAGGACATGGAGGTCTACAAGGTTGAGATAAACACCCTATAAGGCCTGAAAATGAGGGTAATATCTCTCCACCTCCAGTGTATTGGCCTCCCCTGTACCACACTCCCCTCTGGCAGCACCTGGATTCTGGGTCTCATCAGAGCTACCTGCCAGGGATTAACTAGAACCTGTTAACCCTCAGTGTCAGATGACTGGGCTTCTATGCTTTGTGTCTCCAACATCTATATGTGCACATTCACACTCAGTCATACGTGCACACTATGAGGGTCTATAATAGAAACCAGCTGGGCTCTCAAGGCCATGCAGTGGGCCAGACAGGCCCATTCATAACCCTCTTGTGACTTTTAATGAAGGTGGGTTCTGGGGCAGCAGTGGGAGAATGACAAAAGGGGGCGGAGGTGGTGGGCTACTTTTTTCTTACTCAGCACAGTCAAAGTGCAATTCTTATACCTACCTCTAAGATTAGGAAAGACAATCTTCATCTTTCCACTGTTCATACTGGGTTTTGTTTCTATGGACCACAATCAAATACAATGAAAAAAAGTGCTGTATTAGTGGGTCTACAGTTAAATTAATTTCTGGGCATCAAGTGGGGAAAACTACCTTTTCAGCCGTGTTTACAGAGGTCAGACTTGTCTGAGTTATCTGGTATCAATGTGATAAAAATATGAATGTGACAGCAAAAAAAAAACTAAAAAAAGAGTCTGATTAGATGTGATCAGGTCTTTATTTATGTCAGCTTTTAAGACAAAAATAACTGGTGTCTTGCTTTCTGTGGGGAGGAGGGGCAGTGAAACATGAGATGGTGAAGTAACACTGAAGAAACAGCTCATTACACCCTTAGGTCAAACTGTTGTGAACACTAATAAACCAAGCAAGTGCACGCATTCCTTTCCGTCAAAACTGCAACATAAAGACTAAATTTCAGCACAAAAAGATCATATTTGATACTTTAAAAAGAAATTACATAAATATCTCACCTAAATCTTACATACAGCTTGTCTTCCCTGCCACTAAACATGATATACACAAGCTGTAGTAAACCACACAGCAATTCAGGACATGCCCTTTTTTCAATGGGCAGAATGATTGGGGCAAGAGTAGGTAAGAGTGATCGGGGGTATGTCACAAACCTCCCACGCTCTCCCCTTCAGCTCTGGTGGCCACACACACTTTGATTTTTCCCACATAATCACTGTGTGGTTTAAGGCTAACCCCAGGAATGTTCATATGAGACAAACACAGTAGTGAGTATGATGCTAGTGTGTAATGATGCAGGAAATATTTCACTCATGTTGTGGCTTGATTTAATCTTTCTTATCCTTTATTTGAGGACTTCAAGTGTGTATGAGCATTAGCTGGGCTTATTTACAAACCATAAGCTGTCAAAATGCTTGTGATGCTGCAAAAAGGATACATAACTAGCATAGATGATTATCCTATTGTGTGATCAACAATACAGCCAAGTCATTGGGTGATGCATTTTTCTCATATGCATTATACATTAGAGCTGACCTGTCACAATAGCAAGCTCAATAAAAAAAGTGATGTGTTTTATTGTTTGTTGTCCGCTTGGTGTAGGATTAACAATATATGTTACACTTACTCTGTTCAGTCACTAAACCCTGGGTCCATGCTGTGGTATTTGACAGTCTGTGCATGTGTACAGATAATGCAGATCCAGGGGTGCATCTAACTTTCTCACTCACAGTCTACGTTTTTATTTGTATGATCCCACTGAATATCAGACCACCGACAAATAGCACACTAATCTAAAAGTCACTTTTCATTTCTGCCTGAAGTAGTTCTTTCTAAGTAGGTTTAGTACTGTGGTCGACATTACTTCCATAGCCAAATTATAGTTGATATTGAGGTTTCTGACCGTCCTATGCATACAACCTGAATCATCAACAGTGTTTAGTCGGTCAGGCCCAGGGCCAAGAATGCATAAACTGCTGGGTGGCGTGCTGGGTGATTTCCTGTCTGAGGGGTCTTCTCATCGTGGTAACGTGATCCAGCCTCGGTCCAAAAATAACCAATGTCCCTGTAGGAGATGGCGTTGTGAAGCTTGTGGGGCATTAATGCAGACTGGCCCTGCTTCCTTCCTCAGAGGATGCTGAGAGGATGGAGCTGATAGCACCTCAAACTCTATTGTCAGCAACTGGAAATGCACATCCAAGGCCATAGCATTAGTGTAGAGTGGATGATAGCTTTTTAAAGGAATATGCATGCAAAAAAACAAAAAAACAAAAAAAAAAAAACAAGGGAATGTCTACACACATTTACTTTCAAAAGTTATCAAAATTTGGGCACAGTGGTTTCACACTTGCGCAGCTCTGTGACCTCAGTGTGCATCTGCACTTTTATCTTTGCACAATGTAGCAACACAAGAGAAAAAAACAGGGCAGAGCTTCAGACAACAGAGGTAGACTTTACATCAAAGGCCAAAAGTGAAAAAAGATTCAACAGTTTGATATATCTGCTGTTGCCCCATTTACTTATATATTGTTGTGCAGATTTGCCTGATTCAGAGAGCAAAATCTACTTTAGTTGAGCCATTTGAGCTGCAGCATTTTGGATGGATGTGCAAATATTTTTCACTGAAAACACCCAGCACGCCAGAGTGCAAGAAGGTGGATGTTCAAAACCATAAGAGGATTCTCTTCGAAGAGGATCCATGGTGAAACATGACAGTGGCTAAGTTAAATTTCAAAAGGAATATGATTGAATTACCTTAAAAGTTTAAGTTCTTGTATGACGAGACCAGGAAGATAAAAGGGAAACAGTTAAGTGAATGCACAAAAAATGAAAGAGACCTTATAATGAAATAAATCTGCCCACAGCTTTTTTGTTTAATGAACATGGAGCTGATTTATTTTCCGTGTAGCTCTGCAGATTTGTCTGGTGCAGAACAGAGCAGGCTCTGTTCATTGCCACGCTCTGCGACCAGGTGTGGGACAGACGAACTGAAACAGTTAAAAGTAAACTTAGTGCAGTGGAAATTGATCTGACTTCAAATTATGTGGGTTATTTCTTCCTTTTATAGGTCTGCCAGGGGAAATAGATTTTCTACTACAATCACAAACACTCTGGCGCTTGTCTTTGTTCACTTTAAGACACAACAGCCAGCTATTTTTTTGAAAAATGCCTGAACTTTGACCAAAACTACCAGTTGAACTGAAAACAGTACCTCTTTTACGGTAAATGTGTCCTGATGAAAAACTTGAAGTGTTTCATAAGAGGAGAATACCACAAACTGTCAACAAATTGTGACCACTAGCTAAAACAAAAGCAAACATACAGTAAGATGGTAAATATTGTAAACTATTATGCCAAAAAATGCTCAGTTCAAGCAGAAATGACCCCACCAGTGCATTAGTATTGTTTATGAAGTCAACAGAGAACAGGTTCATGACAAGGCCTTTAGGGACACCATCAAGAACGGTCAGTTCTTGGAGCATTTTAAGGGTCTGCCCTCCGTCTGTCCCCCTTGACCTGTCCATCATCCATCTCTCTCTGAAGAAGCACTCTGTTCCCTCACACTGGAAAATATTTCCATAACACTTCTCTATGTCATGGCAGGTCAACAAAAACACTTTTTTGGTTACCTATAATTTGTCATATTTGAGTTTGAATGAATAAATAATATTACATTTCTTCAGAAATAAATTATTATTGACTCTGCAGTGAGATTCTTGTTTTGGCACAATAAATATACATAAGTCTTGTAGCATATCTGGCTAATCAATGTGCAATATGCCTATGGTTTCTATGGTCAGCACCAAACTGTTAGGTTTACATGTTAAAAAGCACTTAAGACTTGCTATATCTTGTATGAGACTCTTGTTTTGAAATGCCTCCAGAGGCCAGCCAAACTTAAACTATAACAGCAAACCACATGTCAGAAGGTTTTTACCCCATTACTCCTCTTGCCATTTGATTTATTACACAACTTCAAAATAGCTTTATCAAACATATTTGTTTGTTGCTTGAATTAAGTCATGCACACAACTGACATATTGTTTCACTGCACAAGTGTGCATGCAACCCCAAATATGGCTGGCAGACTTTCAAGTATGCTTCAGCGATGGAGCAATGGTGGTTTGGCTCTCCTTAGACAGACAATTTTCAATTGATGAATCAAACAAGTTCAAATTAGACAAATTAGGCAGAGTGTGATCAACCTAAGTTCATGGCTTGTCTTTGGCATGAGGTTCTGGTCTGAGACCAAACATTGCATGCCTCTTTATCAGTGGCTTACTGCTGCCCTCTGGCACACAAAAATAGTCACTGCAGCAAAAGTAAAAAACAGTAGCAATGTTTCCTAAGAATTTTAAAAAGGAATAAAACTATAACCATGGAGTGTCTGTCAAATAATTCCCAGAACACCATTTCAGCTGCGACAGTCCAGCTCCTTTGAGACAGCCTTAAAGTCTGCTTCCAGGAATGCAGTTGCAGACACAGCAATTCTGCGTCCCAATGTGTGTTTGATTTGAGCTTTGGGTCTCAAACACACATGTGGCTCAAATATGTGGCCCAGTGATCCAACAGAAACAGTGAGCACTCCAGTGAGCTCCTAATGTGCACCTCACTTGAACGTGCCACACTGACACCAAACTTACTCAGACAGGGCCACGTGTTCTAAAATTTAATGCACATTCTTCAGAAGTGCTGTCACAGCCCTCTAGAGACGAGTACACTCTGATTCATGGTGGTTGTCAAACACAGTAAACAATCTAATTAACACAAAATATTTTTTTTTCCTAACTGCCTGAAACTAAACAACGAAACTGAAACAGCCCACACGCCCAAAACCAGAAAATGTCATGTTAAACTGTTTTTCTGTATGTATTCTCTCTTTACTAAATGTCAAGTGTTTTAATTATAAATGGCATGCTGTACCTATTTTTCTGTTTAAAGAATTGTCACGGTTTTGTCCAAGAAGAGCCCTATGGAGAGTGGTAATCTACAGATATTAAGTGAAATGAAAATGAGTCTTCCAAGCCACACACATTAATGTGTTTGTGTTAAACAGTCTAGAATATAGTGTACATGTTTTATTTTGGGAACCTTGAACGTTTTACAGGACATTTTGTTTGGTTCTGATCAGGGTGAGGACAGCAAAGTATGTATATGGATGATGTCTTCAACAAACTATGCAATCAACAATTACAGACTAAATCCACAAACACAGCAAGGGGTTTAACCAAGTGTGACGGCAAACAGCCACCCAGCAGAAAGGTCTTTGAACAAAAAAGGAACCAAATCTAGCAGTGCTGTTTCAGCTGACATCCACTGAGACATTGATGGGAATGATGCACATGGCACATTAGTCATTCTTGTGGTTTTGAGAAATGATGCAGCCAACAGATAAATACACAAAACTCAGTCTTATTCAGACTTTGAATGAATCACTTTAAGAATGGAAGTGTCACATAGTCTGTCAGAGACTATTTAGTGGTCCACACTGAACTGTCTACCAGAGATTAAACTTTCTAACCTTTGCATGGAATTTTATTGTAAGTGATTCTCTCATAAAAAAATAAAAAGACTGGCTATTTACAACTTATTACAGTGTTTGCTTGTTCTAGGACTCATTCAAGATTCTAAATACATTATAATCAACATTAAATAATAATAATAAAAATAATTCCAAAATAATAGAACATTATCTTGGAGGGGGGGGGAAATATATTGTTTAATTAAAGATTAAGTTTCTAGTGACAGAATCTGGAGTGGTAGAACAGATGACCATCAAAATGAAAACTACACCAAATCTTTGATGGACAAACCAAGAAAGGGAGACTTTTACTCCCAAATTCGAACGGGCTGTTTGTCAGATGTGCTCTCCTCAGCTGGGTCACAGATTTTTCTATAAATACCACCACTACTATATATTTACATACTGTCAGATAATTATTAAAATGTATAAATTGGACTGATTAAGATTTTCTCATGTACTGCTAAACAACAACAAGGGTTTCTTTTAGCTTACACAGCCAGTTAACCTCTACACCAGGGGTCAAGGGTGTGCATTTTAAACTGATCTGAGAAGAGATGGATAAAGAGATATTATGTTCCAAAGGGTTGAGAGGAGTACTCCCACCAGGACAACACCTTCGTTTGTCTGGTGTCTTTCTGATTGCATTAGGGTTGTAATGTTTTACAAAGATATGTTGAGGTCACGAATGTGGGGAGTGACAGCATCTTTCACTGGTCTACCCACTAGCTCTATCGGTCAGTCCCGTGGGAGCTTCTCTTGTTACCTGCTAATGCCTCCCAGCGTCCTCTCTACATTCAGACTTGGCGTGAACATATTTTAAGATGCTTTTTTTTCAACCCCTTCACATCCATCTTGTTCCTGCATGCCACCATACAACATGTAAATGCAAGTTAATATGAGCCTTCAAGAGGTCATGAGTTAAAAGACAAAGTGTTCAAAACCATCCAATTTAATTACCAGTGTAGTAAAGGTATACCTTTACTAGTTTCTAGCTTGAAAAATAAGAACCATATGAGCCAATAGGGATTATGGCCTTTCTGAATTAACTCTAAATGCTGACATTACCCACAGGCTTGACGTGTCACTTTTCACTTTTGACTGACAGAGCCAGGGTGCCCATTTCTTTTCTTTTGTTCAAAAGTACTATTGTTGTCATCCTTCTATATAGTTTTATTCTGAGATGTTTAAGTGTACTCACAATGTAATAAATCACTTTACATCATGATGCAGTTAAATTAGTGGCAGACATGTTAACTGTCAAGGCCAGAAAGCCACAGAGAAGCCACCCATTTAAATGTGGTGATGTGGCCACTTGGGCAAGGGGCGTGACAATTTTATGTAAGTGACACGTCCTCATTGCAAGCCGTGAAGCTTAAAATATTCCAATGTCCCTATCTCACTCAAGCTCCCATTTGTCTTTGACTTTTACAGCTCATCTGCTTGACATTTCAGTTATGGTACATGCCAAATTCTCTCTGAGAAACAGATATAAATCTATTTTAAAAAATCATGAAAGACTGCCCTTAAAAAACATATTTAAACAGTTTTTTTACATCAGACTTGGTGGCCACGTATTGTCAGCGTGACTGAAAGTGTCCTCTATCAATGTGCTAACATGATGTGGTTTTTAAAGTCAGTAAAAGTCCAGCTTCATGTATTATGATTGATACTGGCATGCCATGTTGTATAACCCTCAAACGGCTGCCTCTCTCTTCACAGCTGTTTCCTGCCCCAAACTGCTGAAACAGTGGTGCAGCAGGACCAGAGGAAGGCCAACAAAAACCCAAAACTCTCCATTAAAGCATCTCCACCTCCCTGTAGACTGCTACTGGTCACCTTGCAGAACTTCCTGTTTGAGTTGGGTCATTTCCTGTTTCTGCAAACAGAAGGAGGGTTGTGGCTGAGCTGAGGTTCAAACACAAGACAAGAGAAAGCATTGTCATAGCAACTTACACCTACTCCCCTTAATCACCTGCTTTTTTTTAGTAAATGGCATTGATTTTATTTTTTGATTCTTTTATTTTTTATGTACTAAATTATTATTATTACAATAACTTGTGTAACAATATAGATTTTAAATTTAGATCTGGATCCTATGCGGTACATTTGGTTGAATTAACATCTGGCCAAAATAAAAGTCTAGTTAAACTGTAATAGAAAATAGAGAATCACAGTGGTTTAAAGGCTGGAGCAACCAGCTTGTGACAGGAAGGTTTATACTATCATGTTATAATAAGCTGTGCGGTGGTTTAGTGGCAATGTATTTTAGTACAGTGTGCTATTTACTACAAACATCAGCTTGAACTTCCAGTAAAAAACCTAATAATAAAATTATATACATATACTGTATATAGTTGGAGTTGTGTGATGACAAATACAAACAACACCAAAAGGAGGTTGTTTAGAGAGACAAGGATAACTGTTTAGACCCAATTCCCACAATTCCCAAACATTTTCTTGAGAAACACTGTAGAACACTTCAAAGTGGTCCCAAATGAGCAGACTCATGAACGGTTTGCCCCTCAAGTGTGTTCAGTGCAATCACTTTCTGGTTGCAAGGGGTAAAGAAATGAGGCAGATTGTTTGTGACAATTAGGCTGATGCCAGATACTGGACGCTAAAGCCTCTACAATCACTTGTTCCCATCAGCCAACTGTTTATCAGTAATTGTAATTTTACAAAAAAAAAACAAAAACCTTTGGCGATTAGATTAGGGAGTGGTCAGACACAGAGTTTGTGCCCAGCCCTAAACAAGAGAACTCTGTTTGGGTAGATTCTGCACGAGGTCCCACTGAGAGGGAAGCAAGGGTGAAAGAAAGTGTGAAAGGAAGGAAGGAAAGAAGGGTAAGGATCAAGGAATAAAGGAAGGAAGAAGAAAAGAAAGGAACACATTTTTAGGTTGTGTTCAAAGGTTATATTACTTTTAATAAATAATAAATGTAATGTATTTAAAACATGTAATAATAAATGTAAATGTAAATTTATGATTACATTTAATTGTACATATTTTTTTAAAAAAAGGTGCATAGCTGGCTACATTTGAACCAAAAGTTTTATTATATAAGAATGATAGAGAAGTTTTTTTTAGAGAACAATTTATTTATTTGTTTATTTGTTTTTAACATTTTCTAACTGCGTCTGACATGATTTTATACAACTTAATGAAGACAATATGAGGATCTACTCCGACATCTAGTGGAGGTCTTTGGTTATCACAAGTAATACTACACAACATCAGCAACTTTAAACAATAAGGAAGATCTTCAATGTTGGCAAATGAGGTGTAAAAATACATTAGTGAATATATTTAAATGGAGATTTACTCCATGGAAACTTAAAAAAAACGTCTTATTTACACCAATTTTATTTATTTTTGTTAACACAGCACCTTATCTTTTCTCATGGCATGAGAATACCAACCACCAAACAAACCTTTTCTCTTTGTAGCTTTTATTTGACACTTCAGTGTGGCACGAATAGCCAAAACAATTCTTATCTCAGTGATAATAAACTCTACTAATTTTATTAAACTGTCCATTAAATGACAGTAGGCAATTTAATTACCAAAAAACTTGTTTATTTGTCACTTTATACAAGATTTGCCACATTGACTCAAGCCAATACTTGTATTTAAACAATACATCCTGTAACCTTTAGCCTTGGAATTGCTGTGCCTCCCCACACCTCATTCCCAGGCCTTCATCCTGTATGCAGTCTGCCAGGCAAAGATAAGGTGTCTTGGCACAGAGCTAGAGTGTTGTCCTTTGCAGCCTTGAGAAAGAATCCATGTGTTATGTTATGTCATTGGAGCAACAAAACTAAAAGAGGAAACAACATGGGATGAAAGGAAGAAATGACTGTGCCATAACAGAATGTGATGGAAAAGCAACAATCAAACATTCTATAAAAAGAAAATAATAAAACAATCAGATAAAATGATGTCTTACTTCATTGTCCGTTTTTGTACGTGCACATGTACAGTGGCAAACTTCTGAACCTTCATGTGTGTTGCTACATACACTGTCAACACCAGTTCCTCTGCTTGATTTATAGTCACCTTGTTCCAAGATTCAGTTGTGATGTGCACACAAACTTGCACAGACACAATAGCTCACCCCAAATATTATATTATTTGCGTTTAAAAATGTCAGATTAGGTATGTACATTACACACAGAGTCTTGCACATCATACTGATTTATAATCAGTAGTCCTTACTTGCTCAGTTGTGAATCACTGTGCAAGCTTTCAGACCTGAAATGCTCCTTTAGCCCGTTGTCTCTACTCTCTCGGCTCCAATTTGCAAATAAATAAGGCTAAGCAGTTAGTTATCTAAAAGATGAAGGCTAACTGACTGTGGGGCCTCTGCTGTCTCATCAGCTGTCTATAGTGTTAAAAAGGAGGATGTGGCTGCTGCTTTCACTGAACCCAGCCAGAGAGCCAGGAAATCATACATGTTAACCAAAACTGACCACACATTTCAAAACCCCTGAGGCCAGAGGTCTAACTTTATGAGCTGTAGCTTTCCTTTTTTCACTTATCCTTTTCCATCTACCAACAAAAACTGATATAGGTGTGAAAGTAAATACAACCAGAATATTTGCATGTGCTGAGGCTAGTTGTTGAATTTGTACGATGTTGAGATTTTTTAAATGAATATAAAATCAATGGCTGAAGTTATAATTATTGTTTGAAATTCAAAATCCCCTTTGCATTTCTGAAAATTGTAATGGTTTTAATATGTTGAAATTAGTGTGAGATATACAGGAAAAAGGTGTAAGGTGGAAAAAAGGGTTAATTATTATTATTACATAAATTTTATATAGCGCTTTTCCGGATGCTCTACATAACAATTTTTCATTCACTCCATAGTCACACACTGGTGGTGGTAAGCTACAGTTGTAACCACAGCTGCCCTGGGACAGACTGACAGAGACGTGGTAGCCTTTCCACGCCTACGGACTCTCCGACCATCACCAAATACATTGACTAAACATTCTTACACATTCATACAGCAGTGCCACAGACACTAGAGGCAAGGAGGGTTAAGTGTCTTGCCCAAGGACACAACGTCAGTATGAACTGTGGGGAGAATGGCTTACCTTCCGGTTGAAGAACGACTGCTATACTACTGAGCCAAGGAGTTAGCGTCCAAATTCTGGCGGAATAATAATAATAATAAATCCACTGGAGAATGAGCTGTGGATAAGCTGAATGCCTCAGCATCCGACATTTCTCCAAAAAGGAAATTGTTATATCTGCAGTTATGAAAGTACTTCCTGAAGAGGGAGAAATGCACTACATTTTAAGCATGTGTCTTGATCTTAGAAAAACAGACATACTGGCAGAAAGACATCTGCCTGTCACAATCTAAACCACAGCTCTTTTTTGTGTGATTTACTGCATCACAAAGATACTTGTAACTAACTAAACATAATAAATAAATACATATATTGCATCTTTAAAGTAAGAGAACTTAAACAGTTTAGAAACTGAATCTTTCTGACTGAATGTTGTGGCAGTGCACATGTATCTCTTTAATCTGCAAAGTGATGTTTCTCTCCATGCAACAGCCACAGCTCCACAGAGGTGGAATGCTGAAAGATGGCCCCTTCCCTGCAGTGTTCAGAGATGTTAGAGGGTGGGCACGTCTCCCACTGGCTTCTCTGTGATCACCAAGATAATCACTTGATTACCTACCTGCAAATCTTGCCAAGCATCAAAAGTTTAGTTGCCACAAACATATAAAAAACACCTTTCAATATCCAGCAAGTTCACCTATTAATTGAGGTTACATGTTGAGGCAACCACCTTTGTCAGTGCCACATGCAGGTTATGTTAGCAACAAGCAAGAAAGCAGCACAACTGGAAGCTTTAAATTGTAATCACTGGTTTTTGAAGCTCATACGGAATCAAAGATATTCTTAAACATATTTTCTGTGTCTTATGCCGTATAAAATGTAGATACACACGTTTATCCACAGAGACATACTGTGTATTGGATTTTGTGGCCTTCTGACGCTGATAACTACAAACTTGGTAAAATATTGAACCAGTGAGTCAATGCTGTAAAAAACACTGTAACTTTCTATTATTATGTTCTTCTTTTTACATGAATCCAATTACAAACTCGTACTATGTGAAAAGTTTTGTAAATCTAATCTAATCTTTCCTATTCATTTATAACAATGACAAAACAAGTCCTTTCCTTGTTTGGGATAAGGTTAGCAATTGTTTGGTCAGTTACTTAACTCTATCTAGTGGTGCAAAGTGGTATAACAGGCATTACAGTTGCTGCATTTTATATTCCATCTAATTCAACATTTTACCACCAACAAACATATAGCCACCCTCATCCCTCTTTTCTTCCAATACACATAAGCTGTAGGGAAAAAAATAATAATTTATCAAATTATACAGATACAGATACAGATAGCTTTATTGATCCCCAAAGGGCAATTCAGTTTCTACAGTACAGGCATGCTTTTAATGTCAAGCTATCTATCTTTCTAAATATGAGAGCAACCAGAACCAGGCCAAGGGCCACTTTATTGTCTACCTTGTATAACTGTATCCTGTGTACTTAGACCTTAGTACCTTAGATTTGCCCCAGCATTCTAGCTACTTCATTTTATCTCTGCCAATAATCCATAATTTCTGATTGACACATGTCACATTATCCACTGTGGGGTAAAAAATCTAAGAGATCTACCCATCTACTCACTTGGTTTCATGCCATTTATTTTACATTTCCTCCCTGCTTTTGCTTTTTTTTGTCTGCCCCCTCCAGTGCACTTTTGCATCCCAGCAGTCTAGATTTCCTTTCCTCAGGTTATAATAGTTAGACTGTGAAATCACCAAGCCCTCTACCCCTCCCTTCACCTCTATGTCCTTCTTTCCCCTTTCACTCCCCAACATCTCTGATCCCCTCCTTCCACTTACTGCGTATATAGCCAATCTTTAATATTTATGGCCTGAAAGCTTGGGAAATGGGTGGGGGCATCTCTCGTATGATTACTCGCCAACTGTCAGGAACCAAATGAGGTAAGGTGAGGGTTGCTACAAGGTTGAAGCAGTGGAGATGCAGCCCTGCAGTGCAGAACAGAGGCTACCTGATCTCCTCGAAGCCCCCATACTGAAGTGATTAGGCTCCAGGAAGCTAAAGCTGACATTGCTGACACTAGCCCCCTCCTCTTCGTACCACATCCTGCCTCAACATTCACCCACACCACACGACACCACCTTTCTAAGCTGACACCCGACTCGCTGCTGAGAAACCACAGGTTGATTTACATCTTCTGATATGGTAAAAGGAGGATGGGAGAGCGGATGGAAGCAGAGGGATATCCAGGGAACAAAAATCTGAAGAAAGCTGAGATCAGGAAACATCAACTTTGTTCTTTGCCTGTCGGTGAAGGTGCAGAAAAGTAAATTGGAAACAATGTAGCCAGCCATATTTAATCCAACACCTGCAAGGGGCCAATCTTTTGCAGGTTCTTTATTTGGGCAGGTAAAATGAAGACATACTGGTGGTATTCTCATAAAAAAGCAGTAAATGTCCCAAATGTACTTTTTCATTCAGCGCATTAATGATACCGTTGCCCATACACTTCTATTATAAGTGTATTTTTTTGAAGAGCAGCACTTCCCTCTAGTGTTTTGGAGTGGAAATTACAATGCTTTGTCAGTGTGAGAATAAGGTTGTTTCTCTAGCGTTGATGCTGTTAAATGTCGGATTCATTCACACGTTACAATTTTGCATTAATGAAGCTGCTTTATTGGTTATAGGCATTTGAGAATTTTAGTTTTGGGCATTATATACACAATAATACATTTTACAACACTTTTATAACACTGAGAAATTAATATAACAATAAATTGTCACAGTTAATAGATTAGAATTTGAACTCAATCTTATATGGCATAGAATAAATGCAAATCTGTAAAATGTGAAACCCAGTCTCTGCTCCTGTTTTAGCTGTCATCGTTTGTCTCTATTCTTCCTGTCTTTTGCTCACTTCCACCAATCAAAATGTGAATATTTTTTACGTCGTGATTGCTCTCAGTTTGACTCCTGTCTCCGGTGAAAGTGTTTCATTTCACTAATGCAGAAGTGAAACCAACTCCATTTAAAAAGGAGCCTGGCTGAATCCTCTAGGGGCCATGGGAATAATCAAAACACCGCCAGTGCGGAATACAAACTCCAGTTAAGAACAAAGGGAATGGAAATCAATGGTAGGATATGCAGATTTTCTTGACAGCTCAACATGCAAATAATCTTTTGTGGATATGCCCTGTGTTGACTTTGCTAGGTTAAAATAACAACAGAGCTGAACAATATAAATGCAGTATGCTAAAGAAAGGGCACAGCATTACACCTACTTAGTTTTGTCTGAAGGTGTTCCAAAGCAATCAATAAAGAATGTATTGCACTGCAAGCAAGGCAGAACAGCCTAAGGCATGGTCATGTCGGCACAGTGCAAACCAACCAACCGTAGGAATTCATTTAATGCTAAAGACTGTATTATTTAAAAGATGCAGTTGAAGCTTCATGCACAGTTGTTAGTTTGCCGACATTTTAGAAGCTTGAGGAAGGTTTCAATTTTATGGGCATCTTTCTTGAAGCAGTTAAATAAAGTGTAGTCTTTCATGATTGATTCCAACATTTCTAGCTGCATGTCATATTGGAATAAAAGTTGCTCTCTGTAGGATGTGGACACAATCCCCTCATTTAACATCTGCACAGAGTAAAACATTAAATTAATACAGAATTTTTATGTTTTATGTTAATCATACATTTTCTTGCACATGAGCAAAATGAAAGATACATGGAAAGTTTAAATGTGCAGACCTTAGTGATGAGGACCAGGACTCCTTGCTCGAGACTTAGAGTTTCTCCGACAGCCACTTGGTTTTGTTGAGGAGCAGATCTGGAGCGTCGTCATATCGATCCAAGGTGGTCTGCAGGTAGACCAAAGGCTCGATCCAGGACTGGATCAACATCAGCACTGAGTGCAGCAGCCACTGGTCCTGTAAAGCACACATATAAAACATCACTCAACATGGAACATAGAGAGAATTAACCATTTGTACAATTTTATAAGATTCATTTCTTTATAATAACTAAAACCAACATTTTCACAGAACATGATAATACATACTTTGCAGAAGTACAAAAGCATTTAAAGTACACATTCAAAGGACATTCAGCTATAAATGATAGAATATAATGTCCCAAAAAGACTCCCACAGGTAAAGCACTGTCTAAAACAAAGCACAAAGGACATTGTACAGTTAGCCATGAAAACACAGAGAAGGTAACATTTCAACAGAAAAGGCACAAGATAAAGCATTGGCATACAAAAGACAATACAGTTACAGCTTCATAGACCACATTAAGTATGATTTGGATGACGTTTTAGAGTTTACCAGCAGTTTTAGTGCCTGTTTAAATAGGTTTTATACAGAATAACTTATTTGATTGGGAAAGGGACCAAACAATAATTCCCATCAATTTAATTATGTATGACCCTTGACCTTTAGTATTGCTGCATCATGGACTACACTGAGAAAAAGATGTTTAGAATTATAAGTAATGATTCTGCCATGCAAGTGAAACAATTCAGACTATCCAGCTTGTGGCAAAGAAACTGCCCTGTAGTAGGCTTTAGCAAAAAATGATTTACAGGCAGAAGTGCACAAACAGCCAAACATTACCACCACATAAATGTTGAGAACACATGCAACCCTTCAAAAAAAGACAGAGAGCAAATACTTTGGCCATGAATCAATATGTGCTTACAGATATTTGCTGTATTTCACTTTTGGAGCTGGGGATGGGTAAATCTTTGGTGATGCATGCGTAGCTCGCCTGGTTCCTCTGAAGGCGCAGTGGAAAGGGAACAAACATCTCCTCCTACAGCCCACACACACATACAAATTCAGATATGATTAACACTGTGTTTCGTAAAATTTTAAATCCTTGTGCTAGTAAAAACCTTTTTGTAAAGTGGAGTATAGTCCTTTCACAAAACTTTACATCAACATAAGAAGAAGAATGTGGTAAGTAATAAGGTCTTGCTCAGGTTAAGGTATAGAGCAACAGCAACAAAACCAGCAAAACAATGACAAAAGCGCTAACAATGTGGCCACTGGAGGCGTTTGTTCTTCAGCATGTTCTCATCCATGGACCCCATACAGCGTATTCTCTGTAACAAGCCCAACATCATTCCATTTCAAAGACCATTTTGGATCCCGAACCTCAGAGAAAATGTGGGGATTCAACAGGCTGCTAAACCTGAACTCCCACTGCTGTGGTATATCATTATCACATCCATAATACTCCACTGCTGGCCTGCTTCTTCAATAAAACATCTACGACTCAGAAGAGAGATAGGAGATTACTTTGAAGCCTGGCGGTGAGGCGATGATCCTGTCAGAATCAAAAGCCAATAACGTCGAGTATGTAACTGAAAGTGCTATACTACTTGTGGTCCAGCACAGTATAAAAAGGCCCCAAACTAAAACCATTCCAAAATATTTTTTTGTACATCATTGAACAACTAATAAAGGCCTTTTTGCATTTTGCAATGTAAGGAAATTACAGAAAATTCCATCTTCTACTGGATAACTCAACGTTTTACAAGGTCATTTTTATTATTTGAAGTCTTTTAAACTTATTTATACTGGTTTGATGCTATAATCACACTGAGTAGCAAGTTACCCTCACAGGTTTTGATATTTATTTGATACCAGTTTTGAGCCTCCCTGTTTTCATTTTCAAGTCACTTTAAACTCTCGTGTAATGCTCAAGTGTAGTGTAACTTATTCACAATGCCTTGAGGCTCTGTTGTCAGTCTGTGGAGACAGCAGGTTGAATATAATTTTACCTTTCAATTCACTGGTGCAAAGACCTATTTTGGGGCAATAATGTATTACTCACAAACAAAGAGCTGGATTCTTCAGAGACGCGGTAGATAAGCTCGGCGTGCTGGATGACTCGATCGAGAAGTTTCTCCTGAGAGATGGACGGACAGCGAGACAGACTGCCCTGCTCGTCCTGACAGTCCAGCGGGACACATTTGGTAAGCAGAAAAGGCCAGAGCAGCACAGACAAAGCCCCGGACTGTATGACTACAAATAAAAATGTTTAGTCTTTAGGCAGAACTAGTATTTCTAGAACTATGTGTAGTACAGTTGTTAAAAAGCCTGTTTATTTGTATTGTGGTGTGTGCAGCATTACCTGTCATCCTCGACATTTTGTCAAGTTTCTTCAAGCCTCTTGAGCTTTGCTGCTGTGAGTTCTGTCTGGATGTCTTTTTAAAGGCCACCCAGGTCATGAATGTGAAAAAAGGTCATTTTGGACTTGCGTGTGTTCTTGTAAAATGAGACTGATCTTGCTAAAGAAGTCTTCTTCCTTTCTCATGAATAATACCAAGATGGGCCCCTTGAAAACTATACATTTATTTGAATGTCCCTCGAAAACGTATCAAACGTATCAAAATGGTTAGGTTTGAAATGTAGATTAAAACATTCATAATTGACATGGCTGCCAAACAGACAGCATATAACTATAATAGTATAAAAAGAGGATGTGACTCACGAGATCACTGGCATTTATCAAAACCCCTTAAACCTTTCTTTTATTTCTGCATTTGTATTCAATTGAACTCATAAAAGCACTGCTGTGTGAGAGCGACTCTCCCCAGAAGCAATGCTGTAATGACTGTATTTAGCTGTCACAGAAGGAGGAACAGGCTTCATAGTAATCCAGCTTGTAACTGTGCCAGCCTAGGTAGGCGTGCAGGACTTCGGTACTTGCACCATTTTTTTTTTTTGTCTTTATGTCTTGAATAATTACTAATTGAAATACAATGTTTTAACAAATCATTAACAAAAGATATTGGTGGTGAATAAAGAGTAAGGCAGGCTTTCAGAAAGTAGCTGCTCATGTTACAGAACTTAGTGCCGCCAAGTGTTTACTATTGAAACCGGCTGCATGTCACGTATTCCACTGCGATTAATATTAAACATGTTCCTGTCTAGTTTTTGTTTTTAGACACAAATTAAGCTTTATATTATGTTAGCCTATAATCTTCAGGAACTGTGTACGTGTTTAGTATAGCTTTCTGCATTATTATTATTATTATTAGCAACAACAATGTAAAAATACTATAGCAATTACAAAAGTTAAACATTGTTGTGAAGAGGGTCCAACTGGATTTTAAAATTGGATTAATTTACATCTCATTATGTAGAATAAGGTCAAATGTAGTCAGTTGTTTGCACATGCATAACTTAATTAAACACTTTCAAAATTATTGTGAGAAATGTCACAAGATCATGTTTTTTTTTCTTCTGTCTCTGCCCGCTAAAGGTTCAAGACACTATAGTTGTCTTTGAAAACATTTTCCGAGTGACAGATAACAACCTTCTGATCCAACTATGTCTGTTTTCTTGGATGTGCTCTTATCCTCCCTCTTATCGGTTGTTATTATTACACAAGCTACTCTCATTGCCTCAGCACATCCCGTCTCCGGTCTCACTTAGGGGTGAGATAGAGAAAGTCCTGCTGGATGAAAGAGGGCTTACTTAAGTTAGTGGCTTAATCAGCTTTATTACCTATTGACAAATTTATCTTGTGTGCAACATAAAGAAAAGTCATGCAGCTTATCTGTTATGTGTTTGCTGGAAGACAAATAATAATAAAAAAAAGAATAAAAGAAAAGAACTAAAAGATCACAAAATAACTTCTGCTTCTTCATTGCTTTTACAGCCACATCTGAAACAATAGTTATGGTTATTTTAAGTCTGCAGTGCTGACTTGGACTTTTGAGCTTGCAAATGAGGCTATTTGGTTCATCAGTGGCATATTTTCAGCTCGGATAATGTCATGTGTTCCATTGTTCACTTTTTCTGCTGGTATTGACCCAAATGTATAAAAATCCAAAGCGTGCATATTCAACATTTGCACTTTACGCTACCATTTGTTGTTTTCATTTGATGAATACAGGTTTCATGGGCACAGTAGCGCTGCTTTTTTTGGAACCTCATTTGATTTTGTGAGCAATTCCCTGCGTAGAATCTAAGGTGAAAATTGTCTCACTTGCCAAGACACACATTAATCAAAATACATGAATCGGTGTTAGATGTTTTGTTGGCACCAAACTATTGTCTCGAGTGATAAGAGCGAGTCCCTGTGTAATATCATGTCTGGCACCTATGTAGCTTTTTTTCTTAATTTCAAAGGAGATCATCTGGGAAACACAGGGAGCTGCTACATGATTAGAAAAGAAACACGTTTAAAAGAATAAGCTCCCATATCTCTAATAACAATGACAAAGAACACGTCTTCTATTGTACTTTGACTTTTCCTAACACAGAAATATAATAATCTGTAGCATTCACATTGTGTCACGTAAAACTCCAAAGTTTAATCAATAAACTCAAGCAGTGTTCACTTAAAACTACATTTCTGCTCATTTCTGCATCATTGTAAATGCTAAATCATCTAAAAACAAGCCACTGTCTTGCCTCAGTCGACAACCTTTTTAAAAAAACTCAAACTCAAACTTTACATTGGATGCAGCTACATATTTGATTGGCAAAAAATACTCTTTACTCCCCCAGGCACAATATCTTAAATCTTATCCTTACTTGTTTATTTATTAATGAACATATGCTAGCACCAACAACTTGTATCCATTTGTATCCGACTGGAAAATCCATCATGATTGTCAGCTCTTAAACGTGTTAATATTGCTCTTTAGTTTGTTTGATTCTACAGTATATTTGGGATGTGGGTGTTTGAGTGGAGGAGGAGCTATTCATTTATTTATTCTTTTATTTAGAAATACTCTCAGTGAGCAGAAGTCTGGAGAGTTTGGGCATAGAGACGGTCTCTGTCAGGCTTACTCAGATTTGTATCCCGGCATCACATGATATTTGCAACTCTCTGCCAAAAAACATGCTGTGTTTACATAGTTTTTGGCAATTCTTTGTAGAGGGTTTTAAAAAGTCAGAACTGTGCATCAAGACTTACTTACTTTTTTTTTTTTTAATTTTAGGTATTGTGTAGAAAAAAGATATAAAATAAACATTACATCATTGCAACATTAAGACGAAGTAGACAAACATATTACTAATGGCTATGAACAATGGCACTTTTTAGGTCAAGCTTTGAATAATCAATAAAAAAGTAATTAAGACTAATATTTGTTTTCACATTTGTTTTATTCTGAGGTAGATGTGTTACAGTGTGTTCCTAAAGGCCACCATCTTTCATTTTTTGGTAGCTGATGAAGGCACCTGACATAGCTTTGTGCATGATGTTTGGATGTGACAGTTTTAGGCTGATCCATTATAACTTTGCCACAAGCGTAATTACCAACTATCTCCTGTAGCATGCAACACACTCTCTTTGGAATGCAATCCTACTTTAACTTCTCGAGTTGCAGAAGACGTAGTACTTGTGCTTCATCTGCATTTACATACCTCTCCTCCCTAAGGGCTTCCAGTGGAACACACCTGCATGTGAAAAAAACAGCAATTAGAGAGCTATCATGATCAGAGAGTGATGAATTCAGGTTCGGAGCTGTTCATTTCCCAGCAGGATTCAGTAGCTGTCGTGTTCTAACAGCAGACGCATGCCAGTCTTGCCATCATGCCATGCACGTGTTGTTTTTGACAAGTCTCACGGATAAAGGGAAAAAAAAAGACATATGGTTTTAAATCAGATTGGTCACAGTGCCTTTGCCAATCACTGAGGACAACATATGCAGGCTCACAACCAAGGTGAAGCTGCTCTTATGTGTCTAGGCAGTGAGTGATCTTGGTGTGCTCCCAACTGGAAATTAGACTCTTACACAGTCACAGCTATTGAGGAGGGGATTTGTGTGGGCTGAGGTACAAATAAAACCTGATCGCCACTGTGAAAGAAGCTTTAGCTTTGCCCCTCTTCAAAGGGAGGTTTTCAAAAAGGAAATGCTTGCCTGGGTTTATTATTGTTCATTTAGCTGCTGATATTTCTCTCCATTTAAGTTAAAATCCAATTAACTTCCTTTCTTAGTCTGTTCTAACTCTGCGTTATGTGTCTCTTAGTCCCTCTCTGATCAGCTCTCATCCTTAAGTGTGTCCTGTTTCTGTTTGTTCTCCTATTGCTGTCTGTCTCTATCCATGTGCTGGTTAGCTCAAAGCAAAGTCTCTATTAACAGAAGCCCAGGCCAGATGGCAACTCAGAGATGGATCCCATCTCTCTGAAATCCACTAGTTACTTGTTTTCTTTTTTTTTTCCACATGGATTTACTTAGTATTAAATGATCCATCCAAAACATGTTTATAGTATAGTCTTTATAATGTCATCTACTGTTCATTTTAAGGGATTTTAATAGATCAAGAACAAAACCATTTGATCAAAACTTGCAAAATTACATGCTCAGAAAAGGGCACTCCCATCGGAAGTTTAAATGCTGCCCTTCCTCACAGGTTATGTTAAGCTAACACTAAACTCTAAACTTCAGTTTGGGGCAATAAATTTGTATTTTGTGGAGGAAAAATTAACTAATGAAAAGCAGGAAAGGTTCCTAAGGTTGATTTTGAGGGAGAGTGGAATCTAAGACAGGGACGGCAAAAAAAGAAAATCAGGTAGTGGAGCTTTACATATGAGTGGCAGAAATAATAAACATTTGGTACAAAACAAAATATGCTTAAATCAACAAAAATAATAATGTGCATTGATAAATGATATCCAATGTTAGGTATGAATAGAAGGTGATTCATTATTCATTATTCAATATAATACTTCCTGTGTGAAGCGTCAGCTTGAGATGTGTCACAAACTTCAAATCCCCTGGAGATGCTATTTATTCTCCAGGGGGAAATGGTGCTTGTAAAGTGAGAAAAGCAAACTAATGGAAGCAGGTAGACTACAATGTATCCACAGGCAGTTTGTCTAATGAGGCATAGCTATACAAGACTCTTTGGTCAGTTGAAGAGATGAGCGTGAAATTGTCCATTAAATAATGTGAATCTCACATTAAGAGGCCCTCCTAAGGTAAAATGTTCATGTGTAATTGGGCTGACAAACCCAATAGATTTGCAGGCTCTAAAAGTTTTTACTCTAGATGAGGACTTGTTTTAGGTTAATTCACCTTGTCTCTGTGTTGTCACTAAGGGTTTTAGTTAACTTCGGGGCTTGTCTATGTGGCTGGGATTGCCAAGTAACTTTCGATATGCCCCACCTCTATGTGCTCACAATACTAAAGCTGCAGTTTTACTATGTTTCTTATGTCCTTCCCTTTCGTCGGAGAAACAAGTTCATTGCAATTTGGAATTCAGTTCCACGGCTCAGTGCGTTCTATTTGAAATGAGATTTGAGAGGCTGAGCATAAGATGGAAAGGCAGAGAACCTACAGCCACCTGGCACCATGATGAATAAAAGATGGTGGAGCTAGTGTCTTATAAACAACAACAGAGCATAATTAGATCAGTTGCTTTTATTTAGAACACTTTATGTGACATTTCCCTCGTGAGACTGCTTTCATCTGGCATGCCATCCCCGTTTCAGATGTGATGTGGGCTTTCTCACTTGTTTCATAAGTCAACAAGATAGCAGGAATAATGCCTATGTTGCATGCAAATGTGTGTGAGTGTAGGCCATTGATCTGATGTGGCAGTCCAAGAGTAGCCTACACTAAAAGCTTGTTATTGCAGTGAACTGTCTCTAAAAATCAAATAATATAGTAGCTTATGAACTGTAAGAGTATTGTGAAAATTAATAGTTATTTTCCTTCCTTAATAATATTTATTTATCATTATATTACAAAGCATTTGTAGACATATTCATGAGTTACTGCAAGTCTTAGCACTGAGTTGAGTTTGCTTTGGGATCCGTCGTCTGTTTTAACATCTTTAATTAGTGTGAAGGTCTGCAAATAAAGGGTTAAATATTTTACACACCAGAGACATTTGAAAGTGTCTGGATTACATGCCTTATTCTGAATAGTCTTCTAAACATGAAAACTAGTTAATGATTGTTTTTAATCCCCATCTGTCAAATTATAATAATCTATATGATAGCAGGTTACAAATAAAATATTAGCACATTAGTTAGACAATAAGTCGGGATTATTCTGTGCCACTGTGGTGGTAAGTTTGCATTTATATAGGTGCTGCAAACATCAGCATCAGGATATCGGACTGTGACACAGCTTACCTCTCACCTTCAAATCAAATCCCACATATTTCAACACCAGAAACACAATTGTCAAGACTCAGGCCTACTCTTAAATCGGCTGTCTGCTCTGAGGTCTCTGTACAGATCTTTATTTTTCTTTTTTCAGCTGGCCCAGTCTAATAGCATCTGTGATATCCCTGGAGCACTCTAAGAGAGGCAAATGACAGCATGTGTTTGTCTTCCCTGCTTTTGCTTAGCCTCACACACACACACACACACACACACACACACACACACACACACACACACACACACACACACACACACACACACACACACACACACACACACACACACACACACACACACACACACACACACACACACACACACACACACACACACACACACACACACACACACACACACACACACACACACACACACACTTACATACGCACACCAACAAACAAACACAGAAAACATGCACACTGCAATATCTTTGGTCTCAATTCCGCTTCCCTGCCTACTCTGTGTGCTTTTGAGTGAGAGCCCTGTAAAGTCTTTAGCCCCAGGTGCCACCTCAGGGCCTGAACATTGGTGAGGACAGGCACAGGGTAGCAAAATCAAAGGGAAGCTGTGGCAAACATACACACTTCTACAGGGGTTACCTTCTAATACTACAATGTCTTTCCAATCTGGCAGCATTTAAATTAAAATGAACAAAAAACAGGGCAAATAAAAATAAATGAAAAAAAAAAACACCAGTAGAATCAGCTTTTGTTTACTTAAAATCACCAATGTATGCGCAAAGCCACAGAGCCTTTGTTGATTGCAATTAATAAGATTTAATCCAAACCTAAATTTGCTGTTAGTGCTCTTACATTGTGGCTAGCCTTGAGTCTTACTCACTGTCTACTCTGACTGACAGCTGAGGTCCATTATGGCCATTTATAATGTAGACAGGCTTGGGCAAAGACAGGCGAGTGTGGACTGGCCTATGGGCAGCATGACACATGACAACCTTGTAGTCAAGGCTTTGTTTGGCAAGCACAGACCCACTCACTGCTATACACTACTCTATTTTTATACTCCCTCTGTATCTTGCTTTATAAAAGACATCAACAAGTGCTCTTTCTGTATCCATGGATTTGCTCTAATAAACAGATTTAGTGGTACCAGCACTTTTGAATGTCTTATTCCAAGAGCAATAGAGGTTATAAGACAGACAGATCGGACACAGTTAGAGATATGCCTTGGATGAAAAAGGGCAAAGAGCAGCTTGTGTTTTGATCTATGAATATCTATCTGTCAGTGGAGGGCTCACTCTAGACATAAAGCAACCAGTTGACTGGCTTTAGATAGTGTGAAACCAGAGATCAAAATGGTTAAAGTTCAAATAGAAAGAAAGGTATACACCATGCATGTGGTGCAGAACTTTGTCTGAAAGAGGCTACCACTGTCAAAACATATCCTTTAATCTCTTTTCCATGGACACAACCCCCCGACTTTCACTGAAAATCTAGGACATTTTTTTTTTTCATAACCAGTGAGTTCTCCAGTCTCAATGGTGCATCTCCAGTCCCAGTGCCAAAATAAAATTTCATAGTTAAGTAGTCTGTTTCTTTTTTGCCACCATATTTGGTCACAACCACTGGAAAATGTGGTGTTTGTATGTGGTTCTCTTTGCCTCTATGCATCCCATATGCAGAGAAAAATCACATATAAAAGACGAAGTGGAATTGTGAGGAAATAAAGGCTAGAAGATAAAAGAGTGGCATGTTTATCAAAAACACTTCATTATGAACTAATCTGATTAAGACACACAATAAGGACTGTTTGTGGTGGCTTTGGTTGTATTTGCATTTACAAAATAATCACTGAGAATGTGCTAAATATAAATGAAAAAATAAAGCTGCATTGGGGTTTAGTCTTTGTTTGATGACATACCCTGAGGAAATGGGACAGACAGAAAAACTCTGCTATTGTTTTATGTTAACATTTTTATTGCCCATTGGCTTTTCTTACCATCATTTCTCTAATGGACACTTTCATGTCACACCATTTGGCTTATGAGCCATTGTGGGGTTTTGCTAATGTCTCAAATAGCATTGGCAAATAGAATTTCTTCTATGCATTGGAGCCACTGCCTCTAATGAGGATCTTTACAGTAAAGACTGTATTACCTCAGTGATCATGCAAATTGTGTGCTGACAGCAGGAACACAATACATGGTTGGAAAAGTCTTCTGTATTTTGCATTATGTTAAATAAATAAATGCTTTATGGGATGATGTCTAAACCTTATTCAGATAGTCCTTTCTAGGGTTGCCACAAGGTGGTGCTGATATCATGCCCTCTTTTTCTGTAGACCCCATGATGTTTCTCAACTGGGGCTGTTTATGTAGCTGCTTGAGTTTGAGAAACACAAAGCAGAAATAGATTAAATTGAATTTAAAAAGAAAATAAGTTTGGATAAGTATTGGATCTAGAAATATAAATACTGAGGCACAACTTGGTACAGAAACTTGAAGGTAGAGAAGGGCTAGGGAGTGTTTTGTTAGCACAGCTTTGGATTCAGGCTTGTAATCCATTATTCATTCTGCTGATTCTTCTTATTGTAGTCGGTTAACATAAAACTCACAGCATTATTAAATAAAATAATTGATTAGCTACACATGTGTTGACTAAGACTATAAAATATTTAGAATCAAAAGTCAGTTTTTGCCCGTAGACTGATAAATTCCATTAAAAAGAAAAGAGCTTTAAGAAAATGAGGGTTTTTTATTTTTTAAGGTGAGTTTGTTGAGGAACTGAAGATCAAGAAGAGAGGCCGCAGTTGGGTAGCATTTGCAGAGGGCTGGCTTCATCCATTGTATTAGTTTCTTTATTCAGCTTGAAGCACAAATGTTAGTACATGCTGGTAGAATGAGAAAACCCCTAAAAGTATGAGGTTGAAAATGAGGTTTATCAATGATTTATCAATGGGTTCTTTTGTGTTTATCATTTGTTATTCATCAGCACTTTTATTAAGTTCATCAGAACTTCTGTTATTTCCTAAGAAATAATATCAATTCTAGTTTAGACTCAGAAAAAAAGAAAGCTTGAAGCTACTGAGATATTGACCTAACAAAAACCTCTTTGGATTAATGATTGAAAGCTGTGCGTATGGTTTACACACACACACACACACACACACACACACACACACACACACACACACACACACACACACACACACACACACACACACACACACACACACACACACACACACACACACACACACACACACACACACACACACACACACACACACTCACACACACACACACACACACACACACACACACACACACACACACACACCTTCACACACACACACACACACACACACCTTCACACACACACACACACACACACACACACACACACACCCTCACACACACACACACACACACACACACACACACACACACACACACACACACACACACACACACACACACACACACACACACACACACACACACACACACACACACACACACACACACACACACACACACACACACACACACACACACACACACACACACACACACACACACACACACACACACACACACACACACACACACACACACACACTCACACACACACACACACACACACACACACACACACACTACTCACACACACACACACACACACACACACACACACACACTACTCACACACACACACACACACACACACACACACACACACACTACTCACACACACACACACACACACACACACACACACACACACACACACACACACACACACACACACACACACACACACACACAGACACACACACACACAAACACACACACACACAAACACCATGAACAATAACAAATCAAAATAGAAAACCTTGAAAATGAATGTGCCTCAGCTTACAGTAGCAGCTATGTGGGTGAGAAAAAGAACCAGACAGATTGCATTTGGCAGGGGGCTATGATCTATAAAAACGAGCTGTGAAAGGGATAGACACATCTCACTGCTAAAGCAAACAGATATATTGGTCTCCAATAGTACACTTCACCTAAGGCTGGGTGTCAGCGGTATTTGCCAGCCCATTGGTACCAACCCTTTGTGATGTGCTTTGGAGGGATTCCCAGGGATCTCTCAGTGGGTTGAAGTTAGAGTCTCATATGACTGCCAACAAAAAAATTAATTAGCAAATAGGACAAGGTTACAGACACATAATGAATGTTATTGGCCATGTCACTGCACCTTTTTCCCAGCCCTCTTATTATACCCAATCAGGTTAGTCATCCATGAAATGGGGGTTTCATGTGATGCAAGTGGAGCAGGATTGTGCCACTACACCTTTTCCGCCAACACCTCCCATTCCAATCTCCCAAAAGGTTTGCTCTTGAATGAAAGCCACTTAGAGCAATGTGACTGGAGCTGGGTGATGAGGAGAAATCGGTAGTATAAACCTATCATTCCACATTATTATGTTCCATTTAGGGATCATTTTATCAAATAGCAGCTTTCACAACCTGTTCTAGCTTTGTTTGAAACCACATTCAGCTGAGGTCAGAATATCCCAGGTCATTGTGCTTGATCCCACTTTTAGCTCAGAAGTACCAGTTGTTTTTTTTGTTTGCCTTTTTTGTCTACCTTTACATTGTTTTTTTTGTGCTATGAAATGAGACAAACTTGACTCACCTTGATTGAAACTTGATGAACCTCACAATAGTGTGGCTTTAAAGGGTTTATTACAATTTATTTTTTGTTGTATCATGACTGAAGAAAGCAGTGTTTGTCCAATGACAGTGAGCAAATCTGTTAAAGCTGAAGAATGAACATGTCCAACTTATTTTGAGATTAAAAAGGGAAATACAAGTAAAAAAAAGCCTTTACCTGTATTGTTCCTACTGTGAAGAATGTTGTTCATTAGTAAGAAGCCTTGAGAAGTTCTTGGAACACAATGTAGGAACATAATAACAGACAACACAGCTTGCCAAGTCACATCAACATCCTATTTGCTTTTTTTTCACTTTTGATGTGAAATGCATGAAAACAGATCTGTTCATCCAAAATGCACAATTCGGAGTGCTAGATAAAGACAAAGACAATAGGACATCAGAAAAAACACAAGGATAAAGCAGTTAAAGTGAAATGACTGCATGGACAATTTATAAAGTTTCAGAATAGTCTTTTTACTTGTTTTGCTTTTACTGGCATTTTTATATAAGCTCTCTTTTGGATAGGGGCCATCCATCACATAGGCATTTCAGACATCAGCACGGTTCCCCAAATCAATGGCTCATTGACTGCCCCGGCAGCAGACATGGACACACGTCTGTCTCTGACAGTTACAAAAAAGAAACAGGAATACAAATTGGGCTTCACTGTCTGACTGAGAGGCCAAGAGAATAGATCATTGACAATCATGTCACAAATCCATCTCGGATTAAAAAAAAACACACCCACATACACACTTTTTTCTGTTACCCCTGGTTCCTCTAAGCCCCCATTGCATTGTATCCAGCGATAGAGACACGCTTGGAATAGGGTTTTTGTTAGCTATGTTTAGAGGACATTTCTTTTTACATTTTTTTCACATTTTTAGAGGACTTTTTACAAAATGAGATAGACATGCCAGTGCTGGTTATTGATTGCAAATGTTGTGAGAGCTTAATTAATTCACAGTTATCGGCAAGATTATCTGGTAAGAAGCAGGATATTTTTTTTTCAAGTTTACTTGGTTATCCTGTCAGACCTTTCAATTTTATTTCTGGTATTACATAGATTTATATTTGAAGTAAAGTACCAGTGCTGTGTGGCTTCCGGTGACATATTTTTCTTTCTTTTTTTTTTCACCAGTTCACAGCGCTTCTCCACCTGTCTCCACTTTTGTGACGTCAAACCTCTCCAAGTTCATACACTGTACAATTCCTTTTGATTTCACCTAACCAATCAATTTAACACTCATCAGCATCCACCCACAAGCTTGCAGCTCCCATCTTGTACAATCAAAGCTCATTGACTGTGCTTTCCTGAGAACAGAAGTCTACAAACAACCAAATGTTTTAGAGAAATGTGCTGTTGTGCCAATGCTTTATACACTGTAAAGTAAAGTCATAACACAAGATCAATGGTCCAAATTGTCCATTTATTTGGATAACTCCTTAATATCAATCTTTTATTCAGTCTGTCTAGTCAAGAAATTGAATGTGGCCCAATTAAACTGTAAAGTGTAATTCCATTAATCAAAAATCAAAAGGTGTTTTTCTTTATTTTTCTGAATTCTTATAGTCAGCAGCTTCCTTCATCATTAGGACTAACCAAGGTAAAGCTTTGGGTGTGGGAAGAGGCTGATGGGACAGCTGCAGAAGCCAGAGGCTGTAAAGCCAGGCAGTCTATGAAATAAGTACATGGAGAGTTTGTCAAAATGAACCTGCCACCTCCACTGGTGTCTGGGGCTTGAGGTGGAAAAAGCAGGATGGATTGTGTGACCACAGCCATTTCTCTGTGCAGATGAACAAAGAGGTCTGTTCAAGCACAGCGGGAGAAAGCAGGTTGCATGGCCAGATGGATTTATGACTTTATGTTTGTGGCCAGACACTTGTATGACAATGTGGGTCTATGTCTGAGCATAATAGTCCCAAGAATTAGGAGTAGAAAAAAGCTAAAAACTTTGTAAGAGGATCAAACATATATGTAGGCCAGATTATGATGGGTCAGATACCAAAATGTTTGTACTATAATGGGATCTAGTCACCCTGAAGTATTTGATGAAGTCTCAAGGCTGAAGAAAAATAAAGCTGGTGGGTTAGATAATATATTTGCTGAACAGTTTAAACTGCTGTATCAAGCAGTGCTGTAAAAAGCGGTATCCTTGGCTGGCTATTTGTTTTACTGTACATTTGGAACATGGTATATTGTCAATCTATTCTTTCTATTGTATTTGTGACTGTTATTAAAGACAAAGCAGGTAAACTAAGCAGTATGGAGAACTACATGCCAGTAGCTTGTAGTTCTATATCTAAAGACTCTTTCTGATTAGACTTAAACCCTTTATGTTGACCATTGCTAATCAATTTTTAGCAGTTTAGATATGTATATTTATGCCCTAAAATAAATTCTTTATTCAGATTTTATCCAAAACACAACAATGTTTGTTGGATTTTTTTACGCACCTAAGGCATTTGCACGAATAAACCATGCAAAATTATTTAGAAAATGATATAAACATGGGGTGCCTCGATACCTTGTTAGACTTGTATTCACATCTGAAAATGAAGGTCAAATGGGTTTTTAACCTTTACATGGATAATCTGTCAGATCAGCTAAGTGATTGTGACACAGGATGGTTATTAGTGATTATTTAATTAATCACCTTATGCATGCAGATGATTTGGTCATCTTTAGTCCCTTCAGCGCAAGCCTTCAGCAGTTATTGAATATTTGCTGTCGGGTTTGGTTTATGACATCAAATATATTGCTTCTAAAAGTTACAATATGATTCTACAAAGCAAGGAGGACTGAAAATTGACATTTCCTGATTTCTACCTGTCTCTGGCAGTGTTTTTAACTTCAGTCATGAGACTAAATACCTTGGTCATAATATCAGCAGTGACAGCTCTGACAATAGAGATATACACAGACTGCAAAGTGCAATATATGGACAAGCCAATATGTTCTGTTAATGTGAAGTTCTCACTGTTTAAAGCCTACTCCTCTGTACGCAGACCATTTATAGCACTGTTATGAGAGAGTATGAGACTGTTGCTGAAGGCCCCTCTCAGTTGTAGCATGAGAGAAATGTTGTTGGATGTGGTGCGCAGATTCATGTGTAGGTTAAATGCATTAACCTTCTTTGAGTTCAGTCAGGTTTAAATCCAGATTACGGTCACACTGGCGCTCGTCTATATTTGAGATACTTTCTGTTTTTGTTTTTTGTGTGTAGGGGTATATGTGAGTGTATCTGTATGTGTTTTTTTTAGTGAACTATGGACCTTGTAGTCCAAAATATTTTATTTTGTCTTCCAATAGTGTTAACTTGTTTGTTTTCTTATAATTAGACCAATGTTTGTAAGTGTTTACCATGACATGTTTTGACTGCTACACTTCCTGCAGTCTTCCTCAGAAGAGTCATGTGACATTACTATGATGTGTCTTGTCAGCTGATTTATGTCCTGAGGATGATGAACTGGGACGACTGGGCACTGCTTTACACCTGGAACACCGTCCTAAGGAAGTCAGACTACAGGGGGCATCGTCCTACCGTTTCAGGTAGGATAAAAAACCTGTATAAATTAGCAGACATGTAACAGTAACATACACTTAACATAGTAATGTGACTCTTCTGAGGAAGACTGCAGGAAGTTTAGCAGTCAAAACATGTCAAGGTAAACACTTGGACCTTGTATATTTGTGTCCTTAATAAAGATAAATATAATTCCAGCCAAATTAGAGTCTTCAAAGATTGTTTGTCTTAAAGTGTTTGAAGCTTAAGCATAACTTTCTTAGTCCAATAACATGATCAACACAGCTTAAATGCGTTAAAAACGGCTATATTTTCTAAGAAAGCTATGGTCTTTTAATATTAACAATAAACTGATGTTTTATCAGGCGGTAATGGCTACCTCTGTTTTTTATGCTCAGTCTGTTGGAGGAGCAGTCTCTCAAAAAGAGCTTGTAGGCAACTTGAAAAACTGATGGAGAGAGCTGGTTCAGCTTTAGGTGTTAGTGCTTTGGTTGAGGAAGTGGAGCAATCGACACACAACAGGTCGGATGCTATACTGAACAAATTGGACCATCCCCTGCAATGGGTTTTTGAGAAATCTGTGATCTGCAGGAGAGAACGCCACAAGAATTCCTTCTTTTCAACCTCCTAAGACTCTACAATCAGTGAGTCTATGGCAAGTGAAGACTTCTGACTCATTTAAAAAGATAAAACAACTAAATTTCTGCTTGGGGATTATTATTAAGACCTATGATTGTTCTATTCAGTAAGAGTAAATATGTAAATAACACTGCAATATACTTCCTGGGAGCTAATATCTGAACGTTAGACAAACTTTCTGTCATCACCTTTTTTTGCTTCCTTTGTCATTTTTACAATTCTTGCACGTTATTGCCATTCTTCAGTCAGCCAAAAGTAACATGTTAGCCTAAGGTAAGACATGACTGCATGCCTCTTCTTTGCATGCAACTGGGACTGTAGCGTGAAGTCTTTCTGGTGGCTACAAGTACAACAAGCCTTAGCTGCACTATTACAGCGAGTCCACTGCCAAAATGCATTAAGCGTTTCCAAACCCTAAATAATTGAATGTGGAGGTGACATGGCATGAATTTAACAGTGCATGATTAAAACTGTATGTCTAAACACTGTGGGAAGTTTCTCAACAATTCATTTGCAGGGTAGTATTTACAGCCCATGTCATGTAAAACAATACAAACAATAACGTGGACAAATAAGTAAATAAATCAAGATTGGTCTTCTTTTTGTCTTGCTACCACAGTGAAGAGTGATGGGTTTGGCATTACTTTCAATATATTTAAATTTAATACTTCAATTTTTACCTATTATTTCACTTGTCCAACTCCTATTTTTCTCATAGATTTTACCCAAAAGACATGAATGTGATTGAGTGTATGTTGTAGAATCCAGAGAGACCCTTCAGTGGCAGATGTTGAGCAGTTTTTGCATTCATTGCATCTTTGCATGCCCTCTCCACTCTCATACTTACTGTCCATTTTATTAAATAAAACAGCATCAGCACAGACTGTGAAAAGAGCTTTTAATATACCTGACCTCTACTTACCTTTGACAAGCCGGCCCCAAGGCTTCTTCCGCATTCAAATACCAAGACAGGGGCATTGCAATGTGTACAGTACAGTGTAGAGGCAGTCACAACAATGTTCATGTTCAAAAAATTAATTTCCAGCCACTTATCCACACAAAAGAACTCTTGACTATAATAATGCACACAAAGAGACCTGTGGATGGTCACTGCTGCCGAGAGCTTCAGTGCTATTTCGGAAGCTAGAGAAAGAAGAAATTATTCATGTAACAATCACATACACTTATAAGCTCTAGATAAACAATGCTGCTCACTTAATGTATTTTTATTGCACATCTTTGTCACTCAGTCACTAGACCCATGGTATACCGCAGCTCTCCATCTGTAAATGTTTGCATAAATCATTAACCATAAACCAGTATTTATGCCTGTTCCCTTTTCTTTCCTTTTTTCTATTTCTGATTTCTGGCTTTTTGCTGCCATTGACTCAATGTTGACAATGTTGACTAGCTAACTGGGGGTGCCCCTTGGAGTAGGCCCACTAATGCTTACTTTATACCCTTTTGAACTTTAAACACACTATACGTGTGTGCGCATTTACATGTGTTTATCCAATGGTTGCTTGTGAGAATAAGATATTTATGAGACTTTGGAAAAGACCAGGAGGCCAATTTTCTGTACTCAGTGAGCCACGGATTCCTCAGGACAAAAGGACCGGGGAACGGCAGCCACATAGATTACAAGCTTGAACAGGAGTGATGAGGGGACACTGTTCATGGACTGTTACACAACCAACAACCTCCCCAGTCCCACAAATACACACAGACACAAACAGCATCTTTTTTTACAGCCTCACACAATCCAACTTTGCCTCAGTGGCCTCCCTTACGCTCTATTCTCAAATTGCTTGTCAAAAGGACAAAATCGGAAAATTAAACAGTGCAGCTGACAAACATGATTACATGCTGTTTGCACCTGGACCCGGCAATTAAAGCTATGTTGATAAGCAGGTCGGCCTCCTAATGTGCAAGGCATCCAGGCATTAAAAAAAAAAATCTTGTCTTACACTTGCTACCAGGGCAACTCGGGCTGTGTAGACATACAATACTACTGGTGTGGAGGTTTGTGAATTAACCTAAGGGTTTTTCTTCAGGTTTCAAAAGATTCATGAAGCTGGAACACTTTCCATAGTAACCCTAATCAAAGCTGCAGCAACTTAAAACTGCCTCCTTTGCCCTCTAAACCCCCTACCCCAACAACAACAGAGTGGACGCCTTGCTTTTATGTTATTTAAAAAAGGTAAAACTAAACCAATTTGACAAATCACATCAATCAGAATTTTAGAGCTCACTTTAAACTAGCTCCAAGTTCAACTTTAGATAGATGCAGTCTTGCTGTTATTATTATGTTTTTGAGAATTCATTGCCAATATTTACTCTAGGCTTTGTGTTTCCCTTTGCTTTGCTTTCATTTTATTTGCTTTTATTTAAAAGGTGTTTTCTGCTGGAGGCCTTTTAGTGTGCCCTTCATTCTGTTTTTGGGGCTAGTTAATTGAATTTAGAGGTTTGTTTTTGTGTTGGTCTTCGTAATAAGTCGGTTACTGATTTTGTGATAGCACTCATCCCATGCTGTTGAGTTGTTTAACTTCTTGTGTTCGCTGCTTTGAGAAAAATGCGCAAACCTATTGTAAAAAAACATAACCAGACAGGAAATATTGTTGGATTGAAATGCATATAATAAATTGTGCATGAATAAATCCATTTATTTGGCAAACCAATTGGCAAACAATCTAGACCAATAGAGTAGTAATAGACACGGTCAAAAGACGGTTCACCCCCAGAGAACACCTGGGAGATGCCGTCTTGCCCATAAAATAGCAAACCAATTAGTCAATTTATAGTTTATTGCCAAACAGTAGCTGGAGGCTTAAACGTAACAAAAAAAATAAATAATGGAAAATGGCTCCAACAATAGCACTTACACAAGATGATTGCTTTTTTTTTTTATTTGTGCTTGAATAATAACCCTTTGCATAAACAGATGCTACATCACTATTTTATAAGTTTCCTCAGTTGAGTGCAGTAAATTATGCACACTTTGCTTTCTGGTGGAATACATCTCTTCACATTAAGCTGTATTCTTGAGGTCAGCATATGTCCTGTCTGTGAAGTGACTCAGTACCAACCAGGGTTCATAAATAATGTGTGCATCTTTGTCTGTGGTGTGTATGTTGGTTAACCAATAAACAGTATTTTCATTTAGTCACTAATTTTTTTCTAAGTGATCGTTTAATTTAATATCAACTTTATTAGGTCCTAAAATGAATAATTTCTGTTTTTGATTATAATGGGTTAGTTTACAAACTCTTGTTGTTCAGGCTCAATATTTGAATGAATGCTGGTTTCTTGGCTACTTTATTTTTTATTTTTTTCACTTTGTTTTTTAAGGTCTTTCATTGACTGTGACTGGCCTGTAATAACTATAACTGTGCTCATTAGCAGTCACCCTCCTGTTATGTTGGCTCTGCATTGTACCTCTCCCTTTAGTTCTTTCCAGTGTTTCTCTGTCTGCATGTGGATGGGTATCGCAGGGCTCAGGGGCTTGGGAGTGACAGATGGAAGCTGCTTTGTGACCCTTAGAGATTGGAAAGCCCTTCTGTCCCCTCCTGATTGAGTGTCTAACTACCGGTCGCTCGCCTCACGTCAAACAACCCTACTTTATGTTATCTCAAGCCGCTCCCACTTGGCTCACTTGGCGAGATAGTAATGTCAGATCCTGACAGCTATTGTCATCTGCTCTAGCACTAATGCCACTGAGACATGGTGAATGACACTTTTATCAAGGCAGTTAGATCATCATGGAGCAGGTTTGAATGCCAATTTAAAAATGCATATTAGGGTAAAAGTGGTATGGTTGAATAAACATGTAAATCATACCTGAACCAGCAGATGTTTCACTCACATTTTGAAAAACAACAATTACTACTACTTTTTGACAATGTAGTTTAAAGCCAAATATATGGAGAGCTGATAAATTATGATGAAAGAAATGAGAATGTTAGCCAAAACCAAATTTAATTTCTTTTTAATTTAGGGATTACAATTTCTTTTTGCTAGTATGTCCAACTGAGTTTTCACATTAGACACTGAAAAAATGGGTAAAACCAGCATCAGAGACTTGGCCAACTTAGTTTCTGTTATATATATATACATATATATAGCCTAAACATTTCGGAGAAAGATGTTTTCAAAACCTAATGTATGTTCTTTGGAAATGCTAATACTTTGTGACTATTCATCCTCACATAGTGAGGCACATTTCTCTTTTTGAACATTGTTTTAAGATGATTTTGATGCAATGATGAGAAGCCACTCCTCAGGCCCTGTAAACAGTACTTGAAGTGGAAGAGAGGCCGGTTTAATCAGACTAAAGAGGCACACACAGATAAGTGCCATACCAGGTGCAGAGCTTCACAATACCTTCTAAAACAAAGCACAAAGTGTTGTACTCCACCTGCATTTATGGCTTCCCCCTTCATGCTACACTAAACACATGTATAATTCACAAGAGTAAAACACTAGGTAAGAAAAGGGAGAGGAGAAGTTCTAAGTATAAATCAAGATCCACGCCATTTATGGCCTTGCCAGCTTGTTTATAGCTCTGCTTGTGATGGCACCATGCCCTCTTGTGTTTTTACTATAATATGTTCCAAAGGAGCACTCACAAGAAATGGATAGGAAGTACTTTCATTGAGTCGTACCCAGGACTCTCTTTTTCTCAATATTAAACCTCTTCAAAAGTAGATGTTTTAAAACCTTTGAACATTTTTACGTATTAGAAAGCAGCAGAACATAAATTAGTATATGAAGCTATATTTAAACTTTCTATGTGTATTCGGAGTCCAATGGGGTTGTAACCAAAGCTTCAAAGATAAAACAAACAAAAAAGGAAAGAAAAGCATAAATTGGCAATACACGTTAAATATTGAACCACTGAGCAAAACAAAGGTGAGCAAAAAAATTTGTCAATATCTAAAACATCAAGGGAATTCATTTACTTAAAACTGCCCTGCATGTTTCTTAAACTTATTTGGCATTTATTTAAGTCTCCCTCTTGCTTTCTGACAAACACAAGGCCAGCTGTCACATGGTTTTCTCTTGACAGCCAAGAAGCTCTGACTTGTGAATCACTCATTGCATTCAGTGTCCCCTGTCTCTCCCATGGAACCATGCCCGCTCAAAAAACAAATATTCTTTGGCACTGAATAACTAAAACTTGTTGTACTACATGTATAATAAGTAATATGTATTGTGTGGGCACAGTGCATTTACATGCTCACACTAGTACACATGTCCACTTTGAAAATTCACTTCTAATGTCCTCATTAAAAGCTTACCTTTCCAATGTGACTCATACAGTGTTCGGCAGGAAGTGTGAATGGTAACACTGATAAAGGTCACACCATCTCCTCAAATGACGAGCATCATTAAAGACTTGACAACGTGCTCAAAAAAGAAAAAAAGGGATGAATATGGGATGAGGCATTTACATGTGGCTCATAAATATTAACTTTGTGAATGAAGTTAAATGGAGATACTTGATGATAACATTGTATCACATGCAACTAATTAATCATAGACAAATTGTATTATTCAAAAACATCAAGCGGTTGATCAGTTGTATGCATGGTTACATTTCCATGCTTTAATGCTTTAATGTTATGACGACATCTTAAACATGGATAATGGAATCTTGTTCCATAGCTGAGTGAATTACTTTGCCCTTGAGTTGGCCCATTTTACATAAGCTTAAGTCCTGGCCTTGAAACACTGTTAACAATCATAATAGATTTATTTTCTATGATGCAGTTTGTACATTCTGTAAAATTCAAGGAATTACATTTGCTGAGAACAAATGAATTGGCAGTTACCTATTAGTACATTTATAATGTTACTATTACAACAATTCTACAAGAACAACATTTTTTCAGTTTTTATTAAAAATAATTTACTAAATAATTTAATAATGGCACAGCTCAATGTCAATGATAACATTGAAAAGCATTAAAAATCATTAATGGTTTACAATCAAACTTATCTCTGAAATGATGGATTTAGTCTCTGGAGAGACCGGTCACCTCACTTTAGTTACAGTTGCTCAGAATTCCATAATTTACCCAATTGAAGAAAAAAAAAGTGAAGTGAAAGCACAAAAGAGAGAGATAAATGGAGACCGAGTGATTATCCCCGGTTGCTCATTGGCTCTCTGTGTTGTCTGGTCCAGGAGGAGCTCTGTCACATGGATGCCTAAGAAGGCAAGTGCTCCCGTAGCTCTCTCTCATGGGTTTTCAACCCCATTCCTCTCTTTGAAGACAGTCTTTTTTTGCAGCATCTGCTTTTTCCCTTTCCCCCAGCCCACTGCTCTGTTGCCTCCCTGCCTCTTTTCACACTTTGATTGCATGTATCTCTCATCGGAGTCCTCTGGCTAATTGCATCATTCTAATGGTCTTTTTCATGAACTTACTCTGTGGTACATTGACGTTTCATGCTGCTTATTAATTAGAATTAGCAAGTATAGGACAGAAAGAGGAATGAAAGTGCTGATGTGGAGTTTGAGTTTTGCCATTGTCTTGGTTTTAGGGTTTGGGGACCATTGGGAAATTGGGAAATGAGGCTAACAACTAAAAAGTTTACATCATTATAGGCTAAAACCTTTATTTTAATACCATGACATACCCAGCGTGAATGTGCTCCCATTTTGTGTTCATAGAGTATCTTTCTGTTGGAATATTATCTGACTTGGCCACAGCCATTATCAGCAGTATTCACACTGCTATGGGACTTGGCTCGGGGCTGTAGAGAGTAGGTGTCTTTGTCATCCTCTTTTGGCCCACGTACATGCAAATGGCTCACATACATGTATGTGTGTTTACCAATAAGAGTGTTGGTCGTCTCCTCCTCTCGCTGCAGGGCTCGCATCTCTCTCTCTCTCCACTCAACTCCCCATCACTGCGAGATGCTGCCACGTCAGTGCAATTTAACAGTTCTTTGATCCATGTCCTGAGAGTGAATGGCAACAAATTAAGCAAATTATTTGAACCACCCACGGCCCTGCGGCGAGGAGAGAGGTGGAGGGAAAGAGGAATTATTAAAAGAAGGGTCGAGTGTGACTGAACAAAAGGATGAAATAAATAGAAATGTACAGTACACAAATATATGGAATAACCAAAGAATAGCCTGAACCAGGGAAGATTTGTTTTGCCTCAGTGACTTTCACTTCTTTCCAGCAAGTGGTTCACTTAGCAGAGAGCAGAGGTATTTTTTAGACTTCGGCACCTGAATTATTGCAGGACTATTGTCTCTTTTCTATTTATTTATTTATTTTTCATCATTTGAGCAAAACAATGTCTTCTATTTACTCCCTGATGTCCCCTTCTGATTCATTGATAGGTTGCATTTACAGTCCTACCAGGATGCTAAAGTAACAAGAAAAAATAAACAATTAGAAATCAGAAAAAGTTAAATATTCAATACATGTAAGCATATCAACATTAAATCCAAGGAGTTTTTCATCTAACTCAATAATTGGTGGTCTCCTCACCTCCATTCTCTGCTCATGTGTGGAGCTGTTGAACTGCTTTGGTCTAGGGCACAGTTGGGTTCACACAGTAAAACTGTGGCTATTAAGGCAACACAACACAACATAGTGTGCACTGTAGTTTGTAATCAAGGCAGAACCAAGTGCCATAGTTGGGCGTGAATGGTGTGAACTTAAAGAAAACCAAGGAGAAGGCTTTTCTCAGAGCACTGTTCAGTATTTGTAGCTCCATATAGTATGCCTATTCCATATTCAAAAATTATTTAGACACAGCACTCAGCTTAAGGGTCTAATCTGCTGTTGATACATTTGTTTACTCTGGAAATTTACTCATTCAGTAAAGTAGCATAGCCAGTGCACTGACCAAAGATAAACAATAACTGGAAATCTCAGATAATAAAATGTTGCAATAGTTGTCCTTCATGTCACCAATCGACAGCTCCATCTGACTTTAAGACATGAAAAAAGTGAGAAATTAGTGTGACAGACGTAACTTGGACCCATCAGCTGAGGTCATGGATGGCGCCTGAGGTGTAAGTTCTGACAAATTGTCATTTCAGAGCAGACTTCACACTGTCCTCTTGTTCGCCTCATGCCAGCTGCTGACAGATACTCTGCTGCAACAGTTACAAACTTGTTTCTTGTAGGTAGGTAAAATAATGAAGGTGATGTAAATCCAAGACAATTTTTTCATCGACCATTTTTCAGGGAGCCTGCATACTCCCCGCAATATGTCAATCATTTGCTGCCATTACCTCTTTCCGGGTGCTCCTTCTCTTAAAATAACTGTGCTCAACAATATTAACCATTCGAGCCATCATGGCGGTGTCGCTCTCTGCGGTGAAATCTCTGAGAACCTCCTGCACCATGTCGCTCTCTAGCCAGTCATCAGAATTGAAGTGTGATAAGTTCTCCTCATCATCGTTGTCCTCTGCTCACTTTCCTGAAGTTAACAAGAGGAACTGGGCACAGTTGAGCCCTGGCTTTTTCTATTCATAATGTAATTTCACAGCTCATTATAGTCCAAGAACAGTCACTAGTGGCACCTGATACACGATGGATGGCAGATCTAGGTCATCTGTAAATTAGTCCTAACTTATTTCAGTTGTATGTCGAAACCAGATCAGCAACATATTTGGCTGAGATTTCTACAGAAAAGGATGAAAACAGTATGTCAAATATGTCAATGTTTTCCTTTCCTTTTGAAAGATTTGTTTTGGCCTTTTTTCTCTTGTTGGATAGACTCAGTTTAGACAGACAGAAAATAGGGTGAGAAAGTGGGGAATGTCGTGGTGAAGAAGGAGCTGAGCTGTAAGGCAAAGCTCTCTATTTACCAGTCGATCTAAGTTCCTACTCTCACCTATGGTCATGAGCTTTGGGTCATGACCGAAAGAACAAGATCCCGGATACAGGTGGCCGAAATGAGCTTTCTCCGCAGAGTGGCGGGGCGCTCCCTTAGAGATAGGGTGAGGAGCTCGGTCACTCGGAAGGAGCTCAAAGTATAGCCACTGCTCCTTCACATCGAGAGGAGCCAGCTGAGGTGGCTCGGGCATCTGTTTCGGATGCCTCCCGGACGCCTCCCTAGGGAGGTGTTCTGGGCATGTCCCACCGGGAGGAGACCTCGGGGAAGACCTAGGACACGCTGAAGGGACTATGTCTCTCGGCTGGCCTGGGAACGCCTCGGTATCCCCCCGGAAGAGCTGGAGGAAGTGTCTGGGGAGAGGGGAAGTCTGGGCTTCACTACTTAGACTGCTGCCCCCGCGACCCGGCCCCGGATAAGCGGTAGAAGATGGATGGATGGATGGATGGAAGTGGGGAATGACAATGGGCAAATGACCCGATCAGTCCCTGGTTGTCCTAGTATGTGTTATAGACACTCTACCAAATCATAGTTCTCTGTTGGGTCTTCAGTAAAACCCACACAAAAGCCAATCTGGTTGTACAACAAAACCCCACTTTAAGTGTAAATCAAACAATCAACTACTCATAGTATCAATAGGTATTCATACATCTATTGTTGGCTTGAGGGCATGTAGCCATGCAGTGCTGTACATTAGCAGTCCCCAACCTTTCATGCGTCGCAGACCGGTTCAATGTCAAACAATATTTTCACGGACCGGCCTTTAAGGTGTGGCGGAAAAATACACAAAATAAAAAAAACACAAGCAGCATAAAAACTGTAATATTTTCTAAATATATTATTAAACGTGTCTTTTAATGCGGGGTGCTTGGTTTCCAAGTGGCAAAGCAGTTTTAAAGGCTTCATTGCCTCATTAGAGAGCCGGTCGCCACATATTATGCAGAGCGGGCTTGGTGCACGGGAATCACCTGTCGCTTTAAATCCATATTTTAAGTTTGTCTTGGAAGTCGTATGGTCTCCTCACTGGGTCTTTTCCCCTTTGCAAAGAAACTTTCACTTATAGACAGATGTAATAGAGGGAATCTGGTCATTTTTTCTAAATAAAACATCAATCAGACTCAGATAATAAATAAAACAAAAATTATGTAAGTTATTTATTCTTTCTCTGCGGCCCGGTACCGAATGACCCACGGACCGTTACCGGCCCGTGTCTCGGGGGTTGGGGACCGCTGTTGTACTTAACTTTACCGGTGTTTGTTCACACTGATGAAGACTTTTTGTATCCAACAGAGTGCCTTGGAGATATATTTGTCTGCCCATATCTTCACATTCATCTTAAATGTTAACTTAAACAGACAGTCTTTCTTGAATTACTAAGACAGTGGTTTGTTTGAAGCTGCGCAAATGAAATGATTACATGGTTTATGATCAAGTGCAGTCATATTGAATGTGTCTAAAATAAAACTCTGATGGTCTATGCATATCATTAATGTCTTGTTTATTTATACACAGAGCATTTAGTTTACACCTGAAAGTAAAACTGACAATCGACAATGGTAAACTAATTACTGCTGCACATTATTGTAATGAGTTTTAATGATGCATTTTCCCAGCGCTATTGAGATAAAGATCGTAATGGATTCAGCACAGAGGTGTGTTAACATTTATCTTCAGATCAATGGATTCCCACTGCCTAAGCTGTAATTAGACTGCCAGACTCTGATAAGGGTCATGGTAAACTTGAAGTGCTCAGCAAATGCATATTTGTGTGCGTGTATGTATATCCACTGCTAGCTCAGCTAAAGTGCAATCCAGCAGAGGCGCTTCTGCTAAAGGCTTGTTATAAATTATCTGATTAACCTTGTGAGGCTGAGAGCAACTCTTGATTTTTGCTCAAGGTGCAATTGCTTTATTAGACCGTATAACAATAATAGAAGCAAAACACCACACAAGCTCAGGCAATTTAGCAGGGGCTATGTCCGCGGCTGTGTGGCTAGCACCTTGTATTTTTTATGCTGCTACGCTTGAGGAAAGAAAGAAAAAGCTGCGAAGTCCTGATTGATGTATTGATCTGGAGCATGGTGTTATTATGTAGCTCAGAAAAAAAAAAAAACAGGGTTATCTCGTGGCAAGGTTCTGTCAAAACGCAGAAAACAGTGTTAAGATTTACAGTAAACCCAGTGACAGATCAGGTTATAGACGTCAAATAAATACAATATAAAAATGGAGATATAGAAGAGTACAGTGGCTGGGCTACAGTAGAAATTGGCCACAATATTTATCCTCAATTCAAATATCATTACTTCGGTGTTCATTAAAAGCCGAAAAACAAAACAGTTGCTTTGCCAGTAAAATCAAAAACAGATGAATGGTTAGTTAGTTATTGTTAATTAGTAGATATTTATAATGATCAGAGAGGGACTCCATAGCCATAAAAAAAAAAAAAAACATTATTTAAGGATCTAAGGATTGATCTGTTAATGCAGGTTAATGGTAAAGATGCCACAGTCATATATTCAGGACATTTAGGAACTAATATATAATTTTGTTCATTAATTTACTGTGATATGCTGAGTAAAATGTATTGCACAGTATGTCCTGTAACATATATATGAGACACAACCCCATAAATGTAAACATGCCAGATTGTAGCCTTACGCTAATTTTCATCCATTGTCCCAACATGCTCACACATGTATACACCAGTGCTGTGTCACTGGAGGCAAGCAGTTAAGTGTCTTGCCCATGGACACAACGACAGTATAAACTGTGGGGAGAGCGGGAATCGAACCGTCAACCTTCCGGTTATAGGACGACAGCTCTACCACTGAGCCCCCTTATTCTTTTTTCAAATGTACAAAAAAAAAGTTACATACATATTTTGCTGTATAAGGACAAAAACAACATGAAAAGGATGGATCAAAAACTATGATGAGTTGTTTATTTCTCATTAAATCAATAAACGGTTTCCTTCTCGGCTGCACCACCACAGGCAGGATAAGAGTTCATTAAAGTGGGACGACTCTCAAGAAATCAAATCTAGCTTTGAAGGTGCAGGAGTACAACTTCTCTGAGATAAATTTTAGAAGACTTTTTAAAGCAACAGTGAATTAAAGATTGGTTGTATATGTATCACGCTGATCAAAGTTCCTAAACCGTTTGGACCTTTACAATGATGTGTTTTTGTTTAGATAAAAATGCATTAACTCGTTGACTGCCTCTCACTTTCCCCATTGAGACCAAATCAGGCCTAATGAAAAAGCTACACACCTCCATAAAGAAGATGTCGTAAAATATTCACTGAAACTCACAGGGTTGGTGTGACCGACAACTCTACTTATCCATGCAGGGTTAACCACTCTAGTTTAGTCCCCTGACTGACAATAGCCACAGGTACAACTGCCTCATGCCTGCAAGCAGAGTCATAGAGTCATAGAGCATTTCTAATTGGTCATGACAGGAGCTTCTGGCTGCCAGATTTGATCTACACAACCTCCAGAAGATGTATTGTTATTTCCAACTTGCACTGTCTCTAAAAATACTTTACAAGAAAATCCACAGTCCAGAGGCAGAAAGTGTCCATCATCTATGCACATCTATTTTTTATCAAGGTGCATTGCTGAGTACATTTAGTAAAATAAATTAACTCTAACAACTCCAATCAGGGTGCAGGGTGCACGTGGCAGAGTGGTTAGCGCTCCTGCCTTACAGCAAGAAGGTCGTGAGTTCAAAACCCGGCCGACCCAAACATTCTCGGCCGACTCCGGTCTTTCTGTGAGGAGTCTGCATGTCCTCCACGTGTTACCGTGGGTTCTCTCCGGGTACTCCGGCTTCTTCCCACCGTCCAAAGACATGCATGTATAGGTTAATTGGCAACTCTAAAGTGTCCCTAGTGAATGAATGTGAGAGTGAATGGTTGTCTGTCAATGTATGTCTCTAAATGTCAGCCCTGCGACTAACTGGCCACTGTCCAGGGTGTACCCCGCCTCAGGCCCAAAGCTGCTGGGATAGGCTCCAGTCACCCGTGACCCCTAACGGGACAAAGCGGTAGAAAATGAATGAATGAATGAACTCCAATCAGATAAAAATTTGATGAAGAGACATAGATACAAGGTATTGATTTTGGAAATATGCACATACAAAATTACCACTGCGTAACTTTGTGCCCAAAAATACTAATTCTCAAAATCATTTTGATGGTTCTTATGTCATTCATATGACAAGAATCACGCAAATCTTGCTAACACAGTACTCTCAGCTGGACAGGAACCTCCAATGTACCTTTTCTGTCTCAGGACACAGAGGGACACGCTTTACGGCTCAAAAAGAAGGAGCAGAAATAGGTCAATACACTAAAATTAGCAGAGTCTTATTTGTACAAAATACCCTTCTGTTTCAGAAGTCATGTTTTTCTTCCAAACTTGCCGGCTTGGATAGTCTCCTCTTAGAAACGAAGGACACCTGTAAAATTTCGCTGCTGTCATAAAAGCACAGTGAGTCTCCAGAGGGGTCTGCGCCCTCTGGAGGTTACACTGGGCTGCTTTAATTTACAGGGTTTTTTTTCATAAATGCATTAAATGTAGTAATTTAAACTGCTGAAATACAATATGGTAATTGTTTGACATCAAAGGAATATTTGTGGCACAACAGAATATACACAATTAGGTATTAGTGTATATTATATTAGTGTAATTAGTGTATTTGTATTGGTGTATTCATAAAAACCTATAACTTTGGCTAAACAGAAAATAGGTATGGTAATAAATGGTTTAGAAAATGCTTAGAGGTAACACCAGTGAATGATGAAAAATTGTCCATTGGAAATAAAAGAAATTCATTTGACAGTATTAGGTTGTTAGCTGTGAAGGCTTTATTAGCTCACAACAGTCCTTTGTGCTATAATCCAAGGGAAAATGCCCATAGAGATGCCCAATCAAATTATCCAGTGTTTTATTCCACAGCAATATCAAAGTTAATGTCTATTATTTCATTTCTCATCTCATCAAACTAATTTTAAAATCAAAGACCAGCTGAGGCTTAACAGTACTTTTGACATCTGGCCACTCTCTAATTAGTCCTCACAGATTAACACCAATGAATTATAAAAAAAAATGCCATTTAAACATGGAAATGTGACATTAGGAGAAAAGATGGCATTTGGCAGACTCAAAGCGAATAGGAAGTTAGTTCATTGTTAGAAAAGTCAAAGTATGGCCCTGTGTGAGACAGGTTTGTGGGTCTGAAATAAAATCAGCTCCCATATTGTAATGTCAGAATATCCCTCATTAGCTCGGATGAGCTGATTTTCTGTCCAGACATTACCTTGTGTTATAGTTTGAGTGACAGAAACAGTGTTACGCTGTGCCAAAGGTTCAGTAAAGGACCAGATTTTATACTCTTTAAAATTAAAAATAGAGTTTATCAAGATACGAGCACTCTGCGTTATTTTAAGTATTCTGTTAAACTTGTAACTTGTTGAAATGCAGCGACTGTAAATCTATACAATTTATGTGTACATCCTCAGCTTAGAAAGTAAATTTAGAATTTTCAAATAGTTTGTCTAATGTCAGCATTTTCCTTCCCTCAAGCACTTAAAAGCACCATGCATATCCAAAGCAGAGACGGGTAAAGCCTTCTTCAATTCCCAAGCTGCAAAGAGATGTAGCAATGTAGCTCTTGCAAACTGATGACTAGCAAAGATCACTGACAACTTCAAAGCCTTGTGGATCCAGGTCACCTACGAGATGGTTTATGCATTAATGTGCCCCTATTAAAGAGGAACTTGCATCGATCCACATGCACCCAGTTAGTGAGAAAATACCCTTTAGAAATAAAACATCCAATCATCTAATTAAGCACTATTCCTATTACAGAAGTTAAGAACCAGTCTAATGAGACAGTAATTTGTTTCCCAAATTCACAAGGCCCGGGCTTCTCCTTGTAATCTTTGCTTGCTTCTTTTGCATAACTGATGCAAATGTATTTGTTTGCATAATGCATGACTGACTTTGAATGTCCTGTGATCCATCCATTGCACTGGACCAAGAGGCTTATATTGCGTCTTAGCCAGGATCCGGACCACTGGCAATCTTCACATGATACAGATCAGGAGCAGTTGTCATCATTCTGAAGTAGCATACAAGTGCAGCAGTGCGATTAGTTTGACAGGACACATCATTCCCAGGCTTTATAGAGTAGTCAGTCTAAGTATGACAGAAGTTTTGAAAGCTTTTCTCCCATCATCTGTCTCCTCTACCAAAACTCCAATTCATTTCCCATAAACACAGTATGGCTTTGTGTTGTAGTGCAGTGTTGCATTTCAATGGCTACACATCAATTTAGAATAAGAGAGTGGGAGCTTGCATGTTGATAGCACTGTAGATCTGTATTTTCTTGGTTTATTGTCTTTATATTTGAATGAAAATGCATCTCTTCTCTACCACAATTTTATTCTGACACCCCCTTTTTTTTTTAAACAACCACATACAGTACTATCCTATAATGTTTTTTTATCTCTTCAGTCAAAAAGTACTGAAGTTTAATGGACAAAAGCTAAATACTGACAACATGGTGAGCTATAGGGACTATACCTTAGACTGAATACATTTGAAATAGATGTTGCTGCAGCACTATAAGAGTGCAGCCCCATTAGCTAGTTTAAGAAAACATTAACTATTCACTAAAACATTGTTTAAATGATTGCACACATCTGCAGACTGGCTGCAGATGTGGGTTGAAGAGATACACAGTGATGAGAGTTACAGTTGAGATGGCAGTTGTTGAGCTAATTCCAGGACACAGACGAAGAACAAAGGCAGCCCCAGTACACATTCTGCATTGGGAGTTCACTCTGGAAAATAAAAGGATGGCTAGTGTTTCCTTTCTCCTTCATTACCCAGAGGTCTTAATTAGTCTAGGTTAATCATGCAATGCTGTAATTGACTACATTTTTTTAATACTCTTTTCATGTCATTTTATTGCCTGGAACAAACCTGTAGTGGGGCAGCTCATTTAACATAACAGCATTGCAACACCCCAACTCCCCAATATGATTGTTGTACTTTCCTTCCTCTGTTTCTTCTACATCTGCCCTGTACACACATACAACACATGACGCTAACACTGTTACATTTTTACAGGCACGTGCTAATACTGGTTTAGTCTTGTTTGAATAGAAGCAATAGTCAAGAAAAGTCATTTAGATACTGTTGGCTCAGATTATCTCAAGCTTAGGGCCAATGCTTATTCTGGTGACTGCTAATACTGGAAGATTCACCTGTTTTTTTTTTCAGAAAATGGACTATTTAGGAATCTAAGGAGTATGACCTTAAAAAAAAGGTTAAATCATGCTGGTAATCACAGGCACCATCCGTCAATACCGTTCAGGTCAAGGTCATGTGGTATTTGCCCTAAGGTTAAAGCCATACAATACAACTGAAAATGATTTGTTTACTCTGTTCTAGACATAACAATTCAGTTAACATGCCACCATTCTGAATTAATGTATCGACACAGTTCTTTGTCAAGAGGTTATATGTTTAGGAATTGAATTTTAAACATTTTGTACTTTAACTTTCTGAAAATGGGTTTTTGGAGGTTGATGTCCATGATATTTAAATCAGGATTATGCCCATCCAGCTGTCTGACTATCTAGTCATGAGCATATCACAGTGAGAGGCTGTCAGGTGACACAGGAGAGATAATGGTTTCTGCGTGTGCATACAGCATTCAGGCATTCTGACAGCACTTCTTACAGTGTCTGTCATGGCTGTCTAACTTGGAAGTCGAAGTATTGCCAAAAGTCTTTTTATGGTAAATAATAATCAAATATAGGAACATTTATTGTCACTACAATGGGAATATATTTGCCTGTTACTTATAAACATATCTGGCCCAGTCTTCTACCTCTGAAACCTGCACATGTCTTGCTTCTGTTTTGTGTCTTAAAATAAAACAGAAATGATCACAGAACACGTCTGCACACTCAGAGTTCACCTGGAACTGAAATCAAATAAAGACATTCATGCCAACCGTGCAAAACAAATGTGTCTGTTTTCTTGCTGTCGTGTTTTAACAGTCCCTGTCCCTTCAGGGGAGTCCTGCTTCGTGCAGCCAATTTGGATATTCCCCTTCAACGATGCCCTCAAATTGTCCGTGCCTAATTTTAGTGTGCCACTTTCTGTGTTTATCCTGGGCTAACAGCTAGTATTGGATTGGATGAAAAACCAATGAGTCAGACTGACATCGGGCTGTTACAGTGATGCCAAGCCATCTGCTCTTCTAAAACTCAAGTGGGAGTGAGGTGAGCAAGAGGAAAAAGTGGAAAAAATAAGTAGCTAAAACTAAACATAAAACAAAAAGATGTACATCTGATGATTCAGAAAAGTATGATAAGAAAGAAGTAAGAAAAAAAAAAACTTCAAATATTATCAAGAAAGTATTTGGTAGCTCATTTTGGAAAATGTTTTCGGGGCACCATGGGGAGCATCCCAGATGGCATCACCTCAGCAGTCCACTGTCATCTGGACCATGTGCATCCAAGGTCACATGACCAGAAAAAGAACACAGACATTTACTAATTAAAGACAGAAACATGATTAGTCCCTAAATCAATACCAATCACTTTAGAGACATTGCTAATTATTATAAATTGTCACCCACTGCTAACATCTGTATGTGTGAGTAGTAAGTGTAAGTAAGTGTGGAGTTCTTTGTGTGCATGATATGCTAAACTGAGAAATAAAAAGGCAGCATAAAAATATTTTGGAAAGATGAAAAAGTAGTATGGTTTGCAAAGTAGTATGCTCTTTAGGTATTTGTCATGTGGGTTTTAACATTTTTTCTATGTAGAACCAGATGTTTTATTTTTGTTTTTCTCAATAATGTTTTATTATTTGTATATATATATATATATACTTTATATATATACATATATTATTTTTATTATTTTTTTCAGAAGATTGAAATTGCACAGAACAATAATACCTCAAATAACGCTTGCAAAGAAACAACAGTGTATGCAGCCATCCTTGACATTGAGGCACAAACAAGTCTTGCAGAACAGTGCCTATGTTGGTGGTTCTATTTCGGTGGCCTATTTGTTAATGTGCACAAAAGGTACGCAGTTCCTTAATGTCCCGAAAACCACAGCATGCAAAAGTGCTATCAATTACCAGCTCTGCATCTATCTTTCCTCTCAGTTCCTTGTCTCTAAGAGGGAACAAACAATGACTTGCAGCCAACTGAAGTCCTAGTTCAGTGTGACAGAGTGGATGACAAGCAATAGCAGCAATAAAACAAATGTGCCACATAGAACAATAACAGGTAAGAGAAGGAGAGCAGACCAGGAACTTTTCCCATTGTTAAATGATCAGTCTCTCCTCTGCGTGCTCAGGAGATCCCAGTGGAATGGCTTTTATAACTTTGCAAATTCAGGAACAAGAATAGAAAGTGATCTATTCAACAGAAATCATTGTCTTTTAAAAGTTTTACAAAATGTATAGCTACCTTTTCCATATGTTATCTCTTCTATGTAAGTCCTGGCATTTAAACAAATTTTCAGTGAAAATGTTCGGGTGTGCTGTAATTGATAGACTATGACTACCTTTCTTTACACAAGAGTTAAAAAGAATATTGGGCTTGCACACAAAGAGTTCCTACGTTCCTTCAGGGATTTTCACTATTGTCAAAAAATACCTACCTGAAAAAGAGTAATGCCATCTTTAATGGATTCCAATTGAAGTCGCCAACGTAATACTGCTTCCAAAATGATAACAATTTTACAATAGATATTTTGATTGTAACAAATTAATCTTGAGCTTTCTTTTTTTTTACATTTGAGTGTGTGTGTCCCAATTTATATATATACTACCTGATTACACCATAGGCCTCTCCAATGCCAATTTAAGGTTTGTACTAACATTAATTCATAAACTGATTTGAATAATTCCAATACGTGTATGAAATTCTGTCATTGTACTTGACACACCATTGCATTCAACAAAACATTTAATAAAAAAGAAGCTAAAGTAAAAGGATTCTGAAAGTATCAAGGATGAATTGGCCATTTTTTCTGCCAATTGAAAGAATTACAGCAAAATGAGAACAATGTCAAGGAGAACAGAAAGGAGTGCACCACAGTAACGTTTTAGGTAAATGAGCAAACCTTTCATTTTCTGTAAAATAAAAAAAAAATGATAAAAATATCAGCTTGGAAAAAGTTTGTCCTTTGTGATGTAATGGTCTTAATAGGTTTTACTCATCTAATGCTTTGCAACTCAATAAAATGCCTCTGCTCACAGCCAGTGACATTTACAACGAAGCGTCAACAAACTTAGCTGGAGTCACAATATTTTTTCTCCTGGTAGCTTTGTGCATGGTATCATAGAAAGACATGGATTCTAGCAGAGTGAGCATTGTGTACTCATCCCTCCTTCTCAGGCTTTGTCTCACACACAAACGCACACCCGCAACTCAAAAGCATCCACATCCAACTTTGCTTTTAAGTCTTGTGGCTTGACACAAAGGGGATCCTTCTTTCCCCGCGCATCATCTGAAGAGAAGGCAAATCAAAACGACACAAAGAGCCGTCTCGCTATTCAATTGGGAGAAAACTCATTCTGTCACTGCTGCCATTCTGTTTGAGATTACAGTGGGGACTCATAGCCTGTGTTGCTTTCGCATCCCTTCTGCATCGTGCCATTGATGTTTTCCCTTGTCTGCCTAATGATTGTCTTTCTTTAGGAGGAGTCACCATATCGTTGTTGTGTCTAAGCTAGGATATTAGCATTTTGTATTGAAAGGTAAAGTGGATCTACGTACACATGTGTTTTAATGGTTTAAAACTATATGTGGTTGATTTATCCATATGTGTCCAATCTCAATGTGCAAACAACTTAATGATACTCCTCATTATGTGTAAGAAAGCCTCCATATAATGAAGTAAATAAAAAATAAATAAATGGAATCTGCATTGTGAGAGGCAAGAAGAGATTTGTACAGGAAGTAAACAAGCAAATTATGGGGACAGTAAAAAGGCTGGGATAATTAGTTTTGTTTCAACTAATTAAAAATCTGTTGAGCTCTTCTGCTGGTGCAACACGAATTGTTGAGGTTCGGTTTTTGGGGAAACGTGTGTATATATATTTTTGTAAAATAAATCACTTTAGTTGTTTACTGCTTATTAAAATATAATACATACAGGAAATTGTTAATCAGTTTTAATCAAATTGCCATAAAGCTATTTATGTCAATTATAGGATAATATAAAAAGAATATCAAAAACACGGCTTTGGCAGCTCTAATCCGCTGATTACGGCTGAGTAGTGTCTGCATAGTTTTGTAAATTGATTTTGCTTTAAACATGTTTTTGATCAGATGCAGACCATGGATAGTTGTGCTCATTGGGGACAAAGAAATCATGTGAGAATAGTGTAACTGCTGTGACTAACTATTGCAGTAAACAATTTTGGTATTAACAACCAAACACAAATGGACCAGTGTGATTAAGCAGTTCAAAAAGTCAAATGAGATGAAAGGAAACAATTTAATGGTCAATATAGACAATAATTCTCTGAAATAGGGCTGAAACGATTCATCGAATAAATCGAGTAATTCGATTAGCAAAAGGCCTTGATTATTTTTATGTTTTATTTTTATGATGCTTTTGCTTTAACCTTTTCTTTAAGATGACCTGGATGACTGAGAACCTTCACAAACACATGCTAATGTTATTTTAAACTGAAACTCCTATATGTTATATCTGTTTATTTGAATTGTGTTGCTGACTTTAAAAAAATATGCAGTTACGCTATTAACCCAAATTCTCAATTAATGGAACCAATAATTGACAGACTACTCAATTACTAAAATAATTAATAGCTGCAGCACTAAGTGTTCATATGAAACATTGTTTTTTAGAATGTTTAAGTCCCATAATCTGTGAGGTACAAAGAGCATCAATGCTTTTATTTATTATTATAATAATCTTTAATTAACTGAATTTGAAAACATACATCTTTTGGATATTGACTTATCACAACAAAATTAAAGACTATGTGATGAATACTTGGGCAGGATAAGCCACTTATGTGTGTCTGTTTACTAGTTTCATGTTCCCAGAACAAAAAAAAAATATAGCAGCAACTCAGCAAAGGGATTCACTTTCTAATCCTCTTTCAAAATGACAACAAATGCTTTGGCACAGCTGACAGTGGTCATGTATGTCTAATCTATACAAAACTCCTGCTGCATGTTTTACAGGGCTTGCCCCATTCTTCTTGACTGCCCCCAATGCAATGCTTCCTCACTGGTAATCCCAGGAACTGTACCAGTTTGACCATGCTGTCAAAGCGTAACCTGGACCGTGATGCACTTATCAACTCACACCACATTGTACTTTGCCTTCAAATAAAACCCACATCACATGCAAACAACAACAATTCTTATTTAAGTCTTATTTGCAGGTAATACTAGAAATGTTTAATTTATTAAATCTAGTTTAGTTAGATTAGAAGAAATTGAGAAGAAGTAATGTATGTTCTTATCCTTGGCTTTGATTACTGTGCTAGGTTTTTAACTGACTAGTTTTTTGTGCACTTATGCTTTTTGTTACCTTGTGTTGTTGAAATTGCTTCCATTGTTTTCCTCACTTGTAAGTCGCTTTGGATAAAAGCGTCTGCTAAATGACTAAATGTAAATGTAAAATGTATGTTTCAAGAAGATCCACCATCATTAGAATATGATCATCTGTTGATTTACATTTCTACAACACAATATCCTGACAACAAATACACACACATTCCTCAAAGACATTTGTTAATATGGGTCACTGTGTGATTTCAGAGGAGACTGAGGTCTTCTCATTACAGCTATGTTATAAACTATAATTTATCGAAGTCCAGACGTATAACATCGGGGAAAGAACAGTGCAAGTAAGTAGCAAGTTGTAGCAAGTATAATTGGTTAATGCAATTATAAGCAACTCTAACCTGGATGATGATATAGAGGAATTGTCATATTGTATGGCTTTCAAGACTGTCCTTCGATACTGAGGGAGGACCATCAGTGATTTTCATTTCACAGCCTGCGGAACACATTCACAGTGGTCCGGATGAGGACAGGAAGACAGTGTCAAAGGGTCTACCACACTCTAGGTTCATCCTAAAAGGGTGACCCTTTTTAGTGGAAAGATAGTTAGCCTTTGTTAATTTAAATTATTGTATTGTATTGCATATTTTTTTGTTTATTACAACATCAGAAAGATACAGAATATATTCCTACTTTATAAATCTCAAGCAAGATTTAACAAGATCGCTGCCCTTGACTCAGTTCGTACCTCGCACCAGTAATATGTGCTATCTGTGTTGTGTATTATCAATATTGTTAAAATACAAAACAACCTCTTCCACTAATATGACCTGGTCACACATGACTGCTCACTTGCTAACAATGAATTTCCCAGGTGCCCTTTAACCCTAATAGCAGTAAAGTATAAATTTTTAACCAACCACAAACACTACACAAGTAAAGTGTTGTTTAGCTGATATCTGAGGTCCAAAGAATTTGCGGTCCCACCAGGCTGGTTTGCAGTTATCCGCTGTTTACCCTGCTTAATTAACCAAATTCCCCTGCCTTACCCTTGTGAACAGCCACCTGTACAACACACCTAAGAACAGACGCAGATTATGCGAGTGGGTCCCAGGAGCCACCCAAATCAACAGCCTGTAATGCTTTCTCAGCTGGGACCTTCTGATATTTGCTCTGCAGGCAGGAAGAAACAACAGCAAACATCCACTTACAGCCGTGTGGCCACAGATGCCTCACAGGCATAAATTGACGACCACGGAGCAGAGTGCACACATGTAAACTGGTCGATCTTTCTTTGACAAAATGCAGTTTGCAATTATAATCTTGTCATTCAAAGTAATTCCATATTTAAATTTTAGACTACATTATGTGCAGCCACTGCCTGTTTACACTGCCTCATAAAAACATGAATATAAATGGAGACAGGCTAAAACATGTGATGGATAATGCTGTACTTAGTGCTTGGAAGAGGGTGCTCTAATTTAGTGAGATTACCATCTGTTTATTTGATTTTCTTTACTCCATAAACTGGGGGCAAGCAGAAGCAGATTAAAAAGTGGATAAGCAGCCTAAACCGCAGTATGTCAAGAAGTCCATTAATGTGCAAGAAGGGCGTTTGGGGGAGAGTTGAATACTCAGATGTTTAGAGCCCACCTAATGCATCAGTGTTGTGCAGTCATTCTGCAGTAACTCCCTGCATTCGGTGATGATTGCACTGCCACAGGAGATGAGCGTTTTTATAATCAAATCAAATAAATAAACACAGTGGGTGAATGAAAGTCTCTTATACCAATATTACTGTCATGTATATGCTGTGAAATTCAATATGTACAAGAAATTTACTGATGCAATATAAATGTGAGCAAAAGTCATATGCATCTTAATTGCTTAATTATTTGGTTAACTCATATGTACAAGAAATGCAAATATTACTAATATACAATACATCATAAAAACAGATTATTAATAAATAGATGTGCATATAACAATCCACATTTTCACATTGTAGTTTCTTTGGCCTACAACAGAAAATAACCTTAATGATAATGATTCAACTAATCCATTATTAATAAACATTCACAATTCCTTTTCTACATAGACCAAAGTCACGTCAGACTCAAGTGCAGTCAGCCAACTTTTCAGGTTTGACAAGATTGGGAATGACATAGTTTTTGTATTTGTAATAATTTTAATTGTGACCAATACAAAAATTGAAAGAGGTAAATAAAATACATTTACATATGTTAACCATTACTTATCAGTTATTTTCACAAATGTAAACTCTAATATATCATGTATTACCAAATCATGTCACTTTGCATTATTTAGAACATAAGTTTTTCATCAATACTATACTATTAAATGTGTTTGGCTGTGCATATTAATAACCATTGCATAAATAGATCTCTCTTATTGTTCTCAGCATAATCTCAAACAAACACCTATATTTGTGGCTTTGTTTGTGGTGAGAGTCATGGTGAGAGTCATTTAGCATGGAAATAATGTTTCTTTGCAGTTTAACAGTTCAAGCTGTTATCTTTAATATACCCAACAAGTTCAAAAACTACTTCAGTTATGGTCTTCTTCTATATTTTTATTACTGTGCATAGTGTGTGCAATTAAAATTTTCTGATAGATGCAGTGAAATAAAATATGACACTGTTAAAACTATAGAGACTTGTGTCTTTAGTTCACATTTAGTACAATTGCATTTTCTATCTGTGTAGCTAAATGCCCTCTAAAGACTTTAGTGAAATTCTGGGCAGCAAATCATGGACAAATGTGGTTGACTTAAACAAATAAACATTGACATTTTGTTAAATCCATGTTTACCACTCAAACAGTTTGTACAGGAGGACAAACCTTCTGCAAACAGTTCAATACAACTTCATCTCATCAGACTGTGGCGCAACACCTTCCTAAGATGCACAGGGGACATCACAGTGTTGCCAACAATTGTAGGCCAAAGCTAGCAGGAGGGAGTGTTTGTCTTGTAAGGACCACACACAGCAACTCCCATGAAGTCATTTGTTCCTTTTGCCACCTAATCAATGCCCCCAGAGCTGCAGATAAACCTAGGGGTCCCTCCCAAAAAGGTCACTACAGCCATCAAGGACCTGAGTGTTTACTGAATTAAAGACCAAAGCTGTCTATTTGCTGTGCAGTTGTGTTGCTTTAAATTCCTAATTGAAACACATGAAGATGCTCGAACATTACTCAACCTTATACTTTATCAGGTGTGCGAATGAGCAACCCTGCCTCCAAGGAGTTGTATCAGTGCCGGCATCTATCTTGTTAAAGGTGGAATGGGCATAGCAGGCGGTGTGCTGTCACCTTATTTTTCTGAAATCATAAATTCAGTGCATAAAACTCACTGGAGTAAAACTCTCAAAGGGAAAAGTACATTTTCTTTGCGCCCAGGAGATTATGCTTTGGCAACCATCAAGATTTAAAGTGTCAATAAATGCTCAAAACAAAGCTTTTTGTTGCAGTCTTTTACTGCCACGACTGAAATATTCATCTAAATTTACCATTCACCACATTGCAAGGAACAACATAAATATAAATGTACATTTACTTTTATTCACTTTAACGTTATCATTCTTATCATTTTCTTTTCTATGCTAAAATTTCAAGGTCACTCAGAGGCAATAAAAAAAACTTTTTATTTGCTTGGACTTGAAAAGGGACCTTTTCCATCCTATCTCTGCATATCGGGGCCGGGTCACGGGCAGTCAACAGTCTAACCAGAGACACCTAGTCCCTTTAGCAAGTCCTAGGTCTTCCACAGAGCCTTCTTCCGGTGTGATGCGCCCAACACAACAGTAACAAATGCCAGAGCCACATCAGCTGGCTGCTCTCGACGTGGAGGAACAGTGGCTCTACTCTGAGCTCCTCCCGAGAGACCAAACTCCTCAACCTATCTCTAAAGGAGCGCCCACCACCGCCCAGAAAACTTATTTTAGCTGCCTGCGTCTTGTTGTTTTGGCCATGACCCACAGCTCAGGACCATAGGTGAGAGAAGGGATGTAGATTGACCAATAAATCGAGAGCTTTGGATTTGCAGCTCAGCTCCGTCAACACAACAGACGCGGATCTGCCTGTCAATCTCCTGCTCCATTCTTCACTCACTCGTAAACAAGATGCCAAAAAATTACACCACTTGAGGCAGGCGCTCTCCACCAACCTGAAGGGAACAAGCCACCCTTTTCCGACTGAGAACCATGGCCTCGGACTTGAAGGTGCTGATTGACATCCCAGCCGCTTTATGCCCAATTTACACAGAATCTCTTTGAGGCCAACCGATTTTTCTCAATGGCCTCACCAAACTCCTCCCTGACCCAAAGTTTTTTTCTCTACAACCATCCAGGCTGCAGCCCGCTTGGTCTGCTGGTATCTGTCAGCTGCCTCAGGAGTCCAACAAGCCAGCCGGGCCTGAATGGACTTCTTCAGCTTGACGGCGTCCCTTACTTCCAGACTCCATCACCAGTTTCGGGGATTGCTGCCTCGACAGGCACCAGAGACTTTACAGCTACAGTTCTGAGCGACCGTGTCAACAATGGGGGTGGGGAACATGGTCCACTCAGACTCAATGCCTCCGCCTCCTTGCTGGTTCTGATGCTCTGCCGGAGGTGGGAGTTGAAGTATAAATTTGAAGAGTTAAGTCCAATGAAACAACCTCAAAGTTGAACATCAACCACCGCCCTAGGGTTCCCTGGTGCCAGGTGCACTGACGAACACCCTTAAGCCTTATTCATTGGAGATAATTGTCATGATCTCATTTTGTAGTGGATGACAAGCACTGTGATGTAAGCTCCTGTAGTGATAGAGTGTTATAATTTTTCCCTTACCTGCAATCAATCAAAGCATTTCATCTGAAGCAGATGGCTCAGAAGGGATCCATGAGCCAATGATGAGACCAGCTAAATTTAGGGCTCTCTTTACTGTTGAATGAATTCAGATGACCTTGAGAGGATATTTAAATCAATGTTTATTTAAACAAGTATGATTTTTTTTTTCTGTTTTAGAGACGGAGAAGAAAAAATATTTTTATGCTCTTATTTCTTGGATGTGTTATTCAGAAGTAAAAAGGTATAGTCTCACAAAAGTGAAATTCCTTGTGGTTCTTGTTCTAATGTCAGACAACCACACATTTAGGATTCAATTACATCCACAGGTTAAAGAAGTGAGGCATGTTTATATGGCATGCACTGATGCTTTGCAGTTTAGGAAATGCACATTAAAAGTTCCATATTCTAGACCCTATGTTAATTAAGGAGGCGCACATTCACCAGTTTTATTTGCACAAAGCAATTAAAACCATGTAACAACCATATCCAGTTAATTAACTCTGTTACTTTATGGTCATTGGCCAATGTTAATAAATAAATGTATTTTAGGATAAATTAGATGTTTATGTTACAATGAACAATTGTTATGAAGTGTTGTCTCAGTTCGCTTCTTATTTAAGATCAGTAAAAAGTTCCAGTAGCTGTTAAACTTGTTTATCTTATGTTATATATACTGTTCTGTTGCACTCTTGTCAGCCATTTAAAAAAAGAGTAATAGATCTGACCATGGAATAATGTTCATTATCTATAAAATATGGTTTCTAATCAGGCCCATATGCATTTGCACGTATCAGTGTGGTCAGAAAATATGTGTATATGTACATTTACTAAGCACTAAATGGTGATTATCCAAATGTGTTCAATACAATTAGTATGAGCCGTAATGGAAGGCAAGGTCGGAAACAGGAAGATGGAGTGCTAATAACAGAGCCACAGGGCTTGGTCTACCACATGACATCCATCACAATCTCCCTCTCTCCCAACTTTTCCTTTTCTGCCTTCCTTTCCTGTTTTTTTTTTTTTTGCTTGATGGTTCTTGTCCTCTCCAGCCGAGTATAGTGTAATCTCCCACTCCCCTGTGGGTGCAGGGAGTAAATCAGCGCAGCTGGATCACAGGCATCAATCTCAGCCAGCCCTGAGGATGGGCCACTTGTGAGCCCACAGGGAGGCATTTCCTCTTCATTCCAAATGAGAGACAAATGTTGCAAGGAGAGAGTGGTGCAGCACAGTGGGAGGGAGTGCGCCGATGGGGGGGCGGCCAGACAGGCGATGAAGGTGGAAGTGTTGGAGGGGGTAAGATTGGCAGTGGGTAAAAGTGATAGATTCTTAAAAAGGTGACAAGTGGGTAAGATTGAAGAGAAAATAGTCACTGAGCAAATGCTGTGTAGTCAGCATTAAAATCAGACTCTTTGTCTTTAAAAAGTAATCAAAAGTGCCAGAAGAGAGAAGAGATTTAACTTTTCTTTACTTCCAGCTGTGGACTTTCTTGAGATTATATATTATATGGTCAATGACTAATACTGTGCTGGTTTTGTATCATCTTAATCATATTTTTGGATAGTGTTTTTAGTATAAAGGGGAAAAGCAGAGTCAAATCATTCAACTTATTTTAGTTTTTTGTGATATAAACTCTAAAGTTTATAATTAGATAATAGTGTAGTCTTTATCAAATGTGTAAAGTGATGCATGTTTATTCATTTAGTAGAGTAAACCCTTCTGATCAATGTCTATATTAGTTCTCAGAGATTTATTTTCTAGGAATTTTATATTTTGGTGATGATTACAAAAGATTAGGCTATAGCACTGTCACCATCTGTGTCAACAGTTATTATGCAAAATAGGTAAATTACAGTATGAAAATATCACTATATATTTCCCACAATGCCTGTGAGCATGGCAGGAAACTTTCTATTGAATTATTGCCAAGGATCTGCAAATCCAATTTTGTTGACCAAACTTGTGGGTAATATGATTTTTATGTTTGTTTTCTTGTCATTAGGGTGTAAGAGCTCTGGTTTTATTTCCCAGTTGTCTGTAGTAAATGAACAATTTCCAGGTACAAAAGATACATTAATGTAAAGCTCATTCCAATATAAAGTTCTAAGAAACAAACAAACAAAACTAAACTACATATATAAACATATAACTACTTTAACAGTGTTACCAAGTATTTTTATGTCTCTTTAGAAGGTTAGTGTTAGAATACCAGTAGAAGAGTGAGGTCATAAATGTATAAAACCTTTTGAAAGAAACATGATTCTGAGGACACATGAAAAAGACCAACACAGCAGTCTTTCCTCGCCTGCCTGCTTCAAGAGTTGTGCACTTTCACTGAGGTACAACGCGTGACAAATGGTGAGAGGAGGTCCGTTTGAGATGGGCAGGTTTAAAGATATTAAACTGGTAAATACACATCTGTTGTCTAAAAGTCCTGAATTGGCAGTCAAGTGCTGCTCCACTGGCTGATTAAGAGGCTCAATATTTTATAGATTGTCACAGCGAAGTGTAAATGCAGTGGGTGTCGTCATTCATGGATTGAATGTGTACACTGGAAAGATTTAGTGATCTACTTTGGGCCACATGTTTCACGTATAATACATCTACTTCAATGGTTTTTATTTTATTTTATGAAAAGGTTTGGACCACAGTGGATTTTAGCGCTCCTGCAAAGCTAGCAATTCCTTTATGGTTTCAATTTCTTCTGATAAAACTGATTCTATGAAGATTTGTTTTTTTCATTCTTTCATGTTTTGTTATGAATCCATTGTCAGTCTTTATCTTTTTATAGAAATAAGCTTAACTAAAACATTCAGACTGTAAAACTGGCCAAAACCCAGAGTGAGTCCGTTTCAGTGAATTCAATTCCTGCAGTGAATAATTCTAAAGCCCCTTCAATCCATTTTATGATCCTTTTTTTCATTCTATTCTGAAGCCACCAGTGTTTACTCTTGAAACATTCAAATATAGCTGCAAAGTGAATCAGCGCATAATCCTCCTTTAACAATGAGCCAAATACATATTCACACCAACTAGCTCATTAATCAAGATATATATTTAGCAAAAAAAAAAATGCAAAGTGTTTTTTTACATTCATATGTGCAGAGTTGCTTTTTAAAAAAGTCTACAATAAAGGGGCAGCTCTGGTCTTCACAATCCCTGGACACAAAATAGAGTTTTGCTGTGATATCTGCAGGTGTCTTTATTCCACATCAAAGCAGCCTTTAGCCTAGGGTTATGCTTGTACATCAGCCAAATGACACTTGTGCAGGGATGTCTACACTCATCAGAGACTCAGGCTCAGAAAAGTCTATTTTCTAATGTCAAGTTCACTCTTTGTGTTTTGAAGGTGTCTCAAAAAAGCTGGAGTGCTTCAGCATAAACAGGGTTTATTGACAAATCGTAGCTTCGTAGACTTTACCTGTATGAATGAAATTAGACTTCTCAAACCCACATGAACACCAACACACTGGTTGAAGTCAAGCAAGCAAGGGGTGAAATAATTAAACAGTAGAAATTACTTGGGCCAATTCTTATTCTTTGTAGAAACCCATGTACTTAATTTATTCAATTTCAATTGCAAGAGAACCAAGCTTCTCCAATTGGCCTTGGTTTGGCAGTTATTAAAAACGGGAGACTACGTAAACACTGAATTTATTAAATTGTTAATAAATACTGAGTTGGAGGAGATGTAAGGCTAGCACTACCATTTCTCTCACCTACCATGTACTTGCCATGTGACATGTGAAATAATATTTAAGTAAACAAATCTAAATAAAGTCCAGTAAAAGATAGATGTATCAAAAATCTAAATAGTGTTGTAATATAATAGCATCGTTGGATATGACCTTAGAAGTGATTTAATGAAACAAACTAAACACTAGTCAAACTCTGAACTCATGAAGGGGTTAGTATTTGGTGAATATGAGCGATATTGTACCTAAATTATGAGATATCACATAATATATTTTTTCATTGCAAGAATTATGCGGTCAAATAAAGCAGTAGTGTGAAACTGACACAGGACAAAGACCTTTAAATGGTTAAAAATAAATGTTTCTGAGAAATGCTTGTACTGCTGTTTCGTTTTTACTGGCTTCATTGTAATAAATGTATAAACCCCTTTAAGAAAATAATGGATTACCCATGTCTGGTCTCAAGACAAAGGTCTTGAGTACTCTAGTCAGTAATGTTCTTAAAATGATTATCTTTGGTAAAAGTTTTCAAAAGGCTGCCAATGTTCCAACACTGTTCCCCACAAGCCTTGCAAACCAAAATTGAGTGAGTAGCTTGTGTGTTATGCAGTGCAATGCTTTGAGCGTCCTCAGAGGAATCACAACAGGCAATCTGTAGGTTCTATACACTGAATTAATCTGCAGCTACAATCTGTGAATGAATTGTCATTCTGGTTAGGAGGGACTCAAACAGAAAAGGAAACCCATTAAGACACATTATATTTCTGTTTTGTAGGTACATTTTAATCTTTAAGCTGTATCTCAAAAAAACTCCTTCATAAAACCAGTTTCCTGAGAGATCAAACTCTGCCGCTATGAGTGATATTTACCAGTCTGTCCAATTATTTTTAGCATGCTGTCTATGTGCGCTACTACGCCCACATACAGGAAGACGGGCTGTGGAGGGTGTTTGATTGAGGCCTTTATACAGGAACCTTTGCGTCAGATGCAACAGCTGTCAAAGGAGCAGCTCCCTTCATTAGCAGTCCTACCAGAGTGTTCCAGCAGCTCAACACCAAAAGCCAAGAGTTGTGCTGGAAAACACTCTAATCTTACAGCAAGGAACGATCGGGAGGGAGAGAGAAATAGAAGATTTGGAAAGGATTTAGGCAGGGAAAAGATTAGAAACCCATATCGGCCTTATCGTGCAGCCTCCACACTAGGGACTTGAATGAAGCAGCTGTCAAATTTGAAACATACAAAAGCAGTAATCCTACAGTAAACAGAATGCTGTGTTGAAAAAAATCAAGTGAGAGAGCGACAGAGCGAGAAAGACAGAGCAAAGAATCTATCAGTGTCTAAACAGGCTGCCCATGGAGAGAGCTTTCTGCTAGGGTCGTTGAGTGTGATGGCCTGACTGTCAGTGCAGGCACAGGAGCGTTGGCCACATGGGGAGTGGGTGAAAGCAAGAGCGTGCGAAGATGCTGACAAAGTCTCCCCCTGAACAGACATTTGGAGTGTACATGTGTGTTACATTGAAAGGCTGAGTTGTCTGTGGTCAAGTGATGAGGAGGATTTTACAAGGCTCTACGGTAGAGATTAAGATGGCCAGTGCTCTTGGCTGAAAAGCGTGGCTGCTTTCTGCTTAAAATAAGACAGATTTTTATAAGTCTGCCTTGTAAAACAATGTATTTACAAATCTTTGACAAGAGATTGCACCTGAAAATGTTTGGATTAGAATAACATGGGGGCGCTTCTAGATTAGTCAGATGAGCAGGGTTCGAATCTTACTCAGGTCATTTGCCCAATGTCATTCGCCTTTCTCTCACCCAGATGCCTGCCAATCAATAATCTCTGTCAAATATAGGCTAAAAAATGATAACTTAATAAATGAATGACACTTCAATCTAACATTTCACATTCAGATAATATAACGTATTACGTAAATGTAGGTCTTAAGTCTCATTGTATTCATATTACAGTAATGTTATACTAATGTCTACTTCCACACTCAAATATAAAGAAAATCTCAGAATTTAAAACGTTATTCATAGAAAGACCAATGGTTAAATGGCATAGCCTTTGGTGCTTGACTGGCCCCATCTCATTGAATCTGTAATTTCCTAAAAATTTGCCTCCTGTCTGTTAGCTAATTGCTTGTCAAATAGGATAAATTGTAAGTGGCAGGAACATCATGCTCTGTGACCACTGATTATTAGGAACATGGAACAAGGGAAGTCAAACTTTTCAGCTAATTTATAAAATTAGAATGTTTAAAATTAAAGTATTATTTTAATATTACATTTTTCCCTCCTATGTTACATGTTTCTTTGTAAAATTTATGTTATGGCTCAAAAGGTGTGGACCTAGAAAAAAAACCACATGTAAGCTTTGTAATGTCAAAAGTGGTTAAAAAAGCTGGTTGAAAATCACTCAGGGCAGAGCAGGCACAGTGGAGTAACCCAGGTAAAACAGGCAGTGCAAAAACAAAGGTAGACTGCAGGCCAAAAACCACCATCAGCCCAGGACAGGACAGCCAAACCTCCCCGTCTCATACACTGAACAACCTGGCAATGGAGAGCTGGGCTTTTGTAGGCTGAAGCAGGAAATTAAAGCCAGGTGAGTCTCGTCAGCTGCAGCTCTCAGGAAATCTCCGCCCACTCACTCACACACATACACTCTCACACACACACACACACACACACACACACACACACACACACACACACACACACACACACACGCACACACAGCACAGCCAGGGGTGTGACACCTTAACTATAACACAAAAATACACATAGATGAGTTTAGAAATGGCCTCATTCCCTCTAATCATTCCACATGCTAAATGCCAAAGGGCCAATATTGAAGTATGGCAAAGGCATAATATACAAGTAGAATTCAGAGTTGTTTGCCCTTTGAAGACAACATACTGTACCTCATGCATACGCAGCAATTAAAGCATTGTGCTCAAAGGGACAGTCTGAGTTTGCTATATATTACAGAATGCCTCTAAAGCAGTGATTTGAAAGACATACTTGTGAGACTAATGGGGTTTTTGCCCAACTGTGTCAAAACAGCCCCAAGAAAAGCTGCTGTGTGGTTGTTCGTGATTACTGAACAGGTCATTTATATATGCATATTCAGCAACCCGCATGATACCCCTCTCAACTTCTTTGGCCGTTTGCTTTTAAAGCAGTCGTACACTGTTTGGTATGCAACCCACATAGGCTCTCCTTCAGGGCATCATCAGTGGAAGCTGAAGACTGATGAGGAAAAGGGTTGGGAGAAGGAAAAAGAGAGAGAATTATTTACACTGTGTACCAGAAAAGGCACAGCATTTCCAAGATGCATCAATGTTTTGACCAGTTATTCTGATTTGATGAACCCTGGCTCAAAGGCTGCAACTTCTTGGTCTCTCAGTCACTAGAGCTGTGCAAGTTCACTCACAAACTCAAAGAGCGCCACACAGAAAACACAAAGTTAATGTTTGTGTTTCACAATTTTATCATCTTGATTTTAAAATGTATTTGTCAATAAATAGCTAAAATTGTTATTTTTTGTTAACCAAATTCAAGTATGGTTACTTCAAAACATTGTAACATATATTTTATAATGTGTTTATTATTATGCATGTCAAAACAAAGTAATAATGATAAATAATAAAGATGTGAGGACTGAAGAATCATCATTCAGTCTTTTTATAAAAGTTTACTATGGGACAATGCCTAAACATGAGCACCTTGGTTTTCTTATCCTTCGTAGCATCTCCTCATAACTCTTTTGGGAAATAAAGCAAGTTGATTTGCCATTCCTGAGCCAGAGCCTTAATTACGTACTAAGTCATGCCTGGCACCAAATTCTCATCTCCTTCTGCACTATTTGGCCGACACTGTGTGCTCTGCCTGCAGATTGAGCATTGCATGCAGTGTGGGTGCAGTATGCACTTGGTCCCTCATGGTTCTTCAGTCTCAATGGCTTCAGATGGAAATCTGAGGTGAGTGTAATGCATGTTTGTCCCTAAACAATGTGCAGCTCCACACACAATAGGACTATGTATGGCTTTAGAATCTATGACTCTAATGACTCACTGACCTTATAAAGAGAGTGTTTAAACTCCACTTGTGCTGTTTAAGAATTAAAGCAAAACCAGAGTGAAGGAATGGAAAAAGATGGAAAAAAACAAAAACAAAATAAAATTGCCTTCCATTGCCAGAAGCCTCCCCTCAGCTTATTGGTATCTTATTAGATATGTCTCTGCCATAGAAACTTATTGTGCTGGGAGTCTTTTCAAGGCTCAAATCCCAGTAAAGCCTATAATAATCTGTCAGATGAGGGAGATGCCCCTCCAGACAAGAGCCTCCTAATCCACAAAGATCAATAGCACGCTCGCTTGCCAGCAGCCGAGCTCCTTGTACCACTGTCCACCTAGTGATAGCCTGTTCTTTGTAGTTTTGCTTCCTTCCCACTTTGCCACCAATCATATTCTCAAAGTCCCATGGTCTGTCATGAGGTTAATGAGTAGGATGATAGACACATTTTAAAGTTAATATCTGACCTTTGGATATGGGTCAGTAAGACCAATAAGAGTCCCAGTCAACACCACAAACCAATCAGCAAAAGCATGGGTACAGATTGCCTTGCTTGTCACAACATGAGCAATTTAGTCTTTTTTTTTCTTATTTTGTGACCAAAAGGAAAACGGCCTGTATCTTAGATCAATTATATAAATATGTATATATATATTTTTTTACAACGAACGAGTAGGCTGACAGATTTGCATCACAGTGAGATTTAAATGAAGCAATCGGAAGAGTGTCCTCTATCTAGCCCTATTCCTATCATACTCAAAATACTTTGCCTTACAGTCTCAGTCCCTCTATTCTCTGCCTGTCGTTCTCCCTTCATTTTCTTCAGCTTGAGGGCAGAACAGTAGATGCCATAAGCAATGGACTTGACTGTGATTTGATTCATTGGATTGGTTGAGATTACAGATAGATTATAAACTCAGACAACCGGCTGTCATCTTGGAGACAGGAGACCATTGGTGATTCAGTTTCTAACACAGCTCTCTCCAAGGATGTCCAGGCCAATCATGGGTCTAATGAGCGAGCCAGAAGTGAGGAGCAGTACAGGATATTGTTCCTTCAGGGTGCTTAGCCTATTTCATAAATCGGATGCTTGGAGAAAGACGGCATATGTCATGAACTCACTATGGTTAAAATCCCCAGTGACATAAGTCTTTTCTCTGTTACCTCTAGCTGTACACAAATAGATTTTATTGCAAGTCCAGCACTCCACTATGAATGCTTATGAGTGGAATTTTCCTGAGATTTTGAAATAACAACTTTTTACTCTGTCATCCTTATCACCAAGTGTGACTCTGTACAATAATAGTACATTCACACAAGCCCCCAGCATTTATGTATACATTGTAAGTTCAAGTGTCAGGCTGAATAGCTTTGCAAAGGTCAGAGCTACCATCATTACATCTATTTTACATTTGCACATTGCAGTCCCTTGTTAGGCCTTCTTCTCCTCATCTCACAAGCACATGGTTTTTAAAGTGATGAGAACGCAGCTAGAATACTGCTGCTCCTCTCAAGGGAAGACTTTAACATTGCAAATGGGAGTGAAGTGGAAGTGTATCTTGCCTTAAGTGTATCTCAACTGAACTAACCTGCTGTAAGGACACCTGGGGACGGTGCCTGCTCGGGGACAGATTGTCTCTGCCTGAATCAGAATGTCTGTGTGAATATGTTAGTTATGATATTATCTGAAGCACAAGGGAATATTTACTGGATGATTTTGCTGCCCACCTTTCAATTACTCCTTTTGGCAGTACATTCTATCTTGGTGTAGAAGCACATTTGTAAAAATGTTGATACTGTGAATTTTAATTTGTAGCTAAGGGCAATAGATTTTATATGCAAGTCTAGCTGATTATTTTAGAATAATCCATTACATGAACATGTCTGCAAGCTATGGTATGTATAACATGTGTGCATGAAAAAATACAAATAGTTTGTCTGAAAGCAACAGCTTCACAGAAGACTGCATTGTAAAATATTTTACTGAACATAGATAAAAGATTAACTAACATTTACATTTTGGACACTGACGTGGTAATTTTTATTAACTTTATTAAGGCACCCTGATCAAGACAAAATAAAATACAGATATATAAACATTAGAATACTGATTAACAGGTTTGGCTAAAGCTTAGATTGTATATAAAGCACAGAAAGGGCTGTTTGATCTCATCTGCTTAGCAAAGTTACATTTTAGCAAAACATGTTTTTTTTTTACATGCCTTGCCTGCAAAATACAGGCAACTCTTTCCAGGGGTAAAGTCTGTGGGTGGCATGTGGGGGGTCTAAGCAGAGCTCTATTATGGCTCTGGTATTACTGGTTCTCACTGCTTTGAACCAGATTGGAAGTCTCTGGGGACAACCACAGAGACAGAACAAATCACAATCACATAATTATGAGAAGAAGGCAATGCAAGATTTGACTTGAAAGTGACTGCCCTCTCTGCAGGTATCTAAAATATATTCAGGCCCCACTGAGAGCAAGCAAAGAATAGCTTTCATTTTGCACATATTTACTTTGGACACTAACCACACCATATATAAATGAATAAATAAATGGTGTTGTTGTTATTTATTTTATTTATTTATAATCCCTACAAAGTAGAAGACCGCCCCTTATCTATGAATAAGAATATAAAGAGTCTTGTCAGAAATTAACAGCACTTACTGTATACTACACTGGCCGGTCCAGCTTAGATGCTATGTGACTAAGGCAATGACGATGGTCCAAGTGTGAGTGTACAACAGACACATTGTTCATGGACAATCAACCCTCACAGAAACGTCTAAGGCAATGATGTGTTAGCACATCCTCCTGAGATGAGTCACTCTGATGCTTTCTGACAGGTCTCATTCCAATAGTGAGAGAGGCTAACCAGTAGTGGAGCTTCACCCCAGACGCATGCTACAGGGCAGACTCCATCTGGCCCAAATGAGACCAAGCGAAGGAGGTTAAAAATAACCAACAGGGAAAGGTATGGCAGCAATACAGGAATGAGATAAAAGTCTATAAAAGTAGTAGGCTGCCACTGAGGCAGGAAGGGCAAACAAGCTTTATTGATTTTTTTGTTCTTTTACAATAAAGTTGGAATACAAACATAACAGCTGAGCATGTTCTTTTCAATATGAGACAAATGTTAATCTACTCATTAATCCATCACTAACCATAGCATATATATATATATATATATATATATATATATATATATATATATATATATATATATATATATATATATATATATATATATATATATATATATATATATATATATATATTTATGAGGCAGCTTTGACAAGATTGTCACGTTGGATGGACATTTACATTTCATACCCATAAACAAAGGCAGATTAATATCTTTGCACTGATGGTTAAAATAGTGCATTTTTCATGTGGAAGAAGAAAATGAAATAGTGGATTGGTATCTGGATGTCTGATGTTAAGAACTGAACAGTAAATCACTAGTATCAGATTTATCAGAAATCCCTGGGTTAGTTTATTATTTATTATAGGGAAGATGTTTGTTGTTGGGATCAGTTGAGACACTGACTGAATCAGATAAAATTTAACATAGATAAAACTGTACTATTTTCACTTTCTGTCTTTATTCTTCCCTTCTTGTATGAAAATACTTTTTAAAGAACCAAATCATTGCTCCTCCCTAACCTTTTCTCTTCCCTATTCGTTCTTATCACCTCACCAGACTCTAGGCAGAAAACGAACATCAGTCAGAGTCCTTGTTTGAAGACCTGCTCTCTCTTGTCACGGTTCATTGTGGAAAGATATCTGTTCATTTCCCACATTACAAAAGCGTCATGGTTCAGCTGAACGTGTGGCTGGGTGCCTCTAGCCTGGCATTACTGCCACAATGTTGTGCCTTTTTGGACCCCCCCATGCATTTCTCCAGCATTCCGGTATCTGTGTGGATGGTTAGCGGGGCTTGGATGTGTACTAGTAACAGGGCTGGTGGTAAAAGGAGGGTTGGCTGGGGATGAGGCTGACAGGTTATTACTGGCTTTGTGGGGGATTAGTCCATAAAAGCCCCCTCAGCCCCCATGGCTGCCATAGCTAGAACCCCAACAAATATGATAAAATATTTCTGTAAAAATGGACTGAGGGACAGGAAGAGACGCAGGCGCTAAATCAAATATACCCAAAGAGTTGATTGGAAAAGAAAAATATTGTTCTCAACCCATTCTGATTTCATTGTTTCTGATTCCCTCCTGGAAACAGAGCCTGGGGATATGTCAGTTGGAATGAGATTAAGCTCCCACAGTGTAAAGATAGGAAGCCAGAATGAAACACATCTGAAATGCTTGGAGCTTGTATTTGAAGGGCCATGTTCTTGGTTTGGTTCAATAGATGATGATCTGACTCATGTGGGTAGTTGCATAAGCAGGTACTATCATTATCTGGGACACAGTTTTAGCTGGAAAAGCTATGTTCTGTTTAAACCAAATATAAAATTGGTTCCTTGAAGAAATAATTATGTTCTCCCAGTTTTCTGAGCAAAAGGTCCATGGAGTGATAAAGCATTCATCAGATTATCAAATGTGAAATGTGGGATATTATTATGTTATCCATTGCTAGCCCTGTTTGAGATTGCCAGAGGCGACTACCCATTGGATGACTGACAGGCAATTTAATTTTCCACTAAACAGAAATCCAAATTCAACTTTAATCACATCTGCAGGTGATAAGACCAAATAGAGGGCAAGTACAAAAATAAAATCAGGAACACCATTGCTTCCATTGGGAAAACAACTATTATCTATAACATGATTTGTCCAACACATACCACGTTAGAAGGACAAACAGTTTTTCAAGAACTGATAACATTAAAACAATAAATACAAAGCAGAGCTAAACTAATTATTTTTTTTTTCCTCTTATTTTGTGAAAAGCAAAGTTAGTGAGTTGCACACATATAGTAAGATAACTGTTTTTACACTTCCTGTATCATTAATTGTCAACAAAAATGAAGATGGAAGATTTATTTATTTATTTGACCACACAGCATGAAAAAACTTTATTTTATGGCCAATGAAAAAAAATCTTCTATTTTCCTTTTGGGACCCTATTAAAACCAAGTTGAAGCAGCACTTTATGGTTATGTTAAATACAATGACATAAGAGGCTTTTAAGATTGTGTGTGGGCAGCTGCTGAGAGTGACAACGTTTATCGTTTCTTTTCTTCAACTTAATAAATGACTTAATCCAGAAGTGGAAAACAGAGTGGCTCAAGTTTATATTAAATTGATTTTGGGATACAACAATAAAATGGATTTGCCTTGTGCAAGCATTTTATTCTGGTGTTAGGAACTCATTGTTTAAATTTAATTGCACACACAAATGCACTAGTAGTTGTGTGTTTTTTAATGTTAATTATGTTTTGGTTTACGGCTCGAATGACAAAACACTGTAAGAATAATTTGTTAACTTTGTTTTTGCATGATTAGATATTTATGTTTGATAAACTATTGAGGCCATTTACATTTCAGACTAATATACAGATATTCTACAATAGTCCTTAAATTAAATGAGTATCGTCTATATCAAACTCTTATCATTTACTCAATGGAGATAAATTCAAATCGTATTAATATTTACTGATTGTACTGATACAATGTTATTAGTTCATGTGATTCTTTTATAAGACTTATTGTGTATTTTATGAGGAGCAATCCCCGGCAATCTGCCTTCTAATTATGAATCTGACAGAGAAAAGAATAAAGGATAAAGCTTGATTAAATATCCTTGAAGCGACTGTCACTTTATAGGTATGCATCATTATTACAACCCATTAATCTTGATCCTAAAGCTGGTGATAAGACTGTTCATTAAGGAGCGCAGTCTAGCAGCTAATTTCAGGAGAGTGACCACTCTGTGTCCTCAGATCACCAACAGAGACTCACATTATCGTCCAGCTTCAAAGGTGGCTCCATTATCTTTGAATTTAAAAGAGGTTTCTTATAGTGTTTTCTGTGCTTGTGTTTAAAATTAATTACAGTATATAAAGACTATGGAGATTATAGTCTTAACTCATTAAGACCCCAATCTCTCCTGGCACATTGTAAATTAGGATAAAAGAGGAAAACTGTCTCCATTTCATTAACCGTGCTTCAGGTTCCAGTACTTTAAAAAACACAAAAAAGAGCAAGATGATTCCAATTAGGGGTGCTTTCAAAGTGACTAATGCATTAGGGATATTTTTTTTCATACTGAGTACTTAATAGCATTTGCCTCAATGTCAAAAAGTAAAATAATTATCAAAAAAAAAAATAAAAGCATGTGTTTACCAGTCATTACAGTGCCAGGTAGGTCTTCATTCAAATTATTAGCTAAATAACCAGTAATATCTCTTTTTTTATTTTTGTACACCCAGTACAATTTCTATTAAATGTGATATTTGTGGCAAAAAGAACCATCCCACTGCTAAGAGAAAATATAACCCTAAGAACAAAACTCACATAAATACTGTAAACGTATTTTGGTATGTATGAGCCATGTGTATTAAATTACCTTCAACAAGTTATTAGGTGTTAGTGTTATTTTTCTATCCAATTTAAAGTTCTGTGTGACCCTTGGATTTGACCACAGGGCAGGAAAATGTGGCAAATCATCTCACCTTCTGCCATCTGAATGACTGACAGAGTTATCAAAGAAACAAAACAAAGCTGCCTGCAGAAACGATGGAAGCACTTATTGAAAGGCTGCTGGTGAGGTCTGATGTCCGTGACATGCCTGAAATAGCACCACCATTGTCAAACTTCTCTGTCTACGACACAGTGCCCTAGAATAGGTGACATTTCCAGGCAATTTCCTGTTCCTGGCAAAGTTCATGCAACACAATACAAATCGGAGTAGCCGCCTTAGGCTGATGGTCACCTCTGTAGGTCCTTAAAAAAAATCATATAAAAACACAAAAAGGTATTGGCTGGTGGTGAAAAGGCTTCTATGTCTTTGTTTTTGACAACAATGCAGCAGATGTATTGTGTGTTTATTTTAGGAAAAGGGCTCATATTTATAAAAGAGAAGGGCAAATATATATTTATTATAAAAAAATCTAAAGTTTGTCATGAACAAACATCTTTGAATAAAAAGCTACTGTGGAAAAACATGCTATTTAAGATGGTAAAACTAAGATAGATTGTGTGAATGCAGACCATTATCTTTTAATTAGGCCAGTGAATTAAAATAAAAATTTGAACTGTCCCTTGATGGTTTCCCAGCATTGGGATGAGCAAGTGATGGATGTGTGATGCAAACTACTACAAACTTGAATTGACTGTGAGTGGAAATGTGAAGGCAGCATATTGAACCAACTTTCAGTTTAATTTTCTGTTCTGACACTAAAGACCATCTTAAGTGTAAAAAGATATTACTACCATATACAGTATGTGACACTTTAGTTTTCTTTCTTTTCTTTTCAGCAGTAAAAGCATTACAATTAGAATGTGTTGCTCTGCAAGCACTCGAGTGCCGGTGTACTGGGGTACACATCGTTCATCCACACATCCAGCTTGTTCAATAAGAAGAATGAAACAAAAATGCTGCATACTCAATAACGTGTAAGACTGCTTGGATATGTATATATCTGGTAATATAGCAGGTAATTTAACAATGCCACAATTTGATTCTAGTTCTCCCCAGTTCATACTGTTGTTGTGTCCTTGGGCAAGACACTTCAACCACCTTGCCTCCAGTGTCTGGAGAACTCATTCATTCATTCATTTTCTACCGCTTAGTCCCATTAGAGGTCGCAGGTGACTGGAGCCTATCCCAGCAGCTTTGGGCCTGAGGCGGGGTACACCTTGGACAGTGGCCAGTTAGTTGCAGGACTGACATATAGAGACAGACAGTGACAGATTATCACTCTCACATTCACTAGGGACACTTTAGAGTTGCCAGTTAACCTATACATGCATGTGTTTGGACGGTGGGAGGAAGCCGGAGTACCAGAGAGAACCCACGGTAACACGTGGAGGACATGCAGACATCCAACAGAAAGACCGGAGTCGGCCGAGAATGTTTTGAATCAGACGGGTTGCAAACTCACGACCTTGCTGTGAGACAGGAGTGCTAACCTCTCTGCCACGTGTCTGTAGAACTGAAGTATGAATGTGTGTTTGGTGGAGGTCGGAGAAGCCTAGGCACAAAATTATATTTTTATTTTATTTTTTTTCCCCAGTTTCCCCTACCAACATCCACAGGAATAATTTGTTAGGTGTGACACAATTGTATTGGATCTCAAGCACTTATCTCAACTGGGCGACACAGGCAGATAAGCTATATCTCATTATGGACTGTGACATTGTACATCAGGTATCCTCTGGTAGGCCATAGAGACAGCTCAGAGACTCTACTGGAAACAGTTTGGAAGATTTAATGTTTTTTAAAGACCAGTACAATAATAAAATTAAATGAATAAACTAGTAAGTACTACCTACTGCTTAGCATACATAACTGGAAGTTAAAAGAACTAAATATCAAACAAAAGCATGCTATTTCTTCAGTATTTTACTTGTATTTCTGTAAAGTAATTTTGCTTTATGAATAAAATTGCCTTGCCTATATACTTTTTTATTGCTTTTGGGTATTTTACTGTAATGTGAAACTGAACATTACTGAAATCCTAAGCACATTTACACCCTGAGCACTTTGTAGATGTCTTTCTTTGACACAACTTAAATAGAGCTCATAACAGTATTACACTGCACAATTGGTTTGCTGCTACACACACAGCCTACTTTCAAATTATATCAATGCCACATTGGCTAATATTTATATACACTTTGTGCTGATACTACCTAGAAGAAACAATGCTGTAACACAAAATCTAAATTTGTTCCTTCAAATTTGACTTATTTGGTAGGGTAAATTCCTATAATATTTTACCTTGAATTTTTTATTGTTTGATAGCACCGATTTTAACATAACTTAGAAAATCATGTCCACTTGTAAAATGAAACTAACTGCTGCCCAACTGTTTTCACACCTCTGAAGGAGTCCCGTTATATGGAGTTCATACTCCAGCTTGCCTTGAGAGTGGGGTAAAGAGCGCAAGCCCCCTATTGGTTCAGTGTGGATCCTGAGGCTAACACGCCCTGCCAGTTTCTCTCCAACACAACACTTTCAGCTCTGTCAGTTTAATTGGCTCACCTCCCATCAGTGCAATCTCCCAACACTGTGGTAATTGGCTCCCTTTTAGTCATCCAACCAATGGTATTGTTCAGGTACACAGTGGGTCACTATGGATGCACACATAAATCCTGGGACAAAAGGTCCACGGGCTGTCTTTCAACCAGTTTTCTGAAACACAACTATTTTTCTGCAAACAACTAACACTGTGTACTGGGGCCTGCTTTAAAAAAAAGGTAATTTAGTGACTCTCCAGAGTTCCTCCACATGATGTAGGACCACATGCCAGTGACGGATCCAGCATTGGCTCATGTGTTTTAGATCATCCGGTGTGATGTTTACATATGAAGATCACATTGCACTGTCAAATGCCAGTCAACACAATAAGACAGAGTGAGGCGTAATTATTGAGAGAAAGAACAAGACAGCATCAGTGTAAGTACGTGCAAGAAGTGAGAATAGAAGTGAAAAACATCCCACTGACAGCATGGATTGAAACCAAGTCTGGCTCTTTCTTTGTAAATGTAGTCACTGTTACCCTGATGAGTGCCACTTTGGCCCAGACTGGGTCAGTTTCTTGCCAGTGTGTAATGAGGCCCAATGAGGGTGAACTCCCTGTTCCCTGGTGCCCCGGCCTGTCTCTACTAATGAGCCTCTGAATAAATCAGTGTTGGGACCCTCCCTACCTGCCGGTCTTGGCTCTCCCTTTTCAGTTCCCTTATCCCCCATGTCTCTCTGAACAGGTACCTGTCACCTGGCCTTGTCACCTTACCCCATAATGAGCCCTCCACAGCATGTTACACCCTACTCCCGCAGCTTCAGTGTCTCTCCTGATTGTAAGTATTTGTTTTGAGGACAGACAACTAGTGTGCTACCCCATGTATATTAGTAGGATACTAATGCACAGTTCTTCAAATAAACCATTCACCACAGACCAATTATGATTTCTAGTGAGGGTTGCAGCACCAGTGAACATACAGTATTTAAAAGGTGAAAATAAATATTCCTATTTATCCCAAACCAGCCTACTCTCCTCTATAGATAGTCTAAAGCACTTGAACACTGAATGGTCAGAGCTGAGTGTGAAAAGAACCAGGGGATATTTCACACACAGAGTTGGTTTAAGTAGGCCACAAGCTACTGGTTCTGGTGACGAGGTCATACATGGTGGGCTGACACACACACACAAAAAAAGGATTTTAATTTAGACCAGAGGAAACAGGCGCATATTGTAGCAAGCACATGAAAAGCACTTGTTTATGTTTCTCATCTTGAATTGTTGTGTTGCCTTGCCATACGTCTATGCATCAAAGCAAATAGAATGACCAAATATTGTTTTTTTGTTGTTCTATTAAGACATCTATTTAATAGTAAGCTCCGTTTTACATTACAGAAGTCAGCCACAGATTATAGCCATTCCTAAATGATCGACTCAAGCTCAAATGTTACAACTCAAAGAATTGCAATACATCAGGTAAAAATTTTGTTTACTTTGACTTTAACTTATCCATTTCTTCACAGATTGCCTATGCCCCTGAAAACTCATCAGCTGGCTATGAGGGAATCCATTGTTGAGTGACACTATTCCATACCACAGTGTTGTCTGTGAATCTGTTTTCTGTGATGCCTGCAAAACACTGACTATGATTGCCAAGGCTCTCCATTTGCTGGTTTTGGAGTTATTTTTCTCTGTAGGGCTTTTTGGCTTTGATACTCCCTCCCCTTTTTCTGCTTTTTCTGCAGCATTTTCTCTTTCACTGTTACATTTATGCCTCTCAATACAAACCTTGGAGAGTATTGATGTGAGGAGAGCCAGGACTGTTTTGGAGATGCTAACAAAAAAGCTTGCCCCATAGAGGTGACTGCCAAGCAGGGATTAATGTAAAACAGAAAATATTACTTGTTCTCAGCCAGATCCAGGCAGAGAAACAGAGCCTAGTCAAACACTCCTTACCCCCAGTCAAGTGATTCATCTCTCTTTTCCCTTTTCTATAGTAACAAGCCATTCATGAGATTCCTGGGCCATTCTCTGAGTATTTGACAGTATTTAGAGTTTCTAACTCAGGCTACAATGCATTAAACACACTGACTTTTGTTTTCATAAAACATGTCCAAGTTAATGTGTTTTATTTTAATTTTAATGGCTGCTTCGAACAGAGTTTATTGCTATGGAGTTACACAGTGTGTATACTGAAAGCTAAATATAATAAATAGTCCCAGCACTTACAAGACCAGCAAAAAAAAAAAAAAAAAAACAGGTATGATACATTTTCCCAGACTCCTCCTATCAGGAAGCCTAATGCTAGCTGGTTTTCCTTGGGCCTGGCGGGGCAAAGCTACTCTGGGCCAAATAATCTGAATTGCAACTGCCATGAAGTTAGCTAGGCGACAATCTATGAAGAATTAAACTACTTCTTTAAAAAGGAGCACTGTCTGCTGTTAAGGTTTTAAACACATAATGTTGTCTTGATTATTTAAAACTGGTGGAAGAGCAGAGGCGAACAAACTCTTGGCAGACTCATGCTCCATCTTGTTTTGAATAATGGACTTGGGTCGCGTAAGTGTGTTGCAAGACAACAAGATTCAAGATTCAAGATTCAAGATAGACTTTATTGGTCCCCAAGCGGAAATTCTGGCGGCCTTCAAATGTGATTGGTCAGTACGGAATATTTCTGAACTGACTTACGGAGCTTTGCCAGACCGAGTTCCTGTTTATAGAATATACTTAGAGCTCATGTCAGGCTGTACCAGGCTACATTCAGCTTACCAGCCATTCCTGTACTGTTTGAGTCCATACCACAAGAATAAAGCTTTTCAAATCTCCTTTAAATTCACTAGGCATACTTTACCCAATGGAAGGAAATACAGAGGGTTAACTTTGTGCAAATAGGCTAATGGCAATGTTGCATTTAAGGCCATATTTTATTATTAATGCCCTGGCATGTAATTATTATTGTCAATAATAACTGAAATGTTGGCATAACTTCTAAAACCCTAAGGTGTGGCCAACATAAAATAGTGCTTTATCTTAAAAGTCAAACATAAAATAAATACATTTTCTCTTGGAAGAAAATAATGCTCTATCTGTATCTTGGTCAAACAATAAAATCCATTGTCCAAGAAAAGAAAGCGGGTGCTGATTAGCAAAGCAGCACACACACTCACTAAATGGTAATATCAGTGTCCATGATATACAACAGCTTACTTACTGATACTGACACTTAATTAAAAAGCAGTTGATATGTGACTTTGTGTTATTATTATGAGCCTGTGCATTAGCATGTTATCTCCTTGCCAACTAACATCTGATAAGAAACAACAGATACAAAAGAAGCTTGGTTGCATAGTGTCCATCATACAAAGATGAGCTTATTGTTTTCAAGTCAGTGACAACTTGGCGTGAATCCAGCTCAGAGGTCTATTTAATGAGTGGAAATTAGTAACAACATTTAACGTTTTCATCATGTTGCATTGTCGCTTAATAAGAAATGTTTGGTTTCCTCTCATTTACAATAAGAGATTTAAAATATTGACCTATGTTGCTTAAGTAAAGCAAATGATGTATTAATTTTGCTCATCTTTAACGTAATGATCATTTGTTCCCATATTTACTCTTACAGTAGACTCATTAATACACATTGTTATGTGGATGCATAGTGCATAGTTTTACTAGAAAGACATACTTGTGCAGCAGTTTGCAAGTCTGAGTGTTTGTGTAGAGGCTGCCACAGACATAAGTTTCACTCCAGCAATTTTGCCTCAGGCCACATATGTTGTGTATTCAATCCAGGAATGGTATTGAGTCCCCTATGCATGCATACTGTAAGTGTAGAGAAATATGCAGTCTATTTGCATTTTCTATTTGCCTTGTCTATTTTTTTCTCCATTAATTAGTGGTGCGTTCCAGTGAACTGTACAATTGTCTCATTTACCCATTGGATTGGAATAAAATCTGTTCAGCTCAGCTGTTTTGGCAGATGAAAACACCACAGAGTCATTTAGTTTATGTTGCCCCTAATCTGAACCAAACCAACCATCTTTAAAGGCCCTTTGAATTTTTTATTTGTGGTGTATAAAAAGTTTTGTTGCAAATGATCATTTTTGACAAAAATGATGCAGCCAGTGAAGCACTAGTTTGGATCAAGAATTGTATTCATTTCCATTTTATGTCTTAGTCCTTAATGTTATTGTATGCTATGGTCTAGTACCTAATAATAATCAACCTCAATAATAGAACAGCTTGGTTGAAAACGGAAACGCATATTACTGACCACAGTTTTAAACAGTGGGGTCACCAAAACCATTACTGAGTAAGAATCCATCACATATAGTGCTTATTTTCTTTCAAAAGATTAATTGAAAAATGTTTGCTGAACTGCACATTGTGCAAGGGCTTGATTATTTACCCTCAGACAAGAATAAATGTAATGGGCTACAACTCAGCTGACTGGCCACATGGACAGCCCTTGCTGAGGGTGACTCATACCTACTTTTCAGTACTCCTATTGCTGCCACTGCTTGCTTCTCTCGTCCTCTACACTCCACCTACCCTGACTGTCGTCTCTACCACTGCTGCTTCCACCTTTTGGATTGCTATATTTGTGACTGAGGCCATTGATGTGGAAAAAGCTATCATCTGGGCCAGTAGATCTGGAAATAGAGTACTTGTTGGGGTGGGTCATAGACAAGCCTTGAGAGCTCACCCGGTCAAGGGTGTAGGGGGCAATGGAAAAGCTGGAGGTCTCTGCCAGCTATTTTCTCTGCATTCACTCAGGGGGCTGTATGTTCTGAAGTTAAGACAACTCTTCTTACTGGAAAGCTGCCTGTAATACTAGAATGCAGTCAAACAAGCAGTGTGTTTGATGCTACCTTCTGCCTGGAAATGTAAATGTATAAATGATTAGGTACAGTAAAAGCTGGAGGCATGAACTTTATGAAGGTAGCTTTGGAGAGCAGCCCAGTTAAGCGGAAACACTGTGTTTTTGACACAAAAGTTCTAGGCTTATGAAGACAAATAACATAATATGCATTGCTGGCATTTATGTTTTTTCAGTAGCTCTCACATAAGTGATAGATAAGTCTGACTAAAACCATACTGCTGATGCTATATAATATATTACATGCCATGGCTCTCTTAACTTTTTTTCCATTTTCATAATTACAGTTACATTTAAACCCAAGAGATTCATGGGATCACAGCACTTAGCTCATCAGGGAGTGAGCTAACCTCTCTCCTCCATCCCACTCTAAAATGGCCCTAAGGCCAATGCTGTGGCATAGTTAATGGAGTGCGCCTACATGAATTATTAACAGTGCTTACATTCCCTTTATAGTTGCCATCCTATCGATATTCAACCCTTTGCCTACCCATGGGTATGTGGGCGAATTTGTACACATCAAGTAAATTGCCCTTTTCACATTGTATGTTGGTCCCAACAAACAGTGTGGTTTATAGTATAGAGTCAAATAAAACACTGTACATTCAATGTACTTTAGAAATATAGGTCCTTTCTGTTCATTTGCGTTCATCACATCTGGATTCAAGTGTCGAGGACACTGGTGAATTGTGTTTATGCATCACCATGTCCTCCAATGTTTCAGTTCACACTGCAGGACACCTTGAGGTGTTTATTAAAGCATGCTAGAATTTATAACACCAACAACTTCCATGGGGAGGTAAAATAAAAATATAAAAAAGCATCATAAAAGAGGTCCTCTCCTGCAAAGTGCTTGTAAACATCCTTTTTGTGCCATCATTGCTGGACTTGGAAAGATATCTCTCGGGAGATTCATATCAAGCAAAAGGAAAATAGGAAACTGTCCTGAATCCTTATAAGAGACAGAGGGGTGTCGTAGGGGAGCTATTAAATTGACTTTCTCTCTTGGTATGGTGAGACTTATATCAGGATTGTTTCCAACAAATATAAAACACACTGGGATTTAGAAACAAATTCTGGTAGCATCCTTCAGGTTAATCATCTTGTTATTGATTAAAATTGTGTTTGTGGGCATTTATTCTCAGGTTTTACTCTAATTTCAATTGTCTTTTTTTTTCTAAACACTGGGATGAAAAAAGAAAATACAGACCAAAATAAAACAAATACAGACACTCAAATGAAAGTATATTCATGATAAACGTCAAAGGAAGCATAATGTAATGAGCATACATGTATTTCTTTAATGCTGGAGAATAAAAACTACATTTATTTTCTCCTTGTGTAACATTGTGATTGCATGATTTTTTTATTCATTGGTTGAATGGCAAATTGACAAGGACTATAAACAGTTATTAGCTTGTCCAAACCGATATTTGAAACTTAAGGTACATCTTATTCACCTCAATCATTAATTTTTTTGTCTTTTCTGCATTTCAGTCTCCTTTACAAACTGTCCTCTTTGTGCTGCCAGCCAGGGTTTCCACCTTTTCTGACTCAGTCGGTTCAGAGCTCTGAAAATGCAGGTCTGTGGTGTCTTTTAGCCTCCTCGGTCTCCTGTCTGACTGTATGAGAAAAACCTTTCATAGATTGTGAAATGACTGCCCGCTTTGATACTGACCACTCTCTGCCATCATCAGGCCAGTGAAGTCATTGGTCTTTTCAGTGTTCAGTGAGTTGTCCTCGACGCCACTATTATAATTAAGTTATTTTCCAGTAAGACATCCAGAAATGAAGTTATCATTGTTAATACAGTATTAGTATATAACATGTATACAAGTTAATATAGGATATGCATATGCTACTAAAAAAAGCAGTCTTTTTTTTTTTTTTTTTGCCCTAAACTTGGAGTCTATGTGTGTGCAAAGAGAATGTAAAGGAAAAACGTAAAAAATGGGATGAGATTTCTAAGCATCTTTTATTTATTTTTAGCAGCTTTTAGTTTTTAGCTATGATTTTTAGCAGATCCCTCTGTTTGCAATGGTACAGTAACCACTGTCATCTTTGTTGTAACAAAACTAACAAAACTATACAAGCAACATGTCTCCTGAAAGTGTAGGGTAATTTTTGTGTACAGTATTTGTTGAACTAGCGCTTAGTCCTCCTGTTTCATGTCAAAAGAATCAAAGTGAAAATAAATGAGGCTTTCTTAATGAATTACAGGCTCCATATTTGGTGATAAAAATTAAATAGGGGTTCACTAAGTTTGTGAAGTGGCTATTTCTAGTTCCAATAACTACCACCAGTAAATGGCAATGAAAGGCACTGTAAAAAGAAAGTTGGGCAAACACTGTATTTTCTAATGATGTGACATTTAAAACGAGGAAAGGGGGCTCGTTCCACTTTCCAAAATTCCACTGTACAATTGCAATTATAATACTTTTCATTAGAAGTCAGTGTGTGTGGCTTTTGCTTCTTCAAGAGATTTGGGTCCAAACTATTCTTAACTCACAGCAGGGCACATTTGAGCTATTTCTGTTTTTTATGCTAATTTCCCAGTAATTGTTAACGCCATACACCGACATGGTAATTTGAGTGGCCATATTAATTTGGCCTTACAGTTATAATTTCCAGCATGTCAGCACCTCTTTGCTGATATGGTATATTTAAAAAGAACTTCTCATCCTCATTATACCACACAGTGGTGTAAAATAGAACATTTTGTCTGCAATGGACACACTGAATGGAATTCACGACAGAATCCTTGGGAAGAAAACTGCAGTTGAATGTCTAAATGTATGTCCAGGCAAAGGATAAAAATATATAATCTGCATAATGTGCCTCTTTTCACCAACTTATAATTTCAAAATCTTATGCATGTGTAGGAAAACATTTATAGAGTTTATTAAAGTTTATATTTGCATATTACCTTGAACTATTTATGTAAATATTTATCTAAAATGGGGAGGCTTTATGCTATGCTTCTTTTTGTGATTTGTTTCATATATTTTTTTAAATTGCGTCAAAAGACACTCTGTGTATGTTAGTACTGCCACTAGTTATTTCGTTTCCTGCAAAGAAACACGGTTAAAATCAGAAATTATTATAATCGGTCCAAAATCAAATTGTAGCTCAGCAGCTCCTTTTCATTCACTTTTAAAAAACACACAAGAAATCTTGGGGTCTTGGATTCAGATCTCAGTTTTCATTGTTACATTAACAGTGTAACCAGGTCAGGTTTTCCATTTCAATTTCTTTGCATCACTGTCCAAAGCTGAAAAATTAGTTCATGCCTTTATCACAAGTAATCTGGACTGTTCTCTGAACTCCATCAAAAATCAATTAAACGTCTGCAGCTCATACAGAAGCTAGCACCTCGTATTCTTACCGAGACAAAAGAAATCCTCTCATATTACACCTGTTCTAAAGTTGCAGCACTGGCTTCCAGCTCATGTCAGAATTGACTTCAAAATTCTTCTGATAGTCTACAAAGCTCTTAATGACCACGCTTCTCTCTAGCGCTCTGCTGACTCCATACGAGCCAACAAGCGCTCTCCATTCCTCAGCAGCTGGTCTCCTTGTCATACCTTGTGTTCAGTCTAAAGCTGGTGAAGCTGCATTTGCTCATTATGCTCCAAAAAAATGGAACTCACTTCTGTAATTTAACTTGAATAAACACAGACCAGGCTAATTATTTGTATAGAACAGAAAAAAAGTGTGGCTGGTCAGGCTAGTGCACTACAATTTTCTTTGGAAATTGTTCAAGCTTAATAGTTTTAATAATTTATAATTACCTTAACTCAACTGATATTAATTGTGTGCTATATCCCAAAATAGGTTAGGTACACAAAACATTTCAAACCATTTTAGAGCTGAAAATGCAACATCAAACAGACTGTATTTTAGACTGTATTGTACTGGTATTTTTTATACTTTGTTGTTATTTGTTGTGAAAATTGTTAAAACCCCAAACAGTATACTGTAAAAGCAATATTTTGTGAAAAAAACAAAGAAAAGAAAAACAGGCTTTATGATGCAATCTACTGTTTATAAGTTATTTTAATAGATAAGAACATGTTAACTGAAAACAGAAAACCCCTGCCAATTAATGCTCACAAAATCACATGCTTGAAAAAGAAGCACTCCCATTAGGCTACACCAGCTTGTCATATGACCTTCCAGGAAGTGTAATAGCTGCAGATAAAGTGTAGTATCAACGCTGAATATGTCTTTTAACAGTGAAACAGCTTTAAAAAGAAAAGCATCAACAGCAAAAATGAAGAAAAATAAAACAGCAATAAATACTGTAAATTCAATCACGTAATGTTTAACGGAGATTTCTAAACTCTAAACTTCAGTTTGAAATGCAAGTATTTCTGTGGCTTTACTGTCTTCTACTATGGTGAAGGACACAGTGCATTATCTACTGGTACCACTTCCCACTTTTATACTCAAGTATTCGTTAAAAATCATTCACTTGAGAGCTGGTTCTTTCAAGTGTTCAAGTACTTTTAAGTATTATTATTTCTTTGATTTTGATCAAAGTGACAGATCATGATTATGTTACTACGGCAAATGAATGATTAAAACCTCCATGGGGTACTTTGCAATTTTGTCACGTGGCAAAAAATTCAACAGCGGAGACAACTGCTCTTATGATCTAAACTTACATGTAATAAAGCTATAATCAGAATCTTGTAAAGTGTAAATGCCCATGCATACACCAGTACCAAATTACAACAATAATTCATAAAAGATGCAGCCATTAAAAGGGGTAGATTATTAATCAGTATGCCCCCAATGGACTTGTACCTGCAGAAATCTTATTACTTTATTTGGAGCCCATTATTCTCCATCACCTCTTTGGAATAGACCAGATTTAAAGTGGAGCTTAATTACTTCCATATTTCTACTTTGCAACTGAAAGACATTGATGAGGGACTCATAGCACATCTCATTATAGAAGTTTCCTCTATGTGCTGTCATTTCTAAAAATTAACAGGCACATTAGATACATTCATTGCTCTCTGCTCTGTAACACTTTACCTGTTGGCGTTTTTTACATGACAGCCGCACAGACAGGTCTTTGGATGCAACTGAAAACATTTAACAGGGGGAATTGATGCTGTAAGCAGAGTCAGTGCTGCCAGATGGCAATATGGGAATGAAAAGCAGGTAGTAAATGCCTCAGGTCATGATTAAGCAGGCTACTGCATAAAGGGCACAGCATGCTGCATAGTGATATCAACAAATACCAGCCACCGGAGGAAGCATCAGTTTCTCCCCATCATGTTTGAGGTTAGAATTTGTAACCTGAATACATGTACCAAAAAACTCCTGCAAGCTAAAAGACCTGAAGAAACAGAAACATGCAATAAAGTATTGTGTGTAAACATGCCAGTAATCTCTACCTTTGACCAATGTGTTGATAGCTGCTAGATATCTACCTACAATGGCAAACTACAGCCGTCCACTCCAAAGACAAAGCTTGTATTTCTGATATCTTCACAAATCAAGAACCTATTTCAGTGGATGAATGACTGAGCCCAAATGCAAGAAGACAGATTCAGAAACAAATATAGCTTTCCTCAGGCGATAAATCATACAGGTCAGCTTAGGTTGACTTATATTCCAATTGGTGCCAAGAAAGAAATATGATGTTTTGCTCCCATTAAAAGAAGCTACTCTTGTAGAACAAGCAGCAATACTCAAGGGAAAATGGTTGGGCATTTTAATTAATACAGAAATCATAAATAATTACAAATACTTGTCTTTATCATTATAATGTATGTGATATCTTGCAAGTTTACGCACAAACCAATTTTACCATGAGTTTCCAGTCGACCAAAAAATAAATAAAAAAGCAACCTGCTGGTCTCCTCCCATTCATGCCCTCCCTGCCCACTCCAGCCCGCTGAGGAGGTGATCGGGTGCGTCTGTTTCCCGGAGATAAAGGCTCACCACATCCTCAGAGATGGGAGACGCTGGCACAGAGCTTGCTGGCAGTGTGCTCATGTAACAGACCCAGTCAGTGACACAGAGAGAGACACGATGTAGGGAGACAGATGAGAATTGGCCAAACGGGACGAATTAGACTAGACGGGCTAGGTAAGATGTCAGAAGGGTACAGTCTGGCCCCAGATAATATGTACTAATGGACAAAATTAGGGAATCAAGTATGACACTGTGGAATTGCTTCTACAATACCTTTATACAGAAAAGAATTTTGTGCCCACAACTTCACATTACAATTAAAGATCTATAATTTTACACACAGTATTGCCATCTGGGGCAGAATCAATGTAGCCCCGAGGGTACACCGAAGGGTAAACTTCTAAATCACCTTTTACTCTCTTTATATGTACTGTATATACAGTTGTATATAAGTTAACTACCCTGGCTTGCACTGGGCTGTCTTTCATGAACTGCACGTTTGCGATCTCCCCAGTATGGCTTAATGATATTTAGGTCAGGAGTCTAAGATGGTCAGTCCAGAACCTTCTCTTTATGCTGCTGTAGCCAATGACAGGTCGACTTGGCCTTGTGCTTGGGATTGCTGTCATGTTGAAACGTCCAAGTACGTCCCATGCACAACTTCCAAGCTGATATATGCAAATTTTCCTCCAGTATTTTCTAATAACATGCTGCATTGATATTTTCCGGTGCCTTTGTAGCTCACACATCCCCAAAACATCTGCAATCCACCTCCATGTTTCACAGCAGGACTGGTGTACCTTTCATCATGGGCCTTGTTGACTCCTCTTCAAATGTAATGTTGATGGTTGTGGCCAACTTAAATTTTGGTCTCATCACTCCAAATGACTGGCTCATGACGGGATGCTTTGTGCCATTTGCGTAGTAATGGCTTTCTTCTGGTGACTTGACCATGCAGCCCATTTTTCTTCAAGTGCCTCTTTATTGTGCATCTTGAAACAGCCACACCACTTTATTCCAGAGAGTCCTGTATTTCAGCTGAAGTTATTTGTGGGTTTTTTTTTGCATCTCGAATAAAAGTTGTGTTTTGTTGGTCTACCTGACTGTGTCATTTTCTTCATTAAAACTTCAACACTGCTAATCGTCATTTTCAATTCCTTGGATATAGTTTTAAATCCCTTTTCTGTTTTATACAGTTCAATTACCTTTTCCCGCAGATCCTTTGACAATTATTTTGCTTTCCACCTGACTCAGAATACAGAAACATCAGTGCAGCACTGGATGAGAGATGCAAGGGTCTGTCAGGAGCCCAGAAACTCACTGACCTTTTATACACACACACTGATTACACACAAACAGATCACAGGTGAGGATGGTTACCTTTATTAGCCATTCAAACCTGTTTGTGTCACTTGTGTGTATGTTATCAGACCAAAATCACCAGGCATTTGGGTAATTTCTGTTGTCATTATGATTAAAAAAAAAAATAAACACAGTTGTTTGACAATAAATGGCTTCACCCAACCACTAACTATGAGTGAAAAAAAAATTGTGTTATCATTTATACTCTCTAAATTGGCCAACAACTTGTTCCAGAATATGTAAACTTATTAGCACAACTGTATATTATATATTGAGTCCTGCAATGCTTGCTCAGTAACACAGCCTATTAACTTATGTAAACATCCCAGTGTAAATTCTTTATATCAATTTCCAACACTCATTTGTGGCAACAATACAGGCTGAAAGCAGAAAAAAGTTCAATTGTACTCTTGCATGTCTTATATCTTATAAAGCCAAGCTCAGTGTAAAAGACCTCTACAAGCACGTCCCTGTTTTCATTTTTATCAGATGAAGGTCATCCTATATGCTCTACCAGAGGGAATATCAATAGACCAACTCTAGCATTCAAAAAATAAAAAAAAATAAAAATCAATGCACTACAATAATTATTTATTTTGCTCCATTTTCTCTGACTCTCCCTTTTTCCTCTAATCGTAGCCTTTATAAATGTACTGACTGAAAAGTTTGGGGAGCAGGAGTCTGTGTGATCCACATGTAAAATATATCCTAATATTTGAGTAGAGTCTTATGCTGTTTTCAAATGAATTAAATATGAATACACTTAAGAATGATCAAAAAGTAGCACACAGTGGTGTAGGGGTTGTTGTCCTAAAGGGTGTGGGTTAGAGCCTCTGTATTGCCCCTAATGAATGACTGTGAGAGTGAATGGGTGTCGGTCAGTGTCTGTGCCTAAGTGTCAGCCCTGCACTGGCTATTGTCCAGGGTGTACCCCGCCCCAGGCCTAGTGTTGTTAATGGAATTAATCATTAGAAGTACGGGTGTCCCCGATTAAGAATTTTAGTGAAAGGAGAATTGTAAAGCTATGCCTATATATAAGCCTTGACTAATAGTCAGTCATGAATTGGCACGTGGTCTTACCCCCAATTTACACTGCATGCAGCTCCACCACGCACTCCGCGGCAAATACGTAATGTTGTTTTTCACCTAACAAATTTCCAAAGTTAAACAAAAATACACAGACAAACTTTCAATATTCAAAGATTTAAAGTGTCTGTTTACACAATTAAGCATTAAATGCATTACGTTCTGCAAAACCAAAGCTTTTTTGTGGCCAATATAACGAGGACAAACCTGTGAACAACAAAGCAATCTTAAACTAAACCTGTTTTCTCGTCCTTCCTCCAAACACTCGTTTTGGTCCTGCACATGTCTTTATCAACGGCTTTTATCATGCCATCTCGTACTTCTGGCGCACGCTCTTCTGAGCTGCTTAGGGCGCCGCAGCTAAAATGCATCCACTGGGCAATGGTCTGCGACATCGCACCGCAGCGGAGCGGAGCTGCATGCAGTGTAATTTGGAGGTTACCCTTCAAAGGGTGGGTTTTAATGTGAAAGACATTAAGGCACCCCCATATAGCAAAAATGACATGAACCTTGTTTCATAACACCTCCACAATGATTGGACTGTGAGATAGGTCAAATCAAGCTCCTCAAATCGAAGCATCACCTCTCCAACTATTTGGGGTCACTCCTAGTTAGAAGATGAAGCCGTTAATAAACACCTACTTAACTTTATACTGACTTCTTCCATTTATTATCTTTTATTATTATCTTATTCTTATTATTATCTTCATTTGACACATTACTTAAATATGTCTTCATATTAGCTTCTACATTACATTACAGAATTAATTGCAATATAATTATTAATTACTTACTTACTTATTACGCAAATCCAAAGTTCACCATGGGTCTCTCATACAGTTCTTACATAGCACAGTGCTATTGCTGAATGACGTTCTGTTTGTTAGTCGTATGTGACAGACACTAATATGAGGCCATGGAAACTTTAATTGTTTTAATTTTTCAAAATACTCATAATAACATTTACTTAAAATGTATTTTGGGCATGTGCAAAAGAGTTCCACAGTTAGTAGTTATCTTTAACTGCTTAAGTTGTTGTGTTTTTCAGGAGCCACCTTTTTTAGCTAATATTCAAAATAATTGTCTGATGTGTGATTATATTGTGAGCTCCTCAATCAGAAACCCTCCGTCTTATTGTGAAGACCTACTTTTCAGTTAGGTGTCTGGGTAATCTGATTATATGTGAAAACCAGTGTTGGGCACGTTACTTTAAAGTGATTAGTATAGTTGTTAGTTACTTATCTTAAATAGTGTCTGAGTTTGTAACTGCATTACATCATTAGAAAAGTAACCAATTACTAGGAAAAGTAACTATATTGTATTTATTACAAAAGAAAAAATAATATGCCAGATAACTTGGATGCCCCCAATATTAAGTTACATGAATGTAATAGACTCTAAATAGAATATATTATAATTAACTTATTATTATTATACCATCGTACACTAATCTAGAATATTTTGATGTTTTAGTGGGAAAATATGAGAGACACTTATACCTTTTATAATTCAACCAAATATTGGGGTGTTTTTTACTTAATAATTTGTATAGTATGTTCACATATATCACAAAATATATTCAATTCATCCATGTACTCCTTGTGGCTCCTATCGTTCACTTAAAAGCGTGGCTCTTTGAACAGGCTTGTTCGCGACTGACCCATCACTGTTGCAGGTACTATGGCTGAGAGAGAGCCTACTCAAAAACCACTTCAGTGAGCTCAATAATAGTAACACTGCATTTTATTTTCACTAACGGTAATGATGTTGCAACAGAGGAAACAGTAATTACTTGTTACTGAAAAAAGTAACGCTGTTAGAAACGCAATTTATTTATAACGTTAGTCCCATCACTTTTGAAAACACATGAGTGGCCTTGTTCCTAAAGAAAAGCTCATTTTAAAAATCTACATAAAATGGGCCTATAATTTATATGGCACTATTATTATTTTTACTCAGCATTTAGCTAAAGGTTACAAAGATGTCAGGGCAAACTGTCATTATTTACATCAACGGTTCCCACCAAATATATCTGCTTTGAAGCTCTTGGGAATATTTTCAAAATTGCGGTCCCTCGGTCACTCCCAAATCATCTTCACTTTGATGGTGTCAAGACCATAGAAAAGCGCCCATGGGACTATCTTCAATCAATTTCAAAGCAAGAGCTTTTCACTCTAGATAGAATCTGTGCTGAAAACTCAATGCACTTTTGAACATTTGGTAATGGGACTATACTTTTTGTCTATTATGAATTAGTCTATATATTTTTTCTTCCTACTGTGAATTTTTTAATCATTGAGAAAACTATTTTCTGATAAGCCCTCACATTCACAATCATCTGGACATGCTCCTGACTTAATCTAAAAAACTTGTATATAAACCTGTGCTTACTATTTTTACTCACAACCCCAAAGTCAAAATGAGATTCCCCTGACATCTTTTGGAGGACATGTATGAATGAGGGTAAAGTGAATCTGTAGTTCCCATTATGATCAACTGCTTATTTATATGATTAAGTTGGACATTTTTATGTAGTGGGCAGTTGAACAACCAAAAAATGAAAATTGCTGACATTTGCTGTAGGCCACATGTTTGAAGAGTGTACATAAAGTATGTGTGCTCTGCAGCTATATTATTAATACTGCAGAGTATTTTGGAACTGTTGTTAAATTAAAAAATGTTCCTAGAACTAATCAGTTCAAATCAAAGTGATTGCTCTTAGCAGAAAATTAATCTAATTTTCTGTCAAAGCAGCTGCCAGTTACTTAAGATCTGATCTCTTTCATTCTTCAATCAGTCTCCACCCACTCCTTCCCCCATGTTTACGCTCCATCTTAAGGCCTTGCTTAATTAAAATGGAAGGGGAAAGATTGGCGGTCACTACTTTAGTTCATATAAAACCTAACTTTTCACAGTAAAGTCAGGAGTCTAAGTCTTTATACTACTTTTTTTCAATAGGATATTAAGTAATTTTGTAGAATACATATAAAATTTCTACCGCTGTATATTCACCCCACATGTTCCAGCACAAGGCAGATATGTCCTCACTTTATTCCTTAATTGTACATTAAACAGTGTTTTCATGCCTGTATTTTTTTTATTAAAGTATGAGTCAAACCTGACACTATGAGTTAATATTTCATTTGTCAGTTCAAAATTTACATAATTTGTTGCTTCACCATCATGTCACTTGCACTGCTTTATTTTCCAATTATCACAGCAAGTGATTGTGAAAGCTTAAAAAGGGTTAAAAAAGGCTTAAAAACCTAAAACAAAAATCAAATTAAATGTTAGTAACGTACTAAAAAATCACCACATAATTCCTGCTGTTGGCAAAAAAAGCCCAATATGCAGCAAGAGCACCAACACAAATGAGTGGAATAATACAAACTATTAGAGGTTTAATGAATTTCCTATTTATTACGGCATGCCACTCTTTCAACTTCTTTGCACCTTTATTATTTATGCTGCTGACAATATTGAAAGCATTGTGTGTTCATTTATTTGCAACAGAAACATTAAAAAATGGTTTCATTCAATTGCAGCATAAGGCATGCTCTGCTTCCTCTGCTATGAAGTTCTCATACAAAAAACAACTGTGTTCAATGTTGGATGTCAAAAATGTAAGACAAGCAGATGTGTTCTTTTCAAGAAGAGGAGATATAATAAAAAAAAAAGTAAAATCCTTCTATAACATCCGTTCAGCCATTTCAGAAGATAGATAAGCGCCTGGTTCAATGGGATGACATATTTTTATTGATTCCTTGTACTGCTGGATGCGGACAGGGTCCATTAACTGGATACTTTTTTCCCAGGATGTTCGTTGTGTGGACCATTATTAAACTCCAGCGGCTGCACAAAAACCATATTAGCTAAAGAGAGATGACACACTCCTATATCCCAGCACAGTGAGAGCACAACCAAACAGGCTGCCATTGGAAGTCATTTGGTTAAACATTAAATAGGTTTCATAGTTTTTAATGAAGTCTCCACTGTAAATATGCCCATTTTAAGGAAAAACATCACATGGCAAATATTTCTCTGCATTCTCGATTTAAATATTTTTTTAAATAGGTTTGTACCATTACTCCAAGAAGTTTATATCTGTTGTAAAATAGGATTGAGGCTTCTGACAAAACAGTAAAGCTAATGAGATGATTTTAGTTGCATTATGTTAAGTTGCTTTTTACTATCAGTACAATTGCTTTATTTAGTAATTTTAATTTAATCACGATAAGTCTCATTTGTGGTTGGAATTGTACCAGTCACAGTAGGGAAAAGGGAAAGTCATTTTAAAATTCGGTAAACAAAAAAGAGAAATAAGGCAAAGAAGTTCAGTGGTTGTCACCTGAGGACTAAACCAATAGAATATTTAAGGTACATTACAGAAGTTTCAATGGCTCACATAACATTTTCTTTACTCATACATGCAACAGCCTGTTGTCCAGAATGAATGAATCTGAACTTGCACAGTTTCCTCTGTAAATCCTGCACAGTCAATTAAATGAGAAGGTTTTGGGATTGAAACTCCCATACTGCATGTGTGATTGTTTACCTGGTTCTCACTTCCTGATTTGCCGCCATAAGTAAACTAAGCAATTCTAGCTGCAAAGTCTTGTGAACACAAGGAAGAGACAGCCCTCCAGCGCACTTGATACCGGCACATTCTTCTTCGTTTGTCCGTGCTCGTACAAGTGTGCACAGTAAACACACTAGATGCAGGACCTCTAACGCCAGAGGTGGGACACTAAAAAAAAAAAACTCGGGATCTTCTGTAATGCACCTTTACAGTTAATGGGAGCAATGGGAGCAACTCTTATTCAAGACCCCCTTGTATGGGACCATGTGATACTGACAAAGCCAGTATGGCCTTTTTTCACAGAAACTAGCAGGCTTTTCATGAGAATGGTGCTAGATCTAAGGTTGCAGACTGTATTTTTTTTCAGTCAATGTCATATTCTGAAAAAAGGCAATATTTCAACTACCAGCCAATATGTGCAATGATCTATATATCCAGCAATCTTGCCAGCAGAGAGAAAAAGAGGAAGTGAAAAATCAATATTATCATGGCAGTATTGTGTTATCACAGCACATGTAGGGCCAAACTCTCCATCTTATGGTTTATTTTATTGCGGGGCATACACACAATGAATCTGCCTGCAGTAACTAATATGGTATTTTTCTCATTACAGGCTTTGTGATCACAAGACCGATGTGGGGGCTATGAGTGTAAAATGAAGAAAACAAATGCAAACCTTAGAAGCAGATAAGGAGGAACATATCGATAGCTTGAAGTTTTAATAAGACTAACTCCTGTGGCAACCTTCATGGATCTAAAAAATAATAGATGAAAAGAAAGAAAGAGATTTTCTTCTAACTTTTTACGTACGAGATACGTGTATTATTGTATGAGAGATGCATATTACATATATTTTTTTATTGTATTACACTGGACAAAACTTTACTTCTAATATATTTCTGTAATTATTGGTATAAAAATACCTCCCCACCCCAACACAAGGGCTGTATATACAGTATATGCTGACTTCTCACATTGTTTAACATTAAATGCAAAACAAAAGTGCATATGTCTAAACTGTGTAATGCAAAACACACAATGCATACATGTATATACCGTATATGCATTCACTCTGGGATTCTCCTTATCACCATGTGATGCTTGTACTTGTGATGCTTCATCATATTTAGTACTTACATTTAAAATGATCTTTAACCATTCACAATACTTTCCCTTCTCCAAACTCAAAAGAATGTCTCAATTGTTTTTTGTTTTTTAGATTGGTTGGATGTCTGTCCAAATCATAGATTGTAAATAAACATGGATTTACTCTGCCCATTGGTCCCCTGTTTACTGATATTGTCGTTTTGAAAGGGCAATAAAATGTCGGTTACACCCGGGCTAAGAGGCTAAGACCGTTTAAGAGGTTCCATGTTAGAGGCTTGGTCCAAATGTATCCCGTGACATGTGTTGACTGCATAAGTTTAGCACAAGATAATATTTTGGATGGTTGGCCAGGATAGGCTTTCATAGATAGACAGATAGTGATTGATTACTAGCAAACTTACTAAATTACTAGTAAACTAGCTAGCTTCTTCATGTAAAGACTTTTGGAATGCATTAAGTAACTATATAAAGTAACAGAACATCAGTATTGTAAAATATAACCCATGTTGTTGGAGCAACTAGTACAAGAAAAAAAAAACTTAAAAACATGTATTTTTGAAAGAATATACAGCTCTTTGGCTCATTTTACAGTCCTCTCCTAAAGGTTCTTCAAGTGTTGTGTGTCATAAACAATGAGCAATATTTGAGTAATAAGAAAGGGTGGCATAGAATAACCAAGGACTAGTGGCTGTGCATACTTGGCTCATTAATGTATTTCAGTATAGGAGAAAGCCCCTGGGAGCAGAATGTTTTAGAAATTCATGATTAATGAAACATTAATCATAAATTTTGTAGAGGAACAGGAAGAGTTGTCACTCTCTATTTGGGCCCATTAGGACTTAGATGGAAAGAGGAGACAGGCAAAGGGAATAGGAGCGTGTGCTGGAAGCAGATGATTCAGGCAGATGTCAAAGAAGAGGGGTGGGAGGATGGAAAATCTGAAGGCCGAATGAAAGTGATGGGAAAAAGAATATTTGCACTATTTAGCCCATGACGTAGAATAATTTAACCCTTTAAAAGCTGCTTAAGTAACATGGGCTACAGATGTTTAAGTGGACACTACAGCTACAGTAGCACTGATGCATGGAGTTGAGTGCGTCAGTGAATCATGTATTAAAGTAAAAGTTTAGATTTTTTAATTAAAAAACAGGAAATTAAAAGATTAAACAAATGAAAACCAAAACATCAGAAGTATAAAACATTGCTTAAAAAGTTGTCATAAAAGAGTAGCGTGTGGCAGCGGTTAACACTATTAACTATTACATTTTATCTGATTGAAACATAACACTTTAAATATGCAGAAAAATAAAGTTATATTTCAAATTACCATCAATACCAAAGAAAATGCATTAGAAAAATGAGATGGCATGTATATAATTTACTATTGTTGACCAAATAAGATCACATCTCACATATTTCCAATCACCTGTACCAGTCACAGTACCAGTTGATCTTTGTGTCCTCAAATTCTCAGATTTGACCAGGTCTTGTGTTTGCAGTTATATAACATGTGTCTCCTGTTTTGTCTTAAGATAAAAACTTGGGTTCCTTGTAGGTATATTATATATATATCTTAATGTAAACCAACTCCAATTCCAGTGAACAGCATGTGTGACTTTAATTTGTGGTTCTGAGTTAGATTTTTGGCAAGGTGACCTAAATATCAGTGGTCCTAGCAGAATGCATATGCATTTGTTATGATAAAAATAGAATCCACACACAACAAACCTAACAACATGATCACCATCTGCTCAGACAGGACAGTCTGATTTGGCTTACATCTCAGCTAGACTGTTTATCTCATTGGTCTAGCTGAGATGTAAGCCAAATCTTCTGTTAACTTCCTGTTGCTTGTTCGTGCCAGTAACAAAAATTTGGGAGCCATTGTGAACAAGCTCTAAGCTATCAAAGTCTACCATTCACATATCAACATGCACTTATTAAATATAACACAAGCTGTTGAAAATATGCATTAAAAAATAAACTTACAGGACAAAATCCTTTCTGTCATCCGCTCTATAAAATTGATTTATTTTGGAACCCAGACTTTGCTCTGAAATATATCTTCCCATGAGTATGCAAATCATGAGGCTTATTTAACTACAATAGCACTTGTCAATATTTGTGCCAAGTACGACAATCCCCTCACGCTCCCAACTTAGTACTGAATGCTAAATGCCTGCAACTGAAGTGAGAGACAGCTAAAACAGGACACTTTTCAACAGTGATGCCTTTGAGGCAAACACTTCTGAGTAGAATAGATGACTAAGGAGTGAAGTGAAGGAATAAAATGAAATAAACACGGCAGCTGTCTCTGTTGTGAACTTTCTAGTGATTTTATAGCTTTTGGAACTTGAAGTGGCAGTAGCCTATCATTAAATAAATAGATATGTGTGAACATATAAATTATATTAAACTAAACGTTTAGTATATACCACGATTCAGTCTTAAAAAAATTATGTTGTTATTTCCAGCATTTTTATAACAACATTAAACAAATGCAATCTGACAGCGAGTGTTTATTAGTAATGTGTAATGTGCTCATTGTGTGTAAGTCATACAGTAAAGTACATGTACATATGCTGTTCTTTAGAAAGTTCTCTTAGAAATGTAAATAGATTGAACTAAACAAGTGTTTATGCGATGAGGTTACGACAGATATTGCCCTATTTATATTCATTTGTTCATTTTCTACCTCTTGGTCTTGTTAGAGGTTGCGGGTGAATGGAGCCTATCCCAGCAGCTTTGGGCCTTAAGCAGGGTACACCCTGGACAGAGGCCAGTTAGTCGCAGGCTGTTCATATTGTAAAAGAAAAATAACAAGGCCCTTCAATATAAAATAAACATAATAATACCATTGCCACATTATCCACTCAGCTGTTCTGTGACATTGAATGTCAAATAGCTACTATCGCTCTATAGTATATGTCTATTCACATAAACCATTCCAGTCTTTCTGCTGTAGTTCTGTCTATTTAGGTAATGGTTGCTTGAGAACAAAACTCTTTATCAGATTCCGAATCATTAACAGAATCAAATAATGAAACATTAATCAGTGGGTCATTCGAAGAATAGAGAGATACAGAACAAAAAATCCATTTTATTTTTGCCGTTCAAAATTCTAGGGCAGCTGTAAGACTAAGGACCATGTGCGTGAACCCACGCACAATCTCAGAATCACTCTATATTCTTAACATATGTGCAGTTTCACCCTGGAAATGTGTTGTTTAAGGCATGCATCTCATATCTAGTGTGAAATTCAAATCTGTAAAAGTAGTCCTGATCTTGTAAATGAAAATGGAATATGGTCTGATTCATTACTTTGCTCTTGCCAAGCACAGCAGTGGTGTAGGGTGAAAGCAAGCACATGCCAGGCAACAGCGCAGATGGAACTAAAGGTGATCTAATGGTCTTGGGCAGCAATCAAGAGGTGCAGAGTCTAGTGGTGGACCAGATGCAGGGCTGGTTGGTGGCATGTACTGGTGGAGAGATTTTTGCCTTTCTGTATTCCTGCCATCACTTGCCCTAGGGGGCGGGGTACAAAGGAGTACTGGGGCCAGCAGAGTCAAGTCATTTCCTCCCTTTTGCACCACTCCAGCCCTTTGGCATAGCTCGCATCTGACACTGATCCCACATCTGTCAGAGGTTAAAACCAGCCAAGCTTGTGATAGCAAACCTCTCAGACTCTTTGACCTACACTCCCAAATAGACATGTGGCCATCCCCATGAACCACACCATGCTAGGAGACATCAAAGACATGAGCAGATTATGGATTTTGCAAAGTCAAATTCATAATTTTCTTTTAAGAGGAGTGTAATTATTATTGATTATAAGTTGGCACTGATGCTAAAGACAAATATTTTGGTCAACTGTCTAGTGTTTGATCCAGGAAATAGTGTTTTCATCTTTTATTAGTTTAGTTTACTGCCTGATGTATGCCACTTATACACCCACTAGTGCCCCCTCTTCTATATTGTTGCTCTATCTCTCAAAGCAGAAACAATGTTGCAGGGATATTATAATCGTATTCAGCAGCCAGGGTTCATTTGCACAACAGCCCACAATGCCCGATCTGGCATTGATTTCTTTTGATTTATATGGAATGTGTTGTGTTAGGAGTACATGTTCACTGAGCCTGGTGCCCCTGTAGTCCTCTTTGTTTACATTGGCACTAATACAACCTCTGATGAAAGCAGGTCACGTAACACTATTTTATTTTTTTCTAACATACATACATGCATCTATACACCTATACTGTATTTATTCAACATACTGTTAGATATGAGTCTATATATTTGCCTTTCGTTTCAGACTTTATATATTGTATTAATTTATTTAAACAAGCATACAATACCATGTTAACATACAGTGTATCTGTATCTATAGTTTTTATTGTGGGCATTTTATGTAAGTATGTTTGAAAAAGGCATGAACAGAGAAGCTTTGCAAGAGATGGAGATGTAATGCGGGGCTGGTAAGAAGCAACACTCAGGCATTTTGTGTACATCAAAGGTAAGCTGTGGATCTCTGAAAACCTCTCCAAACCATTGTTTAGGTTTACTGAAGTTATATACACACTCCTTTACACATTGTATAAAAGGTTTTTGCTGCTTTTGAATGTACAGTCTAAAGCATATAGCCTTTTACTGTCATGAAGGAGGGTCAAAGAAATGGAACACATTTATCTTTAAACGGATTCATGCTAATACTGAGAGATGTTAAGAGACCTGTTACCAGCTGTGAGACTTTTTGCTGCTGGTTGAAATGGAAATATGTGTGAGCGACTGCACTCAACAGTATATTTGTGGGTCTTATGTTTATGAAACCAATAATGAAAGAAAAAGAACAATCTAATAAAGTGTTATCATGTGTTATCAAGTGATGCTGTTACCAGTTTGAGTTTGTTAGTTTAGTTTGCTTATTTATTTAATCCATCTCCAACTGCGGAATTTGCTTCCATCAGCTCTCGCTCCGCCATACCCCCACCTCCCCAAACCTTATTACATCCAACAAGCTGTTTACACAACAAGAACATTTCTATAATCTACATCACTGTGCACAAACCTCCGCCCATTTGGGTCTGGGAGTTGTTCATTGTTCACCAGGGGAGTTGAGTGTTGAAGTGAGCGGTACCCTTCATTAACTGGCTCTCTCCTCAGGGTCTGGGGGCAGCTGTCACGGATACTGCCCCCCCATCTCCACCACCCATTATTTAGACCAATCTCAGATTTTATTCCGTTTCCTTCTTCTCTTCCCAATTGACTCTGCTCACTTCCACATTTCTATATAAAAAAAATAAAAATCCTCCATGATTATAAAATGATAACACCTTTTGTTACTGCTTTATTGCCTTGTTTCAACATTTATTTTTCCTTTTCATTGTCCTTTGTCTTGGGCCTATTGTATGTTGTTTTGTTTGTGCTTTGTTTGTACTGTGTTCTATATTTTTGTTTAAGCACACTTGTCTTATTAAGACTTAATAAGACTCATGTTTTTCCTATTTCCTGTACTGCTTTGTTGTTTGTATCTTGGAGCTGTAAATTAGTAATGATTTCTTTATTTCTTTAACAAAAATAATTCTCCACCATTACTCTTCGTATCTAAAATCAGCTGCAAATTAAAACACCCATGCACTGAATACTGCCACTAGGCTTGACATTTGCAACTCCTCCTTATCTCCGCGGCACACACAACAGATAAAAGAAGGTATTAAATCCACTGTGTCTCACAATGTGAAAGCCAACCTAAAGGAAATTGTATGAACTCACTGCCACACCCTCCCAATTCTGTTTCTCCCTCCCTACTATCTTCAAAGCAGGAAAAGAACTCACAAGAACCGAGAGAAGGTCCCATGAGACACTCAAAGAATGGGATCCTGTGACTACCGCATGCTAATATTTCACAATTTAACCTTCTTGGATTGTAGTTGAAGGTGGATTAGAGCACATCGTTATTAGAAAGCAACTGGTTTTCAATTTAAATGCAAATCATTTTTTATTTTTCAATTATTAGGAGCGGCATAACTTTAGGTACAGAAGCAAAGGTAGATAGAAGTCAGAAATGCAATATGTTAAACCACATGTTAAGTATTCACTTACAGCTTGTGCTGCTTTATGAATTGAGATTCTTTGTGCTGGAGCGCTATAAAGGGACAAGGGCCTTGGAGAGCTACATTGTGCTCACCTTTTTTTATAACACTGAAAAGTTACATACTTTTGTTAAAACACTTAGCTTACAACAATATTTGCACCTGTTGCCAGATTTTATGTTTGGCAGTTTAAGTGGTTAAATGCCACTTAATGTTTATGTATAAAATAAAAATAATAATAAAACAATAATGATGTTTTAAGTTCATGATCGCTTAAATTCAATTATTGAATTACTGGAAAATGTGATTTTTGCGCAGAGAAAAATCATTTTTATTGGTACTACAGGTAATGCATGATACATGATAACAACTTGGCTTTATAATTAATGAACAACTAAAAATAACCTGTTAATGTAACTGATGTAATGTTTACCTTCCCATTAAAGCATAGCACACATTTGCTCCATTTCACTCCAATGACTCCAAGTGTCTTATCACAGATCAGGCTTAATACGCCGAATAATCTACTGCTGTCTCACGTCCATCAGCCTGCACAACTGCATCTAAGAGCATCTGTATACACCTTTTTGGTCACATACAGAACATTACTAAAGCCACTTGAATTATTCTTTGTATATGTAACTGACAAGTGTGTAGGGAAGCTGCATTGTTAGAAAATATTAGACAGTTTATTAAAATATTAGATTTAAATGCTGTTATAGTTCATTTTATAGTAGTATTCTGAGCTCCATTTTAACACACAATAACGTCAATGCTTCTTCGTTTATGCAAATACAAAGGAAGTGGCTGGCAGAGTGTTAAAGCGATGATTTGGAAGGTCTTAAATAGTGATAATGGAACAATAATTTTATCAGTCATTTTTTCTTCTTTTGGTCTGTTCACACTAGCCAACAAGACAAAGGGGGGCAGTGCAAATGAAGACAAGTGATCAAACACAGCCTGGTTCTGTCAATCAAAGTCATTTTACAATTGTTATAGACTAGGGCATTGTATTAAACAATAGAGTCTCTCCTGCTGCCTTGAACATTCACATTCAGATAAGTCAAACTTAAGCAATAATTTATCTGCTAGATAAAACCTTGTGGGGGCTCATACCTTTTTAGTTGACCAAGTTGTAAACAACTATAAAGAGTGAAGACTCAAAAGTACTGTGTCTGACTAAACACTGAACAACTGTACAGATAAAGCTTTAAATTCAGGAAAAAAACAGGATCATTCATGTATCTACAGAACAGTGTGTGTGGTGCCATCATATAGGACACACATTTTTTTAGTTCTTCCAGAACTGCTACATGATTTTAACAATTCTGTGCCGGTCTGATTACAATGTCATAACACTGTGTCTTGGATATCTGGTTATGCAGCAACAGGGCACTGAAGAGCACTGAATGGGAAAGACGAGGACTCCTGTGACAAGCCTAGCAATTGAAGAAAGAGCTAAACAAAATTAGAGGGCACATAAAGTGTTTCTGACATGGGTGAATGAGTTTCCTCAGCAATTACATCAAGATAGCTTTTATTTCAACTGAAGCAAGGAAAAAATGTCTGTCAGCAAATTCAAGAATCTACAGCCTAAAGTAAATCTTGTGAGTATTTGAAGATATTTTAATGACCTGCCTTGTCCTTTACACAGTTCGCGATCTGATTATTAGCAGTGGAGGACAAGAGGCTAATTGAAGTGTCACTCACAAGACAAGGGTTTCCTTTCTCGTTTGGTGTGGAGCGAGAAAAATCATCTGTTAGAATAGGTCATAAGCATGTAAAATAAAGAGGTGGCGATTGATCATTTCCTGATTGTGCACTAAAATGAAACAGCAATACACACTACTGTGTTAGGTTAACGCACTGTTGCCAAGACTGTATTTACAGCATCTTGTTACAATTTTTCTTCATGTAATTAAATTTTTTTTTACTGAATTTTCTGAAATTGAAATTAACTGTGAACATACATACAGTCAACACAAGTGCATTTGAGGGCAGTTCCAGTGCAGCCTTTTCTTTTATAAAAGCATATAAATTTAAATCTCATTGGCAGAAGAAAAGCTTTAGTGGGAAGCTGTACAAACAAAAAGTAGATTTACTGGTAAAAAAATACATTAAGGTTTAACAAAAACACCATCTCTAACAGGATTATCTACACCTGCCAGATAAACCTTTGGCAGAGAAAAGCCTCTTTTCTGAAAATTATGATTAGCCACACCATCAGAAATCATCATCTTTGATAGAAGAAACGTAAGTTTAAAGGCAACACAGGCAACTAAACCCTGCAACAGTGTGAAATAGAAGTAGTATCTGTATGACGTTTAATATTAACTTTACTGTGTGGGCTGGTGGTGAAAGTAGAGGTTAGTGTAGACGAAACTTGTTTTATTGATATTAATTGTTTGTATTTGTGTAATTGGTATTGTATTTTATGTAGAGTACAGCCTAACCAGGGGCTAGTGTATAAGACTTTTAACACAGCAATGCTTTTTTAACAAAACACTTTTTTTTTCTGGTATATACATGTGTAATATTGAAGAAATGTTGGATCAGATGGTCTCATCAGAGATGTATCTGTAATGATCTAAAGTGTCTGGTGTTAATTGAACACATTGACTGAGAGCTGTTAACACGCCCACAAGTGGTTCAGCACCCCAGGAATCCCGCTGGAATGTGATTCAGGCACTATTGTTTTCCTGATCATTATTAGATACTAGCATTTAATTGAATGTGTACATGCAAAGTTAAATTACCCCTTATTTATAAAAAAAATGTGTGTTTCGGTTTTCTCTGCTTTAAATAGTAGGAAAAGCTTATGGATGTCCAGATGTAATGGCACTCTCTCCGTGGGGAATATTGCTAAAAAAAAACTCTACATTTCATTGCACTCTTGCACTATTTCCACCAATCCATCGTTTGGAATGCTCTTGTCATTAAAGTAGCAGCAAGGCTAATGCATCCAATGAAGCTGTCGAAGGTTGACCTTTCAGATGCGAAACAACATGCACCTGTTTCCCTATCGAGAAGGCAGCAGCTGCACTAATGCAAAGCTCTGTGACCCTTGACCAGCTTCCTCAAGGTGCGTAGTGCTGACAAGTGCTCTCTACCTAAATCAGCAAACAAATCTATAACGTGCATTTACATATGATGTAAAAGCAAACTTCCACGGACCAATGGAAATTAAATTTAAATCGCTAGTCAAATGAACCATAAACCAGACTGTTCAAAGTCAAATAATAAATTAAATTGTGATTCAACCATGTGTTTTCTAAAGAAATGTGTTATTCTTTTTGAAGTAATGTTGCACTTCTATAGGAATTTGTATGTGCATGTATTGTGCATGTATGTATTAGTATTATTATTATTAATTCTATTTTTTTTTATTACATTTGAAGTTATTTTGATTTGGGTAATCATGCTCCTGATGGTAATATTATACAGTATTTAGTTTCATTGGACATCCATGGTTTGTTGTCATCCTCTGTTTTGAGCACCAGACATTAATTCTAACCCATTAACCACACATTGCAACAGATTATGCACACCTCCCCCATGATTTCCTTCAAGAGAGATGCAACCCTGTAAGTAAAGAGCAAAACTGAGGGATCAAATATTTGAAACCAGATAGCATCAGATGTCACGTGCACACACAATAGGAGCCAATACATTGTTTAAGATATCTAGTGTGGTTTCAGACTGAGCACTTTTAATTAGTGCTGATAGCAACTCTTCTGAGAAACCATACTCAGAGGACTGTTGGAAGATAATCTGAAGAGGACAAAAAATAGCTAATGCTAAATCTCAGTTGTCTTTTCAATTATAAATACAGTACAGAATAATATTATGTCTGTGTCTATCCAAAAAGTGTGTTATTCCTACAAAGTAATTGCAAAAAAATGAGGCGTTGACAGTTTTTCAGTTTTCATTTCACACCCGGCCATATAATGTTTAATTCCTTTCATTTATTCCTCTGCTCTGGCCATTTACAGAGTTGATTGAAATGAGAATCTGATGAACAGAGGTTCAGAGAGATAACATCTCTGGGGGATGACTGACAAAGATTGAGTGGATGTCCTTCCTTGAAAGACAACTGGGTGATTTGCTAATTTCAAAATACAAATTGATGGTAACACACTTACACACTAGAAAGCACACATTTCTATAGACAGCAGTGTTGCAGAATTTTCAAAGTCTCGGTGGCAGATACTAAGGCCCATGAGAAATAAACTGATATGTCACTTTCTATTTAGCTCAAACACCAAGGGCCCGTCCATCACCTAAGAACCTGAGAATCCTTTTACAGTTTATCCTGTGTGGGAGATAGGGGTGACAACACATTGCATGGATGGTGCAAAACAAAAAGAACAGGAGGACCTTTATATGTTGTCTTTGAATCTATTTGTTTCAAACCTCACATCTCACCATAAACAATTTTCGGCCAAAAAAAAAAATCAGGTAGTGGAGGGTTAGGGTTACTCAATAAATAAATTCAGTGTAAATTCCTGTAGAGATAAAATTAACAGCTAATTAATAGCTGCCAAGTCAATTATGATAATCATGAGACAATGGTAAGTAAAAAATATTCCTCTGTGATTTTGCGGACGGACCAATCACAAGCCGTGTGTCTGCAGAAGGGTGTGGTTTGCTGGCCTCGTCATCCACAAGTAACTCGACTCGTGCAGCTAGTCCAAAACATTCAACAAGGCGGACGCTGCCACTAAGAGGCCATTAATTTCTGCTCTCTCCTCAGATTTAAATAACCAGCAAAGAATAAAAACGATAAAACCGTTCTGGTGTCCGCTCTACTGCTGGCCATGTTAACTAGCGCCGCTCACGTGACTTCCTTGTTGACAAGTGGCTGCGTGGTTTTGTCTTTTTTTGCATCACGTCCGGTGTTTTTCTGATTGGTTAACAGTTCGCTCATAAACCACGCCCTTGAAATTGAATGCTAGACTAATTTCTTTGTATAGAATAGGAAAAGAGGTAGCAGACACATCATACCTTTGGAATCTCCAGTTGTAAACGTTTACATTAAGAGTAAAGGGCTTGAATGAAGACAAATGTTTAGGTTGTAGGTTGCTTCTGGTGTCAGTTGCCTCTTTAAGTTTCACAGTTTCTCTTCAGTGTGAGTACACTTCACTTACACAGAATACAGCAATAGTGAATGTATGGGTAAAGTTAGCCCATTTGTGAAACATTCAATTTGTATTGTGTTTGTTTAACCCTTCTAGTAGGAAAGTTTAATGTACTTTTTCCTCTAAATCAACTAGTTTACAACATCTACCCTTAAGGATGCTTTAAACATGTAGACCCTATTGTGAATACTTTCCTAAATGCTAAATTGTGTTTTTTCAGGCATAATAAAATCTGTTATCTTTTGTTTTTTGGCGGCAGTGGGGATGTTTTGAGTGAAGCTGTCAGTTGCACTGATGAAAAGACCACCTGTCACCCACTGGTCTTTTGATTGAATTAAGGGGTCAAAAGGATGGATTAGATTAATATGAAGTACACTGCTTCTGTTATTATCAGGGGCACTAGAAAAAAAAACATTCTGCCAGACCACATTCAGTATTAATGTCACTACTGCAAAAATACAACCAAAAAGAAAAGGGTTTATTTATTTGATTACTTTGGAACTGCAAATGGTGTTTTTATAGGAGCATTAGTCCTCATTTAAAAGTTTTTTTATTTGATTTAGAGCACTTTATAAAGCACTGACCTTACTCTGGCTCGGAACGTAAGAGAACAAGGAAAAGCCCCCTTTTAAATATTTACCAGTCCTAACCTGTTAGTGCATTTGGACATTTTATGACATCCTGCATCACGGCTCTCATTCCTATTCATTCCTTATTGATACTAATGAATACTAAGGCTTTGGTCTTGAATACTAATGAGCTTTTTTCAGAGCAAGCTGCTGAGAGATTAGAAAATTCAGTGGTTTCTTAAGAATCTAAAAAAGAAAAAAGAAGGCAGGGGTCGAGCAGGAGAAGGGAGGGGTGAAAGTTTTGTTTTGTGTTTGTCTGTTATTTGTGCCCCCCTATTCTCATTCTAATTGGAAGTTCACCCCATTTTCTCCCCTGGCACCCCCGGTTCCCAGAGTGAAGACTACAGCCTCCCAGGCTCACAGTCAGTCACAGCCACCCAGACAGTCAGCCAAAGAGATGGAGAGAGGGAGGGAGGAGTCTGTGCCCTGAGTGTGTGTCTGCTCTGTGAGTGGTGGAGCATGAGAGAGAGAGCCAAAGAGGAGGAGGAGGAGGGAAGGGGGTGAGGCTGAGAATGGATGGTCGACGAGAAGCGGTGCGAGCGAGAGAGAAGCATGTGAATGCTCAGAGTCGGCAGCACGGACTCAAAGTCTACGCGTCAACAAGAGAGCGCGAGAGGCACAGCTGACCACCGGCAACTCCAAAGACTGACACTACGCAAGACACAAGACAAGGACTGAAGACCGACTATAGCAGCTTTACACTAGTAGAAGAGGACAACACTGAGGGACTGTAGCCTCTGTCCCTTCCAGCAGCACAGAGACGCACTGTCTCATCTCCTGCCTGCCAACTTCAATTTCACACTCGCCCACTGTTTTCTCTAGGTTGTGCCCCGTCTGCACCCCAGCCATGCTCCCCTGGGTCCTTTTGCTGCTGTGGATCTCTGGACATGGTAAGTTTTCCACATTAACTTGTTCATTCATCCTGTCTTTGCTTGAGTTTGTGATCGGTATGTTGTTTGCTGGCTGGGAACTCTTGCATTTCATCTTTGGCTCTGTCTGTCTGAGCTGGTGCTTTCGCTGTTTTATTTATTTATAGGTTTATCACCTGTTTATAAAATAATGCTCCTTGTATTTTATTAACTGCGATGACAAAATGTGGAAAAAGAAAGTATGAGTAACTGTCAAGAGCTGTCCCAGATGGAATGAGTCGTTGTGTTACACTGTCACTGCTTTGTTTCAGACATGTTAAATACTTTTTACATTCCTGTCACACACTGAGGCGCGGAAACAAAGCCCACTAAACCCAGACCAGTTCAGTCAAGCGTTCACTCCAGAGTCACATTGTTTTTAACTAATTGCCATTTTCATGTGTGTCTTATTAAAATAACAAATTTTAAAGTTAATAGGGATTTGCTTTGGACGGCATGACCTTGGTCCTTTGGACAACGTCCTGTTACTTTTTATTTAAGAGTTTATTTGTGGACAGAATAAAGATGTATTAGCTGCTTCCTTAGGTTACCATCAGGTGGTTGTCTTTGGAAAACAGAAAGTGAGTAAAGCAGTCTATGTTGTTGGTTGTGGACAGAGAGTTCATTCAGGCAGAGGATATTTGTCAGTGCTGAGCACATTTGCGAACACACAATAAGCACCCTGCTTTATGCTTCTCAGGGTCAGGGTCACAGACACGCTGGCTTTACTAAGTTTGACCCTGTCATTCTTCACTAAAGTCTAAAGAAGGGTCTGACTGAATAAATGTGGATGTGCATTTATTTTTATTTATGTGAGTTCTGATGTTTCCCATTTTGCAAGAGTTTGCAACATTAACTGAAAAGTAAAAAAAGCAAAATTACTTAATTCATACATTAAATTAGTTGGAAGGTTTTGGAGAAAAAGACAATTCAAACATTGAAGAAAAGCAATGTTGACAAACAAAGATAACCAAATAATTTGCAAGGATTCAGCTGTTTCTTGTGTCGACTTGCACTAAAATGTATAAATGAGAAAGATGGCCATAGAGTTTGCCTGTTTCAAGGACAATTTTCGTCTTGATGATCTGTTTTTAATGGCCAGTTGAATGATTTTATGTTTTTCGTCTTCCATTTATCAAGTCTTTGAGTGTTTGGTTCTTATACCGTTTCAACATTTTGTAAAACATTGCATTGCACATACAACCTCAATGTTCACTATGTATTTAGCTGAGGTTATCTATAGAAGTACTACTCCTTTTTAACGTTTCACATTGTAGCTGGCAAGTATTTCAAGGCAAATGAGTCAGAATAGAATTTTAGCACAGTGTCTCTAAAATACAGCCACCTCAGCCAGGTAAACAGAGGATAACAACCTACCCTGTCTATGCATACCTCTAGGGAAAAAAGTGCTTCACCGTAGCTTACTGTTGTTGTACAAATTATGTCTCTGTTTATATTCTCTGCCGAAGTGGTGTCAGCAGAAAACTGCAGAAAACAATCTTGTTTTTATGAACACGGGACAGAGGGGAGTTGGTCATTGCACTTGTAGACTAAGAACATGGAAACAAATAAAATAAATAAAAACTAAAATAAGCAAGTGAAGAGAAAAGCAAGATGAGTCACTTTTTCTCAGCCACTGGATAGTTAAAAAAAAGGTACTCCAAGACTGAGTAAAAAAGGGAGTTGAATTTAACACTAAGTCCCACGCCATCCTAAATATTCTTTTACTGCATGTAGGGCACCTTTTCTTTGGCTGTCAACTCTGCTGCCAATGACAGATGACACAGCATCAGCCAGAACAATCTGGAAACAGTCTCCAGGAACACATTCACCTCAGGCCAAAGTTGTGCAGGACGTCGTCCATCTCCCACACACATCCTTTCCATTCCCCCTTTCATCTCATCTATAAAGTGTCCAACATTCTTCTCATTCTTCACTCTGCTTGTGGTCTTGTGATTTCACCTGCAACGGCACATTTTCCCTTCTTGAATAACGGTCCCTTCAGCACATCCTTTGCCCTCTCATCTCTTTCTTTCTGTTGTGAAATGCACTATGATTGAAAACTCTGGCCTGTGTGTAGCCGGTGTGTAGAGAGGGGTGAAATATGTGAGAGCACACTGTCCCTCTGGAGTGGTTTTAGAATAGACTTGTTCTGGATGTGCCAGACACTGAAGCAAATGTGCTGAGGAAACTCACACATTGTCAACGTAAAGTCCTGAGCATTCCCTCAACATCTTCCCTCTGCGTCTTGCTGTCTCCTTTCACTGTTTTCTCACTGAATAGAGCCATGTAAAATTAATTTGGAAACTCTTTCAGTCCTTTTTTTATTTTCTCCACTCTCCTATGGATATAAAACGGCAGCTTAATTCAGGTTTGCCCACTAGGGGCAGTGCTGCAGCACAAGAGTGAGTTCCAAATCGACTTAAAATCTCCTGCTCTTTCCCTCCCCCAGTGCCCCTCCATCACCCCCCACCCCCTCATATATCTCATGTCAGAACTCCTGAATTCACCACCCAGCCAGACTAAGCTGTTTCTTAGTCCTGGAAAGCATGTCTTAGTACCTCAACATCCCTTATTTCATTTACTGCTGTCTATGAACTGCTGTCAGATGTTTCTAAATCCGCTTTCATGGGCGGCAGGCTTTGATACATATTTCTCAACTGAAATATAATTAAATGTCTTTCCAATGTCATATTTGGATGTTTACATTTTTTTTTTTAGAGACAGAAATAATTCTTGCAACTCTGAGGAAAACAGATAGGAAGAAATATAGCCTATTACACTGCAAAGTATTGCTCAAAAAGACAATTTTCCTTCTCATTATTATTTGTACGTAACACACACAGATTATAACCTTAAGAACTTTAAAGTAATTACATGAAGTATCGCTTTTCTATCTCAAAACCAAACATATACATATTTCAGTGGTATGTTGTATTTTACAACGAGCCAAGAACAAAGAGAATGTGTTATGAGCAGCTCTCATTCAGTAACATGTCGTCTTTTATGATCAGCTTGCATAAGGCCGTCTCTGGATCATGTCACCCTGACACGGTGAGTGACAGATGATGTCACCCGTTCATGATGGGGCCCAGTGGCATGCAGTTTGTTTTCTTGTTTGTGCTGCATGTCCCATCAACGCTATCCAGATTAAGTCACCTCAGCTGCTGTGACCCCTGCTCATTTCTGTGCCAGGATAGATTAAGCCCACTGTAATCCCCTTGAGCTGGGCACCCTGTTGGATATTTATGATAATAAGTAAACATATGAATAAATAATCGGAGGCAGACTTTGGACAGCTGCAAGTCCTAATGTTTGGCAGGCTATTGTAGCGTTAAAAATGATGTTATTTCCAAGAATGTTCCAGAAATTTTTATATATTTCTTTTTCAATTGAAAGTGTTATTCAATTATTATTTAATAATAAATTGTATTATTTATTAATATTGTTATTGTGAATTCATTTTATAAATTTGGCATAACTAATATAAATGCTGACATTAGGGTTCACCCAGTGACTGCAGTTCTGTTGTAATCCTCATTCTGGTCTGACAGAATCCAGGTCAGCCAGAGAAGGGAGCGTGATTAGTTTGGCGCCTTCTTGGAAAACCAGGCAGTGCTCTGCTTTCTCTCAAGAAGCCCTTCCACCAGTCAACAAAATCAAGCTGTTTACCAAAGGCTTCATTATCCATCTAGAAACCAGCTCTATAGCACCAACAGTTTTCTTTAGCACTAACCAATCAACCCCTCGACCCCACTTCCCCCTGTCTCACGCACTCAGATACTCTGCTGCTGGATCTCATTCCCCGGGGTTGAATTTATCCAGATTGGAGCACTCAGCAAAAGGGCATTATCCCGGATTACATGTCTGTTGGGCGGCAGTGTTAAGTAATTCAACCAGATGCTGTTGTGATCACTGGGTCACCTGCAAAGTCAGTCTTAACAGCTGCACTTCTTCATTTCTTCTCATATCTTCATTTGACTCAGACGTTACACTTGATAGCCACAGACAGTCTGTTGGTCGATCTTTGAAAGAGTCCTATGTGTGGATGTTGAAAACAGAAGGTTGCCTTTAGAAACACTGCCAGGATTTTATTTGGTGACAGATTACAGGATGGATTAATGGCTTCTAAATTGCAGTCCAGTGCAAGGGAAACAACAGTCTATGTTTTTGCTCTTTAACGCAAAAAGGAAATGTTACACAGTAAGCACATTGATGAAACATTCTGGTATTTTTCTTTGACAGGGACAAAGCTTTGGCACAGCCGCTTTGAAAGAAAAAGAAATGTTGCTTTTTGTGAAGTAATTTTTCAGTTATTGAAGTATGTTCAACCCAAGTTCACACATAGAAATTCAAGACTTCCAACAAGGAATTTATGTTACCTTCCAAAACTATCAGTTTTTATAAAAAAAAAAACTACATGTTTTAGACACATTTTAAGATAAAAAATAAATAGATAGAAAATGACTAATGAAGATAAATAACTATGTAAGCAACATTTTATGGCTGCATTTAAGTTAAACAGTTTATGATAAATAAAAATACATTATAAACCACGCTGTATTTGATTGATGTGCAATTTAAAATGACTGTTTTGTGCTTTTTATTCTCCGCAGCAGAGCTAAATAGTTTGCAGTGCATTTGTGGAAATAAGGGCACTTATTTCCTTACATCTACTAAGAGGATGATGCATAGATGCAGAATGTTTTCTATGACCTACAGTATCTTGGGAGCTGTGACAGGCAAGCTCATTTATAAATCTTAATGTAAATTGAGTAGCCAGGCTCCAAAATATGCATTCCATTTTTCTTAAGAATTGTGGTGAGTAAATCACTTGCACTTTACGGCAGCCTATGCATGCAACATTTGTGAGGTAAATTTGTAAACAGTGAGGAAATGCATTGAAGCGATAGGAAGCAGCCTAAAAGATGCACGTGGTGCTTCAACTCAGGAGGCACTTGAGGAATTGGGCGGCTGATCTGATAATTACTTTTTACTGTTTGGCGGGAAGTTTCTGGGACAGCTCAATATTCCACCTGGATGAACTTTCCCTTCTCCCTCGTCTCCTGTTATTTATTCATCTGCTATTCTTACTTAATCCTGCCCCTCCTAACTCCTATGCCAAATGCTGTTAGATTATACTATTTCCATCCTCTGTGTGTGTTTGTTTTTTTGCGCTGCATGGAAGTATGTGCAGTCTCTGTGCATTTACTAGTGTATTACAACAATTACAGCTGCAAGCCTTGAATGGCAATATAAATGCTAATCAGCCTTTTAACTTGTGCAAGCAGATTCTGGGGCTTCTCACCTGTGGATACCACCACAATTGCTGTATATGTGTGGGAAACAGCAATTGCCAGAGATGGGTACAGTGCTGCAATTTGTAAGCAAATTGAGAGCCTGTGAAATGTGTCTAAGCTAAGGTTACTTTTAAGTTGATCCACTTTGAGCCACAGAACAGTGGCTTCAAGTCTGCATGCCTGGACTTCCATTAAGTTAGATATTATTAAAGAAATAAAAAGAAACTTAGAGATAGGCACTGTATACCAGTCCTGAGAGGCGTGGTCTGTTCAAAGGAAATTTGATCTGGCACATATACCAGAGTCCAGATGCTTTAGCTTTAACCTTTTCTTCAAGATGACCTGGATGACTGAGAAGCTTCACAGACATTTATTAAGCAAAGCCATAATAACTTTTATATACTAAACCTTTAGGATGAAGCTTATATAATGAGTTCCAATGTCCCCTAGCACCACACTATGTTGATGTGTTAAAGTTTTTGGCACCAGATACCAAGTGAGTCTTTGAGCCACCTGCTTGTCCTACTAAGACAATTAAGAAATTGTGTAGAAAGGGCCATTCACAACTATGGGTGCCCGAAACAGCCATTATACAACCCCTTACCCAACAAAAACTCTTTCAGTGCCACTAACTGTGGCACTGTGCCAACTTCTACCATTCCCGTCCTATCGAAATCCTAGAAAGCTTTGACACAAGCTGCTTGATTTGCATATTGATAGAAGCGCCAGAGAAGACTCAGGAATTTCTCTTGTCTTAGATTTAGAAGAATAAAGCCATTTGACACGAGCAGAATGCCATCCACTACATTGAAATTGTGAAGATACATATGCATTCATCACTAGTATTACCACCAAGCTTTCTGCCACTGTACAATAACCCCCGAGAACAAACACTAGTCCATAAATCTGTAAATAAGATTGGATTCTCAAACATTAATATATCATATGAAAATAGCAGTTTTGATTGTAAGAATCAGCTTCTGCTGTTTCTTTATGTGGTACTGCTGGGATTCACTCTGCCCACTTCAATATGCTATTTTTATATGCAATAATAATGTGGTGTCACAAGCAGGATCAGCTAAAGCAATCCTTATATACAAATATATCTCACCACTAGAGCAATGAGAAGGCAAATGCTGTTTCTTTCAACAAAATTAAGCTTAAATTAAAGTGAAAAAGAACAACTTTTGCACTTTGATTTTTATTTAATTTTATGAAGGCTGGTTTTGGCACTGAAAAAAAAAAGCAAATTTACATAGAAAAGTATAAATAATTTGCGATCCTTGTAATCTACTGGCAGGACCTTCAGTCTGACTGGGGTCTGTGCGGATTTACAGTGGTCATTGCTCCATCCCTTGGACACATTAGTGCAAGAAGTATTTCACTTTTTTCACATACCCACAGTTCAGTGCTAAGTAGAGGCCTGACTCTCAGTACTGGCGGGCCAACCCCAGTGTCAACTTTCATCCCTAACCTTTAAACCTGATTTAATCAAATCAAAACACCAATGTGCATTGAGACAACCTGAAGACAAACAGCTGGAAAAGGACCAGAAGGCCTTGGGGTGAACCAAAGGCAAGGCCATGCATTTCTTTCTATGTAACGTAGAGCACAGGGACATGGAAAATGCCTGCGGTGCACAATGATGAACAGACTCCGCATCAGAGATTGGATTAGAGTGGCATGAGCAAGAGCCCTAAAAGCCATGCACGGTTTACTGAAGCCTTATCTAAAGCAATATTGTTACTAGAGAAAAGTCTATATAATTATATATATGTGACAGCACCCTATGATAAATATCTTTCTTTGATTGTCATGCCATCTGCTTTTATGAGCTTTTATGAGCAAAAAGTCTCTGGCTGTTTACTGACTCCAGCACCTTGGTTACCATACAGGGCAGGTTTACTGCAATTTAGACTCCATTGCATCGCAGATGCCCAAGAGGCCTTTCGTAGATTACGATGTTTGCAGCTGAAAGGTCTTCCTAAAAGGATGGATTTGTACAATAAAAGATCAGCGTTATGTGAATATGAAAAAAAAAATAAAAATTATACAACAACGCACAATCTTTGGACCAGAACACATTCTTTCTACATCTATGTAAGTAATTATTGCATGGATTGCAAATATATATATATATATATATATATATATATATATATATATATATATATATATATATATATATATATATATATATATATATATATATGTATTCAAATTATTCAAAGCTCTTCAAGATTCAATTGCAAAAAATCTAATGCTGCTCAAAGACACCAACATATTGAGTTTAGTGTTAAAGACTTGGAGTCTACCTATAAACTTTTTTTTTTCTTCTGAAGGACTGTCATTAAAACAAAATCCCACACGAGTACACAGTTTGGCCCTTTGTAGTTGTTTACTCCAAGCACACTACATTTAGTTACTCCCCCTGTCCTCTCTGATCCTTTTGATCATCACCTCCATATTGGATATAAGACGGCAAATGAACAGCTCTGTGGTACAAGTGACTTTCAGAGTTCTATGACTCTTTGAAGGCTGCCAAACAAGTGTCTTTCATCTCAAAACCAGCAGCTGCTCCACACAAAGGAAGAACAGGACCAAATACGAGAGAAAGGTGGAATCCAGGGGTTGGAATGAAAGTGGGTAAACTTTTTTGAGTTTTATGTTTTGGTTAAATTCAACATCACAACCTGGCTTCACCAATATTTTCTTACACTTATGGTATAACCTGTTATTTTACATTTCCCCCATTCATTATTTACTGTTTGAATTAATATGAACTATATTGTTATTGTAATATGAGTTTTCTGTCGGACCTGGTCACAAAAAGGAAAAAAAAACGAAAAAAAAAAAAAACAAGATTCTGTTATCCTTGAATTAATAATAGAAAAGTAGCAGTGGTGTTCCCCCACTGAGACATGAACCAGATTTCAACCCAGGGCTCCCTTGAGGTGAAGGCCGCATCTCTTTGACAGGACATCTGGTCCCTGAGCTTGGACACCAGGGGGTCGATGTCGCCACCTTAATTGTAATGTCTCCTTCTTCCTCCCGGAAAAAAAAGTAGGCCAGCTTTCCATAAAAGGAGAAAAGCAAAGGGGGAGCAACTATTTCCTGGGCCACGTCGGCACGCCACATCATTTAAGTTGACAGCTCTAATAAATTACAGCAACAGATTGTGGTGAACAAACAAAGCTTATTGGAAAGATGGTGAAAATTAGCCAAGGGAGAAGAGCAGCACTTCATAAAATTAGTAGAATAATGAGCTTTTGAATGGATGTCAGGGACACATAAAACAAGCATTAACTAGGGGAAATGACATTTTAATTCTTATAGCAGTTCTCTGTTAAAGTACATAATGAGAGAATCTTTAACTTATCTTACTTATCTGATTCTTATCGTCATACTCTCTCTCTGGTATTACACCTTTCCCCTCCAGACAAGAAAGGTCTACCAATTGTTCTGCTTCACATGAGCCCTTTTCCATTCGTTCAGCCAGGCCTGCAAGCCTATGTTATTGAAATGCCCAGGCATGTGGAAGAGAACAACAAGAGGATGTTTGTCAGGTGGTATCAGGATGATATGTGTCGATCTTCAAAAAAAATCTGAAGAATTTTAAGAATCAAAATATAAAATGTATCTATGCTTAATTAGATAGTGAAGCATCTGAGCCCTAAGGGAAAGTCCTAAACCACACGCTCAAGTTTTCTCTAGCCCATCTTTGTTTGCAAGCTTGTGTTGGGACCATGCCAAGGTCAAGAGGAATGGTTGAATCCTATTTATTTTATAAAGAGGTCTAAAATAAGAATTTAAGAGGTTACAAACAACAAGACTCCTACAGAAACAAACTTATTACTCAACAACTCAACAATAATTGAACCAATAATGTGAATGGCGCAGGCTATATTCTGCATGGGAAGCTGTTTGAGTAGGCACTAAAAGTGGAACAGAGAGGACACTTTGGGGAGATAGGTGTGAGGCTTGGGGATACTGTACGTTTATGTACATTGTGTTCCTATTTCTGTCCTTTAATGCAGTATTTGTGATGTAGTGTGTACCTGCGTGTATCCTTGCATGCTAGGAGTAATGCATGTGCGTTATAAGCTTTGTCCTCTTTTTATTTGTGTACTGTTTATGTCTCCATAAGTGTACAAGTGTGAAATAACCATAAGGGGCAGCCAACAAAGAGCAGTACATTTTGAAGGGTGCCACAATGTGTTTGTCACAGAGAGCTAAACTTGAGAAGAAAGGGGAGTGTGCGGAGAGAAACTTTCCAGAGGCACCCAGAGACTGTCAGGCTGATTAAGTCACATGGCTGGCGTTAGAGTTGGAAAAATGAGCTAGAACATGCTAGAGGAGCATAGTATGTCAGGAAAAAAAAAGAAAGAATGAAATATTAACATGTTAGTTTTAACATGACTGCATGTGAACTTCCTTATACATGACCCTAGAGAACTCTGCCATGACACAATGTAGCAGCATGCATCCATTCATCCTCCCCACAGCGTTTTTACCCTCTGGTGACACAGCGCAGGTCAGGGGCATATTAAAGTTCACAAAATGAAACATGACAGGACAAGTCCAACATATGCCAGTGTGACAGTGAGGCAAATAGATGAATGACCATGTCATAAGAGAAACAATAAATAAGGAATCTGAACACTTATTATACTCAATTATTAAAGATTCTATTTTAAGTAACAACATATTTATTAAAGGTTAGCTAAATTTGTTTGATTTAAGATCTCTTAGAAATACACAAATAAATTCAAAAGCACAGTCCACTTTTACCTAATGACCAGTTTTTAAGCCACATATCCTGTTACTGGTATTATCGTAATCTTTCAAAAAAAAAAAAAAAAAAAACAGACCCCTACAAAAGAAAGGTAGACAAAAAGTCTGTCCACTATCATTTTATGTATTTTTTCAATTATTGATTACACAGAGCTTAGCCACTCTCACGTGCCCTAGTTCGTCTTAGTCCTTCTCTTCCTGAGTCATAATGCAGATTTGCTGGTATATAACAGAAGGGCAACATCATTAACAATATTGACAGCTACCCACACCAAAACTTTTGGCATGAAGTGCAAACAAGACAAGATACAGTATATTAAATTGCTTCCAGTTTTACCTTTACTGAAGCCAGGTACATGGTTGATATTACTCACTGCCTGGAAATTTAAAATAAGCCTGCTATCCCATCATTGTCCTCCCACGACTATCCACCCCCATACTGAAATTAACATCACTCATTTTGTCCTCCACAGGCTCTTCAGTCCCACTGCTAAGCCAAAGCACAATCTATGTACACTTGTAGTGTTTAACGCTAAATGCTTTAGTCCAAAAGTATAAAAAGACCCCCTGAGTTAAGAGTCATTTAGCCTACAAGCTCCTTTATCTGTTAGAGGTCTTAAATTGTATCCACTCCAGATTCTATACAAATTCTAATCTTTACTAATTGAGTAGAAGAGTAATTGATATTAATGGGTTCCAAACACCAATGTGAAAAATAATGTGTTATAATCAAGGTCCAACATCAGTAGAAAAGAGGACTTTGGTAAATTGTACTAAAAGGACATAAGTTGCACAGAAGTTGAAAGAACACATTTCTTAAAGGAGGAGGAGGACAACAGGAAGTTGTACACCTTTTCTATCCCAGATGCACCAAAGGGGCCAGAGTGCCTTTGATCAAGGGCAACTCTACCCTATGTTTATGACAATGAACTATCTGCAGCCTGCCCCAAGTGTATTGTGCCCCAACCTTCAAAGTACAACATGTTTCCTCCTCAACATCATCCTCTGGTTTGGCTTTTTATTTATTTTTTTATTGCTTTGTTGACTGGAGAGCTTGTGTTTGTTGAGATCAGTCAGCTGAACTAACAAAGCCTCACAGACTTGACTTGAACATCTAATTAGTAACTGTAGCATGCAATGCAAACTGAGAAACAAATAAGCATGAATTCAGATCTTTGTTTAATAAAAAATACACACATACTAATTTAGCATTTAAGGCAATGTAGGTAAATGTCAAAAGAAGTATGGCTTACGTACTGTCGTTGTGAGGGTTGAATTTGTAGAGAGATGTTCCTTTTCTCACTGAATTTCTCCGGGCCATCCTTCGTGTCCTCATTGTGACCTTTATGAACACTGTATCAGCAAGACAGGCACAAAGAGTAAGCCTTTCTGACTTAGACTGACCTGAGCGCAATGACTGGGTCACAGTCTGGGCCACTGGCACCAGCTGGGTCTCTATGCCACTTGCAAGATTTACTTGTATGGCAACTGTGTTATGGTCATACTTACTTGCTTTGTGTCTACTTAAGAATAATGCAACAGTCTTGGTTGTGGAAGATGTGTTAAATTAAAAATAAAATCTCATATACTGTATCTCTTTTATAAATTATTTTACTTTGTGTGTTAACAATTCTAAAATACATGTTGTAATGTGGTCTGGAAAAGACGTATAATCCCATTTGCAGCATTAGTGTACATGACATGTGGAAGTAATGGTAATCTGCCAACACAATACTACAGAATAATCATTCATGCAGAAATAAAAAATCAAAGGGACATCATAAATGTTAGAGGGCTCACATTTTGTCCAGCCGTTTAACAACAAGCAAACAAAAATATATCATTTGTAGTCAAAACATAAAAGGTAATACTGAGTGCTTTATGACTAATTAGATTGATCATGTCTGTTCTCTAATTTATATTCTGATGTTGACTACTGGAAATTATTTTCAATTTAAGATTCAAAGAGCATGTGAAAATAGTAAAAAAAACAAAAAAAAAAACAACTTTGCCACCTATACTGTGTTTCTATGTTTGATCTCACTGTCAGCTGGTCAATAAAACAATAAAACACAAGACTGTAATGAAAAGAATATGCCCACTGAGCCAGACATGGAGTTACAGAGCCAGTTCAGACTCTTTAATCCAGGCACCCCTCTTTCTTTTCGCTTCTCCTTGCAGAGTGCTCTGAACCTGCTGCGAAATTGAATTTTCCACCTCTGTGTGTTCGTGAACCAGCCAAGCACTGCATTGTCAGAGTACTCAATTAGCTCCCAAGGCGGAAGCCAAAATGTTTTCCAACAGCAAATGTATTCATCACAGGGCAAGCTCTCATTAGCATAACGCTTTTATTCCTATGGTACAGTTAGAGTGCCTTCCCAAGGTTGACAACAAAAATAGCAAACACAGCCTTTGGTTTAAGTATCTATGTCCCTTTATTGTACTTAAAGTGATAGTGTTGCCTGGAGTAGAGGGATGTTTAACCTCCTGCCTAGAAGGTCTCAATATCATTATTAAATAGCCTTCTGGGTGGATGTGGATCATTTGGTAACAATGAATTCATCTTTATAATACAAATAAGTGCATTAAGAGTCTGTGACATTTCTCAAACATTAAAATAAATGTTGAAGTGTTTATGGCCTTTAGTGTACAATTCCCTCTATAATACATCTATAATAGAGAAGCTTTTAGTCTTTAGTAGATTTTCTAAATCTGATCAACATCTACACAATGTGCTGACATTGAAACAGTTGGCTGAAACATTAGAAATAATCTGCACTGACAAGTCGCTAAACAATTCTCCGACAATGTGCCATTCAAGTCACACAGCTACACAAAATGTTCATCTTTTTTTTTTTTTCCAGCTGAACAACTAAAAAGCGGCAATCGCGAGACAAAAGCTCTCAGCAGAAGTGGCAACTGTCCTAAGTTGGAACCCATGCTGCAGATTTTGTTTGACTGAAGTGGTGCTTTGGCAGTAAAGCAGGCGATGTGGCACAGACAGCAACACAGTCAGGGGTCATGATCCCGCCTGCCATGTCCTATCCTGCCCGCTAACTCTCATTATTAAGGTGCCACTGAGTGCAAATATACAGCTCCTGTTTTTGTCAGATGCCCTTGGCCTTGTAGCCTTGTATATAGCCAAGGCATAGACACAAACACTGCGAGGCAATCATCAAATATGGATTTTGGTGATGGTTGTAGTAGGGGGTCTCAGTTTTACCCCATACTGGTGTAAATTATGGCACCAGGCTATTCACACAGGGAGCTTGTCACAAAGATTAAACCCAGATCAATCATTCATTTTCACACTGTAGTGTCACCCTGTCAATGTAATTAACACTTATAGCTACTTTTAGCGTCTGAGGATTTCCTACTTTTAAAATTATTACTTTTTTCATACATTTTTAAGATTTATTTGTATTTATTTTAGTATAAAGTATAGTGCATATTTATAGTATAGTGCATTTTTTTTTATAATTTTAGTTTATTAATTTAATGAATTAAAACAAAAAGAGAATTGTTTTATTGTTAAAGCATAATTCCAACAATTAGAGCTATTGTATATCCCTCGCTGTTAACAATCTGCAAAAGCAAAGAGTGAATTTGTGTAGGAATCTCTTTCTCGAGTGGCCATTTCTGTGTATTTTCAAGCTTTTGAATTAACTGAGGCTTTTAATAGAGCACTCAGATTAGTGCGCCCTCTATAAGGCAGAGACGCCACCAGGATTAACCTTGTTTTAAATGTGCCATGTGAGAAAGATTGGTTGACCTCTTACGACCTACACTTTGGACAAACCATTGCACTTGATAGAAACTGGCTGTTAATGGACTCTGCAGTGCCAAGAAACACCCTGATGACATATGCTCGTGTTTGAGATTAATATTGTTTGCCTTCCAACATTCCCCTCTTCCTATAGCTTCAGATTAATTTCCCTTTTTGGCAAGTCCTTTTGGCCCGTCTCTTGGCAGTCCTTATCAAAAAAATAAATAAAAAATAAATAAAAATAAAACATCAAAAAAACATGGAAGACAAACTCTAGAGTGACATATTTTCTGATGCATTGATCGTATCTGTCTTAGACAGTTAAGATAAAAATCTTGAATCTTATATTTTAATTTCAGTTTGCACACATTACTGCGATGATGCGTGCAAACTTTATTTTTCAAACAACAACTTGGAGACCTATGTATAACTCTGAAACCTCTTCATGTCCACAAAAAGCAATAGCTAACATTATTTAGTTCTACCCAAATGTCTCAAAACATAAACAATGTTGTTCCTTTTTGTTATTGAATAAACACAGGGCAATAACGCAATTCTTGTATTGACAGACAAAATCCAATAAGAAATTTCATGGTCCCATTCTGAGCTCAAACCTACCTACCTGACACAAAAGAAGAGCTTTGTATATCGGCCAAGCAGTCTTATAACTTATGACGGCAATAGATAAATGTAAATCATTAAAAATATATACAATTGTTCACTGTCAAAACAACGTTAAGCTAAACGATAACAGAGCATACCACAAAAGAAAAAATATAGCAATTGGGAAATGTCTGTGGATTATTGACCTTGGACGTTTGTGTACAACATAATTAATACCAGTTGCAAAAATTAAATAAGATATGTAATTTTTCTTACTTATTTCTGGAATGTCTATGTCTATTCGAGCGCCACAAATTGTGTAAAAGGTAACTTTAATCCTCCCCATTAATGGAGTCCATTGCCTTGGATTTGGGCATTTCTGTCTGAGATGAGCCGCACTGAAAATGAAATGGGATGATGAAGATCAGTGACAATAACAGCTGGATAATCGTGCCCAAATCACAGCCATCTGCTCTCAATCGCCACCACCACCGACACGCACTGCCATCAATCCCTCTCTACCAAATCCTTAAATCTCAACAATCTGTAGCACTCAGCTTAGGATGACCATTAATCCACCTAGCAAGTCCACATTACTGGACAGGAAGGTACAAAAACCCGTTTGTCTTTACAGATACCCCAGATTTTACCTTTTGATAATAGATAGTGATAATAGTCAAATGATAATAGTTTAATGGGTGCAGAATGTAACAGTTATAATAAATGTAATAACATTTCTGAGATATGTGAGGAAGAGGATTTGTACAGAAAATATACTATTACAAAGAAATGCTAAAAGGTGAGTTCAAGGACATGAAATACAGATTGTTTTACTGTTTAGTTCAACGGTATGAGGAATCTGGATTAATGAAATGCACTTTGACTTTTTTTTAAAGAACCCAATCAGCTGCAAACCTCAACTTGTTTATCTATCCTTAGATAGAATCCTTGTTAAAGATTGCTCTGACCATCTCAAAAAAGTCAGAAACCAATATTTTCTCTTTAACATTAATACAGTGCATACAGTTAATTCAAGGGTATACTCTTTTCAGTGAAAACATGTCTTCCAAAATACTGAATTCCATTAGTTTACACTACTTTCTATTGGGTATTGCTTGCATTTCATTCCGATTACAATACCCTTAAACGACTGGCTGCACATTATTCAATACATTTTGTAATAGGTAATACAGTTTTGTTGTTTGATGCCTATTTTTATCCAATATAAAAGACCATGCCCATAATTATCGTAAATTTGCTGAGTGCTGTCTTGTTAGGCACACAGCTTGAAGTTCAGCAGCACTAACTTAAGATGACAATCCAAGTTGCTTTGTATATTTAGTCAGTGTGCCCCAGAGTGTTAGCTGTGTCTTTTGATCACTGGGAGGTTTCAGTCAAAAATCTGTCATAAAGTGTACCCAAAAATACCATCTGCAGCATCTGCTCCATATGTAGTCTAAACAAACCGCAGCTGCCAACAACTGGGGTGGATTTGCCCTGGGAACACCCAAAAAGCTGCACAATATAATACTGATCTTAAAGCTGTGTTTTCTCTAAACTTTATTTGCTAATGTTAATAAAAACATTTTACTTGTTAAATAAAGTTAAACCATGATTCTAAGGTATTCCTTTGACGTTTGAGATGTGGTCAATCGGAAAAAAGGCAAATATAATAAATTTAGGAGATAAGTTGGAATTAATTGTTAGACACATCGATTTAATATTTATATTTATTGATTTTATTCAGTGCTAAAACTCTTGAGTATTTGAGTTTTCTTGTATGTTTGGAGAAACACCCACTCGAGTAATTCCAATGTCCACTGAGAGTTGAAGAGGATAGAAAGCTCTTCTAAGTCTTCTTTATATCGTTTCGTCTTTATATTTCCTTCTTACAGCAACAAGCCTTTTCAGTGGTCTACAGTGGAAGTGACCCCTTCACCAGTGTCTGTTCTCCTTTATCATTACCATGGGGTATGGAGCTGAGAAACTAATGTCACTTGACAGAAACTGGTGTGAGGTAGTATACTTATCTATATATGATGTGAAATGAAGGCATTCTCCCACAGTGCTGCGTTTGGGAGATCAAGGGTGGTGGTTTTTGTGGTGAGTAGTTATTAGTAGGGAGTATGTAGAGGGGGATGGAGTGATAGGGGTGTAATATAGTCTGAAACTGTCACACTGAAATGTATAATTGTGTAATGGCTCCATGAATGTTATCAGATTCTAAAGGACGCCTTCTGCAGAAATGCGATTATGGATAAAATCCTTGTATATCAAATTGAAAACACCATTATTACTTTTACACCAGTTTAGTCACATTTATTTGGTTGCAAAGGTCAGCAGAGGAAGTCCAGCAAATAAAAACACTGTCTCTATTTAATTCTGCTTCAGGCATCAAATAAGGAGACAGTAAATGGACCTGACCTTTTGAATGACAGTATGGTTCAATGGTAGATGTACTACACTGTATGAGGAGGGTTGTTCCACTTCATGATGGATAATTACAATTAGTTATGAGTCAATTACACAAGGTCACTGACTAAATCAATCTGCCTGCCATGCTATTGACTGAAAGGAAACTGCTCAGCATCGACAGACCTGTAATTTTTCTCATTATCTCACTCAGAATATGAACATACTGAAACTGCTATGAACACAGTTCTGTAAGGAGGCTGTAATATAAGGATTTTTTTTTCTCTCTGATTTGAAAACAAAAGCGTGCAGCACTGAAGATTGCATACCTCCCCATTGGCTGTTTACAAAACCCTAACTGATAAGAAAAATGACTTGGTAAATAACTAAGCGCCTGTCCTCTGGTGTGTGTGTGTGTGTGTGTGTGTGTGTGTGTGTGTGTGTGTGTGTTTGTGAGACGCTCATCTACTAAACTGCACTCAATTAACTGGGTGATTGTTTTCACCGGATTGGCTGTAGTGCTTACTGTGTCCCAAACCCAAGTGGATTTTGTGTCATTGTGGGTGTCTTTAAAATGTTTTTTAAAGACACCCACAAAAAGGTTGCATAGATTAGAGATAGCATTTTTTTTATTAAAATTAGATTTTAGATATTGTGAAATTGTGACACGCGGACAGTGACCTTATCTAAAAACTTTGTAGTAATATATTTATAAACTGTTTACTGAAATAGGTTGTGCTATGCTAATTTTATACAAATAACAAAACAAAACTCATAAATCTTAAAGGATTTTATGCAATGCGGTCTTATAAATGCATGAATTAATGCTAAAGATTATGAGCCGTTAACCTTTCATAATAATACTGAATAATACACTATGCAACCACCACAATCAAATACACACCTGATCACAATCTTAAGACCAGTTGAAAAATTGCAAGAATTTGCACTGTTGGACTTTAGCAAAAAATAAATGAGCAGGCAATTTAGTGATCAAAAGTTTAAAAGCCAAAATCTGTGCAAAAATGTGGTTTCAATGTAATTTTCTATCAGGTATTCACACTGTCATGACCTCCTGATGTCAAAGTCAGAAAAGCTTTCTGTTTTTGAATATGGTATGATTGTTGAGCTGCATAAGCAAGGCCACAGTGCACTATTTCTGCTGAGGTAGGACGCAGTAAGATCATCATCAGTCATTTGGAATTTCTTAAAAGTTTCTGAGCCTTATGGAACAAAAAAGTTAAGTGGTATACCCAAAGAAAATTCGCTGAGGCGGAGGACCCATTTGGCTGTCTGTCAAGACACGGAATGATCCTCAACACAAATTAAGGCCATTACTGGTGCTGACTCCAGCCCAATAACCATCAGACCAAAAATCTGATGGAAAGGGCTTAAAAAGGCCACATCTCCGCCGGCGTGGCTCAGTGGTAGAGCAGTCGTCCTATAACCGGAAGGTTGGCGGTTCGAATCCCACTCTGCCCTGTTCAAAAAACGTTGTTGTGTCCTTGGGCAAGACACTTAACCCCACTTGCCTCCAGTGTCCGTAGCACTGGTGTATGAATGTGTGTAAAGGTAGAGGTGTGTTCGGTGGTGGTAGGAGAAGGTTGAGCGCCGTTTGTGTGGCAGCCCCCATCTCTGTCTGCCCCAGGAGTGAATGTGTGTGAATAGGGTGAGTGGAAGCACGATGTAAAGCACTTTGGGTGCCCGAGAAGGGTGCGGAAAAGCGCTATATAAATGCATGCCATTTACCATCTCCTGCAAAGCTGCAAAATTGCCTGTTTGGACTTTGCAAGAGAGCACCAAACATAAGACATTAAAAAGTGGAAGAAAGTTTTATTCTCTGTTGAGAATTTGTTTTACCTTACCGGCATGACAAGAAGATTCCATTTGAGATGTTTTCTGCGATGCACTGTGGTGGAGGCGCCATCATGATCTGGGGTGCTTTTTCCTTCAATGGAACAATGGAGCTTCAGGTCGTGCAAGGGCGTCAAATGGAGATGAGCAGACACCACTCATGATTAAGGTTTTGAGGGTTTTTCTGAGCTATGGTTTTAAACCTTTGATCAGCTGATGAACCAGATTCAACAGTGCAAAATGCAAATTCTTGCAGTTTTACTAGTCTTAAGATTCTGAACAGGTGTGTATTACTTCAAATTACAGCTACTGCAGTTATCAAAGGTTATCACTGTGTAGCTCATTATGTACTAGAACATGTTTAACTTATTGTATTATGTTTAATGTATTGCAATGTAACATATAATAATAAAAATATAATATGAATTAAATTTTATTAATTCTTGCTTGAAAGACAGAGGTCTCACCCATCACTTTCCAATGTCGTATCCCAATTGGATATTTTAACAAGCAGTGCAGTAGAACAACCAAAATCAAACCACAGTTCTCTGCCGCACAGATTAATCTGAGGCACTCAGCATGAAATTAAGAATTGATTATTGTAAGATGTTTCTGCTTGGTTAAGTCGATTCAGTGGCATTTGCCAGAGTAACTTGACACACCATTCTGTCCCCCAGGCTCTGGCATTAATTCTGTTAAATCTGCAGCAGGTGACCTCTTTGTTTAAAGATTTACATTAGATAGATGTTGTTCAGTGTCCATGCCAATGAGAGCCCAAGAGCACTCAAAACGGGAACCACAGCTCTTTGTTGACATGACAGATGAAGAACAGATAAAGCAGCCATCTTGACACTTTTACCACGATTACAGTTGTGCCTCCGAAATTAACTATTTATTGTCTATTATATCACGGGCAATTAAGGGTCAAAAATAAGCAGCATCAATGTGGTGGCTTGTCAGTGATAGATATGACAGCTGTGTTCTCGCAGGTAAAATTATACCACAAAACTTTTGTTACTGATGAACTATGTTCCGCCTCTACTGCAATAGCTTTACTCCAGAATGTCTCTATAAAATGAATGGTTTTGCTGTGATTAATGCAAAGTACAGTTGTGCTCATAATTTTTGTGATTTTTCTGGCCATTTTTTAGAGAATATGAATGATAACAAAAAACTTTTTTTTTCACTCATAGTTAGTGGTTGAGTGAAGCAATTTATTGTCAAACAACTGTGTTTACACTTTTTAAACCATAATGACAAGAGAAACTACCCAAATTGCCAGTCTTTTGTGGTAGTTGTGAATGAGGCTCTTTATTTTCTCAGATGACCCATTCTTCTTGGCAAAAAATCTCCAGTTCATGTAAATTCTATGACTGTCTTGCATGAACTGAACATTTGAGATCTCCCCAGAGTGGCTCAATGACATTGAGGTCAAAAGACTGAGATGGACAAATTAGAACCTTCACTTTATGCCTCTGTAGCCAATGTGGATCGTTGTCATGTTGGAACATCCAAGTACGTCCCATGTGCAGCTACCGGGCTGATGAGTGCAAATATTTCTCCAGTATTTTCTGATAACATGCTGCATTCATCTTTGGAGTAGAGTCTCTTAGAAAGAATTAGTTTATACGCCATCAGTTCTATTTTAATTTATTGGGGCTAAATAAAATAGACACAGATTAAAATACCTCTGTATTCAATTTGACAGACACAAGTCATCAGAAATCAGAGGGTAACTGCTTTAGGACAGATGCAATTTGAAAAACATACAACCTATCAAAGAAAAATCCTGGCATAAAGCATTTCCCATTTTAGATAAACAGTTATGATTATTCTGGCATTGATGAATTCATCAACTGAGTCCTAGTTCAACTGGTGTTTTTATTATAACTCTTTTTCAATGCAGAACAATGGAAGAGAAAAAATATTAGAGCCTACAGTGTTTGTGACATGATGATTTTTTTACCACTCAAAGTTTTTTTTACAGGTAACACAAGTTATCACTTTCTTCACCTTTTTCCTTTAACTTGTGTCCAGCAGGAAAAAAAAGGAAATAAAAATGCTGGCACTTTGGGCTATGTGTAAGCTATGGCTTGCAGGATTCAAGGCAGATTCAACCCACAACTCTCTTTTGTTCCTTCCATTTTTTAAGGTGCATAGTGGGTGGTGGGTTCCCAGAGGAGACTCAGATAATCAATAGCAGCTACAAGTGGGTAGCTGGTTGTTGCTTTGTCGACTCTATGCTGTCTTTTAGCGCCACATGATGTAAACCTCTACTGATCCCTTTTTATCCATTCCCTGTCTGAATGCCCTTTTATTTTTTTATTTTTCTGCATTGCCCATTCTTGCATCTATTTCAGTGGTGCCCTGTTTTCCTCTCCTGTGGCTTCTTAGGTGTGCACTACTCTTACAAGAAGAATACATTTAAGTGGAACTTTGCCTGTAGCCAAATGACCACATGCTCACACTTACGTCCTGATATAATAATTCTAACATAGATGCTTGTCTGATATTTGTCAGCTTAGGGGCTGTGTGCTCTTATGGGGTTCTGTCTGTCACTTAGTGTGACAGCGGTGCATACTTATTTGCCTTTCTATTTTGAGGCTTGATTGGCAGCCCGGCAGCCTTGACATTCTTGCAAGCATTGTGGAGCCTGTTATTATGCATACATTAACATTCTGATAAACACATGGTTGGCCATTGAGGAAATAATTACATGCCATCACTCTTCTGTCTGGAAAGGGGGTGCTTTGTTTTGTGTGTGTATATGTGCACACATTTCTTTCAAAAGTAGCATCCTATAAATATGATCTCTGTTCCGTTTGTTCCATTCTAGACATATATAGACCCATAGACTCTAGTGGGTCTGATATTTAGTGGGATAACTCTCCAGAAGATACTGGACTATGGGATAAAAAAGCTGTGGTTGGTACTCACAAAGGTCTAAAGCCAAATGACTACATTAAGACCTAATGCTTCACAAATGAATCACAGATTAACTACAGACTCTATAGAGACAGGAAAACTATGTATAGTATTTGAATTTTGCTGTCTGGATTTTATCTGTGACTGTTTAAATGTTTGAGAACTTTTATGAAAACACACATTGCATGGTTTCGGCATTAATATAACAAAACTCTCTGATGCAATATTTTCTTCTGAGAATACAGTTTAATCATACACTCTTATACACTTATCAGAAGTTTCAAAGCTTCCATTAATATGACAATTTTTTGTACATCTAACTTTGTACATTACCTTGCCAGGGCAAAGAAGTCCCATTGGGCTAATTATAGTTTGGCAAGGAACATATTGACTTCCCAGAGGCTTTCAGTCACCACCTAAATCGAACTCTGTTTACAGCACAATGACACATAGTATCAATCAAGAGCCTGTATCTCCCCAACACCAGAGAACAGATTGATGGCTTATGGCAGTGAGTGATCATCAAAATGTCAGTAGGCAGTCCAGCCAAATCTGGGGAAAACTGATATTAAGTTCTGCATATAAGCAACATAAAGTTATTTTTTTATAATAACACAGCGATATATGTATTAGTCTCAATGACCAATAGACTCCCTTAGCTTGATCTGCAGCCCTGACAGTTTGCAAAATATACATGTGTCAGCAAATGGAGTATATGCAGCTCCCTGAGCACTCCTAAAATATCTTTATAAAATCATGAATCAAACAATAAAAAAGCAAAGAGTTGCAAGTCTGGCAGAAGCTGTCAGATAATGCTATAGTCAGCTAAGGCTTATTTAGAGTAAACTTTGGTTTTCTTGCACCTATTCCCATGTGTGATAGTTAGTGTATTTACATAGACCCTGGTACAGTGTGTGTGGAATGAGGGTGCGATCAAGACAAGTTGACCCTGCATTCGTATCACTGTGAAACATGCAGCACACTTGACTCTTCACTCGGCTCCTGTCTACAAGGAGAGCCCTCGCGAGGCCCCACTGGGAGGAAACTCCTTGGTTAAAGTGCAAATGGCAACATGAAGTATGTCAGGCTGACAAGAAGGGCTTGCTATGGGAATCTTGACAGTAAACTGCTGTCTACTAAGCAGACAATTTGGAGCAGTTTGACTCCCAATCTTCTTTTATCTTGTGGTATACCCATTGGTAAATCAAAGACTGCAAATGATATATCTCCTTTTGTACCTTGAACGAGGCTTAGGCACTCATGGGACCAACAGAGGTTATGGAAAAAATACGTAATTCTTGTGTGCCAACGGGGGCTGCCCGGCGCTTGAGTGGAAACCGAGTGGAAAAGTGAAAGCAATGTGATGTGATTGCCAGGCTCTCTTAACACATAGTCCTTGCGAGAGTGGGGCTTTCAATTATTCAACCCTTTTTTCTTTGTCCTTGAAGTGTACATAAGTCTTGTTTCATTCTCCATGTGTTAACAAGCAATGTCTGGCATGCTTTGGCAAGGATGTGGCTGTCACCACCATTTCTCTTCACTGTGTTTTTGGGAGGAGTGGATAAAAGGCTAAAGCAGAGCATTGTCTTCAGATACGGGTAAAAGCAGCTGCAGTGACAAATACATGTAAGTGCTTTTCTTAGGGTTCTGACTTTGTTCTTTTTATCAACAGTGTTTTCCATTATAACAGACAACTACTGCTGAGGTCATAACTGTAGTATTTAATATAAATGCTATAATTTATATCTATAATAAAAAATAATTAAAAATGGCAAAAGCAATTTTATATGCTCAAATCATGCCTTAAGTTACCTGATGTTAGGCCTTTTAATGTAAGTTTATATATACTGTACACAAAACACAGCTCATAACTACACCACATAAGCTTATGACCTGGATTTCAACATTGTCTCAAGACTGGGTCTTTAACGTGTGCCAGCCAGCACAGCTTGAGTGCTTATATTTAGACAAGACTGCCGTCTGCCCCAAAATTACTCCTGCTGTGCGACTCCCCTGGGATTCCTGTAAGCTCATCTATTGGTCCTTTCTTCAAAAAGGCAAAGGGTCTGTGACCTTTCTCTGCTGCCTGTGGTGGTTGTCCTTTGCATGGAACCATACCTTGACCTTTTCAGTCCTTTTAGATTCCAGCAGGTAATCAATTAGCTGCTACTTAGATTATCAGAGTCAAGGGAGAAAAAGACTGCAGAGCACAGCTTGTATGCAATATTGTTTTAATGATTTCTTTTCCTGCCTTGTCCCATGGGTATGTTGGGTGAACTGAAGTATGAACAATGTGCCTCTAACTTACTGTTTGTGTTTGGGGAGCAAGGATGTTGTTGTGATAGGATTTGTCCTTCAAGATTATGGAAGGGCAAGAGGAAAAATAAATGGATGTTTTCACACTGGCAACAAAAACACTGTTTTCCTTTAAAAAAATATATATAAAGTCAAAGAACATACTAAGTAAAGCTGTACCTTACACCAGTCCATTTATTTGGAAAAGCACAGTGGAGCACACTGAATAAATGTGGCTTGAGTGTTTCTTAATCTTGACAGTGTAATAACAATATAATTCAAAAATAACTTAATATGTGGTAATAAAGATTTCCCTCTGAGTATGGAAGAAGTATCTCAAAGCCTGTTTGATAGATTGCCGACCTTTAACCTGCAAAAGAGCTGTGTGCACCTTTGGGACAGCAAAGCAGATGCTCATGGCTGTCTCTTCCAGAGTGGGTGGGCTGGGTTAAGGATTTACTTGTGTTTGTACGAAAGAACGAAAGTTTTTGGCATGGATAATGTGTGTGTGCACTTAGTGTGGAGCTTGGAGTAGGCGGAAGCTCTTAGTCTGTCAGAAAGAGAGGGTAAAACAAACGCAATGCTCGAGTCAATTTAACATGACAGGTAAGTGGTAACTCAGGAGGAAAGTAACCTGTTGTTGTCTTAAATAATAGGAGTAACACAGGAAGCTTGTTCAGCCAAAAGCTTGTTGAGAAGCTGGACAACAGCAGAGGAGCTAAATATAAGTGCAAACATTTAAATGAGATTATAGACCTGTGTTAACTATTGATTAATGAGACATAATAATTCGAAACAAATGCCACATGAGCAAAATTCCCATTGGTCAAAAGTTATACAAAGCCTTGTTTCCAATGGGATGGTATGGTACGTGCTGGTTCCGACATCTTTCTTTTTTGGTTTCAGAGGAGGCTTTCGAGAGTTAAACACTAAAGTCAGGACAATAGAGAAGCAAACTTTTTAACATTAAATGGAAATGTTATTCAGATAAATTACACCTTTTGTTTCTGATGAACTCCAACAGAAAACATGCTACATGCTATGTTTTCACCGACAACAAATCTAGCTGGCAGCTAAGAGTGTATCCAAGTTTCAAAAAGTCTGCTTTAAATACATTTTATAGAGAGACACAACTCTAGGGGCATTTCAACAACGTCATTGTTTATGTAGCAGACTTCAGGAACCAGCACAATGGAAACGCGTGGGTCTTGAAGGGCTTTCCCGTACCAAGCCGTCCTGTACTCCTGCCGTACCCATAGAGGAATAAAGGCTATAAAAAATATTGAAGCAGAACTGCAAAATCATATTTGTTGTAGTGCAAACATTTGCAACAGTGATATGAGATGTGTGTAGGACTTCTCAGTCTCTACAGGCACACAGGCAACCATATGTGGTTATGTTAGGTGCGACTTCTCACAAAAAATAAAACCAAACCTTCAATTTTCTTTTTTAACGGAAACTTGCATTTGTTCCATTTGAATTCTTTTATTTGTGCTGTCAGTCACACACCTTCCATCTCACTTTTTCTAACCTCCCTTCTCTATCTCAAGGCTTCATTTCAAGAGTACATGCACCACTTTATCACATTGATGAATCTGGTGGGCTTCTCAAGGAGAGGCTGTCCGCCTTTAATGCAAAGACAAATGCCCCCTGTCCTCCCTTAGTCGCTTCTTATGTTTAAGGTGATGCACAAAGACAGGTTGATTAAAAGAAGGTTAAGAGATGCGCCGGGGCCGTCACTCAGCCATCATGACGGATTGGTGACAGACGGGTCAAGGGTGTTGCAGTCCACAGATGGTGCTAGAAGAATTGAAATGGTGCCTCAAGAACACATCTATAGTACACACACACATTTACAGACATCCACAGTGTCCTTTTGGTGCTCTCATAGTTCACACAGATTTACGACTGTTCACAAAGCTACGTCCTGGTCATGTGGTAATTTAGCCAGACATTCACTGGTGGGGGCAAAGTCACATGAAGATAAGACCCTTATTTAGTCAATTATTCAAATTTACTCTTATCTAATTTATGTAGCCTCAAGAATGGACCAATCAAAAATTACTGCCTAAAAGAGAAAATACTGGCAAGGATTTATAAAAAATTTAAGCATCTTTTGTTCGTTTAGCTAAGCACTATGACTGTTTTCTCAGGTGGTTTGTTTGACCTTGAACATAGTGGAGAAATGAAAAATAACCACAGTAAGAGTGAACAGGGGTGGGAGTGAGTCTCCCAGCAGCCGTTCATCCGTATCAGGACCAGAAATCCACACTGTCACTGCAGAATTACCGCTCTGACACTCACACACAGCTGTTGTATCTATGTGTGGTCATAGACAAAGACAAAAGGATCACAACTGTTTGATAAACTGACAGTTTTTTATTTTGTAGTCATTATATTTCTGAACAAATTATTCTCACTTGAATGAATGGAAAGAAAATGAATGCATATCTCAAGTAAATGTTTAAAGGTTTTTAAGGGTAAACACTTTTTAGCGCCAAAGTTTGTTGAAGATTCTTAAAAGAATACATTTCTCAATTGTTACATTCATAATAAAAGTATAATGGTGGTACTAACGGTTTAAAATGTGTCATTGCCTCTATATAGTCACAAACTTAGTGCATTCTTGAAAAGCAAATAAAAAATGAAAGGCATTGTACCTGGGCAGGCATGTGAACAAGTAGCCTATACAAGTAACAAGTACATTAACAGAAATTATATCTCCAGCCTCAAATATGCACTCTAGTGTGCATTTGAACTGCTGCAAAGGTCTACTTTTGCAAACCTCCATAAACCGGGCCCAAGAAGCAGTTTGTGAATTTCTGTGTATCAGAGAGTTTGTCTCTTCATTTTAAGTAGAAATAGGAAAACATGAAGTATTCCTTTATATATATTTTTTCAGCTCCCCACTGGCATCTTAGGCATGCTTATCTAATATTGCAGATGCACTGAGCTCATGGGACCTCATCAGAAAGGTTCTGCGAAGGCATACCTGCTGCCAGTGTACCATCATGCATCCTCTGTCCTCTTGAGATCCTTAACCTCGGCCCTCAAGGGTGAGGGAACAGGCACACCAATTACTTAAAGCAGAGAGCAAGAGCTAATGTCATATGTGGAGTAAAACTTGTCTTGCATAGGAAAGCCCCATAAGTTCAATTCGTTTTATTTTTTCTGACCTTTTTTTTTTTTTTTTAACTGAAGAGGAAACGGCACTGGTTACCTTTAAGAGAGAGCACTAGTGACAATGAATTGGGCAATATCTGCATCTGGTATTGATGTCTTGTTGGCTAATTTTGGATGCTGCTGTAGAAGAACAAAGTTATTATCAAGGCTTTAATCAAGATTCAATAGTGATGATATTTTGTGTCATACATCAAACATACAACTTGTTTCAGCCACAAGTTTAGCCAGGAAATTAGAAATGTGTTTTAAAATACGATAACGAGTTTTAATAACTATGTTTAATTTCTGAATTAGGTTGGCCTTCTATGCATATAACTCTTCATATGAACCCTCTTCATCCCTTCATCTGGCTGTGAGTTTCCATTTTTAATTATCACATCAAATAGTTTATGATATCGCAGCAGCAGGTTTAGTGGAGATAGGTAGTGTTTTTCCTTTATACTATTATCACTCTGGGAGCTGTTGTGTTGTGAGTACATCTGTAAAATCTCCCTTCCCTTTATCTGGAAACTGCAGGTATTGAGTTCATGCAGTATGTCAGCACAGGATAGAGTCTACTAATGCTCGGGGTAACAACAATGTGTTGACTGTAATTATCCAGTGTTTGTGCACAACATGTCTGCTCTCAACTCTACTAACAGCTTCTGTGGTGCAATACATGGCAATTTAGTAGCAAAACTTTTTTTAAACTGTCTGAAAATGATCATACGTTTTTGATTCTTTCAAAAAAAAAAAAAAAAAAAAAAAACATTGCACATATACAGTGCTTTTGGTCTAACAATGTCCACTTATATTCTGTATTCTACCCAATAATAATAAAATATTGCTATTAGAAGGCTCAAAGAATCATCCAACGTCTTGGATACTCGTATGAAGCTTCACATTTGCATGGAGTGGTTGTGTGTTAAAAGCAAGAAGGAGACATTTGTACTAAGTGCAAATGAGTCAATGCTAGAGCTGCTTTCCAGCCTTCAGAAATGTGATTAGAACTGATTGTATAGAGGTCTACAGTTGAAACATTTACATTAATAATTGTGTTACTCTTCTCAATAAGCACTTGTGATTTATATAAATGCAAGGTAATTCATTTCCAGACATATGCTTGATTTAATTTTATAGATTTGATGGTCTGGTAGAATAAACCAAATTCATTGTAGAACACTGTAGAACTATATATTAATTCAGACGCTTAAGCCCAGTTCATTTTGGTGCGAATGATTTGTTTCAACTTATGGGTTACATGATTCAACAACCTTTTGTCCCTGGCATGCATGTTTCTATCCCAATATTTACTTCAAGATGGAGTTTGAAACACTCCAGGGAATAAGAAATCCAGTTGCCATAAAGCCCTCGGAGGGTGGACAGTAGTGGAGTTTGAATCTGCAGAAGGAGAAGCTTAATGGAAGCTAGGGACGGGGGAGTGGGAAAGAGGGAAAGCTGTACTTGAGATAGGGCCAAGGAGGAGTTGTCAGCTTTGATTTATTAAGTGCAGCTCCTGCTCTGACTGCTGGTAACTTGTCAGTTCCCACATAATGGATGGGGCTCACAGCTCACTGCTCTGTGATTGGCTTTTTTTTAGCCAAACACTGTCCGTTGGGTCTCTCATCCATCGCTATCTTGCTCTTATTTCTAATTAATTTGTTATTCACAACCTACTACTTTTCCTGTTTGCCCAAGTACAAAGGATGCAGCATGTTGCGCTTCCCATTTCATCTCTACATATTCCTCATTCAGTATTCTCACTTGTGTTTGACCATGTTCCCTGTAGTGTCAAAGTTGGTGAATGACTTCTTACCCTATCCCATTCTTTAACATGGTGTTGGTCTGTAGCAACGCTCATCATTCACTTCCTGGAGCTACCTGAAAGGCTTTTCTTCAAAATAAGAGGGTGACAAGATTTGTTGAAAGCTATCCTGACCTCTTTGTCAACTCATATCATTACTAGACAAGATGACACGTGTGCTGCTTTTCAGAGGTCTCTAGAAATTTATTGTCAATATTTTTTTTTTTTTTTCATTTAGTCCCTCTACATTTTCAAACATAAATGCTAAATTAAGGTTAAGCAAAGCTATGCATCATCAGCAAGTGATATCTGTGAATAATGGTGTTTGTCTTAAACAGTAAACAGTAGCTAAAGCTACAGAAAATGGTATGTTTGACAAAGTAACCCATAATAGGTGTAGTTTTAGCTTCCAGTACAATAAAAAAAGTCTATATCATCCCAAACACATCAAAAACAGGCCAAAAATTGAAGTAAGTTGCTGTGATATTTGTGCTATGACCCTCACACTGAGCATGGATCGAAGCTGCGCACACACACACATTTCTACACATAAACATCACACCCAGCATGAGCCTCGCTGCCCCGCGGTGGAGCCATCCACAGTGATCCTTCACATTGCCGTCGTCCATGATTAGCTTTGTTTTTGGACAGATGCAGTGTAGCGGGCCTGGAGGATCTAACGCTGTGTGTGCAGCTATTACTCAAAAAACATTTGTCACAACCCACTCTGATTTATTTATTAATTTTTTTTACTCCTTTACTTGCTTTTGTGTTGGAAAATCTGAGCACAAATTGTTTTCCTTCCAGCTTACCAATATGCATTTTATTGTATTTAACATAAAACAATTATTATCATTTTTAGTAGTTAGTTTTAAGGAGTTAGCCCAATTATCATTTTTGGCTAACAGTGTGACAGTTTTTTTCAATTAGACTTTTGCAGTGCTAAGCATTAGCTGTTTAAGAGTCTTTTTTACTTTAGGATGACCAGATTAACACTGCACTTTCAAACAGTATAGCACTAAAAAGCTATACTGTTCCAATGTGAACAATAAAAAGGTTGTAGTCATACCCAAAAACCAACTAACGACTAACAGAGATTTTTGCCTATTGAGACCAACTCAAGACAAGCACAGAAACCTTTTAAAAGTAGTGCCAATGTTTAATTAGCTTCCCTTGTTACATATTCAGCTTTACTGTTCTGTCTAAGGGTGCTTCAATCAGGATTTCTGAGGCCAATCACTGATCACTGAATTATCGACCAATACTAATATCAACACCCAACAGATCATTTTTGTGATGAAAACGTGCTTTCCGTTCCCATAGGCCCAATGTATTTTGGTTTCACAGGGGTTGCCAATGAGACAATTTTCCCTCCAAATTTCCTGGGGACAAAAAAAATAAAAAATTTCACCGGGTTTGAATTTTTGTTCAAATAAAATTTACTTTTCATGGATATTCAATGGGTCAAATATGTGATCATTTTGCAGAAGAAAATTTATAATACTTAAAACTCAAGCAGTTGCAATAGTAATACTGAGAAATACCACTTATTACCGACAAAATGTATTCTTCATGCTCTTTTATTTGCATAAAACCAGAGCATACAGCATATTTCACCATTTAATGCTGTTTATTGTTCATGAATTAAAAAGCTGCCATACACTTCCTGTCACTCAGAACCTGTAATATACTTGATATGGAGTATGATTTCAGTTTGACAAGGTAAACAAATAGAGGTGTCATTATCCGACATCTGTAGACCTCGAGGGAGAGAGGTAGATTCCCTTTACAAGGCATAGTTATTGATTTGAATAACTCAACCATATACCTAATGGGGTGCGTCATTTGGCAGTACCCTGAGGCTTTAGCATCTATCTCATTGCTGTCAAAATGTGCCATGGGGGCGAGCGTTGTTATTTGTGTGATTTATGAAAAACTACACTGAATGGGCAGTTTGTCATTCAAGCATACAGGAATTTTAGAAAACTATATGAAACAAAAATAGAGAGGAAGTAGGAGGAATGGGAATTTGAAGCAGTGAAAGTTTAAGCCCGGATAATCAATATCTTTAATGGTGTCAGAGAAAAAGGGCAAGTTGAAAAGTAATAATTTTCAGATAGCCAGCCACTGAAACTATCCACATTACAATTTCTTTACTAAAAAAAATCTTATTTAAGTGGCATCTTTGCTTCTCTTGCTCCTAATGACTAATTTATTCATTTTTGTCTGTATGTGTGTGTTTTAAACCTGACTATCTTTTTGCACACACTTTTTGTGTAAAAGATTAAGATTACCAAGACCATTTGTATGCATGTAGGTCTATTTCATATGTGAAAAGTCAAAACATAAATTGCCAGTTTACACAACTTTGATTTTAGATTGAACCCTCATTGCATCAATCAGGGAAATAGGTGGGCCAAACTTGTATTCTTGCTGACATAATTGTTTTCCTTGAATTACCATAAATAGGGAAATTGTCTTTGAAACAATTTAGTTGAGTGGTAATGATTTCGTGACTTGTTTAAATGCATTAATGCTAAATGCATAGTTTTTCATATCAAACCCTTTGCAGGAATTGCCATTCAATCAGTTCCATTTGACATTTAGCCACTTACAGTCTATTACTAAGAACTCCTGGGGGGATAATATAAGTGCGTTGGATTCTCTGCGTACTGAAATCATCACACCCCTAACATTTAAGTTGGAATTCTGCATCACTGTCGTTAACTATAGCTGTACATTTCCTTTGGCACAATCTTTGCCCGGAGGCCAGCTGCAATCCAAGCCCATCTAGTTTGAACATCAAGGATCGAGTGATTAATGCTGAATGTGGCAGAGGATGTAGAGTTAAAATGATATTGCTGCAGCAAAATCTAGTGGGGGACACAGGTAATCATTTAGATACAATGTCCAAAAGAAATGAATATTGATCCCAAATCTTCCTTTTCAGTTCACAAATTGGGCTCTTGGTTAAATGCATCTTGTTACCGTATACTGCAGCATAAACAAATATAAAGATGTTTCTTCAAACTGCTATTCATTTCTTTGGACTTCAACCACCCATTCATTTACTTTGGTGCCCTACATTCAATGAGCACACTCCAACAGACTTACTTCACAGAAAATAACTTCTATTTAGTGGCTTTGAAGCAAGTTATCTTAAGGACCACTTGAAATACACAATTTGTCTGCTTTTAAAAAAATTACTTAATTTCCAAGTACTTGTTTCTCTCTTATATAAGACATTGAAAACACATTTTGTTTTTGCCTTGAACATTTTCCCTGATGTTCAGTTTGATCAATGTCATGATTATGACAAAAGCAAACACACATCTCCACTGGTCAATAATTTAATCAATAGTCCCATTCAATTTATAATTTTTTTGTACGTAGTAAATGTTCCATTTACATAAGCTGATGACACAGTATCTAGACCTGGATTAATCTACAGGGGGATAAGAGATTGCCCTATATGCTATCACTTGCTGCATGTCCTTGACTAGACTTTCTTCTCTTACTGATTGCCATATATTTTTCTCCAGCCACTTCTCTTTTTTATCGCAGTAATTCAGTCACATTTTCCCCATACAGTCAGCAACTATCAGCACCTGAGTGGTGCACAGCAAATCAGGTCCACGTCCTCCACAGTTTGTTTTTTGCAATGTTTCACTGTTATCTCAAATATTGTTAATCCAGTCTTGGAAATTTATCAGGAAATATTAAGAAAAGGAAAATCCTTCGCAGAAAATACCTGAAAGCAGACTCTGACCTGAGAGCAGCTGTGGGGCACAATTATAGTTATTGGGTTTGTTGTACCTACAATAAAATGGAATATTCACTTCATCACCAAATTTTCTCCTTTTTCTAAACTGCACATGATCATGTAGGTCACTTATTGTCCTCCAGATTGTAAATATTATATTTTAGATTTAAGTTTTGTGTAGCATTGACATTAGTAGCCTGTTTAAGAAACAATATAGGCTATATACCCTACTACATTTGATCTAGGAGACTGGATTGGTGAATAGTGAGAATTTAAGAACTACAATCCATGCTTGTCTTTTTTACTTCACACTTGTCTTCTTTGATCTTTTTCTCATCTTGTCCTTTTCCTGCTCTCTTATTTGCCAACCTTCATTTATCTCAACAATCCAATAATTTATACTTTGAAGCAACTGGGCCAAAAGAGGCAGTGAAGGGTGAGCCAAAAGAGCTAGCGATAGTTGCTAATTAGCGGCAGCTGCTGATGGGACAGCTCCTCGTTGGCTGCCAGAGAACCTCTGACAAAATTGTTATCAAATGTAATCAGGAAAGGCAGCTATTTTTGTTACAGCATTAGATCCTGAGGATGACAGTCCACAGGATGACAGAAGGAGGGTGTCTTGCATTAAAATTGATGTTACTGTGAATAACTCAGCTACTTAGGTTTCAGATCAAAAGCAGGAGACTTTGTCTGCAAATTCTGAGTGATTTGGTTATGTATGCCAACCACAGTATTGTCTATATGGTAGAATGATTTGTGCAACTGTATATCAGAACAATTCTGTTTTGTGCTTCTATTGTAAAGAATCGTTTTTTGTGAAGCCATTATTTTTTTAATACATGAGGCTACAATGCTGGACAGCAGTAAGCACCCAGGGGAGCACTTTAATAAGAATCTCTACACTGGTTGTTTGAACATTTACCACTGTAGTAGGATCTTATTTTTTACTTTGTTATGGCTTACTCATCTGCACATTGTAAGAATAAGTGCTTTTGAGATAACCCAGTAAAACCCTGCTGCTCTGAAGAGAATGGAAAGGAGACTCTATACACATTCTGTATATATGGCTGTAATGAGGCCTAAAAAAGGCTTCTGGTGTGACAGGACTAGAGGACCACTAACCTGTCAGCCACAATGACAGACAGCCACACATCTTTTTTATTTCAGGGATGTCTTTCCATCAGCACAAAACAGTAGAAGTGTAAGATATTCTTTTGTATGTGTTAGTAAATAGAAAACTTCTGTGTGGGTGTGCACTCAATCTCATCTTGTATGTGAATGATATTGCATGAATTTCCCAGGTGTTTAGCATGAGCTTGTCTTGGTCTGGGGAGGGTTTCGGTGGCCAGTCCCGTGGCAGCAGCTGGAGAGTGTCAGCAGATGTGAATTGTCAAGCATTCAGTCTGGTTCATTAGCTGCTCTTCCACTTGCACCAATCACAGCTGTCGCCTGGCCCACAGAGCAAAGGGGAACGTGTGCGGCTCAGTGTATATTCATGTGTGTCGATGTACATGTGCAGTTCAAGTTCATCTAGTGCCAAGACGTAGATGAAGTGCCTCTGAGAGAGAAACTCATGTTGTTTTGTTTACCACTTTCAATCATCTCAGTATGCTATTGGAAGCTGCCTTACTTTCTTTATATTGCTTCAGTATTTTCTGCCAACTGTTCACCAAATCTGCCAACAAACCAGCTAAAGCATCGATTCTGTGGGATCCATCTGTCAGAAAACTTTTGTAACGCAACATTTTGCTTTATCTGGCATTAAGCTATGATTTTTTTAATATAATTTACTACTGAAAAAAAATGACTATACAGTAAAATAACCATCGAGCAAAATCTCATTAATGTTGATCATTTATGCATGACTTAATCATGCATATTTAACTTTTTGTTTTTCTTCAGTTTCTTACTGCACAACTTGTTTTTCCGGCCATGTCTCGGTAGGGTAAAATATGCATCCTACATACGCCAAATAAACATTTATTCAGTGCCAGGGTCTGCTGTAATTAACAGGAAGCAATTCTATTATCTCTCTCCCTGGAGTCACAAGCAGCTCTGCAGCTCTCAGGTCAGCTGGTCCGGTTACGGAGACGTGTCTTAACAGTGTCTGCCTAGTGCGTGAAATGTTGGCAGCCACCAAATACAAGACAAACAAATGTTTTAACTGCGTTACAGTAGTGACTCCCTGCCAAGAGTCAATTTAAATGGTAAAATTGTTGCTGCTTTGAGTTGAGATGTATTAGACACTCTAGAAAAGCAATTATAAATATTTTCTGACAGTGTGTAAAATGTAAAATAACACTGTAGACATGTTAGCTGTTATGTCATGCTTTGCAATTAATTTTGCCCTGATGAAGACAAACATGTAAGAGAAGCACAAAAGTTGTCTTAAAAGTAAAAACTTTAAGACATATTGGTCCCAGTGGCTCTAACCACAAACAGATCATGGGGCTTCTGACAAGAAGAACAAGAAAGTCACAAGCTTGAGAACAAAGCAAGTGAAAATATAAGAGAACATGAGAGCAGTAGAGCAGAGTCAGGGTGGCGTTTATGGCACTAGGTTCTGCAGTGCTGCCGATGCAGGAAGAGAGACCCCCATGGTCTGTGTTTTAGTGAAATCCCACCAGCCTAATTAGGCAAAAAAGCACAAGATGTTTATGAAGCATTCTCGCAGCTGGTGACAGCCGCTAAAGAGTCATTGACTGCAGAAGTGGTGACAGGGTGGATCGACGTAGCCACAGAAGAATATGCTCTGGGTATTTACCCTGAACCTGCAGAGCTTGCACAGAAGACATCTTAATAAGCAGAGCACTATGAAACATTTGAAGAGAGGCAGTCAGTCTCTGTGGAGTCGCCTGCACCAGTGCCCACAACTAATTGGGTTTTCTGGTACTTCAGCACCATTGTAGGATTCCATTATTGTTGGAAATTGTTACCTCCCAAGTATTTTAGTGAGGACTGACCACCCATGACACCTTTTTGTGTTTGTTAAGTGTACTCGCTTTAAGTTATTTTATTATAGTATGGTCTGATCAGACATCAATAAATATGCTGCATCATTAATATTGTTATTAATATCCCAAAGTTGTGGTATTTTTCTTACAAATATTGTTACAAGATTTGCCAGAATTGTTTAAGTGTTTTTTCTGTTTAATGAGTTAAATAGTTGGATGTCCTTCTTAATTTAAGGGAATTGCTTTCAACTATGATTTATGAAAATGATTCACAAAGGGCTGAGCCTTTCAGAAAATTAACTGTAACACTCAAACTTCTCTTCACTTGTCACACTTATCTCTCACCTTGTGAGTCACAATGAAAATGCTTTGATGTTTTCACACAGTTTTTATTTACATGTTCACAAGACACTGCTACGGCAGGCAGCATCAAACACAGTCTAGGTCAATGGTACAGGCAGCCAAGCAAAGGCAAAAAAAAGATTTTATTATGTGCTTACTATGAGAATAGGCAGTGAAATGGTTCTCTCCACGAATTGCTCACCTCATGAAGCCACTTTGTGGGAATAGTATCTCTGGAGGCCTGGTGGTTAAGACAGAGAGTGGGAACCATGTTCAGCCTGTATAAGCTGCCAGCGAATCTGTTAATTAACCATGCTAATGGTTGTAATTGTCACTGGTGGTGAACCCAGCTGCTGAGGTAAATGTGAGGTTTAGCCTACTGGTTGTCAGGGTTAGACACTCTGTGTGTGTGCTCACATTAGGTGTGCCATGTATTTTTATGCATTACTGGAGAAATAAAGCAGGCATCCAAACAGTCAGGTCTGTCTGCAAAGAAGGTATAGGTCAGGAGTGACAGAAGCTTTGGAGAGGCACAATTGAAAATGGGAATGATGGAATTTTTTTACCTCTTCTTTGTTCCAACAGCCATGATTTCTGCAGCTGCTCCTGGCAAAATACCCAACATGCACTTGCCCTCTGTCCAGGGATTAGGGTACAGATGCCGGGGTAACGGCAGGCTAATGCCGATCTCAACCAAGTCAGCAGCAGGTGCAGCCTCACAGCAAGATACAGGGCTAATCACATACAGTAGGAGGCTGCTGTCAAATGCTTTTGTTTCATTTCTAATCAAGGGGCATTCATGTTGCAGTCACAAACTTAACCAGTGGCACATCATTGCAATAATTCCCAACAAGAGTCTCTTCAAGTACACTTTTGTTATTCATATATTTTGGCCAAATCTGAAGAGACCTTCAATGTCTGCTGGGTTAGATTTGCACCAAAAAATGATAATTGTAATATCAATTGGAAAACTATTCTCTTGATAGAAGCCGTGGTTGTTTTGAAACATTCATGAAAGGGCTATTTCACAAGGCAAATTAGCTTTGTATCAATCCGATTGGAGTAAAAGGGAAAGTAGAAAAAGGACTGTAATTTGTCATGTCTTTTCATGACCAAGTGGGATGAGAGCCTTAAAATACTGTGTTTTATTATGTCAACATAAGGAATTTAATTTTCTATTGTGTCAATGTTCAAAGCTGTTATTTTTTATCTATAATTTTACTTTGTTAATTCTATAATTACTTTTGTATAGCAAAACATAAGAGAGCTTGCCCTAAATGAATTATTTTAATTCAGATGAGAAATTAATACTAATATCAAAAAATGATCTTTCTTTTGTTTTGGGGGGAGAAGGGGGGTCACTTTTGTCCCACAGACTGGTCCACAATCCTTTCAGAGGGTCAGATCAAGGCATGCTGAGACATTGAGGAAAAAAAGTTTAGCTTTTTTGCTTTTTCTTATGATTATTTAAGTATTGTAGTTAAAATAATAATCATGCTGCAATGTGTGTGTTTTTTCATTAACACATTATTTTTTATCAACTGTCCCTGTAATGGACATCAGGTCTTGTTTGATAATGACTGCAATGTTGCAATGTTATAATTATTTATATATATATATATATATATATATATATATATATATATATATATATATATATATATATATATATATATATATATATATATATATATATATATTTAATTTTATTTTATTTTCTTTCAGTAACTAAGATGAAAACAGACAATAAACTTCCCAAAATAAACATTTTAACAAGAACTTTATCAGAACGCCCAAGAATTTTTTTAACACTCTTGACAGTTTTTTTCACTTAACATACAGTCCCATAAATAACGCATAAAGCACATAAATCTAAATCCCCCTCCACAATTTTTAGTTAAATCCTCTCTGCCTGACTTAGCCCTCTTCTCCCTAATGTATTACAAATCGGAGTTAGTACATCCTGATGTCTACTACAAAGCACATTAAATAAATTGTGTTTTTTGAAAGGGTTAAAAATAATGTGCCTGAATGAAATTGAAGTCAAAACATTGATATTAAAAGAAAAAGTGCATGTGCTGTGTTGACCACATTCCAACAACTGGAGCATAAAAGACAATCCAGGATGTCTACTTCAGGGACAGTAGATTCTAAAAAATGATGCCTGACTTAGAGGTCTTAGACTTATGTCCCCTACAGAGGACAAAAATGACTTGCTGGGTCTCAAGAAGGGCATAAGAGCGAGTAATCTGATATGATATGGCCAAATTAATGAAAGTGTAAGATTTTACCTCAGATCTGAGGATGCATTCGGAGGTGGCCCTGGTGCATTCGGCCTTATAAGGAGATGTGAGTGAAGGAATCGAATAAAGTCCACTGCGGTATAACAAAAGGTGTTGTTACATTAAAATGTATTTGGATTCCTTGCCAAAATGCCTCAAGAGTCATATGCAAATGTGTGCCATTGTCTTTAAACTTTATCTTGTCTTTTAAACTTTATTCTTATTGGCAAGCCATTGTGTTATGTATATGCAAATGAAAAATAATACAACAGGCTTCCTTTTGTTCCAAACACCTGTGCACAGGATGAAGCATCAGCCTGTCACAAAGATGTACATGAAAGCCAGAGGGGATTTAGACAGTGATGAAATAACTTACACTCTTCAAGTCCATGAGCTATTTTACATCACTCATCACAAACATGCAGAAAAGCAGTGTCATCCAGGTGTGTGTACAGAGCAGGTGTCGTGTTGCCCACAGAGAGTGATACAAAGATAGAAAAGTACTTGACTAACTCAAACACAGCTTGTCCTTCCTCTGTCCTGTTGTCGACGAGCCTCTTAGGTCCTAATCCTTTTTATCTGTCTGCTCTGAGTTGGTGGGTCTTTGTTTGCCGGTCCATGTGTGTGGGAGAATGTGTGTTGTGTTCGTTGTGATGAAGATGTCAGAGGGAGCTGATTAGCCGCCTGTTACCTTCTATCCCAGGAGATGGGGTCTTGCCATAAGCAGAGAGTGACAGATGCGGACACATATCATTACCACAAGAAAATGACCCCTGCGTAGAATTCCACACACTTCCAAAGAAAGTGCGTGGGGGCATATGTCTGCCTCAATATACTGGATGTATTTGTGTGATATCTAAATTTCAGCTTAAGCTTTAAAAAAAAAAGAAAAAAACACAATGCAATGTTGCTCAGCTCTGTACAGTGATGTAAAATATCAGTGAACTCGTGACCTTAAAAGTGCTATAAACCAAAGGTAGTTTATGTGCTGGAGAGTCTCAGAGGTACTTAGACCGAAGCAGAGTGCCGGAGGACACACAGCAACAGTATGAGATTAGAATCTGTTTTCTAAGCTTCGGGATAGATTCTGATATTGAGCTTGGAATTACTTTCATGTAATCCATTCATACTCATAGCTGATTCCTGGTAGACCAACAGTTTGATGATTACTCTGGTAATCTCTTTTCTAAAGCTTTGGTATATATGTCAGCAGTGTAAAGTTGTTTGGACACCTTCAATAGGCTGAGATATTTTGAAAGATTTCAAGTATAAACATTTGATATCAGACAGAAAGACTAGAACTTATTCTAAATGTTTTCAATGGCTAGTAATGTATTTATAAAGAAGAAAGTAATGGGCAGTGTGTCAGAAGCAGGTTGCATGTCTGACCCCAAAGACATTTCCCTATTACATCGATTAGTGCCATTACTTCTTTTGGCACATGGTTCCATGTGACTAGATGGCCTACAGGCTGGACAAAGAATGGGAGCAGCAGATACAAATGACCCCCCTCTGGGTAATCCTTTCAACCTGTAGAAGAGGAAAACAGAGCAGCCACACAGAGGTTCAATAGTGTTTTATTTTTGTAACTATACAGCAGGTAAAAGCATGACAGAGGTGGAAGCCAAGTTAAAGCATTAGGATTTACTGAAAACTATACCTGATAATAGAATTTAAGTAGAAACTGAGTAAATTAAGCTGTGGCAATGTGTGTACAGGGATTTTTTTTTGAGCTGTCTTGCTACAACATTGTGCATTGCCCTCAAGTACTTTAGCCAAAACATGAAAAGAAAAAAAAAGAAGGTAACATGTTGCCAACATTAGCGATGCACATATTCCTGAGCATAATTAACATCTCCTTGTGGCGGGAGACATAACTTGTTAAAAAGCACAGAGTAACCTGTGCAACAACACAGGTGCAGAACTTGAGTAGTGGACTTTCAAGTGATGTTTGAGCTATTATCATGTCACACGTGTCTCTAAAAAGGCTTGAGTGGCCATTTTGCTTCTTGTATCCAGCAACAAAAAGTAATTTGCTGGCTTTTTTTGAAGTATGTAGTTTGTGCAAAGGCAGGCTCTTCACTTTACTGTACATTTTGCAAACAAAATCAATATTGAGAGAAAATATGAGGAGCCCATTAAGACGGGAGAAAGCTGCATTTTTGTTCTGCTTTGATGGGACCAGTGTAAAAGAAAACCAAACCTAAAGCATGGCAACAAAAATGTTAATTTGGCTAACTCAATAAAATTATAATTATTATTATTTATTTATTTGACAAAACAGTTTGAATGGTTGAGAGATAAAAGCATGTTTCATTTTCCTGGCTTTTTGAGTAGGACACTGGAATGTTTCCGTCTTGCTGACAAAGCAGCATTGCTGATCAAAGTTGATTACAATGAGACAAAGGCGTCAGCTGTAGTCAACACATTAGTTCACACATCAGTCTTGCAGTCATTAGAGCACTTTGATCCTTCTTCAGACAGTGAGGGGAAACTGATAGTTACTGTATGTCTGTCTCTTATTGAAGCTATACATCCAGTATATATGTGTATCTATTAATATTCAGCTTGAAATGAATATGTTCTGATGACATAAGAAATTTTGAAACAACTCTGTTAGTGATTAGCTATAATGCCAATAATGAATATAAGGACATAAGGATAAAGACAGAAGAGGATTTTGGTGCTTAGTAAGGATGGGTGATTTAGGAAAGATGAAGGCGTTTTAATCCAGTGTGTCGCCACTTAAATCCCAGTCACTTAATTTAACCTTCTTTTGTTTAATTAATCTCAGATTTCAGAGCTAATTAGGTTCAGGTATTACATGGAGATTTTTTTTTTCTGTCTCTCTGATGCTCCTGGCAGCAGTGTGAATGTGGTCTCATACTGCGTCAGTTAAGTACAGATCTGCCATCAGATTAAGCCTCACAGCAAGATTGAATCCAGTGAAGAAGAAGAAGCACGCCACTGCATATTGTAAAAGAGAGTTAGAGTTTGAAGGGTTCAAGTGTTGTCACAAATCCTTCAAACAATGCATTTGTTGCACCTTGAAACCCACCCACAATCAACACAACTTCATTATCAGAACAATGCTGTGTCAAACAGAGAAAAAAAATATATTTGTTTATTTCTTGTGTATAAAACTATTTAAAAGGATGAAAGGATCAAGGTTGCATAGTCTGTTCTGATTGTGACTGTGCTACCCCCCTCCTTCATGTAGCCACACATAAAAGAAACATGCATATATACACAACCTTCAAAAACACTGTCCCCTGCTGTGGATGGAGAACACTGGTGCTTTATTTATTGATGCTTTATTTTTTATGAACATTAACTTGAAGCTGCTGGAAATATGATTGCTTTCAATGGTTTTCAGTGAGAAGCTATAAACGAACAAGAGAGGGGAATGGCACCATGTACAGTTTTGTGACAGAACATGCCACAAACAGTGTCCTCTGCTCAGCCAATCACCAAAGCTGTCACATTGTGCCTCATTAGTTTGATGGGAGATCTATGGCATGCGGCCCCAGCGCTAACCTTCTGTAACCCATAAATCAATATGTCCACAGGAGGCTGTAAGAGCGGGTGCTGTGTGCCGGGAGTAGGTGCCCTATCTGTTGCTCCATAATGCATCGGATTAATTATTGAGATGCTGATTGCACATGGTCAGATCACTTGTACGAATGGAGAATAAACAAAAGCAAATTAGAAACAGGTATTACACAGCATCTTTATTACCACTCCCAGAGGCTTTGTCTGATTACAACAATCGCTGCGTGTGTCTCGGACCAAGATAAGAGAGCCACATGAAGTGGTTTTAAAGCACAGGTCTGCACATCTCTCCCACAATCCATATCCATCCATTGCCCGAGCCTGCTCCTCTACTGCCACTTAGCCATATTTGGAATTACAAAAGTGTCTCTTATGGTTGGCTTGCCACCCATGTAATGACAAAGTTCAAATGTGAATCCATTCGCACAGCTCAAAAAGCCATTGAAATCCTCTCTGAAAGGTACAAAAACTACTTTACTAACTTACAAAGTATTAAAAAAAATATGCAGTTAGGTTGCAAAAGGAATTCAATAGCATGTCAGACAAAAGAACTACATTTATTTTTATATTAAGGCATCCTAAAAGTCTTAAATCTCTTTAGACCTTTGGTTATAACATCCCTTTCAGAACATTCTGTAAAGGTGTCTTTCCTCATAACTTTTTCATGTGGCTGCACCATTCATCATCACACTATCAATTTCTATGTTTGCATCTTTTACAATTTAGTAAAAATTGTTAAGTACATATGTGCTCCTAGATTTCTGAAAAAGCTGAGCTATGAGTACCACAGATTTTCTTCCCATTGGCATTTAAGCCAACCAAAACATTCTTTTAAACCTGCATCAAGAAGAGACATCTGTGCATATTTCTGATTGAAGGTGTTTTCATTTCTAATCTAGCCAATAGGACTCTCTCTACAAACATGCAATCCCACACTCCTTGATATCCCTTTACAGCCAAAACCCTTGAATAAAGACTTTGTAGCTATCTCACTGAAGAATATTTAACATTTGGTGATTCTTACTGTAGGACACTGCTGTGGTATTGATGTGTCCAAGCTCAAAACCACCTAGGCAATGGGACACATGCAAACACATTCCTTCCACAGCTAACCACAGAGCAACAACAGAAACACAAAGAAGGGCCTCTCATTCCGAGCCTCGGTATAATTAACTGGAGAGGCTGAGTTTAGGGATTACTCCAGGCGGGGCGGCGAATTAAAGCTTAGCTAATGAGTTGAAGTTCCTTAATTTGTTCTCCCCCGTAATTTCAGAATGGATTAGCACTAGCTTTAGTCGCCTCTTCCCACCGATTAGCACAGCCCGCTTGGTTTTGCATTTAACTGTGGGGAGGAGTGGAACAGTAGCCTATGAGTCACCTTGTTCTGTGGTAAACACCAAATCAAGCTACACAGGAGTCACCGGAAATAAAGATGAGAATCCACAGTTATTCATAATAGAGACACTAAAGGATTGTGAAATATTAAATTAAATTAATTTTTTATTATCAATTCTGTACTTTATATATTATAGAGATTATTTTGTATATATACGTTTAGCCTTTATTTATTCAGTCACAGGGTGAGAGAGAGACAAAATCAAATTGAGTATCTGCTGGCTCTACCAGGTTTGGGGTTATAGTTTGCATGTTTTTAAATAAAATAATTTTGTTGTCTTTCTAAGGATATATATAGATATAGAGTGCCTTACTATCTTTACCTAAACATAACCTGGTGTTACTCTTGCACCATTAAACGTCACCTAAATGCAGTGTGTGTTTTGTGTGTGTGTGTGTTGTTTTTTTTTCATTGCAATTATGACTTGCTCTTATTTCATGAAACATGTCACCGAGGGAGGAATGATGGGTGGTTGACCAAATGTTAGTATACTACTCCTTGGGAATGACAACAGCTTGGCTCTATCCACTAAGTATGTCTATTTTCCCACCTCTCCCTGTCTGTCTGCTCACTTTGCAGCGCCAAGATAGTGGACTTAAGGCTGTCAATTAGGGTTAAAAGGCTCAAAGGGTGGTAGAGAGCAGCTGAGCATGACGACTGGACCTGGCACTGCACCGGATGCCTAATAATGAAAATTGACAGGGGCTTGTTTTGAATTCCCTGCTTCCCAGGACCATATTGCTTGAAAGCACAATACAGCTGCAGGGTAGAATGCCACACCTTGAGGCAGGTTAGCCTTACACTCTCTCGCCAACATGCTGGGGCCATGTGTGTCAATAATATACAAACCTCCAGTGCCAGTTACGGCAGCCTGATGGATGTATTCACACCCGCCATTTCAACCTTTCCACACATCAAACAAAACAATTCTGACTACAATACAATATGATCCACAAAAATCTTCAACTAAGAAATCAATAAAAAAGTCACTTGCTGAGTGTAGCTCCTCTCAAAAATATAAAATACACCCTATTGAAACATATAATAAAAGCCTTACAGGATCAACAGTATTGTCCTTGAGAGTCAAGAAACTGCCTTGACAGTACATTGGGTGATTACATTTTTTTATGAAAGTTTAAGGGGAAAAATCAATAGCGATAGTTTTGGTCTTAGCTGCAGAAGAAAAACGTTTTCTTCTGAGATTAGACTTTTTCCTATAAACAGCGTATTAACCTATTAAATACCATTGTTTTTGCATTATGACCAGATTCCAATATAGTTTTGTTATAACATGCAGGAAATTATTTTAGATATCAGATATAACCTAGAGCAAACAGAAAGCTATGCTAAGCTGTTGGCAGTACCCAGGCTTCCAGAATGTCAAAACACCTAATAAATTAGGTGAGAAGGTCTTGTAGCCAATTAGAGAGCACTAAAATACAGCAGCTCAGGAGAGGTTTTATTGTTCAACAGCTTCAGTGCGACATCTTCAGATTATTTTTAGTCTGTTCCCCAGAGCAGAAGCTTGTGAAAGGTGCGTGAATATGCCCTTGCTTGGAAATGTCACAGCCGCACCACAACATCAAGTGTTGAATTCAGTCCTAGCTTAAGGTAAAAGTCAAAAGCATTCTCATTCTTTAGCAGAACATGTGTAGCCTCATTTGTATGTGCACATGCGGAAAATAAAAAGGACACTATTTTAAGAATGCAACTGACAAATCGGTGTTTAGATGCTCAGCTGTAAGAACCAACATACTGTTTGACTGATTAGAGTGACATAAGCATCTCATTGGTGGACTGTCTTTAACAGCAAACTAGATTGCCATAGCGACAGCCGTGTGACTCAGATATGGAATCAGTGGGTGGGCTTGTGACACACTTTGTTGTGTTTGCAGGCAATTGCATGCCTTGCAGAGGCACTCACACTGACAACCTTTGTGTATGAATGTTTGCAGTGGTGATCCTAAGTTAGTAAATGGTATTGGTTTATTGAATTTAATTTGGGAGACTACATACAGTTTTGTGGACCCTTTTCAAAGACATAAAAGTTTGCAAGTAACTATCACAGAGACTTGTAAACTGCAGACTTGTATGTAAGTGAGAGTGAAAGTGACACCTCACTTCATGGTATCAAAATAAAGGGCCTGTTCTTAGCCTAAGGGCCCTGGGACTTCTGACCTCTACTGTGACCACAGTCGTGTTGACAGCAGCTACACTAAGCGCACTTCGCCCCAGGCCCCATGTGTCCACAATCCTTAAGAGATGGGGCCGGATTATGGAACGATATATAGAGTGCAGCCGAGGTGCTACCACAACACCTCAGAGTGTTGTCTCACTTACTAACAAAGACCCTGAATGGCAGTGTCGGTTTTTTACTGTTACTTTTTTATATTAGTTGGAAAACAAAACACATAGTTTTTAGCTCTATGTGAAAAAAAGATCTTTCCACACTGCATCAGCTCTTTTGTCTAAGCCATCGGGATAACTTTATTTTTTAAATTCAAAATTTGTTTATGTTTAATGCATGACACAAACTCCAGGTGACAGTTAAAAGCCTGTTAGTAACACACGCTTCATGCATGGGAATAATTAATATGTCTTAATTTGCCTGGGACAACTTAAAAAATAAAATCAACTGTAGCCATTTGTCAGGTTTTTTATCTTAGTGGGCTGGAAATGATAACTGTTGCAACTCTGTTGATAGTAAAGATCAGCCAAATGTGAAAAACACACTATATATATATATATATGGACTTTTTGCCTGGGATTAATTTGTGTATGGTAATTAAGCCTACAGTAATCACATTACCCGCTATTAAACATTTTCCAAAGCAAAGCTTTTCACTTTCTGTTTTATGAACATGATTTTTTTGTATAATGAATCTGGCTGTTAATTTTATGCTACTCATAGGCTCACTTATCCAAGGTTACTCTCAAAGTCATAACTCTACTTTCAGAGAATATTAGACTAAATAGAATTAAATTTGCTATCAATAATGTTCAGTATTGTCAGTCTATCTACAGGGCAGCTGGTTATGACAAAAAGCTTTAGCTAATGACAAGCCCTCACTTGACTAAGGCTCTCAAATAAAGTTGAGGTGATCCATACCTGCTTTTGACTATATATTTTAAACTATTGATAAAACATGTAGGAATATGCCATATGCTTGGAATTTGTTTTTTGACAATGGGCTTCCTTGTAGTTCAGCCATTGGTTCACTGACAGGCCACATAGCAGATGAGAAATGAACATGAAAAGCAGCATTAGGTTACTTGTCAAATCTGTCAGTTCCCCAAACCTTGAGCATGGCCCTCTTTATGATGAATTAATGATTAACCAAGGTTGGAAAATTCCCAGCGAATGACAGGAGAATAATAAGGCTGCCTTTGATCATTTTACGTTAGCTCATGTCAGTAATTTGCAGAAAGTCATCTAAATTCAGCTATTGAAATTCACTGTATGCTGCAAGCTTATTAAGCCAAAAGTGTTTCTCAAAATCCTTCACAACAACAAACCCACGAGCAAATCTATAATATCCAGGAAAACTTCTTCTCTGCAGCAGTCTCTAAGGCCACCACAGACATCCGATCCTCACTGTGGACAAACCATTATTATGTCCATGATTGGGCTCCCTGTGAGGGAATCCCAGCACACTTCTTCCTGACTGTGTGAGCCTAATGCTGTGTGGCAGGTCCGGCACTCCACTGCCTAAACACATCTGTCATGTTTTGTCACAGTGACACCACAACCAGCCAGCTCCCACCTCTGTGGCAGATACAGTACAGCTTTGTGCCCAAACAAACACTACTGTGGCCTTGTAGCGGGCCGATAAGGGTATTTTATTTCATTATACGCTGTTCAAATGGGCTTCTTACTGGCCCGGTGGTCTAATTTATTCTACCCAACTTAACAGCGTTATCAGTGTGAACATGAACAACAGCTCTGTTCTTTCCACAGTTTGTGTCTGTATCACATTTTCTTTTACTAACATTCTAGCTTTTACCTCAAGAAATACACATGTCCAACAACAACCAGTGCAAACATATTCCTTTTGATTAAAAATTTCTCAAGTTGCTTGAGCATTATTGATGTCAACAAGAATTGATTAGATCTCTCTAGTGCAGCCAGGAATGTGTTTTCTAACCCATTCATTGCACTAAAAAATCCACATGCTCTGTATAATTGTATAATTATTTGTATGTAAAAGTTAAATGTAGAAAAAAAAACAAATTCAGTGATTTTTAAAGCTTGGTACAGTGACTGCTAATGGACCCCATACACCATTTTACCAGTTGCAGTATTTTACTGTATGTCCCAGAGAAAATGCATTTATTATTATTAATAAATTTATTTGATTGGGACAGTGCATGTTAATGAACATACATGAGACACTCCCACACGAATGTAAACATGCCATCCGTTGTCCCAACATTCTCACACATTCATAAACCAGAGCAACATTCTCACACATTCATACACCAGAGCAACATTCTCACACATTCATACACCAGAGCAACATTCTCACACATTCATACACCAGAACAACATTCTCACACATTCATACACCAGAGCAACACTCACACATTCATACACCAGAGCAACACTCACACATTCATACAGCAGAGCAACACTCACACATTCATACACCAGAACAACATTCTCACACATTCATACACCAGAGCAACATTCTCACACATTCATACACCAGAGCAACATTCTCACACATTCATACACCAGAGCAACACTCACACATTCATACACCAGAGCAACACTCACACATTCATACACCAGAGCAACACTCACACATTCATACACCAGAGCAACATTCTCACACATTCATACACCAGAACAACATTCTCACACATTCATACACCAGAGCAACACTCACACATTCATACACCAGAGCAACATTCTCACACATTCATACACCAGAACAACACTCACACATTCATACACCAGAACAACATTCTCACACATTCATACACCAGAGCAACATTCACACACATTCATACACCAGAACAACATTCTTACACATTCATACACCAGAACAACATTCTCACACATTCATACACCAGAGCAACATTCTTACACATTCATACACCAGAGCAACACTCACACATTTATACACCAGTACAACACTCACACATTCAAACACCAGTGCAACACTCACACATTCATACACCAGTACAACACTCACACATTCATACACCAGTACAACACTCACACATTCAAACACCAGAACAACACTCACACATTCATACACCAGTGCAACACTCACACATTCATACACCAGAGCAACACTCACACATTCATACACCAGTGCAACATTCACACATTCATACACCAGTGCAACATTCTCACACATTCATACACTAGAGCAACATTCACACATTCATACACCAGAACAACATTCTCACACATTCATACACCAGTGCAACACTCACACATTCATACACCAGTGCAACATTCTCACACATTCATACACCAGAACAACATTCTCACACATTCATACACCAGAGCAACACTCACACATTCATACACCAGAGCAACACTCACACATTCATACACCAGAGCAACACTCACACATTCATACACCAGAGCAACACTCACACATTCAAACACCAGAGCAACACTCACACATTCATATACCAGTACAACACTCACACATTCATACACCAGTGCAACACTCACACATTCAAACACCAGAGCAACACTCACACATTCATATACCAGAGCAACACTCACACATTCATACACCAGAGCAACACTCACACATTCAAACACCAGAGCAACACTCACACATTCATACACCAGAGCAACACTCACACATTCAAACACCAGAGCAACACTCACACATTCATATACCAGAGCAACACTCACACATTCATACACCAGAGCAACACTCACACATTCAAACACCAGAGCAACACTCACACATTCATACACCAGAACAACATTCTCACACATTCATACACCAGTGCAACACTCACACATTCATACACCAGAGCAACACTCACACATTCATACACCAGAGCAACTATCTCACACATTCATACACCAGAACAACATTCTCACACATTCATACACCAGAACAACATTCTCACACATTCATACACCAGAGCAACACTCACACATTCATACACCAGTGCAACATTCTCACACATTCATACACCAGAACAACATTCTCACACATTCATACACCAGAGCAACACTCACACATTCATACACCAGAACAACATTCTCACACATTCATACACCAGAACAACATTCTCACACATTCATACACCAGTGCAACATTCTCACACATTCATACACCAGAACAACATTCTCACACATTCATACACCAGAACAACATTCTCACACATTCATACACCAGAGCAACACTCACACATTCATACACCAGTGCAACATTCTCACACATTCATACACCAGAACAACATTCTCACACATTCATACACCAGAGCAACACTCACACATTCATACACCAGAACAACATTCTCACACATTCATACACCAGAACAACATTCTCACACATTCATACACCAGTACAACATTCTCACACATTCATACACCAGAGCAACATTCTCACACATTCATACACCAGAGCAACATTCTCACTCATTCATACACCAGAGCAACATTCTCACACATTCATACACCAGGGCTGTGTCACTGGAGGCAAGGAGGGTTACGTGTCTTGCCCAAGGACACAACGACAGTATGAACTGTGGGAAGAGCGGGAATTGAACCGCCAACCTTCCGATTATAAGATGATAGCCTTACAACTGAGCCACTTCGCCTCGTTTAAAATAAGTCTTTAAATGTTTGTGTGCCACTATACTACTGTAAATACTATTTGTATGCTAGAAATTAAAATTTTAATTTTCTTTGTATCAATCTTTTACTGCTTATGACCATGTGGTCTGCCTTTTTAGTATTGAAGCCTGGCAATGTCGACATAGAACTAATTCTTCACTGTCGGTGTAAGATACACATAAACAGCGAGGAAAGTTGAAACACTTGTTCCCAGTGGCTAGGCAGTGTGATTGACGAGGATGAAGGAATGAAAGCCACTGTCACTCAAGATTTTCTTGCCTGTCATCAAAAATGCGGTGCCTGTCATCAGGTCCTGAAACGATGGGGCACAGGTGGAGCTAAAACTGGGAGCAGCCATGGAGAGCATTAAACATGACTGACAGGAAGAACAGAGCAATTACAGTAGCTGCCAAGAGTTTTAAGTTCAGCAGAGGTGAGAATAATTGAGAAAGCAAAATGGATCTGTCTTTTAATCTTTTTTCAAGCTTTTTGTGTTAGGATTTTGTTAGATATATTTCTAAACATTACATTGTGTGCTAAATTAAACTCATTCATAAATACTTGTATGTTGAGTGCTTTTTGCTGCTAGTAGAGATTGTTTTGTCTTAAAGAAGATTCAATCAAGGATCTATTTGAAACATATCAATTGAATTTTTACAGATTAGTATGTGCAAACAGTCCTGGTCTCTTTTTCTTGAGGAATAAAAGGGTTCATACAGAAGCAGTGGCAAACCCAAATACACATTATCGGTAAACAGTACAAACATGGCCCCTCTCCAAGAACACAAGATGGCTGAGGCAGATGGGCAATTACAATCCATAATGCCTAATGGTAAATGATGAAGCAGGTCAAATAAAGACTACCTACAAATGAAAGGAAAGTCTAACATGCTGAACAATGTATGCATGGTGACTTCAAATAGAGGAGATAAGATGAATTTAACAACACAGTCATATTTGTATGCTTACACTACACAGTTTTCAGACAGTGACTTCAGTAACACCATACGACTGTCACACAGCTTAAGCTATATAGAAAATGTGATGCCACTTTGGCAGCTTTAAACACAACTTGGCAAGCTCACAGCTGTACTATAGCTGTACTACTGTAATATGTTGTTTGTCCAGAAATACAAGAGGAATCTGTGGGCACTATGACATGAACTCAAAATTAACTTTGACACTTTAAAGCCAACCATCCATTCAGCAAGAACACTTTCACTTTTTGAACAAACAGAGCAATACTGCTGTGGAGGGAAAGTGTTTGGACATCAGTGAGTCGCTGAAGGTCATTGCTACAAGGCTCACTTTGATTGTCTCACTCAGTTAACCAAGTCTGCACTGCTTCCCTGCTCTGCTCCTCTCTATCCCTCTCCCCTCATAGGTCACTCTGTCCTGATTCTCCGTCCTGTCCTTCCAAACCTGATTATTGCCTCTCCATCCAGACAGTCACTTGTGTTAATTAGAACAAACCTTTTAGTCTGTGAGCATACACCTTGCGTTCGCAATGTGACCAGAAAAAAATACTTTTTACAGACCGTTATGTTTGAGTGTCTATCCTTCCTTTCTTTTGTAACCTTATTCACTTCACTGTGTGTTGGCAGAACAGCCACTGTCCCAAAGCATCGAGCTGCTAAATGGCCACGACCAACCATCCACAACGACCCGGCAGTAAATATTAAAAATCCATCAGGCAGCAAATCAACAAGGCAAACACTATTATTTTCATATGTTGTTACAGTCACCCCTGCCCCACATTAATGCGGCGGTGTTATAAAGAAAGTGAATCAACTCCATTATTGTGTCTGAGTAAGAACAGTCTATTAGAGACTTCTGACCTACTGTTTCAGCATTTTTCCATGGTTCTGTCATGTCATGTTTATTGAAGGAAGACCAACTGGAGAGAAGGACACCAACTGAGAGACATAAAAACAGAAATCCTGGGAGCCTTGGACAAGAAAAAAAAGTGTTATTGCTTGCACTTATGGCCAAAGGTTGTCCCTATAAAAGCTTGGCCTTTCTAGTACAGGCCAGTCCCTCTCCAATGAACACACTCATATGCTTTTAAGAATGCTCTCTACCATCTTTGACAAGGAATAGATCCATTAGCTCCACCCCCCCCCCAGCCCAGTAATAATGTCAGGGGATGCTTACTGTGAGATGAGGTCATTTAAGTGTCAGCATATAGACATGGTCCTTCGAGAGTGAGGAGACAAAGAAACAAAGACCCAGGCTAAACGAAAATAAGTGTGTGGTTGCAGATAATATGGCATTTTGAATGATAGTTATTATTATATAATAAATATAAAATAATAATGTATATCTGCTGAGTAGAAATGTATGTGTTTTGGGGTGATCTAATGAGCAATGTAAACCTAGTTTGGGTTTTTGGTTTTGGGTTATTAACCATTAAAATGCACTTTAATCCACTGGAAATCATTTATAACAAAGAAAACAATCCCTAGACAGCTAGCCTTAGGCAAAGGACTCTGGCTCCATGACCAACAGCTGACTGTCCCACATTGCCAGGCCACTCCACGACATATGGGAGCAGAGGCTGCCAAAATCAGAAACGGTGCTCTCTAGATCAATGTGAGCCAAACACTGACTGTGTGACACCTGTGTTAATCTCTTCAAGCTAACTGCCACAATAAGGCCATAGACTTCTTAAAATGAAGCAGCAACAATATTAAATGTGTCTTCCCTGCAGCAAACTTGATAAGTATTTCATCTTTATAATCTCCAAAACCATTTTCAGACACTAAAAAGTAAACTGATAACCATGCATTGAGTAAATGCCAGTGTTTTTGTTGATACATACTTCGAAGATGCCAGAAGGGACACAATTGGATTTTGAATTTATTGCAGTATGTGTTTTTCTGACTCTAATAACTCCACTACTGCAACCTAATGTTTTAATGTTTTTTTTTTTTTCTTATTTGGCTAAAGGGCAGATATTAGCGTCAAATAATTTTCAATGTAAGCTTGTCGTAAAAGACATCCATATCCAAGCATGTCTCATTGTTATCCAATATTAATATTTTTTAATGTTAGCAGAAACATGATTTAATGCCTTGCAGATTTTTCTCCTGCTTGCCATTGCTTATCTTCAGAGTTTGATTAGCATACAAAGCCCTGGTTTAGTGGTGGGGGGTTTGTGGAACAGCAGCCAGCCAGTTAGCTCATCTTACTAACCCCCTTTGTGTGCATGTCTTGCTGTCAGAGTTAAAGATGATGGTTTTGTGGCACATTTGGGGGCTCTGTCATATCAATCCTTCTGACACTCTAAACCCAAACAGTGCAAAAGCCCTATTGCAGAGATGGCCCAGTATATGCAAGTTTTAAGACAAGCAGTGTCTGGCAAGCAAAGAAAAAGTAAAGGTAAAAACTCATTCAGGCGTCTGTGCTTACTCAGCAAACTTGCGTTTAAGTGTGAGCGAGACACAAAGCTTGAGAAAAGAAAGCGATGCAACGAAGATCTGCTTAGATGAGCGGTTTTATTTTGGGGGAATCATGCCACACCTTTTACAACAGGACTCAGAAGGCATCTCCTTCTGTCCAATCTGGAGGGTTTGGGCTTTTTCTGTGTGAATGCCACACCTGTCATCCATTTGGGGCCCACATTGTAAAGTTGCTGCCAGGCTCGGCCTAAAAAATGCATGTCAGTGTGTCGGGGCTCATGCGTTCATAGAGCAGCATGCTTGTTGTCTGCCCGTTCTGAGTATTTGCACTATCTTCAAGCTCTTCCAGGTTTCTTTACCTAGATGAGAAGCAACTGTAATGCCAAGGAGATATGGGAGCTGTTTATTTCATTCTTCATTTTCTCACAGGCATGCCACCCTAACCGTGTTAAGCTATTTTATATTAACCCAAACAAAACAGGATACATAAACACAGAAACTTATCAAGGCTCAGGATGAAAAACAGTATTTTAAAGTGCGGTTTAAATGTAAATGAAATATTACTAAAAAAGTAATCATTCAAGTCAGAAAATGACTTTTAATATGATAACACAACCCTTCATAATTCCTAAACAAGTCATCATGGCTATGTGAATTTAGCATGAGACAGAACATCCTGTCGCATGTAGTATGTGAACCAAAGCTGGATATGTGTAGCACTGCTACATTTCCACGTTGCGTCGCACACAGACCCCCCATGGCTATTGCAGCTGTTTGCTTTAATAACTTGCATTAGAGTAAGCACATCCCCAGAGGGTAGTGCTTTAAGATGAAGTCTCATGCTTCCATCTCCCCAGGTTTCACCATCGTATCCTTCACAAGCCAACAATCAGAGCAAATCTGGCGCACTGGGCACTCACCTTCAATTTAATCACACTTGCATAAATTGTCTTCAGCAATGTAAACGTATTCTTATTTGGCCCAGAGCACAAGGTGAGTTGGCAGAAGTGGTTGGTTGGTGTGTGTGTTTTTGATTTTCACAAGAAATCTAACATGCTAGTGTGCCTGCGGAATAGAGAGGCCTCTGTTTGGGTGGCTGCATAATTAGGACAACTTTGTTGACAGTACTGCAGCGTGCCCTGCTTTTAACTAACACATTTTTGTTTTGTTTATTTTTTTTTCTGTTCAGCCAACTATTTAAGGTGGCCTTATATTACATTTTTTGTAATAAACTTGGATGACATATTTGGTCATTTTCTATTAATAATTTTTGCAGAGAAGCTGGTTGTGTAATGTGTCTGTGTCTAGCTTTGAGATAGTGTTTTATAACAGGTTCTTTTCAATTATGTATTCATTCAATAAATAGATGACCTGGAAAGATTCAAGCTTCAGATTTAGTCAAATTTATAAAATATTTTAACCTAATATCTAATGAACATCAACCGAAGACAAATATGTAAAAGGACAAATATGTAATGCAGATATCAAGAAATGCTTTTACAACATATCTAATTGAGCTCCAAAGCCTGGTGTCATTTTCCAGCCAAAACCAGACAGAATCTGTTTAGCTTAGTTGTGTTAGTGCTGGTGCATGTTAAACTGCATGTGTGAGGGGATCTGGCTCTAAAATATGATGGATCCTGGCTGTGCTGGAATGCTCCATTGTGGCCTCTTGTGCTCCAAGTAAAAGCTGACATTTCTTCATTTGTGCACTTAAATGCTGATTTACACTGCCTCTAATGACATGTGAAGTGAGATTCACAATCAGTAATGGGCAAGGGAATCTAGCCAAAGGTGTCCGAACGGGTTTCATTTTATCTCTATCTCTCCACTCGGCTTTTTCCTGGTCTGTCTCTTTCACTCTGCTGTAGCTTCCGCTTAATATCTTCTCTGCATTTTGTCTTTATACACTCTTTCATCAGAAAGCCATGGTAAAGACAAAAACTCAACCTTAATTGTAATTGATGATCTGATATCTCTGTATTTCTGTATACTTTTGGTCATTTTCCCATTTCCTCATTGGACTCATGGACTTAGCAAACACAAACAGTGAAAATAAATTATAATCTCAAAATATTTGTCTCTCAAAATTCAATATTGTGTACTTCACAATCTGGACAAAAGACAAAAGTAAAATTGATGTTGCGTAATTCCTAAATGTATCCAAAGCGTTACTTTGTCAAAGACTTTCTGAAATTGGTTTTAGCTCAATCCCTTAAGTAGTTTCAGAACTGTCAAATAACCAGCGGTGTGTAATGATGGAAAATAATTTATCTTACCGTTAAACAAAGGAGTCCCACAAGGATCAATATTAGGTCCTGTTTTGTTTATGAACTATATAATTAGTATTACATCCTCCATAGGCAACATCTATCTGTATGCTGACAATACATTTTATACTGTATTTCTGACACTGTACATTCAGCCAAGGAACATCTTCAAAAATATTTTAATGCTCTGCAACACATGTTTTTGTTTAAAATTGACTCTTAATCTTGTCAAAATGTTTAACAGAAACCGATTTACAGATTACCAGCCTTACATTAAAAGAGTGACATAAAAAGAATATTTTTGGTTTGATCAAAAGCTCCATTTCAAATTGCATATAAAAACTCCTGTTGGAAAATTAAGACAAAAAATAGGATATTTATACAGAAAATAAAATTTATTTCCATCTGTTTTGCCAGAAACAGATAGTTGAAGATGTCTTTCTCTCTGTTCTTGACTATGGAGATGTCATTTAAAGACATGCTTCTGTCTCCACTCTTTCACTCTTGACTCAGTTTATCATTCAGCACTAAGAATCATCACTGGTGCCAGCTACGCAACCCATCATTGTGTCCTATATAAGCTGGTAGGATGGACACCTCTGTCAGTATGAAGGGATAAGCACTGGCATTTTTAAAGTTTTATATGAAAACATGCCAACATACCTTAGTTCTGTCTTACATAGGTCTATGTGTAGCTGGTACAAACAGCTTTTAGTGTCCCAGCTGCAGATTCTTGGAGTATCTTGCAGTGCTCTTAAAAGCTCAGTGCAATACCAAACTTATACCAGTTTAAATCTTTGACTACACTAACTGTAAATGTAACTGCTTTAAACGAGTGTACAGTCTGTGCTTTTTTTTTGTTGTTGTCTCTGAGTTTGTACTCTCGAGATTATTGAAAATGAGGGTCACCCCAATAATTTCCCGAGATTTAAATTAAACAGAAAAAAACATGGTTTAGAACTCAATTGACTAAAACAATAGCATCATGGAAAGCACGCGTCAGGAAAGTTAAGAGTGGAGTTCAGCTTAAACATATGTAATGTTACATATATAAAAAATATTTATATATATATATATATATATATATATATTCAATTTTTTCCATTTGAAATATGTCAGTAATGTTATTTTAATTATAGTGGCTATTTGATTTCTGCTTTTAATGTTATGAAAAGGATGCAAACAGATAGAAACAGAAATAAATTTATATATCTTTTTATAGCACAAGTAATATTCAGAGGCAAAGACACACTGTGATACACTGTGTAATATATGGAATCACTTTTTCATGTAATTGCAATCTAAGTGTCTAGATTTATGATTTTATTGAAAATCCGAGGGTGAATAGTACAATATGTGCTCTACGTACATCCACAATGGGTGGGAGATTGTGGCTCTCATAAATTATAATGAAAGAAATTTGCCCTAGTCCACATTGTTCAGGTCCATTGGCTGAAGAGTGCCACAGCTGCATGCATGTGCATATGTGTGTGATGGCTCAAGTGTCCCTGTGTGGCATACCAGTGTGGCACTAACTGGAGATGACTTTAATGGCTTCTTTAATGAAATGCCCAGGCTTAATTAAGCCCTCTCCACATCGACAGGAACATGCTAGATTCTCCCTCCCTTTGTTCCCAAAAGGCATGTTCCTTGTCATCCTGAAGGAAGAGTTGCCTTGATCACTAAAAGCTTACTTAGAATTGTTAAACTGGGTCTGACATGTTCTTTTTTTTCTGATCAAACAAATGCTTGGGTAATCAAGGTTTGTTAGGACCAAATCTGCAGAAAATAGACTAAACATTATTAAGAAATGTGTGTGTGTAATAATTTTTGTGTGAATTATAGGGTTTGTTTGTGAAAAAACACAATTGTAATGTGTAAAATGTCCATACCTCAGCTATGCACATTTGCAATTTGTATACCAGTAGTTCATCTTCACAAATGTTTATCTTCATGAAAGTTCTTCTTCACAAAATCAGTATTCACACACTCTGAAGGCTTTCATTAGACAATGAGTTATCTGAAAATGAAACATAATTATGTTTCTTAACAGGGAAATTCACCAACATTACAAAATATTTTCAGTGGCCAGTTTTCAGACATTTTCTTTTGTCTGGAGAGATAAGGCCCACTTAACATTTTTGTCGCACAGTGAGATGTAGACAAGGTGGCTTTTTCAGCTATGTAATATTTAGGGACATGCAGACCTGGCAGTGATTGATGACACAATTAATAAATTTGCCATATGAAAGATATTACCTTCACAAACATTTCTAAAGAAACTATTAATGGCAGAGATGAAGAAATAAGTATGTGTTGTACCGTGGCAAATCTATAGTTAAGATAAACCAGAGGAGTAAACAACCTGGTTTTTCTTTTTTCTATTAATTGGCAGCTTTGACCTTCAGTGGTGTCGAAGTGCAAAACAAACACAAGAAAGAAATTGTCACACATATCTAGACTGCACTGATTCTTCTCCACCTTTTTTTTTTTTTTTTCACTTGGCTTTCTTTAATCATGTTTCGCTGCTAGCTGTCACAAGTAAATAATGAGTAGACTTAAGATGTCTTTGATTTGCAAGGCCCTAGCCAGGTCACAGCTCAACTGGCACAGACAAAAAAAAATGCCCATTCGCCAAGGGCTCATTACGAAGCTTGCAGCATGAAGCCAGGGTCAGTGGATGATATGGAGTTTCTTTTTTATTGAAAACCCCTTGATCTTGAAGATCACGGAAATATGCTCTACGATGATGGCACAAGAGAGTGTAACAATTTTTTTAGATAAAAAATGATTTGCTTTGGGCTTGGAGAAAGAGAAACACGGACTGAATCCAAAGAGACAACACAGAGCGAGAGAAGCTAAGGACATAATCTACATCTGAGTCTAATGCCTAAAGATGAAAAGTCACATCACGTCAGCCGTGTGTTTGATGCATGCTGCAGATGAGGCATCTGGCAGATGTACTGTAGGCATTCCATCAACACTTTTAGAGGGCTGGAGCAGTATGTTTGATAGTTTCCTATATAGATAAAAAATTCTAATAAATCATTTCTATCCTTCAGAGCCAACTGTGAAAGTGAATACAAACAGTCATTAGTAAAGCAGCACCACAGTATTAGTTCATGTTGTGTAGCTAAACATTTGTAAATCCCACATATCTTTGCTTTTATTTTATCGAGACAGTCGACAGAGAATCACTAAAAGAGATGCTGGATGGCATGAAAGTAACTGGCACACGCCACATTTTGTGCCACACCACTCCACTTGTTGTGGTCCACACTCCACCAAGCAACCACAATCATGATCATTTATGCTGCCGTCTAGATTTTCTTTCTCAGTGTAGTACATAACATAGTATCTTGTCCAATTTAAATGCACAAATATTAAATATTGACAAATTTTGTTGAACACATTGCTTTGGTACTCCTATTGTCTTGATCACGACTTCGTCTTGGCTAATCTGGTCTGATTATTCACTGGTGAAGGATCAATCTATTCAGTGTTGCCGGATACTCAAAACAAATACAGCCCAAAATGATCCTATTTAAGCACAAATTATTGTACAATAAAAATCTTACAAACAAAACACCCCTTAAGACGTTATTGAAGCATTTATTGCAGATCCAGAGTCAGTTTTTGTAACTGCCATGACAAAGTGACCATAGCATGAATGCTGATCTGATCAGTGGATCACAGCTGTGAGGATATTCCTAATTGACCCCACTCTAACTGGCATCATAAAATTATAAAACATTTATGGGTTTTTACAATTATTGATCGTACATTGTACAGAAGTCATAATTATTGGACAAATACTATAATTACGTATATCTGGCATCACTGAATCTATTCATTAGAATAATGTGTAAAAGATGTGGATAATGGGTGCATCATAAAGCAATTTGTTCCAGCAGTAGCATAGTTGTGCTGAGGTGAGGACATAAGTTTCTATTTTCTGAGTTTGTTGTCTTTAGCATGTTTTTTATGTTTGTAAATCACTAGATTTTGAAGCACACTGATATTTTATTCAGAACAATTTTTCATTGGCCTTCACCTTCATTACTCTTCCCCACCCCATTATTCATTTCTATGTGGCCTGTTCTTCCATAATTATTCATAAAAAAAATCACCCACAAATTAATGAGATGGCATTATGCATATTCCCACATCTCTGTAATGTATTTGATGATATTTTAACGCAGGGTAACTGAGACCCACAGGTTAAGACCTGCAACCTATTATTCATATTCAGCGCTATTTTAGTCAAGGTTAAATGTGGGTGTGAAAGAACAAAGTGGTGGTAATGGTATCACTACATGAGATATGGTAATGTACACTGAATATATGGAGAACTTTAGTACTGAATTGCAAATTGTCTGCAGAGATCTAGGCATGCATAGTGCTTGGAAGGTTATCAACACACGTTTTAAAAAAGAATGGGTTACTTAAAGTTGTGTAGCAATATAATGAGGTCTACCACTACTTTTGCTGTCTCAAGAATTTAGACTCTATGCTTCCATTTTGCCTTTTTTTTTTGGCAAACTTATGCCTCACTAATTACGATGCCAACATACTATACATGCTTTATGTCCATCAAGAATTGCTAGTAGAGTTTTTCCAGAGTGTTAGATACAATAAAAACTCAAATGTAATAGCTTCATAGTTGTCCCTTGACAAAGCCTGCTAAAATCCTATTTTGGCACATTGTCTATTAATTAGTTAATTAGACCAAACATTGACAGACTCTGCTCTACGGTGAATGAATTTGTCTTTCACATTTAATTCAATCTTGTATAGTTGGGGGGAAAAGAGGTAATTTTTACATTTGTCCATGGCTAACCACCATCTGTTCATGATAGGAAACAGTAAATTTGTCTCACAATAGAGCCCTCGGACTTGTCACTAGGGTCCCTGAAGAATCGAGTCTGGGTGTGAAAGTGTGTGTGTGTGTGTGTGTGCGGTGGGGGGGGGGGTTGTTTACACATTCAGGTCACGTGAACACGATCGGTGCACAGTGCGGTTCTTACTGGATGTGTGAAAATGGCTAAAGAGTCAGACATTCATAGGCAGCCCAAAACAAAAGGTTCATGTTGTTGTGACATGTTAATTGCTCGTCTTGCAGCCAGGTTTAAGAGGGAGTTGTCATTGTGCAGGGTTTAAACCTGTCTAGAAGTCATAGCTTCTTTCACAGCAGAAGGCTATAGTGCTGACAAAAACAAACACAAACCTATCCAAAACAGACAGAGACATAGCCTGCAGTGGCATAACAGAAGAGAAGCTGATGTGTATCATCCCAAAGGGCATCACATCACATTGACAGTCCAACTCCCTCTGAGTGATTGCAGCAACTGAAATTCTCACCTTTATGTGCCACTGTCCGTTTATAGCCTGACTCCAGCATTGATTAAATAGCTTTTAATACTGGCCTGAAGTTTAAAATTTTTGAACAAGTTTATTTTAAAGCTCTAAATACTAGGGTTGAGTTATTTGCATTAGTTAGTGCATGAAGTCCCTGCCTCCAGGCGGGATAAGAAACACTGTAAAATGACTAGTCCCAGTAAGAGAACTATTGTGATAACGGTCAAACTGTCAGTGCAGGGCAACCACTCTAATTTCCCCTAAACTGACCTTCAATAGCAAAACATTATTCCTTTCAGTGTAAACAAAATGCCAGTTCACTTATATCCACCGTGATATGTGTAGTGTATCTGTGTCTGCCTGTGTATAAGCATTGCATTTTTTAGCTTGCAAAGTAACTGGCAGAAAGCCCAGGTGTGGGACAGAATCTGTGACAACCTAGGTGAGGGAAGCCAAGGGTAATAACCTAAGGGAGCCTGGATAAGTGCATGAGGTCACTGCACTGAAACCAAAGCCTGTAAGTGCTCTGGACGGAGAAAAAAAAAAACGTTGAGGGCATCTAACTGGTTTAATGCCGTTGTCATCATCATTTAGTGTAGTTTAAGATATGCCTTCACACCCCAACAACCTCGCACATTAAGTGGAAATGTGGTAAGTGCCCATCCCGGCTCATGTACAGGTGCAAATGGAGGCTCATTTGACATAATGAAGTATAGTCTCAGGAGAGAATTCTACTGAGGATTGGGCAGTTTTTATGACAGCATTTCATGCTTGGCATTCTGGTCTATATTCTCAACAAGAAGGTTTTTTACTCTCTAAAGCCTGCAGTGGTCAGCTAGCCTCACCGTCCATTTTCTTCTTTGCCAAAGCATTTTCTCTAGCAATCCTAAATACAGTATATAGGGAATAGCATTAACCTGACTTTTTTACCAGTGTTAATGAGATACAAAGTGTGAAGGGAAATATTCTGTCACACACTTCATCATTGCTGGTTCAGCCAGTGGGAGTAAGTTAATGAACTATACCGCTTTAAAACGTTGACCTAATAATGTGTAACCTCCACCCTGAAACAGCTCGGCTTCCCTTTATAAACACTTCATGGTGTTAGAACCCTGTTGGGATATTATGTTAGAGTCATTATTCAGATCAACACCCTACAGAGTTTAAAATCCAATTGAACCAACATTGTAAGATGGTTTTAAAACTTTGACTTTTGAAATTAATCAATGCTTAAATTAATGAATTGGAAAGCCTAAAGATGCTAAAAACGGAATGGTTAAAAAAGTTAAAAACAATGTTGAATGGAGAGTTGAAACTGGTGGTGGGAGGAGTGTATGGGGTTCAAAGCACACTGGAAGCTGAATTGTGCCCTAAGCAATGCTGTCAGCAAAAGAAAGTTTAAGAAGTGTTGAAAAAGCTCAGGAGCTGTCTTGAAACGGGTTTTCTTGGAGGCTTCACAGTCCAGGATGCTGAGTGTGATATGGTAAAGGGCCCCAAGGGAGGCCAGCAGCTCCAGGAGACATTAGCCCAAAATGAGAACTAAGTGAGCCCCAACATAAAACTCCTCTGTGATCCACTAAAAAACAAGGTTTGTGTTCGCTTATGAGCTACCTTGGCCAACGTCACCAATCCTGACAGTCTTGTTTGACCAGTTTTGTCAAAAAAACAGTTGTGTCAACACTGCAACACTGCAAGGTTTGAATTTGCTAAAATAACTTAAAACTAAAGACTGAAGGATACTCAGGGGTGGGATAAATTGACCTGAGACCTGTATGCTACCTATTTAGCAGCTGTGAAAGGTAAACAGTTTCACAAAGCTGACGACTCTAAAACAAAATTGCATTGAGTGTTGTTCAGTTTAAGCAGTGATAAACATGTCAAATACTTATTTCTGCAGCTAACAGATTTCCTGGCAAACCGTTTCCTATCAATGCTCTCACATTTGTATTACTGCCTTAAGTCCTTTAAATCCTATGGCTACTGCATCTCGTGCAGCTGTGCACTTTTATGGCATTTGCTAATGTACTGTAAATGACATAAAATACGACAAGCTTAGTTTTTCTGCCAGCTCTTGCCTTTATATCATTTTTTTACACCATTTTGAGTTCCCCTTTATTTATTTGAAGGCAGATGTGATTTTATGTCCGTGCCATGGCTGTAAAGTGCTACTTTGAAATGCAAATGAAGCTTTGATTGAGAAAGGGGATGCTGTGTATGAGTTTGCGGTTTGAAAGCATATTAAGTCGAAGGAGAGGTGTTTTGTGATCCCATTTGTGTATTGGGGATGTATTTCTGAAAAAAACGTTGACAGATAGAGGACATTTTCAGGACACTATGTTCAACTCGAAACACAAGTGCAATGACTTACAGGTTTCCATTTTTTTCCCTCAGCTTCTTTTTTGTAATCTATACCCTTTTTAAAAAGTATTTTACGATTTCAGACACATCACCACTTTCCACCATTTGCTCCTACTTTAAAGGCATCTCCAAGGCTCTCAGGAAAGAATGCGTTGTCCATTTAAGTGCAGATTCAAAGAAAAGCTTTGGGAATCCAAATGAAATTACAGATTATAGTGTCTACTTAAAGCCTTATATGTACTTAAATCTATAGTATATACTTGAAAGATAATGACTTTTCTGCTGTATTATGGTGGCTCCTGCTGAAACCGATCTCTTTGCTCCTGTCTTGACAGCGTCTCTTAGTAAAGGTGTGGCAAAATGTAGTTCTAACGCAGACCTGTTATCTCATATCAGCAGGATCTGCCACACCTCGATAAAGCCCCTAAACTCCTTTGGCTTGTAACAACATCCCACTTTCTGACAGGAACTGGGGCAGGAGCTCAGCCTCCTTTCTGATAATTCAGTTCTCTGTCTACACTAAGCTTAAAGCCTAAAAAAGGAAAGGGGTTGTAGTTATGATGTAAATGTTTCTATGTAATAGACTAATGTGACTAGCCACATTACCTGTTTAAAGTGTAATGCTGCTGACAAGTCACAACCTGATTACTTGGGCTGTCTTATGACGATATACAAGCTAAAACTGAATTCTGATTGTTTCATAAGAAATCAAACTGTCTGATCACGAGTCTCGTATATTTATATATAAAAAATCATTATAAAAATCTTTATTTATTTATCTATTTGGTCTATTTTCAAACCAAAATATAATTAGATCATGCTTGGGAAAGGGATGTGATGGTTATTATCCCTTTGTGAGCATTTATGCTGAAGACAGGCTGCCTGTGTTGCCTGTAATGGCCATGGCTGAGCAGGTGACGTTGTGATTTAACCTGGCACTTTGGCTGTGGCGAGCTGCTCCTCCAAATCAAGGCTAAGTGGTGGATTCATCAGTATCCTGTCGAGATGAAACACTCGCCCGGCGGTGACACAGAGATGAGGCTCTGATTGGGACAAATTCGTCTCCCTCTGGTGTCAGCTCTCATTCACCGGTCTGAGCGCTGCCTGAAAGAAAGACAAATGTTTTGATTAGGGGTCTCTTTCAATGTCACAGCAGCCAGCGAAGACAGATGAGATGAGTCTGTCTCTAAGGGAAGCAAATAGTTAGAGACGACGAGAGGAAAATGGATGTCTCCGCTGTCTGGAGGATGTCGAATTGGGATTTTATGAGTCAGAGAAAGCACAGTGAGAGCATCTCTTTTAATGAGAACACACTTTTTATTCTTTCTTTATGCTTGACTATTATAAGGTGTGCTTAAGAAGTGGTAAACCACAGAATGTAATGCATAAGATATAATTCAAGGGAAAAAGGAAAAGTTATTTCCTGTAGTGTCATTGGGTTAAGAATGTACGTTTTCGCTATATTTACATGTACACCTTGGTCAAGCTGTTTAAGTGGAATACTTGTGTAGGTGTATGCACAGTCAAGAACTGAACCAGACGAAATGCTCTGTTCCTTATAACCTCTTTTCATGTTGTCTTTGTATTTAGAAACATTCAACAAGTCAGACTGTAGCAACTTTTTTAAGCAATTTAAACATAATAGATACAAGATAGAACAAAGATAAAGAAAAATGATTTCACAATCATATTTTTTTCAGTTCTCAATTTCTTTTTTAAGAAGACTGCTTATTATTTCATTGCACTGTTTAAAAATGTAAAATGAATTATCCAGATTTGGCACAAGTACTTTTTTTTCTGCTGTGTTTGCCTAAGCCTTTAATCTAAGTTTTGATCTCGCTTACAGAGACGTGGAAGTCTTAAATGTCATGGCAGACTTTTATCTTCAGAGCTACAGTTATGGACAAAAAAAATAAAAATAAAAAAACGGTGACACAATGTGTTAGTATGGGATTCCCACTGTATTAGACAAATGGCCTCTTGACAGTACATCAACCAAATTAGACACCTGAGCCTATTTAAAGTGTTCTTAATGAACTTGCATCCGAATATCAGTCCTAGTAAAGTCTCACTTTGAGTGCTACTCAAGGTTCCCCTAATGCACAAGAATATTCTTTAGCAAATCATCAAGTGTCTTACACCCAATGCACTCAGTAAACACTCAAGTGTGCAAATGGCAGCAGTGATACAATAAGCATGCAAGCCTTGAAGTCTGAGTGCAAACATTCAAACAAGTATCCTAGTGGCAGAGAGCACTGAAGAGGCAGACACAGCTCAAGCGCATAAATTTGACAAAAAAGAGATTTAATGTCAAAGAAGAGAAACAGAAGGGTCCCATCTTTTTCAATCAGAGCCCATTTAAACTCCCAAACTCCTCCTCTCCATTGTACTCCTCATTTGCATCTCTTTTATGTCCCTGCTTCCTATTATGTGAAAGTGAAAGCAAGGGTAGTCTGGTTTGCAAAGCTTCATTTCCCTCAGTTTTTAATCAACACTGTCCAGGAGACAAGGGTTCTGCGGTGTTCAGTTGCATTTATGCTAACTAGAATATTTGAACTGTTGTCTTTGAACTGTTGTTACCTTGGAAACCAGCCCACCGGAGTTTCTTTTTTATAGCAGTAATTACAATCAGTGGTCAACCTAGGTCTTGTGTTTACATAACATAGCTCACATATATTCCAAAAGTATTTCTTGTTCTGTCTCAGTTGCAGACATTGCCCAATGCTTAAAAACCTTGAATACCATTTGTTCAAACACAATTGCTTTTGGAAGACTGTACTACCTTGCACTCGCTCAATTGCTTAATGACCTTTGCACTTTGCTGTCCACAGGCTGACAGGAAAGATACAGCCTGGAGAGATTTAATAAACTGTTTGTCGCCCCTAATGCTCTATTTTCCGTCCATAAAATTGTGCTTCTTCTGGCTATGTAGTCGATGATAAAGCGAGTGCCTGCAAGGCCTTCCTGCTGCTGCCATTTGTAATTTTTAGAAGTCATCATCTGAGGCGATCCGTCTTGATTGTGCCTTGGCAACTGTCATGCTCCACTAATGCACAGTGTGAGAGAGGGCATAAATGCAACGTCTTCCGGCACTAGTGATGTTTATCTTCACTGCTCCATGAATTTGCATTTCCTCACAGAAATTTTACTCCTAATGGCAGGCATCACAGCACAGCAAAGCACTGCATATTATTAGCCCGCGTACAGTATTTGTTTTATAAGTAGACAGAGAGGAAAAGGGGATTTTAACATCCTGATAAGGAGGAAATTGTTTGATAGAGATTTGTGAAATATTCATTAAGGGTAACTATTGTTGTACCAGCTGCATCAAGCATTTTAATGTTATAACAATGAACACACAATGTAAGAAAAGCTGTGTTTCTTGAGAAAACAAGCGTCATTCAAATACTAGATTTTCTTGAAGGGAAGAAGAAAAGAAATGTTGTATTACTTAAAAAAGCAAGCATTTTTGTTTATGGCATCACAACACATTATTATTTATTTTCTTGAATATAAAAGTTTACAAATATACATAGCTATTATATTACTAATGTCAATAATAATTAATTTTTTGACCAGAACCAGTTGTCCGTATAATGTCCAGACCAGGAGGGTGATGGTTTTTGATAATGATCCTGGGCTGTGATCCTTCATGCTGTGTGGTCACATGCGGCCAAGGCAGCATGCAAATAATTTATCTGGAGTGAGCTGGCTGTGTGATGGTAATTTTCAGGCCTGATTGGCAAAGAGTGGTGAAATTGGGGGCAGTTAGCACTGAGGGGAAAATAGTGCTCGAGTGTGTGGAAATGCAGCAGCCGTCCAATGGTAAACAAATTATCTGAAGTGAAATGGCAACATTAGGTGATGCAAAGTGCTGGTCCACATCATGAATATGATGCTGTGCACAGATTGTCTGCTTTGTTATCCTTCCTGGGGGAACTGGGCAGTCAGAGATCTCTGGCGTCCCTCTTTTAAATGCAGGGTATTTCGCACATGAATCATGAGTCATAATCTACCATTTGTGGGAAATAAACATGAACTGAGTATCAGCTTGCAGTTTGTATGTGTGTATGCAAAATAAAAATAACTCTATCGAAGCCCCCACGTGTTACATAATGTGTTTGTCAGTTTTAGAAACATAATTAAGAATAAACAATCAATCCATTAAACAAACAATCAAACAAGACACTGTTGCACTTGATGTAAACCTTTGCCAGTGTGTTACCTTTTAATGCCTCCTGTGATGCCCAGCGAGGATAAACCTGGAAGATTTGACAGAGATTTATTCAGTGCAAAGGATGAATGAATGTACCCACCTTGATGTTAGCCACAGTCAACTTAAACGCACCACTATTGCTTGGCAGCTCCGCTGCTATGAAGACACGTTTGTTGCAGACTCAGACAGGCTTTAAATTGAATAAAGGGGGTCAGTATTTAATGGTGACAAGTGACAAGTACAGCCTGGTGCCAGTTAAGGTTTTCATTTTCTCCATCACCATGTTTGAAATTTCAGCCATGGAATGGCAGCACAATAGAAATGTATGTGTTAATGATTGTAACTCTCACTTGTAACTCTTGTTGAGGATATTTTAGCAACATGAACCACTATTGACATAAATTTGACAGAGAACTCTCAACAAAAAATGAGGAATGCATTAGCATGACCTCCAGTAACCTGTGAACTCAAATTTGTCTCTCTTCAGCAATCATCACGCAGGAAAATGTTTTCAATTATTTGAAATCTGTAATTTAATTTAAAAAGTGAAAAGCCTCCACTGTGGAACACTACCCGGCCAGAATGTAAGACATTTTCTGTTTCTGAAAGAGCTCTCTTGTTTCTAAAAGTAATTACATTATTAAATATTTTGTCATTTAGATACAAAAACATAGACAAAAGCAGGCATGCATGTTGCAAACAGACAAGGTGCACAAATGATAATCACAATCACAATCACAGCAAAGCTGATAGTATCAGTCTTGACTGAGCTACAATCCCAGGTATATCCAGTGTTTACTAAAACAAGACATGTGAGATGTGTTCAGGAACTGTTTGTATGTACTGTATCTAGCTGTATGATAGCATGCTTCATGTGAAGCATGTCTGAACGGCTTTGGTAGAACCCACAAGCTTGCCATGTTTAAAGATTCAACGCTGAACAAAGGTGTGGCTATGAAGGGGAACATAGATATGGTTTGATAAATGTCTCTACCAGACCACATCAGTCATACTATCTTTTTCTTGAAGGCCATATTAACTAAACAGAATCTGTAGATCCTCAATATTATATAAAGCCTACACACTTTTTCACGAGGTTGTTTATTTATGTATGTTTATGCAAGTTAACTAGCTATCCATTTCAAAATTTGATTCAAGGCTGAAAATGTCTGTATCTCCTGAGCCTCTGTCACTCGTTTATTTCCCGCAAGATTATTAACATATTGTAAATAAATGTCTGTGGGATCATCCAATGAAAAATGTGACTATAACTTAGTATCTGTAAAAAAAAAAAAAAAAAGCTTTCTGTAAAGTTGCAAAAATGGGAAATTTTAATCACTAGTGCTATAGCTCTGTTTTTCGGCTTTAGCAGCTAGGCAGGCTGCCAGTGAGCAAACCTCCTACCCCCTCTATCATCACTGCACTCCATCCCAATAACACACCCTTTGCTGCTAATGGACTTTCTGCCTGAACACCCGGTAGAGCAGTGCCACTAATAGCAGTCACACAAGTTGGAATACAAGGGTGCGAGTGCGAGTTAATGTATGCCACTGGAGGAGTGTTGGCAGACGAGATCCTGGTGTATGCGGCAGTGTGCATGAACCCAGCTCATCTGTACATTTTTCATAAATGAACCAAGCTGATGGCTGATAGCTGTCTCTTAGCTCACCGCTTCAGCTCTGGTGCTTCGCTCACACCTCTGTTGAATGAACAGTATTGTCTGTGTCTCTGAATAGTAGAAACTGTACTCCGCCACATTTGAATGTTGCCCTTTAGGCTTCTTTTAACATGTATTTGACAAGAGTTTGACTGAAATTGGTTAGATTGGAGATACAATACTCCATTTTTCTCCATTTATTCTCTCATTTTTAGCAGCAATTCCCTTTCCCCCCGGCCCCACCAAACACACACACACAACATAGTACCTCTATGTTATTATTTAATTAAAAAAATAATAATTATCCAATTAGCCACACCCTTATACACATATCATACAGCAAAAGTTCTGTATTAGTTATTATCAGTTCAACTCAAAGATTAATTTTTTATTTTATTTTATTTTATTTTTTATTTTATTTTATTTTTTTTTTTGTGGGGGGGGTATTCCTCCAGATATATTTGAATGTATTGTTTTTCAGAAGTTTTTCAATTTCTCCTGGGGCACAGTCTTTGCAATGGGCCTGCCCTTTATGCTGTTCATATGGATTATGAAGTAACATCTAATGTACTCTTCAAATTCCATAGTGCCTTCCATAAGTCACCTAGCTTGGTGTTTCTGATAAAAACCCATAAATGTCATCACCAACACTGATTTATTTGTTCATTGTCTTGTCTTCTCAGGAATGGAAGCTATGTTCTCCCAGCAGCCCCAGGATTTGGTTGTTGTGGCCGGACAGCCCGTAACATTACCATGCACCATCCCTGGGTATCACGGAGTGGTGCTTTGGATCAAAGATGGCCTTGCTTTGGGAGTTGGCAGAGACCTTTCAGGTATGGCATAGCTGCTCACTTACTAATAATTAATTGCACTTCCATTATCACATTGAAATGTCATTTTCTGTAACACCACAATGTCTCCCAAATAAATGATAGATGCCAGATGAAAGTGGTGTAAAATTAGTAACCCCATTTATCATTAAAACATGAATGATAGTTTCTTTTCACCTGAGCTAAAAGAATAAGAGGTTTGTGCTTGAATGTTCTGAATGTTGGTATTCATGACCAAAACCAACTGTGTCATCATTTTATGTTTGGCATAGAGGCAGAAATGCTGAATGAAATGTGGAATCAATAATAGCTCTGGCTTTTCTGTGGCGCTTCAGGCAGCTCAATTGCTTTGTGAAGAGCTGGAGTCCTCTAATTACACTGCACCTCATGTATAATTGCCTTAATTGTTTAATTTGGAGTAAAAGTGACTACTACACTGTTATTTAGCTGCCTGTTGTTGCACCAGCCAAGGCTTTATGTTTATTCATGATCTTGATGAGTGTCAAGAAAACAAATCACTTGTATAAATAAACATTTACAAACTTTTGAAGCACTAAGCTATTTAATGAAAAAATCCATCATAATTTAATGCATCATTTACTGAAATGATCTGTCTCTTATAACCACTTTGGCTGGCATAGTGATGTTACAGATTTGCCTTATATTCACTACTCGCAACACGCTCCATCGATTCCCTCGATCTTTATGGTATATTTAATCTTAACTTCCCACAATTTCTACAAAGCATTAAAGATGACCTAGATGAACTGAACCCATCCCCAGCCTGGTGTGTCTAGTCAACTCTTGTTATTGAGAGGGAAAAGACAGTCAGTTAGTCAGTGATAATACATAAATAAATAGGTCACAAAGTTACAGCTACGTAATTATTTAAGTTTATTATTTTACATGTTTCCCCCAGTTTTTGCGCCACCGCATGAATAATTTATGTACATGTAATAATAAACAAGAAGTGATTGCAATTGTATTTCTAGATAAATTGAGGGTATTCTGTCCTCTGACCTTTAGCCAATTCTTTCAGAAGCCTTTTCTGTTACTGATAGGGTCTGTAATTAAACCTCAGCGCCTGACAGAGCCCCAGTAAAGCCATCCTATTCCCTCTTCAGGTCCTTATCAGGCCCAGGGGAGGCTGAGAGGTTGTTGTAAACAATGGTCCTGAAGTCTTCAAGAACTCTCCCTGTGCACTTATGATTGCTAGAGATTGAACTGGCCAAAGAGGGAAATAGAGCACACAGCCCAATTTTATTTTGGGGAGAGAGGAGCAGAGATGTAGAGTTTGATTTAGCGTCTTTTTATTGACTTAATAAAGATTGGGAGGTTAAAATTACATTCCAACAAAGCTTGAAAAGGTGTGTATGAGTGTAATATTAGCAGGACAACAAATATTAGCAGGACAACAAAGAATGCAAGGCTAATCCTGAGTTCAAGCGGAGCTTAATAGATCTTTATAGACAGGATTAATATGAGTGCACAAATAAATATCATATCATATTAAGATACTATAAATGAAATGAATACAACTCATTCATTTTCTTCCACTTAGTCCCATTAGGGGTGGCGTTGACTGGAGCCTATCCCAGCAGCTTTGGGCCTGAGTACATCCTGGACAATGGTTTGAACTCACAACCTTCTTGATGTGAGGCAGGAGTGCTACCCACTCTATGAATACAGCTTCAAACTGAAATACTGAAACCATTATTGTAGCAGGTCAGCTTTTATAAACTGACTTGACGGAGTTGAATATTTTATTGATTTGGTCAAAAAGTAAAGAGTACAAATTTCATAAAAGAAAACGCAGCCTGTCAGGATGTGCTGCTAAAATCTACATATATGGACAGGAACTGTACACTCCTCCACTGAGACAGATGCCATTTTCAAAATTGAGCACTCCACAGCTGTCCTTTTTATCACCCTGCCTACATAATCAAGCTATGCATATTGCTGCAAAAGGAGTGGTGGTACATCCAGCACAAGATGTACACAATGAAAGAAAAGTGGCAGCTGTATACATAAAAAGTGTGACAAATCAAATGTTCGCACGGATCCTTTCAATAATATAGGTCTGCTCGGCTATTCATAGAAAGAAGCTGCGTCAACAGCGACATACTTCGCCAGGGACCTATTCCTATTCACAGAGCAGTGATTAAACTGAAAGAACTCTTTCACCATTCAGTGCAAGAAATCACAACACAAAAGCCAGTGATTTCTATCTGTCCCTGAATTTCCTATTCATTTCCTTTTGTGCTTCGTTTTTCCTCTCTAATTAATGAAAACCAAAGTCTCCCCACAACGGCTGGGAACATACCAATCAATGTCATGAATATGCATGGGAAAGAGTATGTAGGTGCTAGGATGTTGATAATGGCAACACATAAAACGATGTGACGGTCACTGGTTAATGTAAATATGTGCACTCCTCAATGCTTTCAAGTCAATGATATATTTATTTATCAATCAATGTATAGTTTCAGTTTTTTTCTTAAATGTCCATGCTATTAACTTTTTTGAGTCACTATTGTTTTCTGACATTTCCAAATGCAGTTTCTACAGCATATGGCATACAAGGATTGTTTACACTGTAGTGGTACTGTACGAGTCTATACTCAGAACAACAGTTTGGTTTGCGTTTCCATTTTGCTGGGTCCAGCTTATTCCTAGATTTCTTTAAATTCATACACTCACTGTTTAATACCACAAGTTCTGCTTGTGTTTAATGGTACGTAGACTGTAAATGCAATGTTTTAAGTTACAAAGTGAGAGCTATAAAGGCTGTTGCTTTTGGTAATGGAAACCAGCTGGCCATACTTGTACTGTACTGCTCCCCTGAAAGTTTAAACAGAGCATTTGTTCGGGCCAGACAGAAGATTTGTGTCGCTTAAAAACCTAATCTGGATGCTGGTCACCTATTTCTAACCTCTGGTGACTATGGAGTGTAAAAAACATATTCTAGGTGAATGCTATAAATCACCTGGCGTGCAATAAGTGTCTGTATGCAACACACACATACACAAATGCACATACACCATTGATCCAGCCTGAAGACAAATCCATTCCGCCCTGATGGATTCATTACTCCTTAATGGGCCTATTTTACATTGTTTGCTTTGAGTAACACATTGTGTCTTTGGAATCCGCTGATGTCTAAGATCAATGGGCCTTTATAGGAAAACCTCACATGCGGAGAGGTGATCAGTCTTCACGTCTGACAGTACAAATCCTGAGTTATTGACAAAATGCATGATCAAGCCTGTTATAAGGTGACATAAACACATTATGATGTTTATATACTTAGGAAATGAGATTATAAATTCATATCATTTACAATCAGCTATAAATGCAAATTACTTTTCCTTTCGCATCCAACAATTGCTCAGAGATGAAACTGGAACAGAGCCATTTCCTCACACAGCAAAATTATTCTTAGTTTTCCAGAGGCAGATGAGGTAATTGGCCACATCATCTGCTTGTGTTACAAAATTTACATGGTGTATATGCTGCTGCAATTAGGAAAAGCAAAACAAAAGCTTATTAAAAGTAAATTGTGTTTGTGGTGGTATGAAAACTATTTAAACTGGAGTCAACTCAAGGTCACCTTTTATCTTACAGACATCCTACAGATGTCCCATCATCATTGTCCTTGTAAAATGCTTTGGCATTATTGCATTAAATCTCATCAATGGACATTTCAGAAAAATGGCTCCATGAATGACCTTGGACACATAATGATGTGCCCTTTTAGTCCCAGTTCTGCACATGAAATAGCAGGGAGACCCTGGATATTAAGGAAAGCCTTTAATTGGGATATGGGTTCATTTTATCCTTTGATTTCTGCACCCTATTATTATACATAATCAAAGTATTTTTTTATTACTTCCAGCTCTTTTAACACACGCATGTTTTATTTTATGTTTGTCTGTTTTTGTTCGCATATTGTTTTGCTGTTGTTTACAGTCTATAATAAACCTTTTTGTATTAAAGCTATAGAATAAATGCAAAGAGTGGCTTAAGCAAATATAATTGACTTAACACACACATAAGTGTTGTATAAAACATTACTAATTGAACATAAAGAAAATGCTTAAGCTTTTGCAATTACCCAACACTTGGATTACAGACATACTTTTTGAAGAAAAGTGGCTGTGTCTACACTGCAAAGATGTTTTCTATCAAAGAAAATTGCAAAAAGGCTATCTTCTGCTCTAAAATATATCTTTGATCAACTTAGTGCTTAAATCTAAAACTATGCTAGAAATTCTCCATATTATGTCGCATTTACATAACCCATTATATTCTCACACTTGGTAGCTGAAATGTGAAAAAAGAGGCCCTTTAACACCAAGCAATCCTAAAGCCTGAGAAGCAACCAATAAAACCTGTCAGTCAACACATTCTTCTTCCTGGTTATATGCCCCTGTGGAGGAATGCAGTGCAAAACACATTCTCGTTGCATATTTCGATAATAGTTGAGGGGATATCTTTAAAACCATCTTGCTCAAGTTGTATAAAATGCCCAGGTCTGTTGGATATTGCTCTGCTTTCTTGCATTATTAAACCATAAATCCTTTCACAGAGCAGTCGTGAAGCATTTCAAACCGTGCCTGTTCATGTTTATGACTGTAGTTGAGTATCATTGCAAACACTACCTTTACTGCAACTCATTAGCAATTCCAGGAGAAAAGTTAAATCACATCGAACATGTAGTATACTACAGGGCTCAGTGGTAGAGCAGTCGTCGTCTATAACCAGAAGGTTGGTAGTTCGATTCCTGCTCTCCTCAGTTTGTTGTTGTTGTGTCCTTGGACAAGATCCTTACCCACCTTACCTCCAGTGGTGTTCCAGCTGTAGCACTGGTGAATGAATGTGTATCTGAATGGGTGAATGGCAACTTAATGTAAATAAGCGCTTTGAGTGACTAGTAGGTGGAAAAGCTCTACTAGACACTGTATAATGCAAAAATGAATTCATATTTGCCATTATTTCTCATCAGCTTAATGGTAAAAAGTGCCCCTCAACATGGATTTTTACTTAAAAGTATTTGTGTTTTCTGTTCATTTAGGCTATCCTCGCTACACTGTGATTGGCGACCATGGAACAGGAGAGCATCATTTGCGTATACAGCGCGTCGAGCTCATGGACGATGCTGTCTTTGAGTGTCAAGCTGTCCAGGCTGCAATGAGGTCCCGTCCAGCCCGTCTCACTGTACTGGGTAAGTCATATAAAACCGAGAACTGAGATTGATTGGCTACACCTTAAAGCTATGATAAGCAAGATGTAAAAAGTAAAGTAAATGAATACGCGCTTTGGAACCATATTTTCTTCTTCATTTCTCTGGAACATGTGGATTTGAATGTGTCTGTAAATTAATGACTTACGGCCTGTAATTCTATTTATTATTTTAATGTGAAGGATAGTTCTATGTGTGTTGTTCTTAGTTAACAACAACTTGCTTGGAGCCAGGTTTGTTTGCCTCAAAATCCTGCTTATTATGCCTTTAAGGAAATGACATTTAGACTATGGACTTAAATTAAAGTACTGCAGAGTAAAAGAGGATAAGAGAAAAGAAGAAAAACAGTATAGCAATATTCTCACAACGTGTCACTGATCCACCTTATTGATCTAGCCTAATGAAAAGTGAAACTAACGATTTGTAAAGGGAGACGGCAGCAGTAGAAAAAGAGGAAGGGGAAGACAAATTGCAGCATAACATTTCTCTGCCTGCCAGACCTTCTTGTAAATGAATATGAGCAAATTATACACAGAGCAAAAACGTCCATTGCCCTCACACTGCCTGGTGCCAAACTTCTTCTAAGGCCTATATTTCACTTTTGTTCTACCCATTCAATGTATTACCACCTGTAACAAATGTGCTTTTAATCTTTGACGAGAGCCAATGACAATTTCTAAACAAATCTATTGTCAATAGACCCTTTAAGACTTCTACTTTTCCATCACATTAAAAAAATATCACTAACTGTCTAGGAATTGGCTGTACTGTGTGGATTTTTTCATACAACACCTCACTGCTTTGAATGACTTTTTGCCTGGTCTTTTGCCTTTGACAATGAGCGCATACTCAAGATAGTTAAAATAGAACAAAAACAAATAATGGTTACACTTTATTTTATTTTTGTTAATTTTATCTACCACTTTGTGTAACAAACTGTAATAACATGTCACTAAATAGGCTATACATAAAGGAATTACGGGCACTTATATTGTAGGTAGGGTTAGGGTATGTATGTACTATGTAGTTACATGTTATTGGAGCTGGTTGCACAGTGTGTTACATTGTACATAGATACAATGTTTCAAGTGTATTGTCAAATAAAGTGTTACCCAAATTATTTACAGTTAGACTGCACGTGGTGTATAGGAATAGTTAAAAACCCAATCAGCACTGAGAAATGGGAAGCCTTTATTACCTATTAGCCCGACAGAGGGTGAGACAGTTTATCATGCTTCTCCATAAGCCTGAATTGGAAGTGTTTGTTTAATCCCCTGCCGTGCAAGCCGACTTCTGAATGCACCGCCAGGGAGAACTCCAAGCCGGCACGCACAAATATACAGCAATGCAGGAAATATATGCAAGGCCTGTGTCACTGCAAACTCCAAGCTGTCAATTACTTGCCAGTGGTGACAGAGTGTGTCTATCGACTTGGAAGGCAGCTACGGCCCTGCACACCTATGTGCAACTCACACATTCTTAGACACAGTCTCCCCTTTTCCAAAGCTCACAGCAGAATAAATCTAAAATTCTTCTAGCTATCTTTCACTATCAGCACATACTCCTCTGTTTCAGAGGAGCTTGTTTCATCTTTACTTTGATCATCAACACTAACATACAAATCAGTCTCTGAGAAATTTACTTTCCCTCTAAGGATATTGGAATTTGCAAGAAACATGAAATAATAACATTTCCATCAAGTACTACTGATATGTTAAATACCACATTCTTTCTTTCTCTAAAAGCAGGTGCCATGTTTGAGTGGTATGGGACAATAAATTGATATCTTTAATTATGTTTTGCAGATGTTTTTATAACATGATGTCTGCCGTCGGCCATTATTTAAGGTGTTTATTTGCTGCTGAGCAAATTATAATCAATTATGAACTCAAATAAATACATGCCATGAATAATGTATAAATCTTTCATGATCAAAATGCTCTGCAAACAAAGCACTTTTGGTGCACTTAACCCATTTGAGCACAACCATGGCTCTCATCTCACATGCCCACATGCCAAAGTAGAATCAAGGTCTTGTGAATTAGTCATGAGGAAAGAGAATGGAGGGTTTCAAGTCCAAAAAGACCCCTGAGGCTAATTATATCCCTTGCAGCAAGTTGGCAGAGCTCCAGACCTTTGCTCTGTGTGTACCTTAGGTTAGGGACTACTAGAACAAAGCATCAAAAATGACTAGTGTTTGATTAAGGTCTTAAGCTGAAAATGGCCTGAGGTGTACCACGTTTATTTAATGCATTTAAAAAAATAAATGTAAATTTGAAAAGTGAAACTTTTGTCAAGGCGTTATGGCTTTATAATGTTTTGTGTACATTACTGCAGATTTGCTTTAAGCTTTGATGTAAAGAAATCCAGTACAAATGGCAAGTCTACATTCAGGACTTGGCATACAGTTTTTTAACCTGACAATCCAGACATACTGCTCCACAGTACATAGTTTGTTCCACACTACCATCTGTGAGATGTTCCCCCATTTAAAGCGCTTGTAAAGGACAGGTTCCTCCAATTAGTATGTGGTCAGTGATTAGATATGTCATCTGTGAGCAACCACAGCTTTGTCCAATCAGCGCAGCTCCATGTTGTTTATGTTTGCGAAGGTAAAATGGTTGCTACATCCTCAAACCTAAAACACATCCAGACTTGTCAGTACGGCCACATCATTGGTCAACAGAGCCAGTGAGGCCAGGGTTTGACTGTGAATACTTTGTTTGGAGCAGTTCAAGTTAGATTTTTGTGAGTTTGTAAACTCACAACAGCACAAGGTTAACATTAACAGTTTTAGGATGCTTGTATGTTTCACATTATTTTGTCAATTATGTTACTATATATTGATCCAATGAACAAATCTTACAATCAGAAAACAAATTAACTGTTTTCTGATTAATTTAAACATTACCTACTTTTTCCGTATTTTATGAATTGTTGTTGTGTTTAAGGTTTTGTTATTTTCTTTTCTGATTTGTCATTTTTTTTTCAGTTTTGTTATTTTGTTTGCACTTCACGGCCACCATAAACTTTGCCTTAAAGTGGTAGAAATATAATGCTTTAGTGAAGTTCTGTGGAATAAGCCTATACACTGACTACATAGTGTTTCTTTTCCTTTGAAGTGACATTACTTTCATCATTGTCTATTGTTAGATTTACCTAGGAACCTGGTTGCCCTCTCCAAAGCTGATATTATGTGCAGTTGTTACAGAAAGGGCGACATCAAAGAGCTGATAGACATAAAGCACAAAATAACGCTGGTCTTTTGACAAATATTACTAAGAAAATGCCTTTGTGTATTACTTATTTATTTATTATTGTTCATTGTTAGTGTTTCAAACCCACATTTCAGCAACAGTATTCATGTACACAAAAAGCCCAAGGATATCTTTTGTTAGTGTTGCTTTGTTGAAGCTGAATCAGCCATTTCTATGGATAAGTCTGGGTTCATTATTTTTCAAGGATCTTGCCATCATCCTTTCAGAAATGGAGGTGAACTTTGAGGGCACAAGCTACCAAGGAATTAAAAGTTTTCCTGCTGCAAGAAACAAGGCAGGAAGTGTTTCACGCCCTCTATAATTGTGTGTTTGTCATAACCACTGCTCATGCTGGTATTACTGTTCTGTTGCTTTTTCAGTGGTTGCAGAATATACAATCAATGATGGCGGTGTTGTTGTTTGTCCTACAAAAGTTTTTAAAACTAAGGATTTACAAACATAATGATTAATCACTAATATTGAGCATTTCTGTTGTTGTGGCAGTGTGTGAGATAACCCAGTTTAACTTTGACCTAAGTCAATCATTTCCACACTGAAGAAAGGCTTTTTATGCCCAGCTGTCTCTTACAAAAAACAATTTAAGTCTAGCATACCATCTCACTCTTAAACTGTGGAATAAGGTGACATCAATGACAGTAATCCTGTGGAGAAATCTAATGGGAGATATAAATTACAGCATTTTCCCCTTATTTTCACTCACTCTGAGACATGAGAAGGAACGATAACTACATCTATCATATCACAGAAACTAGGAGCAGGTGTGTGATTATGGTAGACAGACTGTATGTAGGATTTCATCTTTTTTCTGGGTCTGAACAGAAGGAGGAGAATTGACACAAATACATCTGTGCCTCGCAAACAGTACCAACTGTGTACAGGTGCTGTGCTGATTTTAATTTGCACTACAGGTTCTCCACAGCTAACGGCAATTGTTAGCACTAGCTCTGGTAACTATATTAATTTGCAGAACGTTAAATTAAGCTTTGATTCATAATATGCATTTCAATATGAGCATGGAAGTCAGCACCTTCCCAATCTGTAAAGAGCCCACTCTGGGGCTGCACATGGCTGCACTGAGACCGAGCAGGCTTTGCACGTCTCTGACAGCGCTGGCATCTCCCCACTTTTTGTATTTATGCCTCTTTTCCTCCAATTTATTTGTCAGTCATTGTGACAAAGGGTTAGGGGAGGTAAGGCTCTGGATTAATAATAATAATAATAATAATAATAATAATAATAATAATAATAATAATAATAATAATAATAATAATAATAATAATAATAATAATAATAATAATAATAGTTTCACAGCAAGTGCTCATCTAGTGCTAAATTACCAACTATTTTGTTGTGTTGTCATTTTTACATTGATTCACTCGATTAACATATATGTGCAGAATCATCTTGGGACTCTTTTTTAGCTTTTAGACAGGTGTACAATGACAGCACTTGAAGACAGCAGTTAAGTTGGGCCAGTGAGCCACATGTGTACCTCATATCCATCTGCACGGGCTATTCCTTTCCCTTCTTTTTTGTCACCTTTTTTTTTCACCCTGATCTATCTATCACAAACTCTCCCAAGCTGTCGCAATGGGGTGACAGGCAGCCCATGCAGGCATTCCTCTGAATAGACAGACAAGTCAGGAAGCTCATTGTTGTTCAGAACACGTCTGCCTAAGCACAGCGCTACACCAGCTTCATTGGCAGCCTCCCCTACATCCACTAGGCTTCTTGTGAGAAGATCACTCTCATTCATTCGCTCTCAGATTGCTTTTTTTTTTTGGACCCTGGAAACCATAGTGCTAGAAGGATGCATTTGGTTGCTTTGGGGAGTTTTCCCAGTATTGGTTTGGCCTGGACAACTTAATGCCAGAAACATCATTCATTTATTTTCTTCTGCTTAGTGCCGCTAGGGGATTGCGGGTAACTGGAGCCTATCCCAGCTACTTTGGGCCTTAAGCGGGGTACACCCTGGTCAATGGCCAGTTAGTCACAGGGCTGACACTTAGAGACAGACACTGACAGACAACCATTTACTCTTACATTAATTTACTAGGGACACGTTAGATTTGCCAATTGACCTTTACTTTCAGGTCTTTGGACGGTGGGAGGAAGCCAGAGTACCCACAGTAACACGGGGAGGACATGCATAAACATCAGTACTTTCTTTTTGGACTGCTTTATGTTAAGTGAGAAAATTGCACATACTGTATCATGAGACAAAAGGCAGCTTTATGAGCCATTGACTTAAGTCAGCCACTCTTAGAGCTGGCAGACTTACTGCCGCTCTTGCACAGTTGAGTTAATTACCCATCAATATGCCTTGGTTTCATTTACAGAAATCTTTGATTATGCTGTAAAAGTGAATGATCTCACTGGGGTCTAGGCTTTCTGGCTCCACTTATTGTCTTTACTGAGTTTTCAAAAGCGGGACTAGGAACTCTTTTTTTAGTAACGCAATTAATTATGGAAGACAGTAAACAAAAAATCTGACAGGCAAAATTGTTTACTCCTACAAAAACAAAACTACTGAATATAAATGACAAATTTGACTAAAGGTACTGCGGGTTCAAGTAGAAAACCCTTTACAACAAGTACTTTCCAAGCAACTTTGGTATTATTGATTTAATTTAACTAATAAAATTTCAAATTATTATAATCACAAAAATATGAATTTAATTGTCTGGATCCATGACCTGAAAACATGGGCCTTTGCATGCAAAACTATTCAAACTTAAATGGATTACATTACAATGCAGAAAAAAGTGGTTTGATCAGTTCTTGAAGTGAGTCAGCCAGCCCTGTAATTAAAGAGAAGCGATCAATCTGCACTACTGACCACACTGCTTATGCCAAGTCCATTGGATGGCTGCAGTAAAGAGCTCATTTAGAACCATTAGGGACTGCCGAGTTTGCAAACAGCCCAGTAATGATGATTGCTAATTTAAGTTCAAGGCCTCAGTATAAGAGTTATACCTGGTGGTCATAAGGCAGAATCAGTGAAAAGTGTCCCATACATGGAAAGAGCAAAATATCTTTTCAAATTGTGATTTCAAAGTCATTCAATTGTAATAATTGCTTTTGGGTTCTTGGGCTAATTGTTCTATTTTAGACCTGAAGTAGGACAAATAGGTTGTACACTGTATAATATACTAACTTCACAGCCACTTTGCTACTTTACAGACAGTTTTAGATTGCACATTCAGTGGACTTGGATTGCATGTCTTCCTCCTCGTCTGTCTTCACCCCAGTGTCATGATGGCTGCCAGGACATCCTCATCAGGGACACAACCTGAAATTGTGCGTGCCCTGTGAGGTCCGTGACCTCTCCTCATGTGTAGTTTCACTATCCTGGAAATCTGAAATGTGTCTTGCATTGCATGCTCTAAAAGCCCTCCCAGGAAATCCCAAACCTAAAAAGGTCATTTAGGTCATGGGGGCAACATAGTGATGTATAAAACCCTCAAAAATGATATACCTAGAGTTGTTACCTTTGCCTTTTGAAGCTAATGCGTTGTATGCGTATTTCAAAAGGATAGGTTCTTATAGCGGGTTGAGTAAAAATCTTATTAGTATGTAAAGAATAAACCCAAATTGTGACCGTATGAACTTGTATTGACATCTAGTGACTGGTAGTGACAACCTAACTCTACTAAAACAGCTTTATTCCCTATGTGGCATTTAATTACTGTTTCAGTCATGTGCATTATGCTGACAGCAAATCAATAGAGTAGGACCTTGACAATCAGCTGTCTCAGTACTGGTATCACTAAGAGCCATGTTTTGATTAAAATCCTCAAAGGGCTGTTTCAGTCACAAGAGTTTATTAGTATCTCACAGTTTTGGCAAGTTTTAGTGTTTGTTTGTTGAGTTTTTTTATATTTGTTTCAAATTTCAACCAGGATAGTACCGCTGAGGTTAGAAATATATTTTTTTAAGTTTATGTTTTTGGTGGTGAATACTTTTCGATGATATGGAGGGAAGATGAAAACTTCACACTGGCCGGGTGCCGAACCTACGACCCTTTTGCCCCATAGTCATCATGGCCTTTTGAACAAACAAGAGTGCATATATTAGGAAAGTGTTGAGGTGAATTGTATTGCACGATTAGTCTAGTCTAATCCATTCCAGATTTTGCTGCCCCCACAGTGCTTACAGTGTTGTGATTCATAGAGTAGTTGCTCATTGTGAATGTGTTAAATGGATTTGTACAGATGTCCTCTGAGAATTTGGACAAACAACAAATAAGACATTAATCATGAGGCATGCCACCACCCATGATTCACTTGAAAGATGATAGATCAGGACGTGGTTTCTGGGCAAAGTGACATATAACCACTTGTGCTGAAATATATATAGCAATGCAAAAACATTTATACTTTTATTCTCATTAAATGCACAAAATAATAAAGGTACCTTATAACAACCTCTTGCACTCAACTTACTCAAACTTGCCATCATAGTTATGCAGGGCAATACAACAGCCGCATGCTTACTTTGATTTCATCTTGACCTAGATCTGCATTGTAATGAGCACAGGTCAATCAATAATTCACAGCAGTTACAGTTATAAAAGGCAAAGGGGGGAAAAACACATATCAGATCATGTGTAAAACAGAGCTAAGACTTTGATCATTTGCTTTTAGAGGCTTGTTGGGATGCTTACTTCTTTTAGACCCTTTACTTTTTGCAGACTCTAGAAGTTGAAAAAAAAGGTAAAAAAAAAAAAAAACTAAGATGTTCTTGAGTTAATTGTAAAGAAATGCACAAATCTTAAACATAAGTCTAATATGTAAATGACTATGTATGTACAAATTAAATGTAACAAATTTAAGTCAATTTTAAGCAGTGCTCGACAATAGAGTTCATGGCACACATTCACAAACATAACAAATGGCTAACCATCTTTCTCTCTTTTTATCAATAGTTCCTCCTGAAGACCCAGTTATCAGTGGAGGGCCAGTGGTCAGCCTTAGGGCTGGTGACCCCCTCAATCTGACCTGCCATGCTGACAATGCTAAACCAGCAGCCTCAATCATCTGGATCCGTAATGAAGAGGTACTTAACGGGGCCATGTACTCCAAGGTAAGCATAGAGGTGTGTGTCACTCCAGGTTTGTAGACCGGCTGGGGTCATCTTGAGGGTGGGGATTGCATGTTGCATTCTTCATTACTTCATTTGCACAATTTGAGTATTAGCACATGTTATAGTTTTGAGAAATACATAAGATTGTTTCTCCACTGGCTGCTTGTCCAGATTTCTAAAGTATGTACAATGTAATCCAGGTTGTTCTTTGATTACCAGAAAGATGCTGTGTGTGGTTTCCTGTGTACAAATCAAGTCAGATAAGCAGATAGTGAGATCACAGAACTCAATCATAAGGATTTTGATCTCCAACTTCAGTGCTTAATTTGTGCAACCTGCTCCTAAATCAGTTTCTTATCTGGAATCGACCTAAACATATTCACTGGGGAGCATGATTCTAAATGACAGATTATATTTACATTTCCTTTAATGACAAAACATAATATCTAGAATTTGCACCAACTAGATTTAACAATAATCTGGTCCTTTTGACTGACACTAACCCTCAAGGCTAATCATGCAATCAACACTGTCATGTCCTATTTTCACTTAAACAAAGGACACAAAGGCAACAAGCACTTAGGTGAACCAACACCTCCATTGCTGTCACTTGTTCCCTGAGCTGCCTCATCCCATTATCGCCTTTTTTTAAAGACCAGATAAATGCCATTGATTTGGGCTGGGGTTCGACACCAGGCCGATTTGAATAAAGTGATTGCTGGAGGTGCTGCATGTTAATGGTGGGTGGAAAGTGCGCTTTCTGCTTTCACGTCCTCTCAGAGCGAAGGCAGATATGGGGACATTTGTGTGCTGATGGTTGCTGATGGATTCTCACATGTCTGCACTGTGCCCAAGTATGTCCCTCTCCCCTCTTATCTCTATTGCCTGCCATTAAAAAGCAATGGCTTTGATTAAAAGAAGATTACTTTTTTGGGTCCGGAGAGCAGCAGGAGGAAATTTTGTAAGCATAATCTTCTGCTCTGATGGTCGCCTCATATTCCACAGATGAAGGGGACTAATGTGAGCAGATGTGGAAGAGGATTTAGAGAAATGTGTATATTGATGCTGTCACATCTACTGATGGTTGTGACCCACAGATCATTTCCCTCTTAGGGCTTCGGAAACTCCTCTCTGTGACCTTTTAGAAAGTTATTCACTGGACTAGTGACTAAAAAGGAAGTTCACAGAACATCCTTCTTAAATTGGTTATCATTAGGGAGGGTAACTTTAAAAGCAATTATATCATGAAGGGAGTAACCCACATAATGAAGAGGAGGGTGCTTGTTCAGGGTAATGGTTTGAATATCAACATACACAAAGGGTAAAATTAATGGCTAATAATCTTACATTTTGTCCAGTATTATCATTCTACGGCAAACAACACAAGGCAAGGCACAAGTTTATACTGTGTAGCCTACATTTCATCACTGTTTTATATGTGTATGTAGGTCCTTGGACTACTGATAATTTCAAAAACATGATGCAAACCACACACACTAATTGTGTTAATGCTTTTTAAGTCTTATTACTTATGGGTGTTCTGTGCAATTATAAAAAACATTGCTCTCAGAATCAAATACTCACAGTTTAGGTTTAAGAGAGCATTTGATCCTAAAAGTGTAAACATATTGATTGTAAATATAGATTTTATAAAGTTGCTAAAAAAAATAAAAAAATAAATAAAAATAAAGAAATTTCTCAGTTGTTAGAGCACTCACAAATACACAAACTATGCAAGAACACGGGAAACGCGTTTCGACTCTTGGACGGGTCATTTGTCTAGTGTCCTGCTCTCTCTTGCCCAGTTTCCTGGCAAATAGTTATAGTAATAGTGGGAATCAAACTGCCAACCTTCCGCCTATAGGATGACCACTCTACCACCTGAGCCACTGCGCAATGCAACATGATGCATTAACTGAGTTTTATACAGATGAAGATGCTTCTTATTACTAAAGGAAACCTTGGTATTTGCAGCCTTTATTTAATGTATTTTAATAGATTTCAGCATTTATTTCCTAAAATGCTATAGTCATACAAAAGTTGAAGGCCAGGCCTGTGCAATTACATTTCTTTGTCTCATCTACCAGTAGATTAAAACTGACTAATGCATATTTAAATGCTTTAAAAGGTGATCATTTCCATCTCAGTCTCGTTACTGTTAACATTCATCTCTGAGCATGGTTAAATCTTCTCACAAGCTCCAGGCGAGGATATGAAAATTTATCAATCTGTAATGTAGCATGGTGTTGAATTCAATGCAGCAGCCGACTAACCTCTTTTCTAAGATTAATGACTTGAGGCAGGTCCAGAGCGACGAGGGAAACAATCCTGATTGTGTCAGAAGGGATATTACATTGACATATCCCATGTCTGACAGCTAATGCGTTCTGCTTTAGAAGTGAAAGTGACTCTGGCGCAACAATGAATTTTTATCACATGGTTCCTCACATATAAATGAACTTCACAGGAACATCTGCAGCATCTACAATATCTTCAAAGAAGAAAATTCTCATTGTTTGAGCTCACTTTGAACATTAGCAGGAACTAGCACAACTTTTAAACAGTGTGATCAGGGGATGTATTTTAAGGTTGGTGAAATGTTAATTACATATATTAGAAGTTATTCTTGTAGGAAGACACATAAGACACATAATATATAACAATACCTACCATTAATGTTGCAAAATGAGTAGATAATTACCACTGGTTAGAAAACTGACAATGAGCCCATGTCTGACTTATCAAGTAATTATTGAGTGTAATTATGATTGGGCGTTACAATTTACACCTACAAGTTACTTAAAACATCTTTGAAAAACTTTTCTGGAATGGTCAAGTTTTTTCTTCTATTGAATTGCTGAAAATACTGTACCAGTTCATGCCATATTTTATCAAAAGTTACAATCCAGTACCACCACTAGTCCGCTAAAACTCTTATTTAATACAAAAATACAGAGCAACAGTGAACCTTGTTCAAAGACATTGCTGGGAAATGCGTCTTGACTCTGTGGCTGACCACAGTGCGCCCTGTTGCCCACACAATTTGTTCTAGTCACTGACTTTGTTCTGTCCCGCACTGGTTCACATAGACTCCTAGAGCCCTCCCCAGAGCGTTTGAGGCCGATTGAGAGCTGCTGAGCGCTACCGACTGATTCCAGATGGCTCCCACAATGTAGGGCTCAGAGGATGAGCGTTGAAAAGAAGATTGATTTCCTTTGTGGAGTATGACAAGCCATGCACTGGAGCGCAGCACTGCAGACATACAAAAGAAGCTCAAAAACATATTTCTATTTTTTTAATCAATCTGCCCTGCTTTGCCACTGGCGGTGGCCGCAGGGGACAACATGTTTGTATTCATGGATTTCCTGTCTTTTTCCAATTTTACACCTTCTTCAGAGCTTGTCCGAAGGACTTTGTTCCATGTTTTTCCTGTTTGAATAAGTTTTAAGCTGTTGTGTGTGACATAAGCCATTTCTGTCTCTGTCTCTGAGAGACTGTTATTGTTTGGTGTTTGTACAAATTGCTGGGTAGGATGCAATTTGGTCATTGGAAATTATTAAAAAAAATATTTCTAAAGATGTTTGAATTGAGTTTGGTCAGGTGATTTGAAAGTTTTACTCAATTGGTGAGTTAAAAAAAAAAAAAAAATTGCAAATGCTTTATGACTATTATGAGAGGAGTTTGGTCACTGAGGCCACATAAACAAGAGAAATCACATTTTACTCATTGGTGAGTTAAAAAAACAATATGAGGAGGCTTCTGGTCCATTATGTTCATTTGAGAAACGGTCAACACAGAGGCAAAACTGGATTTAACCCGATTTTACTTTTCTTATGTTGCAGACTTTGCTCCGAGACGGCAGAAGAGAAAGTACAGTGAGCACCCTCTACTTGTCACCTACCAACATTGAGACTGGTCAACATATCATCTGTAAGGCCTCCAACAAGGCAGTCCCTAATGGCAAGGAGACCAGTGTCACAATTGACATCCAGCGTAAGAACTTTTACATTACTTTGCAATGACAGTATTTGTTAAAGTGCTGATGTGTGCTTCATTGTTTTTTGTACACCTATAGATAAGACACTCTCAGTCTGCCATACATAACTACCACACATTTACGAGTCATTTTAGGGTCTGATGGAAATGTATAATTGGTCCTGTTTTGTTTCTGACTTGCAGATTGTTTGTTGATATGTCCCTTTTCTCAATGAGATAGCATGCTGTGAATCTGACTCTGAATGAGACTGCCTGTACGGTCCTGCTGTCTGTCTACAGTGGCACCGTGTCATAATCTTTTATTCCCAGGCTTATGCCATCCATCTTTATAAAGAGGGAACACACAATCCGCTAAAATAGGCAAAGTAAGCACAGCGTGTAAAACACATTCAGCCCCAATTGTCAGGGAATCTTTTTTCGATCAGGAACTGTTCACAGTCAGAGAACAGCTTTGAACAAAGGGATTTTGCATCACTCACAGCCCCTTCAACATCATTAACTATGACTAATAAAGCAGAAAATGCTATTTAGAGAGCTATTATGACTGACGGCTCCATTCTTTTCATTATGTACACCACAAGAGGCAGCCATGGCAAGAGTGGGCACGGCATGATCGGGCAGATTCATGCGCAGGAGTGAAAATGATTAACAGTTGTTAGTGTTTGCAACCTTTGCAGTTTGTTCTCATCTTTTTTTCTTTTTTTTTCAAGCAGTCAGAGAGGGAAATCTGCCCACATGAAAACTGATTAGTCACTATGTATAATGATGTGTCGGTGATAAATACTTGCCGTCATAGCATCATCCTTGCTTCTGAATGTATGATTTAACCCTGAAAAAATGAGAGCAGCAGATTTCTAATTAGCATCCCAAAATGTGATCTTTACACAATTAAAACTCCGGAAAACATTTTTCACAGTGTGAGATCAAACCAACCGACGGCAGAGTCTAATTGTCAAGATTCAAACGGTCTCCCACAAGATTTATCCTCTATTTGCCCTCCTCCATTTGAAAGCCTCCATCCCCTGTGCAGACTTGACAGGTAACAGGTTCTGAACTGTTTAGCAGAGTTTGTGCTCATATCTACTTCCAACGACGCTTCCTCAGAAATGAAACATGCTAAAATTTAACCTTGATTATTTTTTTATTCAAATTCAAAATGACTTTATTAATCCCCCAGGGTAAATTCAGTTGTTATTTCTTTTCAAGTTAGTTGATTCAGTTGAGTCTAAGGTTTTGCCATATAAGGATTGATTGTAGAGTCTAATCGCTCTCGGGAAGAAGGAGTTCTTGTGGCGTCCTGTCCTGCAGCTCACTGATCTCAGACATTCACTGGCTGCTCTCAAAAGCCCATTGCAGGGGATGGTCCAAGTTGTTCAGTATAGCATTTGAACTGTTGTGTGTCTGTTGCTCCAATGCTTCAACCAGAGTCTCTAAACTAACACCTATAGTTGAACCAGCCCTTTTCTATTTACCAGTGGCGAACCGTGCCCATCCGACCCAGGCCTTCACACACTCGTACACAGACTGTGAGAGGTCTCAGAGGGAGACACTTTATCTCAAACTAGTTTGAAAGGCACCACTGTAAATGCACGCACATACTGCTCTGAACAACAGTACACAACAGCTGATCAGCAACAACAACAACACCGACAATCATCACTTACATAAACTGTTTTATACACATTAATCTAAAGAGTAAGGTAATATGTATTAGGTAATAGGTAATGGTAAAGTTCTCTTTATAAAACCTTTTTTGTGAAATCTATTTATAGTTAATTATTTACTAAAACAACATGCATTCTGTGTGTAATCTATGCCGTATTATTCCCTAGGCTAGTTTAATCTGACATGAAAGGCTTTGTTTTGTCAAGTTTACCGATACTTTCACGCCGTATTAGCTTAATATCATAATACTTGAATATACGAGCAATACAAAACAGAGTGTGACCTGGCTTTTTCACAGTCGTTATATGCACTCACCAGAGCTGCCTTTTTCACTGAGAGTATATGTTTACTCTCAGTGGAAACAGATGTCATGCTGGCAATAGTTTTGTCCAGGGCTGATGCTTACTTTTTAACACATCCGTCTCATTTACACAAGCCCGGTCCATAACTTCATGTGACGCCAGCACTTAGCTGCTCATTTAGCTGCAGGTTAATGACTGTAATTAACTCCACAGATTTAAACTCACTGTAGCTTGTAGATGCATTGCAGTATTATGATTCCATAAGATGAAATAAAATGATTTCTGCAGTTCAGGCTGACAAGTTGACTTGTTAGTTTAAACGAGTAGACAGAAAACTTCCCCACTTTGATTTGCATTTTCAACAATTTCCATTTCTTGTTATTCAAGTCTCGAAGAAACTCCTACTTACAACCTCTTCAAAAGTTTGCCCAAAACATTTTTTGAGCCAGTTGTGTCTAATTCTACTATTAAAGCTGCTAGGCCTTTTCTGAAGGCGTAGCAGTCCTGATGGTTCCCTTCTGCTATTTGCATATTTATTTAATTATGTTATTGTATTCTATTTCAATGGAACACTGGATAAACAGGAGATGGACACTGAGGATATAATGTATCTAAAGTACCAGATATCCAGCTACCATGTTGAGTAAGATTAATATATTTATAATTTATAATTTATAATTTTTACCGTAATAGTGTTGTAACATTTATTTATACGTTGTTCTACCATTATAACTATAGACCTCTGTAAACAGGATACATATCATGTCATCAGTTGCACTGAGAATGGTATTTTTTCTCAGTTGTTTAACAATATGGACTCATCAGTAATTAGTAAGGCTTTTTGATGGAACAGGCTTTATCCTTGTATTGTGGTATATTCCAAACTACATGTGCAAAGCATACAGGACATATACTGAGGCTCCTGAGCCGACAGTGTAGACTAAGCCAATTTCTGCATTGGCTTAGAGGCTTGAGATCCCCAAACTTATGAACTATAGGCCTGTCAGTGATTCAGTGAGCTCTATACCTGATTCCTCAGGAGGACACCTGTAATTACCAGTTGTGTGTAGGACAGCACACACCTTGAACAAAGAGACTTTGCATAGGAGCATAGGAGCAGTCACTAGTGATTGGGTGCTTCTAGTAAAAGAAAACGGTTTCATGGGGAAGGCTGAATGGAGTTAAAATAAACTTGATGCTCATTGTAAATTACACATTCTATACAGTAATTGTACTTCCAAGGAACATTTAAGGCATTGCACTCATATGAGCAGAAATCATTCCATCAGAAAATTTAAGTCAAAGACTCTTTGTGAGCGTCATCAAAATTTACTTTTTGCCATGGGAGTTAAAATGTTGTTCGAATGTAATAATGTCAGGATTGGCACATATGTATGCTGCATTTGCCTGGATCTCTCTTCTGCGTGTTAGAATTTTAAACTCTAATTTATTTTGTCAGCTTTGACTCAATGAGATGACCCTATTAGTGAGATAATATTAATGGCAACAAAACTAATTAAAATCTTCTTAGTCGTTCTGCCTTTATAATTTAGTATTCCACTCACCCAACATTTCACTTGAGCGTAATCCTTATGCAAACCCCTATGCTTCTCTACTGATTCAAAATTAAATCTTAAATCCAATGTATATGGCCAGTATTTTCTTTTATCATTACTTACAGTGCTCACAGTTTACATCCAGCTCAGCGTTTTCATTTCCACATTCATATACTGTCATCTGACCTAGGGTTAGACAAATTAGTATCTGAATACAATATGTACTGACAATGTTGCCAGAGTGAGAGGGTTTAACCCAAACAGAGGTGATTCAGATTCAAGGATGGGCTGACTTCAGTTGTACAAACCCGTTCATTAGCTGAGTATAATTAAATTATTACCACCTATGGCATAATAACCTAAACAATAAAACCACAATATTGGTTTTGTACCAAATAATACTAAAATAACTCTAATGCCACTGTTTCAGTTGTCTCCAAACTTGCTAAAAAATAAAACAAGATGTTATTTTAAGAGCTCTCACAGTCCAGCCCATGAGTCTGTGCTGTATTGCTCCACATGGAAACATGTTTTCAACAAAATAGAGGAAGATAAATACACCAGGGAAAAGCAAGGTTCTTGGTGTGTTTGGCTTGCAAACAAGCTGAGCCATGTGGGGAGAAAATGAATGCCATTTGTTGAGACTAATTAATAAAGAACATGCAGATGTGCAAATGGGGAGGATTTGTTTTTGGGTGATGTTTCAGCAACATGCTCTCCCTGCTTAATCAAGCAGATAATGATAAATTAATTTGAGCGAGTTTCAATAACATATAATAATACAGTGGAAATATATTTTTATTTTATTACTGTTATTGTATATTAAGTTTTTGATTAACAGATGCTTCCTTTGTTTTAATGAAACTATTGCACATGCAGGTTTACACTTGTACATGTTATATACAAACCACATTCTTTTTTTAGTATGCAGTGCAAATAGCATCTGATATTTATTTTTTTATTTTTGTGCATGGTCCAATATCTCATGATCAACATGTTGGACCATCAGTCAGTCTTTTCTCCCCTCCAGTAATCTACTCAGCCATCCATATGACAGTGAGCCTGTTTTGCTAAGGCTTGGGTGGCCCACAAAGCGCCTCCCCTTCCCTTGCAGCCTCTATTCCTAGAGTGGAGGCTGGTCCTACTGGCGAACAGCTGTCTACAGTGACCTGGAGAAAAGTGAAATTGAGCTTTAAGAAAGAGGAAACACAATTTATGTTAGCACTATAGGAAACAGAGAGAAGTTGCGAGATTGTTCCAAAAACACCATCTGGTCTCTATTTTGAACTAGCCGATCAAAAGCTGACAGCTAACTATAAAACTACCCCCAATTCATCCTGTTGTTTTCACTAGAGCTCCAATCAGCCGTACCATCTCCCTTTCCTTCCATCTCTTCATCTACCCCCTTCCCATCAATCCGTGTTCCTCTCTTTCACTAGCACTCTCATTATACGCAGGAATTAACTGTCTTGCATATTTATGTGCTTACTGCATAATGTCTTAAATGCAATTCCCCAACTAATGCAATTAAACATCAAAGTGACTAATTGACTTCTTGATTAAGAAGATGTCTGTCTTGTGAGGGTCAAAGTGTAGACAAGTGACATTGCTTAATTCAAACCTTGGGTATTTGCTCAGAAAATTTAAGGCTCCCACTCCCGTGGCTGTCTTTGTCGGTGATTTTACGAGGAGGTGGAACTATTCAGCAAATTGTTCCTCTAATATAAAACAGGCTGTAAAGTCATCATAACTCTCCCTCATGCTGAGTGGGAGAGAAGCTCTTTTTAGTAGGGGGGTCAGTTAGCATGCCTCAATCAATTTTAGGAGAGCATTAATTAGAAGGAGGTTGACAGTAATGAGCATTTTTGTCTTTAAAAGTAAGACCGGGGAAAGTGCTTGACGTGATTGAAAGTACTGTATAGCCTTTTTTTTTTGTCTAAAAGCATTGTGAATTAGTTTCTACATTATGGCGTCTATTAGCGGAGAAGCCACCTCCACACCTCTCTCTCTTTTTATGTCTCTTGCTCCACTCCCCGGCTTCGTGCTGTATTTTATTACCACCTCCACCATTGCCACATCTGTCATTTTGCCCCTAAGGTTGTCTCAGCCCACAATTTTGTCTCTGCAATTAACTACCAGTGATACTAAAAACACCTACTGGATTGGTAACCCTGCTGCTTGAGGCACAGAGAGATTTCCTGTTTTATTATGACATACACCCACATGCCCTTTACATTTTAATATGTGGTAGAAGAACGTAAAGGCTTCTCTGTATCTGCAGACAGTTCATTGTGTCGTTTCATGATGTTGTTCAGTTACTAGCCTAGGGATGACTGGTACAGGTTGGACTAAAGAGATCTGAAAGTGGATGGATGGTGGGGGGTGGGGGGTCTGTCCTAGGGGAAAGGAAGTCTGCTGAGGGGGAAATATGGTTGTGTGTGAGTATGTAGGGATGTGGCACCTGGACCACCCCTCTCTCTGGGGCTTTGTGGCAGCTGAGCCAGCCCTGAGCATCTGCACTGCCACAGGATAAAAAGCCGTTTCCTCACACTTCATGCCCACACACTCAGACTATACACAGAGTCTGGCTATTTCAAACTATGCACAAGTTTCAGAGAGTGGAGCTGGTGAGACATTTTAATTTATTGTGGATATCTGTGACAAAGCCTAGTTTTTTTTTTATTCTACGTCCAAATAAAATCCCTGGATAAAGCGCATTAGTACATAGAAACTCTGCTTAAAGTTAGACCACCTTTGAAACAGATGGCATCAAATGTGTTGATGATACCATAAAACAGACATCAAAAAGAAAAGTAAACCAAGTCACAAGGAGGCATTGGCCAGTATTTTGTAAAGCTTCTCGTAGGAAATGCAAAATCCCCTGTAAACATTTTTGACTACACCTGCTCTTATTTGTCATGTTTTCCTTTTTCAAGTCTCCAGTTAAACATCCTAAGCACAATTAGAAACCTAAACCTACTTGAAATACACTCCCAGAGTCTGCAGTGTAAATAGATTTTGGCTCACATGGGACAGGATTAATATGGAAATGAACATGTATCTTCAAAAAGAATTCCACCTTTGTCAATTAGGATAAATTAAGTTTTTTTTTTTTTTTATTACAATTTGCATAATACACATGCTTGTTATTCTGAGAACGGGCTAAACTGTAGTGTATCACTGAGGTTGTTGTTGTTTTAATTATAGTAGATTGCACAATACACTTCTTGCAAATTGCCTTTTACTGAGACTCACGTTTTCCTTTGATTCTCTCCTTATAATGTGGCTAATTAATATATTTAAGCTCAAAATAGCATATTTTCTCTTACACCTGTGAAAGTAGTACAGTGCTGTGCTACAAATGGGTGTGATACCCCAGGGGGCTGACAAAAAGATTAAAATAGGGTTTGCAAATTATTCACGTAATTACAAATTATTTGGGAAAAAATGCTGCAGCAAACTGTGATAAGTTGTCACAACCTTTCTAAGCGGTCTCTTACATGTTTGCTGCACATGTTTTTTCTTTTTTTTTTTTTATATGTCATATTTGCAAACCCTGCTGTAAACATATTAACATAAATTGTCAAATCAATTGAAATAAAATAGACAAAGAGTGGCAATGTTTCCTTCTTTTTTTCTCTCCTTAAGGTCTTTGTTGTGTTCCAGACATTTCTTTTGCATTCAAACAGTGTTCAGCACAGTGTTTGTCTTTGGGTTACCATAAAAAAAAAAGTAAAAGTGTAATTGTGTTCCCTTTTTCAGATCTTCCTCTTGTGAATCTCTCAGTGGAGCCTCAGCCAGTTTTGGAGGGCAACCTGGTGAAATTCGACTGCTCTGCAAAGGCCAACCCTCCTGTCACACATTACAGGTGAGATCAAAACAGAACTAAATATTAACAATCTGCTCTGGTTTTGATATACAGATGCAAGAATGTTTATTGTTGCATTCTGCTACCAGGAGCATTTGCTTGTGTTTGCTTTGTGGTCTAGTGGTTTTAGCCTCTGTGGTGTGTGGCTTTGTTTGAACTCATCTGTCAGCAACCCAAATCCATAGAATAATTAAAGTTAATTTATCTACAAACAATCATCCATTATCTAACACAAGAAAGAAAGCTGTAAAATGTACAGTATTATAGATTTGTGTGTGTGTGTGTATGTAAGTTAGTTTGCTCCAAATAAATAAAAAAAAAGTTACTTCTCATCTCTGTTAAAGTCAAACCATTTTTGATGTTCAAGGTTTTTTTTAAACTACAAGAGAAAAAATAAATTGTGTGAAATCAATAACAACTGGAATTGGTCAGCTCTGAATCTTTCAGTTCTGGGAATGAAATGGACGTACAACACACTCGCTGGTGGCCAAACATACTAGATGTTGCTTTTTTGATGGATACTGCCCTTTTGAAAAAGGAAAAAAAAAGAGGGGGCCAAGTGGTGATATTGTGGAAAACAAGGTTTGTATTTGATTGTGTAGGTGCACAGCAGAGACAGGACGTCTATAACGGAGGAGATTTCACCTCTATTGTTATGAGACTGGATCAATGCTACAATCAGACTTTCTCCCTGGGGTTTCAAAGAGCTAAGACGCAATGGCAGTTGAGATGACTTTTTCAGTTACTTTGACAAAGTGCAGAATGAAATAAGGTTGTTGAAGCTAAGAGAGGGTAAAACTGCCACTTCACTACACTCTAATGTATTTCTTCCATTCTTTTCCCCCTTCTCCTCCATTCTCTCACTTCTGCCTACCACTCTGCCATTGACTCTCTTTGGCTTTAAATGTTACCCAGACAGACTAATAATTTTTGATATTCCAAGGTTATATTCTCTCCCGGTTATTGAACTTTATAGGTTTTCTAAGATTTATCTGCAATTTATACAAGAGCTCCAGCACTCCCATGGACCACTGGAGTTCAGAGCTTTTCAGAGCCTCATCATGCTTGCCTGAGAGGTTTTCCACTTGGGACTGACCCCCACACAAAATTCCTCCTCCAGAGAGTAATATCACAGAGGAGCGCAGGAAGCTGGTCAAGCAGTGTGTGGCCATTATTCAGTGCTAATACTCTCTGTCTAGGCCAGATCAGATATGGCACAAGGACAGAGTAAGTCTTAGACAGAGTCTATCCCCGAGAGAGCCATCTATTCCCAGTGTGCACTGCACCACTTTGCCGTCCTCTAATTCAATGGACACTTGAGACACCGACACAAGAAAGTTGGGGCACTAGTCAACAACGTTCCTGTGGTCTCCAAGTCTTGTGATAGCCACACAACTTCAATACATCTGTCTTAAACTGTGGAAATGGAGAGAAAAAAAGACATACAGATACCAGGACTGCTAGTTCAAATGGAAAGTATGCAGTGGTGTTGTGTTGAGACTGCTTATTGAGGAGAAGATAAAAGCAGCACTAAAAGTATGAATGAAGAGAAATGGGCATTTGTTTGAGTAAGCACACCATGAATCAAAACATACTAGCAGGGAAAGACAAGTGGGTCTTGGTTACTGTTTATATTGGTGGGAGGGTATACATCCCAATCACTCCACCACTCTGATGAAGACACAGAAGGGTTTCTACGATCCAAACAAGAACCCACCAGAGAGAAAGAGAGAAAGTAGGGGAAAGAATAAACAAAGCAAACCAGGTCTCTCGTCTCCTCAGCCAACCACCAAGTGACAACAAAACCACCTCCTTTGCATGATTCTGCTCCAAATAACATCCCAATCCCCTCCTGGACATATTTTCAGCATTGTTTATTGCCATCACCAGTTGTTTGTTTTTGACTGAAGCTCAAATTGTTTTGGAGCCTTTCTTTGAAAAGCGGGAGGTTGATAATGGACGTAGTTTAGGCATTGTCTTGTTTGTTGGACATCACTAGCATTTAACTTGAGCGTATACTTGTTTGATTACATGATGATATTAATGTGTTTGGAAATTCCCAGTATAATAGAGAAAGGATGCAGATGTGTAGGTTCTTGTTTTAAAGACAAACAATCGAAGCAAAAAAAAAAAAGTAATTTATGTCGACACTCTTTGTTTATTTCATGAAGGATGCATTTAGCTTTTAAGAGGAATATGTTATGCACAATAAAAGTAAAATAAGTAATTTTGAACCAACAACACTTGTTTATGTATACATTTATGTAAAAGTAAGCTGGAACTAATCTTATGCAGCATTTGTGTGTTATGCAGGACAACACTTCTCTGGTAAAGTCTTCATGTATGCATTTCAGTATGGCTTCCTACAGGTAGTTCAGATTTTGCTAATGATTTATCTCATCACATTCATTAGGCTTATAAGTGACAATGAAACAGCACTATGCTGTGCTTAACCATGCCTATAATAACTGTGGAGCTTGGTTTACTGTGGGTCTTGATGCTGATGGCACAGATACCTGGCTAATTTAATTGTCACTGTTTTATTGGCTTAATCACATTCAGTGAATACAAACGTCTCCCCCTCTGTTAGCTCTCCTTCATCCACTGCCTCCATTAACGGCATGTTTGTCTGTTTAACCAGACACACAAGTATATACACCTTTTACACAGACACACATAAAAACATTCACACCCACTGTTTGAATAAAGTCCCTGAACAGTGTAAAGTGAGTCAGCTATTGAGTAAGCTTGCACCGGCCTTTTTACCCTCCCGGAGGGATGCAGGTGTTTGTGTTACCCTGGGCCATTTATGTTTAGACATGAGTGTTGGACAGGACCCAGCACACCACCGGAGCGTCAGTGCTCCCTGTGGACCACCACATTCTATCTGTGCTCCTTCTGTAATACTGTCAGGCTCTTCTAAACCCAGCAGCTTTAACCTCCATTCGACTGCACAACCATCTGCGCTTATTATATTACACCTTTTACAGCAGGAACTACCAAAGTGTAGGCGGAAAGGGTTTCACACTAACATGAGTAGCAGTGGGAATCCTTGTTATAGCAGCACAACAATTCTAATGTCAGTCTTGTCATCACAACAATGGTCAAATATTGTTGATAATCATTGCCCTGGGTTGTCTTTCATTAGGCAGCCAAAACCATGACAGACATTATCAATCTGTATCGTCCCAGTTCTTCAAGTCAGGTGATCCCTCTATAGACTGATATGACTGACCTAATAAACAGAGAAAATAAGGTGGAAAACTAATATCACTCTTGTTTGGCCTTTTTAAATGAGGCCAATGAGCTCCTGCAAAGAGGCAAAGGCAGTCCAGAACTGTCACTAGCAACATATTCTCTATACATCAAGGCCTGCATAGAGAATATGTTTCTAGTGACAGCCGGTCAATAGAAAATACACACACAGTACTCTTTCCCCAGGCCATACAGTGATGTGGGTCTGTTCATATGCACTACCACACAGACATTTTACCTTCTACTCCAGCTACAGAGTCAGTTCTGTAAAAGGTCAGACAGGCCATAAACAGCAGTCTGCCCCAATTGTAATATTTCAGGAAACACAGGTGTTTCTGCACCTCTAGTTTTTTCCCTCTGTCGCACTCAGAGAAAGATCTTTAGCTAAAAACACAGGAAAAAAAAACACGAAGCCCAATTAGGATCCTGCTTCACTTCACTTACTGATTATATGAGGTAATCTATTCTCAGTTAAATATATAGCATTTCAATCAAGTATTGGACCTGCTTAGTCATGAAAAACAAATGAGTTCCCTATCCCATGAAAACTGCTCTCTCTACAGGCAAGAAAGTACAATTGAGACAGCCACCGTTTTTGCTGTCAGGTTTTCAATTGCCACTTGCAGCAAGATCTTTTTTGTATGTTAGAATGGCAGTGTTTAGATGTAAGATGCATTGAATGTCCCATAGCTGTCAAAACTCCCCAAACAGACATCCAGGGAAGCCTTTGCTTTAGTTTTCTAAATGGGCCTTGTCTGTTGCAGCTGCAGAGATCTATCCACACATGCAGAGAGAGAAGCCAATGCCACGACATTATAAATATCTCCCTGAAACATGTTGGGAGTGTCTGCATCCCGTTGCAAGAGCTATCATTCACAAACACAAACAGATGTTCTTAATACCATCCCATGTCAATTTATAAACGTCAGCTGTTGTGTGTAATACAGTACGTGTCAAGCAACAGCTTCAAAGGTGAGGGTGCAACCCATTTGTCATTCTGTGATTTGTTTTTTCTTAGCTGGCACTCTGAGCTGCATTCACTGCCGTAATGAGGAAGGCGCTGTCTGCTCTGAGTTGCCAGGGAGCTTGTCACAGCATGGAGGGCTGCCACAAAAATATGCTGAAGCTAGCACCTTAATACCTGCCCCAGAATTATGATTTATTCACATGAAAGAACACTATTGACATGGAGAGGTGTAAAAACCTGTCTTAATGCCTTCTCCCCTTTCCCTGAAATTTCTCCATTTTCCTCTTTCTCCTTCTAATCCCCTCACTAGGTGGGCCAAAGGAAGTAGTATAATTAAGGAGGTTACTGGAGACACATATGAGGTTATTGTGGACCACTCCTTCTTCACGGAACCTGTCTCCTGTGAGGTTACCAACCCGCTAGGCAGCACCAACATCAGTCGAAATGTGGACGTCTACTGTGAGTGGGCCCTCACTGCATACTTTTTTAGTAATGCCAGCAGCATGACAGCAAATTTTTATAAATTAGCTTTTAGTCTTTTAGATTTTGAAATGAGCTGTAAGTGCTGGTGCCAGCTCAATGGGAGCTTAATTATTAATGAATCATGGAGTGTTAATGATGTTTATTTCAACAGTTGGTCCACGCATGGCTGCCGAGCCCCAGTCATTACAGGTGGACCTTGGATCGGATGCTGTGTTCAACTGTGCATGGACAGGAAATCCCTCGCTGACCATTGTGTGGATGAAGAGAGGTTCTGGGGTGGTGAGTTATATTCAAGCAGTGTTTTACTAATTATTTTACAGCAGCCAACACATTTTTTGGAAAGCATAGTTACCAGCACAAACTTTAGATCTTTTGATTTGATCTTCAAAGAATAAATAAAAATTTGACTCCCTCCACCTGCCTTCTGTGACAACCAAAGGCCAAAGCCAACTCCTTTTCACTCCTGAGCTCAGCCCTAAATTGGATTTTAATAATTGAGAAGAGGTGCCCTTTAAGTTATTAAATGCTCTATGTGCTACCTTTGCGTGAGCCTTGGAGCTGCTCTGTTGTTATCACAAATGCAGAGGTGACTTTGCGCTCATTCCCTTTGATGAGCTTTGACTCTTTCCACTGCAGGTTTTGAGCAATGAGAACCTCCTGACATTGAAGTCAGTGAGACAAGAGGATGCTGGGAAATATGTTTGTCGTGCTGTGGTCCCACGAGTTGGAGCAGGGGAGAAAGAGGTTTCTCTGACTGTCAATGGTAAGTTGTAGTAGTAGATGTATCTTATTAAAAATTCTGTGACAAACAGGCCTGCACTCTGACAATATGGTCAAATAGATGCACATACAAAAGTAGATCTTGTGTTCTTGGGTCAGTGGTGGCAAGAAGAAAGCGATTTGTCACAGCAGTCAGCAAACTATGGTTTACTCCCTGAAGCCTGATATCTATATAAAATTTTTGACAGCAGTGTGTTCATATTGATTGGAATAGAATAAAATAACAAAACTAAACAAGCCTAAAGAATGCAGCTATCATACACCACAGATATGTATATGCATGGCCATGAAATGATATATCTATAACAAACATACTCAGATTGTAATTAAATTCTACATGAGCTGCCCATCTGGAGACACTGATTGAATAACAAATATCAGCCTTGGTAGAAGAACTCACAAACAAATTACTTCATTATCAGGCAGCGTTCTTCGATGTGGCAGAGGTTGTAGCTGTGAGATTTACATGAACTTTATTCTCCCCCATGTGTATTTGAAAGCAACAACCCCCAGATAGATTACATTTTCAAGATGCTAGTAAGATGGTCTCGACTTATTCCTCAGCGTGTATCATTATATATTTGAAAAATGAACAAAAGCGCTTGCCTGTAAGCAATATCACAACTGATCTCGGGACGTAGATAGATCAAGTAGAGCAAACACATTTTTTTTTCCCCAAATCCACACATTAGTTTTGCATTTCAGAGAGAATGGGAACCATCTTCCCTGCAGCACAAGATCACAACCATGACTTTCTATGAACTGCATCGAACCCCGCCTTCTCAGCCAAGACTTGAGTTGGAATTATGGCAGAAGGGCTTAAGGCAAATAACTCCTTTGTCTCCCATTCTGTTCAAAGCAATCTACATTGGCATCCTCTGTGCAGTCTTAGTACAAAAAGAGAATATACACAATACCCAACGCCAATGGTTTATGTTTATGCATCGGTCTTCGTGAACTGAAGAAATTTTATTTTGGAGGATGAACCAAGAGTAGGAAGATGAATTTTTATATAGATTATATAACAGCTGATTGAGTGTCCCAGCCCATTGGGAAGCATAATTTACAACAACATTTATATGTTTTCACTCTTTCTTTAATTTGTGTCTGCTCCCTTTTCCAAATTAGTTCTTCACACTTTAAAGGTCCCTTCCCTTTTATCCACTTTCCTAAATGTTTGAAGATCAGCTCTTTTCCAAACCACATGAGAAATCCTGAGTAATTTCTTACCCAGTCCTTGAGGTGAGTCTGATTGTTAGAGTTGAGACTCAAAGTGCAAACGCAGCAGTTGTAGTGGTGCTTTCCTGGGGCTTCTCTAGAGGTCAACTCCTTTATCCTGTGTTTTAACCAGACCTTTCTTCTATTCTGTTTACTCAACTAAACTCTTCACAATAATGGTTAGTATACAGTAGCTCAGTATCTCAGGAAAAACCTACATAATTTTTCTAATATTCCGGCTGTGTATTTGAATGATTATTTTTTATTTATCTTCCCCGCAGTTACCCCTAGACTCCGTAATGCCTTCATTTAAATTACATGCGTTTTTAATTTGTCATTCCCTCTGTCTCTCGTCGTGTGTGAGTGGCTTTCACTCTGGTGCACCACGCAGACATAAGCATTTCTGTTTTTTCCCCAGGGATCACTGTAATTTAATTATAATCAAACAGCTAGCAGGGACGACCGTTTGTATTTAAGTCACTAATGGATACATACTGCTTACTCCAGTCAAACGACTTCAGAATGGGAAGCTGCTATGCATGTTATGAGATCATCAAGTGGCTACATGCAAAATCAAGGGCTGTGCGCATCCATCCATATCCAGTAAATACAGAGAGTATGCAGAATATTTGAAGTGGATTTATTTAGTTTGTATAGCAATATTTAGACAACAAATTTTAATTATTTTGATCCACAAGTGGAGTTGAACAGTACAGTTGTTGGACATGAGGAAAGCGTATAACGGCAGTATAGTACTTGGGCATCCTACAGAGAGAAAGCCCATTACCACAGTTGGAAAGAGAAAAGGCCAGAGAATCCTGAATATCCCACAGAGCATCGGCTTGTTATAGATCTTTTTTCAGCCATTTCTCTTTCCAGACAGCCTTTATGTGCCTAGTTAATTAGCATTTCAGTTCTCTTTAAAGTGGCAATGACACTGTATAAAAGAGAAAAGAGTGAATTAATGAAGTAGAAAACTGAATTTGAGCTGCCGCATATTTCAACTGACCAGTAGAAGTTTTTAGAGTGATACTTTGAAGTTGGTCTTTCTTATGGTGTATATCTGTCACTTTGGCCATTGCTACATCCGATCTTTGTAATGACTCACTGTATAAAACAACATTTTAAAGTATACATTTCTTTAGTGGAGGAATGTGAAGGTTTTTTTTTAAGGGTAAAAGGAAAGCATCCATGTAATACACACACAAAAATCTTTCTCCAACAATGTTTCATTTCATACTTAATTTTAGATTTTCAGCTTAAGCAAATATTGTGAACTTTACTGTATCTTATTTCCATTGTTTACTTGCCTCCAAATACATTATTGCTTTACTAATAAATAAAAAAAAAATAAAAAGCAGTGCCACTGATAACTTTATTTTGTATAACATTTACAGCACCAGTAAATTATTTTTAAGGTAATCTCCTATGTATGTTTGCATGACAACAAGTTGTTGACTAGTGCTTGAACCTATTCTTACAACAACATAAAAAATAAAAAAAAATAGTTATAGAAATAAATGTTTGTATGTTTTACCATAAATGTATTTTCCGGTGTAATGTGTGGTGGTACTATGGATCACACAATGCAGAGTGAGGAAGCAGGGAAATGAGCCTGCTTAAACACTACATTACTGTCAGGGCTTTTAACCGAATGTAATTTTCTATAGTAGCTCATCCTGATTGCTGGCACATTTGTAATAATAACAAAATTATTTGAGTAAGTGCATTTTATCTATGACTGGTCTGGAAAAAAGGATAGAATCAGGAGTGTGTGGTAAGACTATTGTAACACTGTATAGGACAAGTTACAGTTTCTTAATGTTTTTTTCTGCAAATATATTTGATTACAAAGCACTATAAATTCCATTATAAGGCCTCAGCAGCTTCCAGTACCATTTAGAAGACACTGTTACCATGCAAGTCATCCCACCACTGACTTAGCTGCCCTCTAGCATTCTCTTTCATCACTGAAGAAATCAAAACAACTTTATCAAAAAAGAAAATGTCAAGCTTTTGTTCAATGTCAACGCAGTGGTTGGGGTTGAAATGTAAGCCCTGGCCTTTCTCGACACTTCGCTCACATGTTGTGTAATCAGATTGCAATGTCCACTTCAGACTTAACACCTCCTCAAAAGAATGAATGAAACATTGCACCAAACATTTTGATTACCTCCCCTGCTGCTCGCATTGATGTTTTAGAGCCACCCACCTCCCCTTTGCCATCATGTTTGTACCTTGATCACACAATGAGAGCAGCACACATACTTGCAGCCCAGGCTGTACCGCTGAGATAAAGCTATCTAATTATATTCCTCATTTGCAGCTCTAAGCTACAGAATAGATCCTCCCGACAACTTCTACTGGCCTTATGCAGCCTACACCCAACTGATCTAAAGCTTGTTTACAGTGAGGGTTTATGCAAACAATACTATTATGTTTCACCCACCTAATTGCACACATTTTCAAATATGTTCAGTGTCTTCAAATGTTCAAAAACCTCCAGTGTTTGCAGAAATGTCCTCAGATTACCCACAGTCTTGCACATACATATTATTCTCATATTGTCACCGCATGTTGGCAAATAGGTGTAAGTAGAGGAACAACTCTCATTACAGTTCTGCCTTGAGTTCATGGAGCAGTAGCAGACTTCCAGCGTTCTCCACTAGCATACCAAGACACCATCTGGCAAAGTCTCATTAAAATGCTAATTCATTTTAATAAGAGACAGGTAATAAACTGCAATTATGTATCGTTGGAGAGATGGCAGAGAGCGAGAGTTTGAGGGAAGTTGGCAGGCAAGCGACTTGTCTCCCTAATCAAGAAGCTGCCTTGTTTGCCACCCCCTCAAACCCACAATCTTAACCTTAACTAGCATATGGCTCTGGGTTAGAACCTGATTAAAACACCTACCTTGGTAGAATAAAAGAGGACACATACCAGCACTTGCCTTTAAAGCCACAAAAGGTGGTTAGTCTATGGTCTAAAATTAAATATATTTTACAAAATGTCTGAAAAACATTAAATAAAATGTATTCAGAAGCCATTCCACTCAGTACACTAGACTATTTCTTTCTCTTTTAGATTATATTATATCCATATTATTGATATCAGGGTCAGCCTGTCTAGACATATGCTGTGCAACTCAGTTGTCACATGCATATACATATATATACATATACATTTATATTAATGCAGTTTCCTTCAGCCTTTTTAATCAACTTTAACTTCAACATTAGTATCAAAAGTATCAACATGTTTGTTTTTTTTCATTCACATGGATAAAACTAAAGTAAAGTAACTGATCTGTTTATCAAGAGAGCAAAAAGAATCAATTGGAAAGACAGATTTAGGTCCTGCGGGACATCTTGTTGTCATATTAGCGCTGTCACCTGGTGGGAACAGCCTCTAGAGCAGATGGCAAGCAGACCAGTCATTTAGACTGAGCTGCCCTTGTCAGGTGACATCATGTACCCGCACCAAAACTCAAAACCAGCTCCGCGCACATAAAAAAAAAAAAAAAAAATTACAAACTATTATTTGCTTTGAATTACACTATAAAACATTTGGATGTGCTGACAACAGTTCAGAAGAGTTATGTCAGGATGAATAATAAGTTCATGTTCAAGTTCTTGATTTATTATGAAGTTTAAACTCCCATTTCCAGTACAGCATTGTCCTGTGTGTCCTTGAATAAAGTGAAATAAGGGAACATGCTTATTCATATCTCAATAAAATATTAATCTCTAGATAAGTGAGCATTTAAATTGCTGATAGTCCAAGAGTGATTAGAACATAATGTATTGTAGAACCTCCAATGAACACATTTGTTCAGTGACCTTTAACTGCGTTTTTTTTTTTTTTTAATATTATTATAATTCACATTGTGAGTCATCTTTAAACTTTTGATTACTGTTGTTCTTTCAGGGCCGCCAACTATCTCGAGTACGCAGACTCAGCAGGCTTTACATGGAGAAAAGGGACAAATCAAATGTTTTATTCGAAGTACGCCTCCTCCAGACCGTATTGTGAGTATGCTGCATTTTTTCTCATTAGTCTTTTGTTTTTGTTTCATTGAGGAACAGGCCCTGTGTTTATCTCAAGCATATCAACATTTCAAGCCTCAATTGTATTTTCATAAGCTGTGAATACAGCTTAGATGCTGCTCTACTGCTTATTCATTTCCAAATTAAATATTGAAGAATGCAAAAAAACTGGACCTAACCTCATTTAATATGTGCTTTTTCTCTGTTTGCACTGATCCCATTAAGATTTATGGACCCTTTATAAACCGCTTAGTCTCTGAGCTCATTTTGTTCATGTCATTCATTTGTTTGTGGGTAAGTGTGTTTGCATATGCAATTGGTTAATTGCCATACTTTGTCATCTAATATGTGTTTGTGTTATATTGGTATCCAGCCTTAAAATGCAACCTAATAAACATCAAGTTGATTTAAGATATGATCCTGCTGAGAATGGACTACTATATGCTTCATAGGGGTTTTTAATATTAGCACACCCTTGTCATAATCAGTAAAATCAAAAGAGTAACACTGTAAATTCCCAACTGTTTATCCAACTGTCTTTTATTACAAGCCTAAAGCTCACTGTGTTGTTTATCTTTGTAGTGTCTTATTTTTTTCACACTTCATTCACTAAATTATCACCATATTATCTCCAAACAAATGTGCTTAACACAGTTAGACATTTGGGACAATACAACAATTGTGAAATAAACTTAGCAGTGCATAAATAAAACTGTCATGCAATTATTAACTTCTTTGCAATTTAGCCACCACTTCACTGTTGGTGTTAAAATAAGGATTTGTCTATGATGTGTCAAATCTTCATATGAAGCCAGACTTTCATAACGGTCAAGTCTTAAGAATACATTTCTGAATTTCAGTTGGCAACATTAGAATGAACTAGAACAAAATTTGACCAAAAAAAATGTGTATTTATGTGTAAATGTGTCTTTGTATTGTATTCAACATTTATCAGTGCATTCACCTTATGGAAATGACAAAAGTATTGGTAAACCACAGACACAGCAAAACACATGTATTTTAAAAATCACCGGAGAAAAGTGCCACTTTAAACGGTCTAATATCTCTTTGCACAATATTTAAAGTCATAAGCTCCAGCCATACTTGCCACTAGATATGGGAGAACCGCTTGGAAAAAACTGTAAATGTGACAGAGAAATGTTATGTTCTTCCTAAGCAATATCAGAAATACACACTGTTTTTAATAATTCTTCATAAAGGAAATGATTCTGAAAACATTTTAACCCTTGTAACAATTACTTTGGTACTCTAAACTAAGTAAACACAACTGAATAAATATTTTTTCTTCACACAGTGTTACATTATGTTGTTCTTATCATTGAAGGCCTGGTCATGGAAGGAAACAGTGCTGGAGTCCGGGACATCTGGGCGCTACACTGTGGAGACGGTTAGCACAGAAGAAGGAGTGATCTCCACTTTAACCATGAGTAACATTGTCCCAGCAGACTTTCAGACCATCTATAACTGCACTGCATGGAATAGCTTTGGCTCTGACACCGAGATCATTCGCCTTAAGGAACAAGGTGGGAGCCAAGGTTCGACAGGTTCCACCTTCCTCTTCTTCATGAATGTAGACAGAACGAGAAATGTGGCGTTTTGTGTCCGTTTTGATGTGCCTGTAAACTTCTCTATACATGTGGGTTGAGATGTGAAGGCACAGAGTAACTAATCTCTAAAATATAATGTTACTGTGAAATCAGGTTTAGGCAAAAGCATTTTATATGCCCCATCTGAATATGTTTGAAGTTGGTGAGAAGTGACTACAGATGGAGTGCTTGCCCTAAATTGTGAACTGCTGATGTTCAGGGAATACAAACACAGCACCAACATTTATTAGAAATTATTTCTCAAGCTTAACTTAAAGTGCATGTTCATACTCAATTGAAAGGTTGTCCCTTTAACAGAGTCAGTGTGCTGAATTTAAAGCACAGCGGGACTCTTCCTTGACACACTCACAAAAACGCTTTATAAATGCATTTTACTTTTGTATTCTTAAAAAATATATATTATATTATATTTGTATATGCTGACCTTTTCTCCTCTTATGTTGGAGAAACTGTGTTTTCTACACACTTATCAGAAATGATAAATTATAAGCCTCTTATATGAAAGTGGCATTGATCAATGAAGACATTAAATGGGCTTTAATGGAAAATGAAGATAGCTAGGTTGTTGTGCATTTATTTAAAGTGTGAGAAGGTCATGACTGTGTTAACTCAGGTCCTTCTCATTAAAGGTAAGCTTTAATGAGGTTCTTAATGTTGAAGCCACATATAAACTAATTTCTGCTGAATAAATCTCTGGAGTCACAAAATTCAAAACTAATGACATAGTCTTGCACGCTATTCAGTGACAATCCTCTGGGAATACTAGTAAATTAAAGTTCAAAAGCCAGTGGGTAAATGAGACAAAAGTAGGCAGTAAACATGTTTGCTTATGCAGTAATTGTCACATAATTTCTAAAACATGATTTCGGTGATACTTATGTCACTTCAATGAAAACTATGTCTGGCATTAGTATGTTGCTGTAGACACACAAAGAGAATCAGAGATGACTATGTTGGTGATTTGGGTGTTGAAATAAAGAAAATGCATTATTAAGATACCTGAATTATTATGGAAGGACACATCTTTTTTTAAATTATTGATTTGTTGATCTCTGCAGAATCTCTCCCTCTGGCAGTGATCATTGGAATTGCCGTGGGAGCTTTCGTGGCCTTCATCGTTCTCATGGGAACCATTGGTGCATTTTGTTGCACCCGCTCCCAGAGAAGTATGCCTCTTTTTTCTATCACACCCACAAAAGCATGTATTTTTCAGTGCTGTATTTTCTCCGAGCACACAAAAAATGTCTATCCATTATAAAGAATTGTAATTTTTTTCTTCAGCAATTGTTTGAATTGTTTAAGTAGGTTACAATTTAAAGAAGAAAACCAAAGTAACAATGTGCAAGCTTACGGTAATTTTTCCCATTCTATTGTTAGCACAATAAATGGTGACTGACTGTAGCTCAGTCGTAGCTTCTGCCACATCTGTTTAAGTGCTTTTAAAGAATTATATTTTCTGCTGATAAATTGAACAGTTAATAAGCTCTTTGGTAATCTCTGAAGGATTTACCAAGATTTACACAGCTTTAAATAATCGTGTTGGTTTTTTTTTTTTGTTTTTTTTTTACTTGCACAAAATGAAATGCCACACATTATTTGTTGAGATAGACATTGTTTGTGATGCAGAGAATAAAAAAAAAGAAAAAAAAGAAATGGTGTTCAGGGCTCATTTCATGCAATCTCAGTGTGACTGCATTCGCTTTGGAACTTATTTACATTCCTGCATTACCCCCCCCCACCACCCATCACCCACCCATCACAGTGAGAGACAGTCAGCCACTGTGTCTCACCAAGATCCAAACTGTGCTACTGGTCCCTTCAGCATGTCTGTTGTCTGTACACTACAGAAGAAGCGCACCTGGTTATGCCCTCACTGCCCGTCTCCATCTGTGCTCACCAGAGAGAACTTGCAAGCAAAATTAAGACAGAAAGTAAGACTCTGTTATATGACAGTATCATCAGCATTGTCCCAAGAGCTGTTGTCATATGGGTGTGTCAGAATGTGTGCAGAAAGATAAGGTTGGCAAGAATAATATTGCTTTATTGTGTGGAGGAAATGGAGGACGAACCCAAGGATCTTCCTAAAAACTACATTTGTGCAAATTAAATGGAAGGATTACGTTTTTAACAAATACAGAATTGTGTTGAGACATCTTTAGTAAGATATGTTTGTCATTTGTTTTTGATAGATCTAAAGGGAGTTGTGTCGGCCAAAAATGACATCCGAGTGGAGATTGTGCACAAAGACCATAACGCTGCAAGGGAGAACGAAGAACACACCTCCATGAAACAACTGATGGTGAGTGTGAGTGTCATAATACTACTCGTTTCAGTTTATTTTCAGGAATTGTATTTTTCTTTTTTTATTAAGGGATTTTAATTAATAAAAGACACTTCAATTTGAGAAACTTATTTCACTTTAATTAACTATAAATATAACTTCATTTTAATTTTCAATTTAGCTAACACAAAACAAAAGGTTAAAAATACAAACACCATTCAACTAACTGTGGTCATTCTTCACTGTGGCTTGGTGTTACCTATAAGTTATATCATGATGCTGGGACACCAAGCTGGTTGTGGTCTGTTGGGAACTCTCTCTTCAGAAATGCTCGTAAATGCTGTGTGTAATTTTGAAAACCGACATAATGAGAGCACATTTGGTCAAGTCAAAAGCACACGAGCTATATTTATCTATATGTTGTAATTCCTTGAGCAAAATAGACCCCAACACAGTGTAACTATGGAGATGTTTATGTATAGTGTGTAATCCAACAGTGGGTGTATTCTGCCTTCGGGACACACAAATAACAGTTTCCTTTTTGGAACTAAATAAGTGGTTCATTTGGATTGCTGCAAAGCAAGGCTATTTGCAGTAAAAGCTTTTGAGTTAGGATTTCTTTCAAAATGCATAATTCTGTCAAATGATCTAAACATAGTGATTATTTAAAATAGTCTGTGTCCATATTGTGTAAAATTTAAATGTGATCAAATAATGAAGTGTCTATTTATTATTATTATTATTATTATTATTGGAAGTAAGTGAAGTTCAGACTTTTGGTCTTCTTTGGCTGATCTTTATGCAGGTGGAGCGAGGAGAGTTCCAGCAGGAATCAGTTCTAAAGCAGCTGGAGGTATTACAAGAAGAAGAGAAGGAGTATCAGCACATTAAGGTACAACTCATGAACAAAGAGCCATGAAAGCTGCAGAAATCCACTAAAAGGTGGTAAAAGAGAAAGCCTGAGGGCCAGAGGGGGGTCTTCAGTACTGGGACTGAAATAGAGAAATGCATTAATCCTTCCTGTGCTACATTAATTTATAAGTCTATGAGCAAAATAACTGCATTTAGAAGTCTACTTTATTAATTAGTTTCTCATCAAAAGTAGTTCAGTGCAAGCCTCGATATCCCATGAGTTTTGAAGTATTTCATTTGGGGAGCACTCACACTTGTGAATCCAGTAAGTGCCCAAGCAAATTTCACACTTACACAGCACAGCACGTTTAACTGATGTGCGTGCTCCCAATAGTGCTCAAGCATGGCACGGTTTGGCACGGTTTGGCAGAAGTGGGCCTTTGGATGGCATGACTCATTTGTTCAACATGTGCCTGTTATAAATGATAGTTACACCAGTTAGATTATTTTTACTTTATTGGAATAAATTACAATGACCTATTTGTGATGCATTAGTCAGAATAGCAAACAGATCATTATTATTTATTTGCCTGAAATGGCTTAAGTGACTGTTATAGGCATCTTGGCCTAAGTAATACATTGTTGCAACAGTTATATTATTTCATTCATGTATTTATTTAAAAGGGTGACGTGCATATAAACTTAAAACATTCTGACACTCTGGTGGCAGGAATGAAATTAGTCCTATGTTTGGAAACTTGATATCTTGTAACACCAGCCATTATTTTATCAGTGACATTCAGTTTACAGAATGCAGGGCTTAAAGTTCTCCAGCGCTACAACGGATTTCCGTAACATAAATTAAAGCATGTACTTACTATAATCCTAGTTACAAGATAAAGAAAATGTGGCTGCTCTTAAATTTTGGTGGGGCGTGTATGCCCAGGGATTGTAATTTTGACTGGAAAATATTTTTCAGTCAAATGATCTTTTTTGGACTTTTTAGGCCAAAGTTGCTGGGATGAGCTCAAGTCACCCGCAACTCTAACAGAAAATCTTTTGTTATCCACAGCCTTTTCATGTGCATTCCATTTTGTGCATTTATAAAAAAGCACTAATGTGTAATACTGAAATGTCAGAAATTATTGAGTTATTGTTGTAAATGAGTGTTACAGATTCTGACTGCTGTGGGTAAGGAGGACCTATGGAGGACTTTTTCTTTGCATATGAAAATGCTTGTAACTACAGCATTAAATGATCCTCAGGGCAATTTGGCACACTGTGGAAATTCTAGTATCAAATATCTTTTCAACATTTGATTGAATTTAAAGGGCAGCCACCCTTTTTCTTCATCTGTGCATGATGCCATGGTTATTGGTAATCATTTTACAAAGACTCCATTTCGCACAGTTCAATAAGATCTTATGCCCTTTTCTAAATTAATATTATCAATGCATGCTGTTGAGACATTTTACAGCCTTTTTCTGGAATACAAATGTAGAATATGAAACAATAAATATAACAGCCTTTTTTGATTTAACATATCTAATTGTCTGTTTTGTCATTCAGCTATGACAAATAATGCGTGCCGTTTACATGATGACACAGATTGTATCTCTGTTCAGACTCTACACGGGATGATGATTATTTAACATGCACCTGTGTCAGTGCTTATCAGTGCTACAGAGAATTCTGTTCATTTGTGTGTTTGTCCAAATGCTTCGTTGGCATTGGCTCACTGGAGTATAGTACCTCTTGTGTGTTACCTGCTTTTCTGCTTCCGCTGGGGCTATGTTTTTGATCCTATTTAATGACAACAAGCGTGAAGTGGGAGTAGGACTGAGAGGAGATAAAGGGCAGATGCAAACCATCTCGCTGTCTGCTGTCTGGTAATGACAAGCATAACGAGGAGCCTCTCAGGTTGTCGCTCTCATTTGCCCATTATGAGCATTCTTCTTTTGGGATTTGCCACCACGCTCACTATGCTTGACATTCACATCTATTCACAGAAGGCCATCAAACATCACACATGCCCTAAACGGACCCTTAGCAACAGCATGTTGCCTGTAGCCAAGCAGACAAACAAGTGGCACAGCAGAAGACCTCTCAGTGAATACATGAAATTACAGACACTAGAATCTATTTAGGTCCAATTAGAGCCTGCTTATGAGTGAACTTTGCAGTGACATCTTGAATGCCAAAATCAAAGCTTCTTAATTAACAGAAAAAAACATGATGTTAAGGTTAGTCTTGGGCTGCTGCCTATATCCTACAATAAACTACAAGGTTTTGTCACATTTTTTTAAACACAGCAACCGCTTTACTTATTTAATTACTGCCAGTTTGACATTGGTTCCTGCTGAGCTCCAAAAATATATATATACAAATGCTTTTAAATAAAGGTAGAACCCTGTAAAAAAGGAGAAAAATAATTGTTCTGTGTTTTCTTTTTTTCCAATAGGACCCCACAAATGGCTACTACAGTGTTAATACCTTTAAAGAGCACCATACACCCACAATGGCCGGAAATCAGCCTGCTGAGGTGAGGAATCCTACTAACACCGGTACTTTGGGAAAGCAGAGAGTACCTACAGGCATGTCCTTCAACAACATCTACTCCACATTGGGAGCTGGCTCAAACCGCCTGTACGACTACAGCCAGCGCTTTGTGCTGGGCATGGGCAGCAGCTCCATTGAGTTGTGTGAGCGGGAGTTCCAGCGTGGCTCAATCAGCGACTCCAGCTCCTTTATTGACACACAGTGTGACAGCAGCGTCAGCAGCTATAGTAAGCCAGATGGCTACGTGCAGTTTGATAAAGACAGTAAAGCATCGGCATCCTCTTCGTCTCACTATTCTCAGTCATCCTCGCAGAACTCAGATCTCACCAGGCCTCTGCAGAAGCGCATGCAGACCCATGTCTGACCACCAGAACTGGAGGGTTCAAGTGAGGCGGAATAGCCAGATAGGATTGTTTAACTGTAAAGGCCTCAGCACCTCGGGACTCCTTTGTAAAATAGTGTACTTTTTTCCTGTGGATGGAGGTCGAGGGATAGGTTGGCTTTAATACACCATGTGACTTCTCAATGTCCCAAAATATGGACCAAGAAGCCTTATACTTTACCGCTGCTTAATTCAGCAACCACCTCTTTTTTTACGCCATCGTTCTAATTGTGCCAGACTAAGGTTACTAGCCAACACAATTTTGTCTGCAGTGCATTTGTGTGCGGATCAGAGTGCAAGAATCCATAAGGCTTTGTGTGACAATCAACTCCACAGGCAAAGACTGTTTATGCCTTTTGAAGATTGTCAGTTAAAAAAAGTGGATTGGTGAAACACTCATGAAAATCACGATAATGAGCCCAACCCAATGTCCTGCTGCTCTGTTGTAGTTTCAAGCACAAGAAATGAATGCTCTCTCAAGTCGCCTGACTAGCTGTCCACTTCGGCTTATTGAAAAACAGTTTGTCTGTAGGTGTAAGAAAACTTTCTCCACATGCGCAGAGATGTTTTGAGCATTAAATAAATGACTGCAACACTATGTAGGCCACAGAGCTAAGCAGATAAGGGGCTGAAGCCCATTGTTTTCTTTTTACAGACTGTGATAAAATAATCTCACTGTACATATGGGACTCATTTTTGTCAAGTATTTAATTTCTCTGATTGCCTCTGATTTCACTTATGGTGGACTCAAAATGAGACATCAGCGCCTCTTCTTGTGATTAAAAAAAACGTCTTTGCCTTGAGGCTCTGTTTGAACAGTGTCAATACAAACTTTGAAAGTGAAAGACAGTGTCAGCACTTTTGTTGATGGAGAGCTCCCTCCACCAATGGCTCCATATCCACATCTCCAAGGCAACGCAACAAGAAGCCTAAAACACTGAGTTTTGCCTGTGAAATTACATCTATATTCATTTGGAGACCTGTTGTAAACATTGGATTTAAGCTGAGCTACTCAATGTGAGGGTATTTCCTCACGTTTGTCAGCATCACTGTTGACCTGGGAGATTAGTGCATCTCTTACACTTATCCGTGATATTGCTGTTCATCAAGGCACATATTGATAAAATATTTTTTGCGGACTGCTGTTTATTTTTGCTGCTGTGACATACAGATATTCCAAATGCTTTGCTTTTTGTTTTGTTTGTATGTTATATATGCACTAATGGTTTAGATATTTACACTGTACTAGTTTTAGTCAATAGTGGCAAAGACTAGTACAGCTACACAGATACACAGACTTTGACTAAAGTTAAAATTGCGTTCATTACTGTTTTATTTTTCAAACATTCATTATCATTCAAACTAATGAGTGTGCTCATAAAGCTGTTGAAAGGATATAAGGAGATGGCAGTATATTGCAACAAGAGCAGCAAAGGGAATTTTTCTTTCAACTCAAAACAACCAAGCACAGAAATCTGAACACCAGTAAGTTGATGTTTTAAGCACTTTATATGTTATAAGGCATATTTCCAATGAGTGGCAGTTGTTTAACAAATGGATACACACCCATTGTACATCTTTAGACAAAAAAACTCTGTTTTGATGCTGATAATCCAGCTTGGCACCTAGTAGACTGTATATGTATATCTAATGCTGTCTTTCTCTGTACATAGTTTTTTTCTTTTTCTTTTTCTTTATTTTTTTTTCCTTCTCTCTCAGAGTCAGATTTCAATATGGTAGGGCCTAGGAATCCATCAGCATCAGCATTGTATAAGCAGACAATCATTTTTGCTTTGTTTTCCAACCAGACATTTTATCAACATAATCTAGCCATGCGTGTATCTCACAAATTACATGAAAGGCTTAGTTAGAGCAGTTTTATTTTTCACTGGGAAATCACATACTCTCACATGAGCTATTGGCTCAGATGTAGAGCTTCGCTGGTATAGCTTTAAAGTGAAATTCTGGAAAAGTTAATTCTACCTTTGGCTCGTCTGAGTGTATAACATTTCACATCATAATGACTGCCAAGTATTTCTCTTTCATTTATGACACACTCTTTCTCATTAGAATTGGCAGATGTCTCAACACTCTACGTGGAACAAGCTATAATTTTGTTTCGTTTGGTATTAAAACAATAAACATTGTATAGTTCATTTTAATTCTTTTTCTCCCTCAAAACAAACCATTTTTTACTGTCCAGTTTCCATATTAGATGCATCTTTTGCACTCATCCAGACATAATGGGTTTTCCCAGTCCAGAGAATATACACACTGCTAAGCAAAAACATAAATATTTGATAATGCTAGCCATCCGTCCCATCCCCCATGGCATTAGATACAGTGGGCATGAGTATGCCATGTCAGTGTTTGGGAATCAAAGCCCACACACGGGGGACAAAGTGTGCCCTGCTCACCTGTGGACGCCTTCCCGGCTGGTGCTTGTTGTCTGGCTTTCAGTGCAGCACAGATGCCAAGGCATAACAGATGAATAAACATAAAGGCCCAGAACAATTACAAGGGGTTGCTGCCCTTTACTGATAAAACAACCACCGTTTTGGAGTAGAGGATGCACAGTAGTCTTTTATTAAGTGATACTAAAGACTAGCCTGTGGCCCACTGAAGAAGGACGTTTCCTAAGTGAGATAAAGAGGTTGTGAGTGTAAAGTCAGAACTCATTTGTAAATGTTTGTAGTGGCCACTCTTTCCACTGGCTGTATTGATTTTTACTGCAATAAAAATGAAAGTAGACATTTTAATTTTAAGGGGGAAAAAATTCTATCCCTCTGTTAATGTCTTTTTCCTCAACTTATTAGTAATGCAAATTACTCTTAGAATGGGTTTGCTTCTAAGGCACACTGGAATTAATTGTGCACTACAACAAAATAAAGACAAAAAAAATAAAAAACAATCACACTTCAAATATCTGAAAGTCAAATGTGAATGCTTGTCTGGCGTTATTAGTCTTGGTCGCTATTACTCTCTAAACCAAATAATGTTACATTTTACAAATACTAACCCAGGTCTGAAGCGAAACGTAGACAGTCATTTTACCAATTTGTACAGAAATAAACATAACATGTAATAAAATGACAACTTGTAAATTCTGCTGGATAAATGACTATTTTCAGTCAGTGGCCCTCTTTATCTAAAAAGAAATGGTTGTATTTTAACTGTGGTCTGTGGAACTATGATGCTTTTACTCTGTATATTTGGAAAATAAAAAAAAATTCCTGTTTGAAATGGTGTGAACTTTGCATTATTGCTCGGTGGTTCTAGGCAGGAACTAGACTGACGCTTTATTCACATTTAAGCAAATGTGTCTATGGTGATTCCAAACATAAGTCAATTAACTTCTAGTTTTGACCCTTATACACTCCAAGAGCATTTTCTTATGTTTCACAATTTTTTTGTGGAAAATTATATATTTTGGAATGAATTTTTAAATTTCAGTATAAAAAAAATAAATAATCAATCTTCTTAATAGAGCATGTGTCCATTGGCATTTTTTTTGTGCCATTGACTCTTTTTTAAAATACACTACAATATGGCTGCTAATTTATATACATTTAATAACATTTAATAATGTTATTGGTTAATCATGTTTTATGATTCAAAATACAAAACTAAATAGGGTTAGAGTCAAAAGAATTAACATGAGGGTTTCTGCTGTATTCATTTGAGTGTGGCAACAAACAGTTACCTGGACCTGCTCTTATGCACAAGTATTATGACTTTAGAAAAGAAAAGAAAAAAAAACTTGTAAAACTAGTATAAGAAACGTCTTATATGTGTTAACAGATGCATATTGTTTAATCACTACATTTAAGACGGCACGCTGCTGTTTCTTGGGCCGGCGTTCACTGTGAGAGGACGGCAGCAGCAGGGAGCGTGCTCACAGACTCAGACAGAACAGGCAGCTATGCGCTCATGTGTGAGCAGGGAATGTTTACCATTTGAGCCTAAGCAAAGCTGCTAGCTTGCTAACGCATCTTGTTGTATTCAAACAAGTTATTAAATTGGTAGTATTGCATGTGTTGCATATTTCAATCCAACTGTCTTCTTTTGACTTCGCAAAATTTGTCCTGAGAAAGACAAGGAGACGTCTCCAGCACTGAACTTTCAACCCTTTGCTCTGCATTGACAAAGTTCATGCACATATATACAGATGCATGTTCAATCATGAATAAATACATGTCAATGTTATTTCAAACAAAAAATCTCATGTGATATAACTGTTTATTTGAACTGTGTTGCTGACTTTAAAACAAATTAGCAGCCTCCAAAAACAGACGTCACACTTTAAACCCTACCTGTTGCCTTTCACCAATCACTTGTTTAGCTGTTGTTGCATACCTTGGCCACGCCCACTCGCGATAGTCCATTCATTCTATTTATGGAATCTAATGAGGGCACCTACTGTAGCCTGTTAGTCCTCTAAAATGTTTTATAGTATTGAGGAAATACTGAAAATATTTAGAAACACACACCTGCAGCTAATCTCCATTTAGGAAATGCCATTTCTATTTTTTATTAATTTTTTTAATACCATCGCTTTGGCGCCCACAATGTGCTGCGACCCTATGCGCAGCATAGCTCATACCCCCTTTTTGCGCCCCTGGATGTAGCCACGTAACTCTGAGCACTGCAGTGTGGCAGCACACTAAAAGAGAATAGGAACGTGACAGCGGGGCCGAGCGCAGCAGCACCGCATTTCCCAGAATTCTTGTCTGCCAGTCCGTCCATGCTTCATGATGATTATTGTTTCGATCGTTAATGGTGACTGACAGTCAATCATTTTTTAGCCTATCAAACAGGCTAACCCCTTGTGTCCAAATGCGTAGGGCCCTGCAAAGCTAAGGGAGCTTGCAGGGCCCTACGCATTTGCGTGGGTTGCGGGTTGGTTAAAAAAAACGTGTGGGTTGGACAGAACAGGGCAGGACAAGACATGAAACTCATCAAAGTAGCTTGCTTTTGGCAAAGAGCTAAAAGAACGTTAACGTCATGTAATCTGTTTCTCAGAGTTTCAAAATCCCCTCACCCCGAGCGTTACCATGGAGACCAAGACAAACTAGTGCCTACTCCGATGATAGTATCTACTCTGATTTATATTAGGAGAGGTTTGATAATGAAGTGTTGAAGAAAAAATCCAAATTGGTCGGAGCCTAACATTAACAGGCATAAACTGTGACCAGTCACTATCTGTGAAATATTATTAGCTGTTGATCAGTTTTGCTCAGATGAGGAGGAGTATTTTTTTTTTTTTTGGGTCAGGCCTAAGCATACACTTGGTTGGAAGCTGTTTGTCAACTACTGGCCTCAGATATAGTTCTCAGCAGTCAGCAGATTCACATCATTACATTTACCAGCTCTTTAATCCATTACTAGCACCATTGCAGTCTTACTTTGAATTAAATGGACTTAATGAAAGACCTTAGCTACCCTCAAGCAGCTCCAATCCTGCAGGACTGAAATCTAAAAGTTATTTGAATTCCTTCATGCATGGAGTCGATGCTTTGCAAGGGCAATTACTCTTTAGCTGGAATAATCCACAGCAGCCTTCATGGAAACGTAGCATTATTGAAGTACGCATCAGAAACAATTCTCCATGATTGCTTTGTGCTTAAGAGAAAAACACTCACTCTACACATCTCACTAGCACTATGACAGACAAAGTACTCATGGTGCCTACCTCAAAGCAAGTGCTAAAAGCAGAGCCTTTAGTACTAATATTGAGTCTTCTGCCAACACATCAGCGTTTTCTAAACCTCTGATGTCAGGTTTGCAAACATACTAGTGCCTTTGGTAATGGATTTAATGAATTGTTGAGATACACAGACATAACAAACAGACATTTACACACCGTATCTCTTTAAACACTTCCCTACCCTTTCCAGGAGATGTGGTTTTGTTCAAAAAAGTCTTTCAAATAACTCAATGTTCTTCAGAGGATCTGTTACACCTGACTCGACTGTGAAAACCCTTGGCAGGTAATTGCATTTGGGGTGCTATTTAACAAAAGTTCAAGTTTGGAGCAAATGGCAGACTAGACATTGTGTGATATAAAATGATCTTTAACCAGGTATTTACAAGGTGTGAGAAACCGTAATGGTGGGGACAGAGTGAACGGCTCATTTATTATTCTTTAATTGTTGTTCTTCAAGAGTCTATGGATGTTGGTTGTTGGCTCTCAGTAAATTATCCCTGACTATTTTACTGTCAGTCAAACTTATTTTTAATTTCCAAACTGTGAACCATATGGTTGCATGCTGAAAAGTTGAGTGACACATTAATGCAAAACTTTGCACTGCCGAACTATGGAATCAATTGCCCATAAAATGCTTCTTTCATATTATTATTTTTAGTCTTTTGTTCAGAGCATCCCTAAAGTAAGTAGGTGGCATAAACAGGCAACAATTATTACGACTATATGTATCTTATGTGGATAAACCCACAGCATCACACCTGGCCTACAGACACTTAAATATTTCAGAGCAAACAGCTTTGTAGCTGGTTTTGGGCTGACAGATAGTCTACACTCAGCAGAGTTGCATTATTCAAATCAGTGAGGTTGGGTTAGTGCTGAAACAGACACTTCAGTCATTCTTCAAGGCTTTGAACTGACTGTCTCTCAGACAACTCTCTCTGTTCTTAGACTATCAGGGCATAGTTGTGAAAAATTTATATTTTGGACTCATGGTGTAATTTAAAGTATCCATTAAGTATACACTCTTATCTGGCAAGCCACTAAAGTACCTCACCATCCAACAGAATATCTAAGCAGTCATTCAAACAAGTTTATAAGTAGATACTTAACAGAATATAGTTTCTGATTTCATATTGTTGTATTAAACATGCAACATAACTAGGATCTGCCAAAGTGGGAAAAAACGTTAGGTTTGTTTCAAACATGGAGTTTTTATTTTGTTGGGGCAGGCCTAATTGACTTCAAATATCTCATTAATAAAGAGACATTTGTTTTAAGAAGATTTTTGAAGATTCTAAATGCCCAGGATAAGTACCCTTGTCACATGGACAATGGTTTAATTTTATTTAGCCTTCACAGTTTAAGGAATATACTGTATTTCAGTGCGCCCTGGAAATCCTCTCTACAACAATATGGAGGTGAATGAATCTGTGCAGCAACCATCTTCTGTCTGTATTTCACCATTTAACCCCTTCGTTAACATAAGAACATTTTAACTTTTTGTCAGTTAGATGAAAAGTCATAATAAATTTGATCTCTACTCACTGATGATCACTAAAAAGGAGGAAATAGATTTGTTTTTAAACATTTGCCTTTAAAACTAAGAAATAAAGTTGATGGGCTAAAATAACAGATAGAAAACATAGGCTTTAAAACATACCATGTTGTGTAAACAAAATGTTTAGTATTAGTAGTGTGTGCTTAGTCATCAGTTAAAATTATGTCTTCCTCCTAGCTCCTGGGGCCTGAATATAACAAGAAAATCTTGTTCTCCAGAGAAGGCATCGAAAATCGAACGCTGTGGCAAAATGTTTGTTTTATTTTTTTCCTCAAGCACAGGAATGTGGATTTAAAGCAGGTTTAGATAAATAAATCTCCTTTTCCTGATTACAAGGCAACTGCAGGAGTCAATCCCACAGAGCATCTTAAATAAATTATTGATCCACTGACCTTTCGTTGTGTTAAGAATTGCTCTTGTTTGTTCCAGCTCTGATGACTGGACTTACTTTGGACAATTAGGTTTCAGTATTAGACTGTTAATTATTGTGGCAGTGTTTGCACAGTTAAAGATTAGGCGCCTATCATTAAACATGCTTCAACACTCAACGACATGTCTTTCTCTATCACTCTCAACTACAATTTATGTTCAGACTAATTGAAAAGCTTTTTTCACCGACATAATTGCTTGTTGTCCTTTTTCAGTATAAAGTCAATCAAATAAGCAAGGATTTTTTGGAGCAGAAACACCACAAAAGTCAGATGGACAGATATTTGACTTAATTACACTCAACATTATACATTATGACTTTGGCAGGGCTTGTTGACAAAAAAACTGCCTGTTTTAGGTTGTTGTATTCTGCAGATTTAAAGAGAAGAAATGTCAGCCAGTTTATCTTCTGCTAGTTTTATTGTGCTATATGTGTCTTCTTTAGAAAGACCTGCTTTAATTTAATCTCTGGCATATTGACATTTTACAAATGTACGCAGTCCAAAGTGTATAAATTGAGGCTAGAGTAGGAACAGAGGCTTTGGCACTACACCCAATGTATGTAAGTTCACCCATGAACAATCATCATTTTTTTAATTAAGGTCTGGTTTGCACTTCAGCTGTGAGGACTCTTTCTAATAGTCTCTCTTTCCAGAGTCCTCAAATTGGTTTTCATTTTGAGTGCATTCAAAACTAATAGAACAGCCCTGCAGTGCAGACGTGACATTTGGAGTGCATGCCTCTGTACTGCGAGTCCATTTGTTAGTCTTGTCACTTTGAGTTGGAAGAATATGTCCACATCTGTGAATATTAATAGCACCTACATGGCAGAAATGCTGAGGGATTTTGTAAAAAATATTGTGAACAGTTGTTTTTGCTCGAGTGGTGTTACAGACCCGAGCTTATCTTGAGTAATTTGTTCAAACAATGATGAAGAATCATTCTGATGACTTGAATGATTACTGTAAGACAAAACACAAGACCTCAGTCTGCAATGTTAGAATAGAAAAAGAGCAGAAGAGTTGCTTTAGTGATAAAGAACAAAGAAGAGTGTTTGCCTGTTGATCATCTTGGGAGAGATCTGCACAAATATTGATTCATCTCTCCTGGCTTATATAGATAAGCTATTTCAAAGTTGTTGTTTTATTTTTTTTTCTCTTTTTCTTTTGTTTAATCTAACTCTGAGGCTCTCTGAGTGTTTGGAAGGGAAACACACTTTATCATTACTTTGAAGAAATGACGGATGAAGTCCAAGGATTTGTTTTTTGACTCAAATACAATTGTACTGTACAAGTATTGTTGTCAAAAAGATTTTACATTGCGACATGCTTTAGAGTTTGTGCGTCTAGATGGTTTTAACATGTGCTTTCAAAGCTCCTTTTAAAAGCATAAGAATGATTCTATTAAAATTGATTGCATCTTATTGAAAATAAACTTAAGAAAGATGGTATTATGGTGTTTTTATGCCATAACCCTAACAATGTGTTCCACTTGTGAAATTCAACTTCATTGAAAGTTAGGATCACTAGATACCTAGACACTATTTGCAGATAACTTTCTAATCCTCTCACATGCCACCAGTTTTTTAGAATGTAATTTATATACTCAATTTGACCCATTGTAATTTTGTATAGTCTATGATTGACTACAACACTAAATCAGGCATAAAGTTTAAATCTGCGACTAAAAGGCTAAAAAGATGGTCATTTGAGGATGTCGGATTGATTCCTCATGTGAGTGAAGAGGTAGGAGTGATGGACTAGCTCAGATGCAAAGTGTCACATACACTCAGTTGCAAAATGACTGGCAGTGGGCAGATGGCTTACTTTATGCAAAGCTGTGAGAGTGCAAAGCTAAAAGAACAAGACAGAGGAGAGATGCCCACATGATGCTGGCCCTGCCCCCACACACCGCTCGACCCGACACAAGTGCCCCACATGGCGCCCTATGCACAGCTGTTGACGTGGACGTGACTCACGAAGCCGCATTTGATGCCTGCTGGACGGAGGCCGCAGAGAGGGCGTGAGCGTGTGCATGCGTGGTGTGAGTGTGTCACCGAGGCTGTGTGTTTGTGTAAAAGCGGGTCACATCGGCTGTTTTAAATGGGTCAACGCATAGAGTAGCCAAGGCTTTACAATGAACTGTGATAGAAAATGGGGACAGTCAAAGCCCCTTTTGCCCCCCTACCCCTCAGTACACCCCTGAGCATGAGAGCCATCAGAGGGTGTAATAATTCCTTAATTGTGCCAAGGACGGGAGGTATTCAGTAATTCACACAAGCGTGGAATGGGGAGGGGGGTCATTAGGCCCAGGGGTTGTGACCAAGTCTGTAGTCAAGGAAGCAGCAGAGGAAAGGACAGAAAACAATGAGTCATTGCAGTAATGAGCTGAACATTCCCTCAAAGTGTGTCCTGGTCACTCAAATGAAAACCATTCAGATTACAGAACAACATCTTAATGACATGTGTGAGCCGCGAGTTCTAATAAGGCACACAAAAGAAGCACACACAATTCTATGCCAACCGTCAAAGATTTGCAAAACAAGATGACAGAAACTGGAACATTAATTTCATCAATTTTTTAAAAGCTATATTTATTTACCGATTGTTTTATCGTTTTTAGCTGTCATTCTTTGAAGATGTTGCCAAAGTGGGAAAGAAAATGTTTAAGCAGCTTGAAATGACATGTCACTTTGGGGAAAAATGGCAAATTGTGTTTTTTGGCAGATATCACTGGCAGATTGTCCGTTTAGAAAAGCTGCGTCTGTGTGGTTGTCACTCAGAGATGGTGATTCCACACTGCCCCCCTGTGGTCACTTGCTAAAGTAGTCTTGCTCTGTAAACAGACTGATGTGGTGTGGACAATACAGCACAACCCAAACTTCTGTGCTGTCTTGTTTCTTTGCCACTCACAGAAAGGGTAAGTCTACATCTTTTACCCTCCACAGACTGAGCTCACTCTTACGAACAGTCTCACCCTCTTTAAATCTGTCCCAGCAGTATTTGCATAATGAAGAAATTTACTGAACTGATTTACACATATGGGGGAAAAAACGTTTGACAATCAGGAATGAAATGTCAAGCGCAATCAGAGCGCCAAATCATGTGATTGAAGAACGGCTCCATCTGTGATAATAATTAGAATTCTCTGGAATGAAGAAAACTCATCTGCAAGTCAGTCATTTCGCTTTCAAGGGCCTTAAAGTAAATCATCTTTGAGGGGCAATTTACTCCCAAGAAGCCACTTATTTAATTATCTCCTATTTAATTAACATTTGATGCCTAAAGTGAACCATTTATGCCAAACATGACTTTGATATCATGGCATTGACAAGTTTTACAGTGTCTACCAGTACTTCACAGATTAATATCCATCTGTGTTGGGATTGAAAAAAAAAAAAAAACAATATGAAAGACAAGGGCTAAAGAATCAGAGCAGGGTGAATAATAATCTAGCAACATCTTCTAATGAAATTTTATCTAAATGTTAGTGATAGATAATCAGGAGGCCTGGGGTAAACAGCATGGTACAAGTCTTTAGATATTTAAAATTACTGCTGTGTCAGATTTCTAACTAAATTACACTGCTATGCAAATCACAAATGCTAAACCATTTACTTTTAAATTATAAGCCAAATCCTACATCTATTATCCAAAAAGCTGTAGAAGCTGCTGTCAAATATGAACAGGCAGCAGTAATAATGTTAAGTCTTTAATTTGCATGAATCCAATTCCAAAGCCATTGCCCAGACTCTGTAATGACATATTCTCTCTGTTTTTTTTAAGAAAGAATATATAATCGGCACTCATAACCTTGTACTCAGATTATTTAGTTTGTTTTATATAAGTTATCCACTGTTCAGTGTAAAGAAGTCTTCAGTTTGAGATGAATAAATATAACGTACAGAGAAGGAACATAAGCAATCATTCATACCGACCTATATTTCTGTATAGGAGGGATAAGAAGGATGAAGCAGAAAGTTAAAAGACATAGAAATACATGTCGATTAATACAAGGGTGGGCAATGAGCCTGCTCATTTGGACAACTCTTCCTACTTAGGTAAGCAGGTCCATAAATAAACTGAGTTCAGAGGGTGGCAAAGTTTTCAGTGATTCATTGATGGAGCATAAAGTCATGAACTGCCTTTGGCTTATTATCTTCAGAACGTATGCTACCTTTCTGGCCTTGTAGAAATGAGTTTGTTTTTTAGCCTTGTTGAAGTACTTCTGTAGGCCTGCAGGAAAGAATGGTATGGTTATGGCACAAATAGCAAGGTTGCATTTCTGTTTTTTAACCCACACAAATATGTAGGCAAACACCACACAAAGTGACAAAACTGTTTGTTAAGAAGAACAAAAATCACAGTCAACTCCAACAACATTGATTGGATTTCTGTGTGGGACTTGATGTTCACATTGATACTGCCAGCAAACCAAACACATGTATACCCACATGTTTCCCTCAGGCACTTCACAGTTTGATTTCAGATGCAATGTGTGGAATCTGAAAGGGAAAATGTAATAACTACATTAACAGGAGCAGTATCAAACCTCAAGAGCAAGAACTAATTCAACCAGAAGTGCTGTGTAAAGGTGTCAAGCCAAGACTGATATCTGTCTTTCTCACAAGTCAAAACTCAGTCGTACCACAGACGTGTTAGTGACTCTGTACAAAAAGAAAGAGAAGCTGAAACTTGAAAAGAGTTGCAAAAAGTCAGCCATATAATACACTAGAGTAGGTTGAAGGTTTGCAGGAAAAAAATACATGTAAAAGAAGTCTTTGCTTCCCTATTAGACATTGATTTATCTCTCCCACAAGCATCTGGATAAAAGTGGTCCCAATGCAAAATCTTGACAAATGATTCGACCTTGGTATTTAGCCGTATCCATGTTTAATTTTCTCGCCTCGTACATCTTAAAAGCTGTCCCATGTTGCCTCGAATGGCTAAGGAGTCATTTGCATTGGCCTTTTCCTGCTTTCCTTTGGCACTGACTACTTATTATCTACACACGCTGTCCCCTGACACTACTGTATCTAAGAAAGGCATTTCTAAACCAAGGTGTATGGAATGAGATTGGTCTTATTGTGTTAATGTTTGATAACTAATGAAAGATATACTTTATTAAAGTGCACTAAAATGTAACTTTTTTTTTCATTTTATACAAAACAGCAGCAAAAGGAGTTGCATAAATTTCCAATAACCCAATTAGGCCATAATTGATTAAATTACAAATTGGGAAAACGTAGCTTGTAGCAGGTGCAGAGTGAGCTGTCTATGACACTCTGCAACCAACTTGTTGTCATCTAACGTTTTATTGCATCAAAGCCATGTCAGTGATTAATTGGTCACTTATGAATAATTATTTATTATAGTAATTTTTTGCAGCATGAGAATGAACACATACTGACAATTCAATTAGCTGAAAAGACTAAACCATTTTCATTAAAACTGATCTAATCGCAGTCACTGATTTTTCCTGAGAGGAAATAAAGCACATGTGCAGGTGAAGCCATGTGAACACACTCCCCCGGTACATGTAATTAAAAGCCGGTGAGTCCTGTCGACTGGTAACTGTTGTCCATCTATATTTGCAGGTGGCCACTATGGCACTGTCACCCTGTCTCGCAGCAGAACTCCAAGGTTAATTAAAAGAGCCACTGTTTTACAGCCGCTCTGCCAGACTCCAAAGAGGGCACACATAATTAAAGTGACACCTGTTAAGTCCTTTTCATGGGACCTCCACAACACAACCTGGACTCCCGTACAGAGGTTTAGCCGTTGGAGAACATACAGCTGTGGAGCAAAGAGTGCTATCATTTTTGAAGTTCAGAATTCAACCATGTGGAATAATGACAGAAGTGCTGCAGGCACGTGGATGTACATTTGACTCACAAACGAATAACCCGTGTCAATGAGACTCCAATCTTTGAGAAATATTTAAAAAAAAACATGGTCCAGGTTTATGTTGACCAATACATTACAAGTTATCCATAGATATGACATCTCTTGACTTTTTATTATCCTTTAGAGTGCAATAGTTTGAATTCATCAGTTTTGGAATGGTTTCAGATAATACAGGCAGATGTTAAGACACATTTGCCATGTTTCATTTCCCACTTGATGTTGCTACAAAAGATCATCAGAGAAAGCTGGGACCCATGCTGTGTTGTCATGTCTCACTGGTCCCCTGTGTGAAATACTCCTTAGTGCTGAGTGGAGATCCACTGACCCAGGCTCACAAAGACAAGCCCAGTGGGAGCCTATAACCTCCTCTCTGCACAACAGGTATCACTTCCATCACCCAATAAGTGTGCATTCAAATGAAGAAAACTGATATGCAGATTAGTTGTTGCTCTGTCAACCACCTATTGCATGAAGATATTTCTGTATGTACAAACAGGATTGGGCACGTAGTCAGCTCTGAGATGTGGAATAACCCGTACAAAGCTTGTGCATTTACAATATTCATTTTGACACTTGCAGATTAGGATGCAACAGACATCCTGTGGTGCTTTTTATTAACATATGCCATCCTACCAGGGGGTCGGTCTTGCTTACCAGAGCATCACCAGAACTGGAAAAAACTATTTATCAAATCGACACTTCTTCTGTTGCCATTATTTCCTGCTTCAATGTTTCCCATCTTGCAGCACAGCACTACACAAATACCAATTTAACAAGGAATATCTTAACTCAAAAGAGTATCTTGAAAATATTTCAGGCTATAAAAGGGCAACATGGTTTATTTTCACATGGTGTAGGTTGTTTGCAAGATTTGTCTTAAACACAGCCGTGAAGGTAAATCTAGAATAAATAACCAAAGTAACGGTTTGGGATCTATGCATTTATCATCTGACTTATTTATCACAGTATTAAAGATGGTGAACGTGCTCTTAAGGGATTTGTAAATGAGAGAATAGTGTTTGAGGCTTTCCCACAACTGGAAATGAGAAATCGGGAAGCTCTTATATGCCTCTTTCCTAAACTCATTTTTAATTGAAATCAGTTTATCATCTTATTCTGACATGATGCCATATTTTGTTGTTGATAAGTTTCCATCTCATTACATTTTTAAGCCTAATTTGTATCACTGTGCTCCCGTACACTGACCTCCAGTTTACTTTCAAGGATGTATTGACTTTGATTAATGAGCCAAAATATTTTTTTGCTGCCTCGGGGGTATACAGCATAATGACGCATAAATGAACATCCTTGTTCTAACATTGCTTATTAGTGGATTTTGAAGTTTTACCTGTAAACTTATCATTTAAATTTAACTATTAAGCAACACAAACTTTAAACGTGTGGCCTTTAAATTACTCATATTTCATATTACATATTACATATTTTCTATATTTATTGGGCAACTACTATTTTCATAAGCCCCTCGTTTCCTCAGTGGAATGGTTTGGTACAGTTAACCCCTAAAGAAGCACTCATTTCCATTGTTCTTGGTTTAGAGAGTGGCATCTTTGACATAAGCAATGACGTTATCTAAGTGCCACAAATGTTGTGTCTCTATTGGGGATATAATATTTGAAGCAGACTTTTTGAAACTTGGATGTATTGTCAATATTAAATATAAGTAAGAGTAATCCTTGGGTGTAGAAACAAGATGTGCTGGAATACCCGTTTTCCAAAATTGAAATTCATAGAACTGCACCAATTTCCTACGACTTATAGATGCTTGTGATTAATGCCTTTGTTAACAATAAATGCAATGTTTTGATTCATGAAGCAAGAGCAGGTCAAAATCAACTGTTTGAAAAATGGAAACATCACATTATTTATAACATTTAGCATGTTTTCTAAGAACAATACGTGTTATTTTATATTTCCGTTTAATGCTGTTACATTTGCTTTTTATTTTTGCCTATTGTTTTTTGTTTTGTACCATCCGGGTGGAAACAAGGCTTTGGTACTTTTGTGGGTGGCCGAGGAAGCAGTTGCACTGCAAACTAAGACACGCATGCAAACAGACACAGCAACAGCAAATTAAGAAAAACCTCTTTATCAATCTCGCAACGCTGCAAATCAATAATGCATCCAAAAGTATGATCATGCTGCAAATGCACACAACTCATGCAAAAAGAGAAACGCACTGCAAATGACAAACTACATTAAGTCTTTACTTAGTTAAGTAGTGTAAATGCTACTTCCCTCCTGTCATTGGTGTGCTTAGTTGACTGGTTGAAGTGGTTATGTTTGGCTTTTGTTAATCTTACTGTAAAAAGTATAGCTCACAATTATATAGGTACACATTTGACTGTCAGATTCTTTTGTAGGTAATGATGGCCCAAAGGATGGACTACATGTGTATAGCCTTTATTTACAGCCTATAGCATGCATGTCATGAGCTACTGATTACATTTTCAGTCCAAAAAGTAGTAGAAGAGTATAAATATTACTTATTATAATTTTATTATCATTTTACTTTATTATCCCCATTATGAAATTCACTGTTAGCAGCCACCACCAGGGGGCATCCAGCATGTTTTTGCTGTTGGTGGGGGAAACCGGAGTACCTTGGACCTTCTTGATGTGAGGCGACCAACACGAACATTTGATCTTACACAAATTGAACTGTAGATCATAAAATAGCCCTGTGTATTGTAGTAAAAAAAATAAACAATGTAAATTTACAAGTCCAATTTGTGCATTATTTAGATTTTTCTTTGTCAGTAAGGAAAATAAATTTTAATATAATAAATAATATTCACACTCTACTGGTTTGACATTGCCTATTGAAAATAACTAAATGTAAATAGATAATTAAAGTTATTTATGTCCTGGGATAATGTTGATATCAGGCTCTCAATAAATGTGAGAAAACTGTGGTGCTAAGCGCTGAGGAAAGAGTAAGGCTTTAAACTATTGATGGCTGTGTTGTTGGAGCTGCTAAAATAATAGCTGTGTTTGTTTCATGACTGCACCAGACTTTTGTTAGGTTTGATGTGACTGGCAAAATAAATGATCACCGGTCAAAAAGCTCAAATAAATACTGTCGGACCAACCACAGTTTAGATTTGATAGCTGATTTGTTGCAGGGGCCAGTAAGACTAACAAAAAACAAAACTTGTCATGCTAACAACCTCGACCAAGCGTACCAGCAACAGGTCAGGAGCAAGTTCAGGAGCAAGAGATATGTTGAGGCAGAAGCGTCCATTTGTCATTGAATAATGCAAATTGCGCAGATAGCGGGCCTAAAAAGGACCATCTAATACAAATAAGGGCTACAGAGATGTGTTAATGTCACACATTGCCCTAATAGTGTTAAAAGTGTTTCAGCTGACCATTCCTACACAATGAATTTGTTCTCAGAGCTGTTTAAAAGCTGTTTTTTTTATGTTATTAAGTTTTAAATTAACAATCATCTCATCGCTTATCAGACATCTCCAAGGAAACCAAGATGACCAGGTTTCCTCTGCTCTCCTTATTAATGGCAGGCACAAAATTAATCAAATCGGGCCTTCTCTCTGAAGCATAATCTCTAGTAAGTAGCTGATTGGCCCTTTGACATTTCCATATTTGTTCTGCATGTGTGTATTGGTTGCGTACGTTTTTACATTGTTATCCACGCTGCAGGGTAAAAACAGCAGGAGAAGTCAGGTACAGTTCCAATGTTAGGGTTAATACTGTAGCTTGACATTTATCTTTGACTAATGCATAATAGTACATTATCTCCAATTAATGAAATGTAAAGGTTTATTAGTTTATAGAACACTTGTTATCACTAAACATAAGCATAAACTAGCTCCCCCAAAGTTTAATAGAAACTGCATAAGAAATCTCAGACAAAAAGCTCACTGTGAGATGCTCATGTTTAAAGTAGAACTGCTGATTGCTGATTTATTGAAAATCAATAAATTTTATTTGCTTTAATAGCCAGATAAACATGCCATTGCTTACCTCCTTTTTAAAAAGCTGGAGACTAGAGGAACTCCATAATGGTGAGACCCTGTGTCCCTCTGTAGCTCCCTTCTCAGCCCAGTCACGTGTACCAAGACCAGCATGTTTTGTTATTTTCACACATGCTAAGACAGGGACACACATGTATAATGCTGCAAGCTTTTGTGTTTTATAGAGTTGTCAACACTGCATCATTAGCAGTGAGCCGGATACTGGTGGGTGGAAGATGACAGTGGAGTGGAGCTTGTTGTCTTCACTTAGCTCTATCAGCACAGACTGAAGGAAAATATCTTGAGCTTGTGTGCAGAGTTCAGTTTCAAATGAGTAAATATTTCTTAGACAATACGAGACAGCCAGTGTCAAAAACATAGGACAGAACAGTTTTGACCTCAACCTGTTATCTTTTTACACATCTTCTCAAAACAAAACAAAAATGACACAATATGAAGGCATTTATAATGACTAAATTATTTATAATAGCACAAGCATTGAAATATTAAAAACACATTTAAATCTACTATAGTGGAACGTAAAACAAATGATAGAGCATTAATTATGCCTCGGCTGTACCCCAGAAAAGTCTTTCCAGAAAAAAGCTGTTTTTATGTGAGTAGTGTGAAAGCAATGTATATGTAATATGTATGTAAATGTAATGTAAAATGGAACAAAGGCATTATTCTGCACAAAGCCTGAGTTAGATGGTAACTACATACAGGTGATGCTGATCACAGCAGGCTGTCAAAAGAAATCCCATAGAGATGTCTGGTGCAGTGGTAACTCATGCCTGTGCTCTTGTTCCTGCCCTGCCAGCATGCTCCCCTGAGGTGTTCCCATACAGTTTACAGTTCAGTGGTCAGGGTGTGTTCATTGACTTGTGTCCTCTGCCTTGCTGACACAAACCAGAGGCACACTAGATGTCATAAGTTGTCACATAGTGCAGTATTTCTGAGACATTGAGTCATGGGGGCAGATACTGCATTGCATAAAGATGCTTTAGATAGATAAAAGATAAAAATAAAAAAATCTAAATGTGACAAACAAGCTACATGTATACTCAGATTGATGTTTTATTTATTTTAAACGTCAGTGTTGTATTGTTAACCACAGGAAAGGAAGTGATCTTAAGATGGATGAGGCATGTACCAAATGGTTTATGGATCTCAAGGGGGAAGATCCATCAGTAATGCCAACAGGGTGTTACTAGTGATTACTGGTGAAAGGAGCTTAATTCTAGAGTTGTTTCTGTATTAGAAGCTGGACCATAGCCTGCACAAGCTTTTTCAATGCACACTTTTTACATTAAAAACAATTATTATAATTCTTAGGGACATCATTGATGCTTTTTATTTATTTATTATATTATTATTTATTTATTGTATTTAATGGTATACTCTTTTTTAGTTCATACAAAATACCTAAAAATCGAGAAGTAAAGTCTGTAAAGTAACTGTTATTGAGTATATAATAGCAGGCAGCAGTAATGCTAATTTAATTGTGGAGGAATTTTAATCTTCTTTTTTCCCTTGAAAAACAAGCTTTTGCCTTAAAGAAAAAATATATTTTTTCCACTAATGAGCGAATAACTTCACTTGGTGAGCATATGCATGAATTTTTACAAAGAAAAAACTCATGAATAAAGGACAAAAACAGCACTGCGCTCTGATCAAGGAAATAAAGCAAATGGAAAATGGCCAGATGGAAATCCCACATGGCCCAAAAGAACTCATTAGGAAACATAGAATCAATAGCCTGATTGTTAGCTGCAAGCAAGAATAGGCACTGGACAAGGCCGGTCAACTGGCTTACTTTGGATCCCTGCACAAAATCCAGCTCAAACTTTCTAGTACCTTCCACCATCTTCACACCTTATAGTCTCTCTGAACCCCTGCCCATTGATCCGTGTGACTAACCCGCCCTGGTTTAGAGCACATCTCTTGTTACAGTATATGGGCACAGGAGGGGGATTTATTCATGTGCAGAGGATGTTTTCATCCAATTCTACCCAGCCAATTCCCACTTCCTTGAGACATCTTTAATGTAAAACCACTACTCCTTCAAAATAAAAACACCTGGTTGTGGGGTGATCTGAAGCACGCCAACTAAATTGTTCAAGTCAAAAACAAAAAAATTGAATTCAATTTTGTCTTTATTGAGACATTTAAAGTTTTGCCTTATAAGTAACAACAAGCCAAATAAATTATACCTGGACACCAATAATCTTGACCGTAGGGTTTACTCCAGTTGCCTTATCCCTATCCTGGCTACATGGCATTTAGAGTTAGACAGCTTATCAAACTGAATGGCAAGTAGTCAGATGTGAACTTTACCAACCAAAAGGGGAGTGGAGAACTTACATGTTTCTGCTTCAAGGTGAGACTCTATATGCTACTATCCAAAGCATTTTCCAATCTGGATTTATAACTCACAAAATGTTCCCTCTTCATCCTGCACCTTGGAATATCTGACTTGTACCAAAACACATGTGTTACCATCAATCAAATGGAAGACAGCCATCAAATTTCTACCTGCTGTGGGTCAGATTGCTTCAAGTTTCATCATGTCTTGGCGTTCACCTTGACTGAGTCTCTTGGACCTTGAGAATATGGCAGTATTCCGCAGTTAATCATCTGTAGTACAGCTGAGCTCCACACATCATTCACACAACTCTTTAAATGTTTTTTTGTCTGTTGCTTTATCTGCATCACTTCTGTTTACTGCTTCTGAGCTTTTAAGAAGATCCAAATAGCCTGCATGACTAAAATGAATGCTGTTGAGCATGGCAGATATAAATATAATAAGAAAAGGTAGAGGCTTCATCAATGGCAATCACCTTACATTTAGTGCAAGGAGGTTGGTTGTATCAGAGTGGATACAAATGTTCTTTTGAAGATGCACAGTAATCGCATCATTGACACTGAGTTATTCCTGGGGTCATGGCCAATCAGCCAGAGCCCTGCCTAACTCCTCTATCTGCACACTTTGCCTAAGAAGAGACTACACTCCATTAAGTCCATCCTCCCTGTCAGTTCCAGCGCTAAAAGCTTTCCTCAGTGACCCCCACCCACCATTAAGCCATCTAGTCCATATCTATAGTAACTCCAGAACTTATTTACTGCCAAGGGACAGCATTAAACTCTCCTGGTGTTTTGCACAAATGTCATATTTTCACTTCCTGTCAGGATAGTCTAACACCTATAAAGGAGGCCATATTACTTTAGTGTAACGGGACAATTGTACTGCTGGCATCACAAACAATAAAGAAAATCTATTCTGGAATTGGGAAATGGCAACAAAAACACAGTCTGCAATGTATCGCTGCCAGAAAAAATAAATATAAACTGGACATCACTGCACTTAATTAAGTTGATCAGACAATCCAAATAACTACACACACATAACCTCACAGCCAATTAAATTTCACCTCCTTGTCTTTTTAAGAGTAAGTTCCACACGGTCTCAGTGGGCTGACTGCTGCTCTGTAAAACAATTTTAAATCTCCAATAAATGATCATCAACTTGTGTTTATTGAAGACTGCTGCAGTGTACAATAGTAAACTAGTGACTCTGCACAAATAGAACCATCTGCGATCTGAAGTTGGAAAAATCAGTTCTACAGATCACTAAGTCTAGGTGAAATTTGTCCTTTTGTGTTTTAAAACGTGATTCAATCTAAAAGCTTTCAATTTGTGTGTATATTAAATAATCTTTTTTGACGCAGAACGGTAACCGAGCGCTGCAGCTGGATTCTCACGAGATTTGTAAATTATCAAACTCATGAATCTAATTCAAAATGATCCAAACAAAGTATTTACTGTCCAAACTCTGGCCTAAGCGGCTTGTTTTAGATATGAAGATTAGGCGGCTGTTTTACAGTTATGAATGTAAAAGTACATGGTGCTGCTTTGATTGAATAAAACAGCGATCCAGGTATTCATTTAAAGTGCCTGCCCTTTTGCAAAAGCTTTCAATGGGAGCCTCAGATGGTACTGTGGAACAGACTATGTACTGTACTGTTCTATCTGGCAGAGTCAGGTTAGCAGAATGGTACCTGTTAGAAGTACATTTGTAAATTCTATTAATGTCACCAATTTAAGTATACCATTTGAAAACCTTTATAGAGAAATATCCATGTTTACTGACCACTGTGTCCAAGTTACATTAATATGGGCAATTAAAATGTTCCTTTTGTTCTGTAAAGCTACTCTTCCACAAGAGCCATGGCATTTTAACAGGTGCACTCGCATGTATAACATTGCACTCACTTCTCCGAAAAGCTATCCTTGTCAAACTCTTAACATTTTAACACCAATTAGTACTCAACCTTTCTCCACCAGCATGGGAAACAGTTTTTCGATGAGAATAAGTGTAGGGAAGGAGAGCTTACACAACTAATAGTGCAATAAAAGGATAGACACCAATTTGAGGAGGCCTTATCACCTGTGGGGCCACAAGGGGCAAGAAAGCAACCCTTTGCACAGTGCGCTTTGGGTCAACACCTCCTGAAGCAATGGAGATAAGGCTGTGCATGTGTGAAAAGAGCTTAGAGAAATGAACAGAAAGCATTGCAGCATGTTGCTCTTGAAGTGCTCCTGTTTAAAATCGAAAGCATTGTTAAGACATCACGTACAGTGGATAATAGTGTACTGCAATTAATTTAAATATAATTATTCATACATTCACATAATCAGCTAAACATATCATATGACAACATCAAACACAAAAGATTCCATGAATTTTAGTTTTAGACTAACAGAAAGCATTTCATTTTTTGTTGTCTGAGAATCAATTTACATAATTTTGACCTATCATACACATGATTTTTATGTTTTAATTTCAAACAACAGCTCACTTATAATTTGACTATGCTCAGTACTATAAACAATATATTTTTGCAGTCACTATTTTTATATTTTGGATACAACTGTTCTCCAAGGCACAGCTATATGCCAGACACACACTTTACACTTGTTTCAATTCTGTAGTTACTTGCCGACTAAAAGGCACATATTATTTGCTCACAAACTCAAACTGACCTGAACAAAATTAGACATTTCATCAGTGAAATATTGCATTTGAATGCTGAATGTCATGGCAGGTTTGAGGCTATGATCTCCTCAACTCTTTTACTCTGAAATCTAAACGGCTGCCAGATGATGCAAAGAAAGTCTTCCTGAAGGGTAAGCATTAGTGACAGAGGAGTAGAGAGACAGAGTGAGAAAACATAGTGAGAACGTGCCAATGAGGTTATAACGTAAGAGAAAAGGCCAATTCAGTCTGACATGGGGCAGAATGACAAGTGCTGCTAAAAACAGAGCACAGGCGGAAAAGCACTTCAAAGAATGATTGGCATCTCATTCCTTTGCCTTCTCTAGTGCAAATAAAGTCTAATGTAACAATTTCAGCAAGCCTCAGTGAAAAGGCAAATAATTCTGGTGTGCGTACTCAGCGCAGGACACACAGTTTGATCCAAAACCAAACAAAGATGTGCATAATTTCCACAGTGACATTTCATGAGAACAAAGTACTAAAGCAAGGCCTAGTTTGACATGAGCATTACTGTGTAAAAGCTGAATATTTTCCCTCTTTTCAAACATTCATTGTGGACTATCTCCACTGTTGCTTCCCTGTAACCCTTCAGGCAGAGTATAATTTGAATCATCTGTCTGATTAGTACGACCTTGGGAACTGGCTTTTCTTTCCACAGGGTAAATGAGTGCAGCTGAAGTTTCGTCAACAACCCCTCGGAGCAAGTCTAGAATATGTTAATTAACTCATTGATTGAGGTGGGTGGTTCATTTTAAAAGCAGAAGTCCAGGTCTCTGGTGTGGGAAGACAATCTAAAAAAAAAAAATGCTGTGCATATCAATGGCTTGCATCAGTCGCTTCAACAAAAAGCTACTGCTCAACTCCAAGGACAGATTTATCTGTTTTTCATTGAGGTCATAGAATTCACCAATCGAGGGTGTTATGTTTGTATTTTTCTTGAATTAATTAATTGATATACTGTATTTTTTTGTGAATTTATTGAGGCTATACAAGAGGAGGACTGAGTTCATTTATGTAACTGGGTTATAAGTAACACCTTTGCCTTTTATTTTTAGATATGGCACACTGGAAAGTCTGAGAACATCAGTCAGCTTACTCAGCTATTACTTTGTTTGCACACAAAGCACTAAAAGAATTGAACTGAATTTTATAAAAAAGTCAAGAATATATGAAGTAGGACATTTGTTTTGTGTCAACCAGTAGGTTTTGCTATTTGCGCTGTAGCTGAGCTCCCATGAGAATCCATCTTGACCTGTTTCCATTAAAGTATTCACAGCAGCATTGACAGGTCTGGACATGTTTTTAGTTTCGGGATGTAGCGAACCGTTATGAAGGTAAACAATATGGCACTGTTCTGCCTGGAAAAACTTGTGGTTGATGTATATGATCTAGGATATTTTCAAACCTAAAAACCGGGACACTTGAAACGATACCATTAGCTTTAAAACAGTTTTACAGTCTACAAAACGCAGCATATTCATTACCATGTAGGCTACATTTCTCAGACTTTTGTATTTTATTGTTCCTGGAGCTCCTTTGGATTTATAATTGGCATTGACGGTAAAAAAAACGGGACAATGAAGAGGGGAAAACTGGGACATTTTAGTGTTTTTGCAGATATCCACTGGGACACTAGCCTGATATACCAGACTGTTTTTCTTTTTACAAAAGCAAAACATTCTGGTCCCTTTCTCTAACTCGACTGTTTTGTTCTGCTACCAAGAAGCCGTATATTTCTGCTCTTGTCTCGGTTTTGAATAACCAGCAAAGAATAAAAACAATGAATCTGCTCTGTTGTCCGCTCTACTGCTAGCCATGTCAACTAGCCTTCACTTTTTTTGATTAACATTACACCCTTGAAAGCAACAGGGTACCAGACTGACTTCTTTATATAGAATCGGAAAATAGTTAGTTGCAGTTGGCCAGGCTACCGGGACACGGCTCCCAGGCTCCCACTAGTTTAGTGGGAACCCTTGGTCCTGTGGAACAGACATGTCTGGGGAGCAGTGCTATCTTGCAGTGTCAGGTTAAGATTTTGCTGCTTTCCATTGTTGTATTGTATTGTATTAACAGAAGTTAATTGAAAAGTGTGGGAAAAAACTAATGTTTTAAAATGGTTTGTCCGCCACACATTGGGGAAATATACTGATTTCAAATAATGCATATACCAGTCTGAATTTAATAATGTGACGGAGTACGTTCATCAGTGCCTTCTCACACATACACAGTCACTCGCTCCTTTCCCTGCATGTTTATTTGTTCATTAATTAGATGTGCTATTAAACGCCTTTTCCATTTCCCTGCCGTTTTAACGTGCACACTTGAGAGTGTCTGTCCATTTATCTAGGCTCCTTATATGCAAACATTCAAACACACACAGTCCCTTCTCTCTCCTGCAGCTCAGCCAAACCGAGTCACAAGTTCCTGGTTGTTTAATGTAGGCTAGCGCGGTTGTGGTAAGTACATGACTCGTGAATTCCATAACTTCTCTAGTGTGCATCAGGAGGGGTGGCACTGCAGCTTTCAAATTACGTACAGCATCTCCATCAGGGACGGATTGGAGAACTGAAATCCACCAGGAGTTGTCTCACAGTAGTGGCCCCCTTCTGCTAGCCTGGCCCCTGGACGCGGTGGCGTGGGCAGTGCAAAATAGTCCACATCACTTGACAAAGAACTGATAAATTTGGGTAATGTTAGTCTGGGGGAACACATCCTGAATAGTGGTTTAGGGGTGCACATTACAGAGTGGTTAGCACTCCTGCCTCACAGCAAGAAGGTTGTGAGTTCAAAACCTGGCCGACTCAAATATTCTCGGCCTACTCCGGTCTTTCTGTGAGGAGTCTGCATGTCCTCCACGTGTTACTGTGGGTTCTCTCCGGGTACTCCAGCTTCCTCCCGCCGTCCAAACACATGCATGTATAGGTTAATTGGAAACTCTAAAGTGTCCTGAATAAATGTGAGCAAGAGGGACCCACTCAAAAACAAGATGATTCATCTCAAGGGATTTATCCTCACAAAAAAATGTGAATAAATAAATAAATAATAAGTCAATAAGCAACCTAGCCCCTATTTTCCTGACTATTTAAATAAAAAAAGTTTAATAAGCCCTGTGACGATTACCCATGCTAATGTGTTGGGAACATTTCCTTAAAAAGTGCAAGTTGATAGAGATATTTTTAGTTATTTAAATTGGTCTTTCAACGGGTGTCATCCATCATTTTAAATAAAAGCAAAACTCACTTAGTTATAAAGATGCTCAGATCAGTCTCAAGGTTATAACACATGCAGTTTATGGTGGATTTTCAGATCTTTAGTTCTGTTTTTCTTTTTATGTTACTGTATCTGTCTGTTGCTTAGTCTATTCTTTAATGATTTAACAGTGAACTAAAAGATGTTTGTCTGACCATCCTAAGAGGGCAACTTCAACATGAAATGATCAAGTGTGTCACAGTAAAGTAAAACATTTGAATCTGATCACTGGCATGCTGTCATTCCTGTCAGAGTATGAAAATAAGCAGACTTTTAATAAGATTTATCTTTCTGTACACATAGACATCTTTTAATTTGTGGGGTTTGTTCTTGTTTACAGCAGTGTTTACTGAGATGTGCATTTTATGAGGTTTTGTCTGTCTAATCCAGAAAATGAGTCACAGCAAGACGCTAAAAAAGACATAAATGCCATCTTAAAAAGAAGTCTTTTAAATCAGGCATATTAGGATTGTAGCCATAAGAAACAAATAACCATGGCAACCAGGGCAGCCATGGCTGTAATAATCATAATATTCAATTATATTTATTTATAATGTCCTCACCATGCCATGTTCCATAAAAAATCAGTTCAAAATATGCTCCCCCAAATATAAACGTTCAGGGCTCTTCAAAATGATTACATTTGAATGGCAGCCAAATGACAAAATGCACTTATCTAAATAACTCAAATTATAACACAATTTAATCTGATTTTAGCTTGTACTGTTTGACATTTATGTAGTTTTCATTTTTATTAGTGTGTTTTCACTGGCCCCAGTAGTGAACTTACACAACATGTAGTCCATGTCACTGGTCCTGTCTGCATCTCCAGTACCTCAGAGAACCTCATTTTTTAGAACACCAAACATTACCTTTAAACTTTGGCTGTTTGACCCAGACAAACCCACGACTGATCCAGTACAAACCAGACTTAAATCCAGGACCAAAGCATGAATAAACCAAGACTAATTCAAGGTTGAACTTCAAATAGTCAAGTAAACACAGCTCGGTATGTTACACAGAACAAGACCAAGATCCATTTCCAAAGGCAGATGTTCTCTGTATGAACGGCTGATGTTCAGATTTGCTCAGGAACAAGTCAGCACTGTTCACACTGAGAGCACTTCTCCTCAAAAGCTGATTTTGGCCATCTGGGCTGAAGCATTAAGGGCAAAACTCTCCAATGCAGCAATAGCGCCATCTATTGAAAGAGAAATGTAAAGCAACCCTCTGTTTCAGCATGTGATGAGAGAGGCTGCTTAAACATACTGCATGGACACAGGTTTTAATTTACTGTAATTGTTCAGTTTTTTTTTGTGGATTAATAATTTTTATTTTTACTTTTTTACGAATAATCATTTGTCTACTTAAAATCTTTATTTTAACCTTTCTTATTAGATTGAATGTCAAATTTAATGCCTTGCACTTGTATGTGGCAATCAAGAGCTGGGTGTAGCACTTTAATATGTTGCTTTGATATTTTTTTACATATCACTAGAAACCTCTAAATTGGTGCTAATTTATATAGCTATTTTGTTTCAGAACTAAAGGTATAGTTGCTGTTGGTAATGCATGCTTTGCACATCTTGGAATTAGTAGGGTACTATTATTGTAGCAAAAGTATTTGTTAACACAAACTAAGATTTGTTTGTGTGTGTGTTTGTATTAAGACAAGACAAGACATGTATTTTTGTATAGCCCAATATCACAACAGCAGCCGCATCAAAGGGCTTAACAGTCTGCACCAGACAACATCCCCTGTCGTTAGACCCTCCCTCAGGGAAAGGAAACACTCCTACAAAATAAACTCAGCCGGGAAAAATGAAACGTTGGGGAGAACCAAGGAAGAATCTTCTCCCAGGATGGACAGGCCAGGCAATAGATGTGTCCAGGATAGTTGAAAGTAACATAGAAATACAATAATAACATAATAAGTGTAAATGATATATACAGATTTGTCTGTAATACAAATTTTGGGTATCAATATCTGTGTGCATATTGCAATTTGTGTGTGCCTGTAAGTCCAAACTGAAGGCCACAACACAAAAACAACACAGGACTGCAGCAAAAGTATTGTGTGTATGTAGAGTTTTGTGTGCAAGACTTAAGACCTTTAGCAGTTGTGAATTTTATTTGATTTTATTTTATTATCCCCGTTGAAAAATTTCTAGCCAGCATGCTCAGTAGGGGGCATTTAGAATGTTTTTGATGTTGATGGGGCAAACCAGAGTACCTGGATGGAACCCACCCAAGCACATTTTGCACACACACAAATCCTAATACGCACACACAAATCTTATTACAGACCAATCTTAAAACACACACAGTTTAGTACAGGATCACAAAGCACTTTTGCTACAATAATAGCCCCCTAATTATCAGATAACACATTTTTAAATAAATATACCAAATTAAAATCAATTCTAAACACTGGGAAGTTTACTTGCTTTGTGTTCTGTTTCTTCCTCCCTCTGTTTCCAGTCTCTTTTCTACCATTTTTTAAAATATCTTTTAGGTAAAAAAAAATGTTGCAGCTCTAATCATTTGGCTTTTAATATTTAGTAATTTGTGAAGATGTCTGTTTTTAGTTTATGGAGAAATAGATTGTGTACTTCTCAGTTTTGTTGAGAACTAGTATATTTGATAAAGTATAGTGTTGCTGTAACTGGAAGTCCTTAATGTGTAACGTCACTGTTTATCAACTCTCCCGGTATCACCACCCGTCAACATTATTTATAAATATTATTGTTTGTATTATACTGCCTTATATAATTATAATATTGCATGCAACAGAAAATGAAAATCAACATTTTAAATCAGGGTGTGTGTGTGGTGTGCATTGTAGTTAATCTAAATATGTAACTACTAGGCAGCACATCTGTGTACACAATTTGCAGATGTTCACATAATATGAAAAAGTGGTTCCACAGTTGGAAAAGCTAAATGTAATGCAGTTTTTAAACACAGCTGACATCCACTATTGCCTTTTTTAAACCTTGAGCCTTATTAGAAATTCTCCACAAAAAAAAAAAAAAAGATTTGGTACAAGATTGTTTTCATAACAGGTTATTAAAACTAATATCTTTATTGGAGCATACACAACAAAAGGCTCTGGTTACATTATTCTTTGACGGGAGTCCGGGAGATATGGCACTCTGCTGCTAGGCTTGTGGTTTTATAGGATTGTGCACTGAAAACCACAAGACAGCTGGTGTTTCTAAATGTTTTTTTTCCTTTATCTCTGAACAGCTGAGAGTGGCAGGGGACTGTTTGTTCTCTTTGATGGTCACAAGATGACAGAGCCACTTTGTGGGCTTAATGCAGCCTAATTAGTTCTTGTCCTCCTCTCTAGAATAGACCAAGCTCCATTAAGGTGAGGATAAATGACTGAACCAGGATTCCTGATATCTCTAATGCAGTGCAGTATGACTTCTGCTGTGTATTTAATGTAAGCTTTTCTATTATGCTTTCTACTGCTCTGTATGTGTATTTTATTTTTAAACATGAAGCAACATGTAACCAGTAGATGGCATTACTCAATCACTCCTGGCTGATATTCACCATAGGAACCAGCAACTATTACAAACAACCTCGGTTTAATCAAAATTAATTTCAAATTCTTTACTCTGCACCAGTGAAGTTACACAGTACAGTCAACACATAAAGAGAAATGTAATACAAAATGAACAGACGAAAGAAAATGTCAAAAACATACATGTATATCACTGTATATATATATTTATATATATATATTTAAAAATAAAATTAAAATAATAATAATATATATATATATATATATATATATATATATATATATATATATATATATATATATATAATTTTAAATATGTATTTTAAATCATCTAAATATAAATGAATATACTTAGTGCAGTACAAAAATAAGTTCATTTAACACAGTTTATGTTATGCATTTAATAAAATACATTCTAAAGCGTAAGTCAAAAGTCCTATATGTTGTTTCCTGTATAACATAAAAAACACACAAACCAAAATCGTATTTCACTGTTTAGTACCCACCTTTGCTTTTTGCTATAATGCATTAAGCTAAGACAAAAGAATAATGTGAGTGAGTTTTGGCACAGTGGCAGTGCCAGCCCCTCAGCATTTGGCAGTGCTATCTGGCCCAGCCCTCCCCTTGTTCATCAGAAAGAACTTGCCGACGCCACTATGTCGCATTCTAGGGATAGCTGCACATAGGGACGCTGTGATGTACCACCTGGCCCTTGGCATCGATGTTGAGGAACTCTCCCTGACCTCTGCATTAAAACTCATTTGCCATTGAAAACCGTGCCGGCAGAGTCTCCGAGGACCACTTGGTGCATTCTCTCAGTGATGAGGATAGACCAGAGGAAGATTGCCGACACCTATTGGTGAGGCCTCTCCTGTCAGTGTGCTTAAGAAACCGATGGACCACGAGAACTGCACAAGTGCACATCAAAGACTCTCCCTTTGGGCTGCAGCCAACAGACAACTTTATGCATTTGCTGCACCCAAGTTTTTATTTTAACCTTTTTACCATAATGTTTGATAGATGTATTAGCAGAAAGATTTTTAAAGTAAATTGTAAAAACAGATTTGAATAAAATATGTGGTGTTTGCAATGTCCACGACAGAAAGAAGAGCATTTAAACAGATCACCTTAAATCCACTGTTCTAGGATTAATAAAATTGAGTAAAATATTGAAATGTTAGCTCTTGCACCTGTTAAAATAAATTAGTAATTTCTTATTTTTTGTTTTAAATGGTAATTTTACAGTGCAGTGCATTTATGAATTCTAACTTACAGAAAGCATATGTTAAGAGTACTGTTCTCAATACAATTCACTTAAAACACTCTCCGCATTAGTTTGTAAATGGATAATATTATATTAACCATTTTATTTGGTACATGGACTTAAACTCCTTTTATTGGTGAGTAAGGTTAAAGTGCCAAACAGGTGTCTGCTTTGTTTTTGAATGTCAGTCACCTACTGGAGACCCCAACTAGTCCCAGACACAGCATTTACACCATCACTGACATGTGTGATTCGACCTCACATGTAGTCTACACCGTGTTTGTCTGAGCAGTCCTCAACAAAATGATAATATTTGTCCAAAGATCTCCGAGTAGATGCTAAAAGGCCCCTGACACTTGGTGGAATGACACTGTCTCCACCTGTTGCAGGTCAAGGGCTAATGCTTTAAGGTCAAAGGTTGTTTCCACAAAGCTGATTTGGAGCTCTTGCTTTCTCTGGCCATAAAAGTTCCCACCCAAGGTGATGAATGTCTGCCTCAACAGTTAAGACCCACCGATGAAAAAAATTAGACTGACAAGTAAATTAAATTATTTACAGTCAAAATAATAAATAAAAACTTTATTTTTCAAGATGCTTACATCTGCAAAGGATGTGCTATTATGCTGTTTTGTTGCCACCACACAGTGTCATATAATCTCTTGATCTTGTGAATGATAGTTGTGAAGAAGACTATGTGAACTGGCAGAAGAACAGATAGACTACATTAGCACAAAAACAACTGTTGTGCGGTTTTTTGGGGCTCCCAGAGAACAGAGCTATGTCGAACAGAGTGGTGTAATGAGCAGATAACTAGGCCATCATGTAACACATCCCTAAATACCTTGAACTTGTAAGGCTCTTTTTAAATGCTACCAGGGGTGTATGCCACTTTTAGCCACGTTTAACTCTGGGATTGTGGACCTCAGAGGATTCAGTGTTACAGAGGACTGGGGCTAATTAGCCTGAAAAACAATAGCTCCCTGATCACCATTCCATTGTGCTCCTCTCGCATTGTGCGGAGTATCTGATTACAAACTTGTGATAAACAAGGAGCTAAATTAGATGTGCAGTTGTTGCCATTGTCCCCGATTTCTGATACCCAAACCCCCCTGTGTGTCCTTTGTAGTCGGTATGTACAAGGCAAAGCGGACAAGCCTGAAAGAGTCACTAGTCCCTGATGGAGTATAAATATATGGTAACTGACAGAGAGGGAGAGCAGATACAGTTGCTCTGCTCTCTGCGGTCACCTTTCTCTGGCAAGACCCAAGGTAATTAAGACCATAGATGCAGTCCAAGTAGTGGACTGCTTAAGACAGAATATTAATGTGGCTCTGATGGATGGAGTCAAAAGTGATTTCTTGCAGCCAAGCGTGGGTTGAGAGCCATCTGGTCTTGGGTCGGAGAGTTGGATTGTGGGCAGATGCTTACAGGCCCTCTTAGCCCCTGCTGATGGAGCACAATTGATTAATGCCCTCCAATTAGGCAAACATTAAAAGACACGTTTTCCAAAGCACAATTCAGTGTCGTATAATGCATGTGGGACATTTTGTGTATTCCCAAGGCAATAGAAGACAAGGGCAGCTCAGTTTGCATGGAATCCACACTTGGCAAATGTCCACCACATTAACTCTCGGCAATGTGGAGAGTCTATTCTTAATGGTTCGGCTCAGCCACCAGGCATCAACATTAACAACACATATTAAAGTATGATGTTTTTATAGCTATTGAAAATATTTGTTTTAACGCATGTAAAACAATCAACACCAGACGTATGTTAAATGTTATTCACAACTTTTATTCCTATCAAAGATTTGGATTTCCTGAATCATCTAGGAATACAAACCTGAAAAAATACACATAATGACGACTCATAAAACGGAGGGAATAAAAAAAACATTAGCATAACATGTCCTTTCGTCGATTTGCTTTCAATGTGGAAATATTTTAAGACCAGGTTTGGGCTTGAGCTGCCCTTACTGAAACAATTAAAAAAATAATATTAGTCACTCTTCAAAAGTATTCTCCTTTTGGATTTGTTATGACATTTGTTGAATATTGTTATACTGGCACAGTAGTCACAGTTTGCTTACTTATTTATACACAGCTCAACAAAACTCTTGACTTAATCTTTGCAGACCAACAATAACTTTTTGTCTGTTTTTTACATATCTGAAATGAACTGACTTGACAAGTACCCACGTCTTTGCTACTAACTCACTCCCAGCCTGCAGCATGCATTAGTGTTTTTCCGTACGTGATCTACACTCTCCCAGAGGAACTGGAAGGAGCCAGGGAATGTGTCCTTGTTACTCACCAGGCAAAGTCTGTTATGGTCTTGTAACAGTGAGCCTTGAGTTGACCCATCTCGCAGCATGTCTGTTAGAAATCTTTTAGCTTTCTGTAGTCAAGCAAGAGAAGAAAACATCAATACTGTTTAAATGTGTTACATTTGATATGCTCACATTTAAGGTCTCTGAACAGTTCCCATTCCACCCTTTTATGATACTTTTTTTTTCACCTCACAGTGACTTGCTAAGGCATCTTTACAAAATGACATTTTATTGAGTAATGTAATTACATAATATCATCATTATGACTACTGCTAATGAAATGTATAAATCTAAACTCTAGTTAATGGAAAAATATGCTAATATTCACAAAATGTATATAATTACCATGTCATTGATCAGTCTGTCTCCTTTCTGAGCTCTATATGTGTCTTTAAGACGAGACAGGGTCAAGGCCGGGGACAACTGCGAGGCGCTTGTTAAGTGTTGGAGGCTCGTGCCACTGGGACCCCTGAGCCATTCCTGGCATCCCGTATAAGTATCCCCCCTGCATCACGCCTGGGGGGTCCTGTCCCATGTCGTCCCACTCATCCATTGCCACCAGCTTATTATGTCTAGGCCTCCACACACACTCCAAGCACAAGAGGCTTTTGATTGTCTAGAAACCGAAAATAAACAATGAACACAACAAAAAGTGAAGTTGGACAAAGAGAGTGCATGGGACAGATGAACTTTCCATTAGTTTGGAGCTGTGGCCACAAAACCAATGTGGATATGAACTATGAACATTATCATGATTTGACACTTTGTTCAGGCTTACACCAAAAAAACAAATGTTTAGTAATGTTGCAATACTAAAATCATCTTATTCAATTTTGTTTAATCTTTCATGTTAACTCATGTTTTACAACATCAAATTATTGAAGGGTTTTTTAGTTTTGTTCAAGGAAAGATGTATTTGTTTTTCTCAACCTGGAAAACCTGTTTGTGCAGGTAAGAAGACTATTTAAAAATAGCTCACACAAGATATTTCTCAGAATTTGCACTCATTATAATATATGGGCATAAACATAATACTTTCCTGTAATAGTAGCTGGGAGAAATCTGTACACACCGCTGAAGTTGTCACTGGCTCACATTTTGTTCCTTCAAAAGGATTCAAAGCCACATGGTTAAATAGTTTAAATGTCCTCTTAAGGAATGACATTTATTATTGTTTGTTGACTGTGACCTTGGAAATCAAGATATAGCAAACAAGGTGGTTTGATAAATGTTTCATTGCATTTAGGTTTAATAGTTTAGATTGTGAACATGCAGAGTTGCATTTCGGTCTAGGGTCAAAGTGTTTTCAAATATACTATGGGGTCAAAGGTGCTCAGGATTAAAGGTTTAGTTACAATCTTTTATGGAAGATGAAACGTTCTTTATGCATGAGCTGCCATACAATACAATTTGGCTTTTTAATCTCCTGTTGATGGACAGCTTGACATCCAATATTCCATTATAAAGGCTTTGTCAAGCACAACTCAGTTCTATTGGGCCTCAGAGGATAACACACTCCTGCCAATCTTGCATTAGTAATGGTATGATTCTAGCCATTGTAAATGAAGTAATGGTAAAAGGCATTTTAATACATGTTCATCAAACTTTGCTCTGCAAACTATGTTATTACCAGTGAGATCTGCACAGTCTGTCTACTTGACAGAGAGTCATCGGGCAAGATTTATGGTCTGTGTATCAAGTCTATAAACTCAATGTGTGCCCCAGAGAATTTTAGTTTTCAAAACACTCAACATCTGTCAGACACTATATGAAACCCAATAAAAGCAATGAGTTATTGTCAAGATTAATTATTATGTAGGCATAGGTCAAACTAGCGCCTCAGTTGAATGCACTATATTGTGGAATCTTTAATGAAGGGTTTATCATGCCCTGTGTTTGTTTCTGAAGGAGCACACCTGGTACAGTCCCATCCTGCTCAATTCACTGGTCTGCCATTATTTAACACCTGCTGTTGCTCTTGTTATGGAGTGACTCAAGAGCATTACATCAATATAGTGCACAAGGAATTAATGAGAAAAGGAAAGGGTAGTATCCTGGCTGTTGGCACATTAACATCTGGCCAGAGATTGTCAGAATAACAAAAGCATGACAGCACTCCAAACTAAACGCCTGATGATGGTTATCAGAGATAATTTGTTTAATAACAGATATGAAGAAGTGCTTTTTTATAATAGTGTTTACAATCTGTATTTAAATTAGAACAAGATGATTGACCTTTAAAGCAATGGTGATTTGGATCATATAACACTGCTCTTAAGTTGTCATTACTTACTCAGCACTAAAAGCCACAACCACACCAGTCCTAAGTTTGTTTTTATTTACTGACATATACTGAAGCATGCATCTTTAAATTCTTTCTATATTACACTAGCACTAATAACATGCTTTTCAACTCTTTAACCAGGGAAGGGCAGCAGCAAGTGTCAGACAACAAGGAAGTCACATGATTTAACTTGCATGCAAGTCCTTAAGCAGCACGTACAAAGGTCAGCCTGGAGGTGCAAGGTCTTACACTGGTTGCTGCTGGTATTGTAAAGGTTTATGGAAAAAGTAGAATAAGAATGTTATTTTTATACATTTTCACACATAAGTGGCCTTATCTTTAGTGCTGTTTGAAAATAATAAACAAATGCATTCTCAAGAAGTCCTGATGTGCTTTTTTTCTATATGACAAGGCACCTTACTTTACATTACAACATTTTACTCCAGAAAAACCAATCAACCAAAAAATACAAAAATAAATAAATGCAGTACTTTAAAAGCAATAAATATCATTTAAATTGATTAAGTAAGTGGTTAATGTTTTTTGTCTTTGGACCTATTTAAGAAACATTTTACTGTTTTAGGGACTCTTTCACTTGGCATTTAAGCAGAACTTGCACTGACACTGTGCAGGTTCTTGTGAAGTTTCCCAAGAGACGCTGCAACTTGCCCATCCATCTGAAACAATACATCCTCCACATCATTTTCTGTGGAGCGTCTGATGGGTAACTGGAGTTGCCTCGAGAAGAGCCCTATGCAGCGTTATCAGGGGTGGGAAGGGGGTGTGAACAGCGGCAGAGATGCCTCCGAGGTCAAGCCTTTAATAATGATTACAAACTGGAGCTGGCTGCTGGAGCGACAGGCTGCAGCTGTGAGCCGGCCCGCCTTTGAAGTGCACCCCGCCTGTTACAGGGTCCCAGGCCCCCTTGCATGAGGAGACGCTGGAACTATGTGCCTGCCTGTGGGAAAGAATGTCCTGCGACGCCAGGGTGACGGAGCGCAGAATGGCAGCAGTGTGGACGGCTCGCCTGGGCCTGGCGGTGGGCTGTTGACCCGGTGCTGAGGATGGCACAGCAGGACAAGAGGAAACAATCATGTTTTATGTCTAATGTGGCCACAGGCTTCACTCTGTAGCACACACTATCCAGAGCTATGAGTCTAGTGTGGCTGAGGCACCACGTTTTTTATAAAATAATATAAAACAGATAAGATAAAAACTCATTTACTTTTTTATGTACTTTTTTTTTTATTCTAATTTGTGATAAGAGTCAGTTATTTTTCTTAAATGTATAATTGTTACTTTATTGTAAATGTTAATAGTTATTATAATTTTGTTTTAATCTTCAGCTAGAGACAAAGGTCAGTTTAATGATCAACTCTAATGAAGCTGGACTATATCAGAGTAAACTGAAAGGTCTTTGTTACAGCATGTTTAGATTTATTGACATATCTGTTCTTCATCCAACAGTGTTTAAAAAGCATCATGTCATATTCTTCGAAAACTTAATTTATGTCAGTGGGAAAGCAAACGGAAACCTTTTAACCTCGTTTGCAAGATGCTTGTTACATAAACATAACCTAGGAGATTTACAGTTGATCAGCTCAATTACTACCTGCCTATTTCTGCTGCCGATGAAATACACTTGCATAGCTCCTACTAACAGCATGGCAACACATCAAGTTATTACTTATCTTGCGAAATGAACAGTGACATAAGTAAAAAATACCATGATTTGCTGCAGCAGTGATGCTAATGGCAAAGTATGTCATCAGCTAAATAATTATTCATTGTTGAATCCAAAGTAATTTACACATGATTTATTTTCATGTAACAGGCATGCTAGTTTTTGTGTGCGTTAAGTGCTAAATAAAGCCTGCTTATATACCTCAATTTTCAATCCCTATGACAGATTAAAAAAAATTAAAAAATTGTGGTGACACAACTAATTTGTTTTATGAATGTGTAACAACAGCAAGTGTATGTGCAATATAGCAACATGCTTTAATGAATGGAGACGTAACATCCCCAAAGACACACACTGAAAAAAGACTTAAAGACAGATCAGCGATGACATCACCCGCTCCATAACAATGATCCATTGTATTGCATAGGCTTCTGGTCTCTGGCAATGACTGTCCATAAGTTTTATTTGGCATTTTATAGCTGTTAGATCACATCAGCTCAGTGCCATGCTCAAAGGTGGCCACTTGCTGATGGTCTGTAGGGGGTGGCGGGGGTCCGAAAGAAGGGGGAGACACTTCTGGCAAACATCGAAAGTGAGAGTGCTAGACAGAACAGTGAGAGAGACCACCGCAGCTAATAGAAGTTGGGCTTTGGGCTCAGAGCTGGCCCTTTCATCTCCTTCAGAGGATTTCTATCCTATTTCCTTTTAGCACACACATAATTGCTAAATGACAGTGAGGCAAAACGGCTTAATACTCAACAAATCCTTCCTTTTTGACAAAGAACAAACTGTAATGTGAAAGCAGTGGTCTTTTGTAGCCTCCCGAGGCATGAGAAATTTTAAAAGGGCTTCGTGGAAGCTTTAAGGTCAATGAGGGTCTCAAAGTTGCCTGGGAAACGTGTATGACAGATTTACCACTGCCAAGAGAGATGTTATGGGTGTTAAAATTTGGGGGGGGGGCACAATTCTGTATTACAAAAATAAGAAACTTGTTTGATTGTGTCCAATTCTAATTATATTAATGTTAAAATGTAATAAACAAATTTACATTCGCTTGTATTGCACCTTTGAACAAAGAAAATCTACATTATATGGTATTTGAATACACAAATTTAATTGTATAATGATCATGGGTGTTGATGTCCAACTCATAAATCATTCAAAATGGAAAGCTTGCTAAACCTAAATGAACAGCCAACACCAACTAGAAAAAAGAGAGCAATCAGGGGACATTTTGACTGTCTCTGTTGTTTTTGGCGAGAATACAACTATGCATATGTGTATAACTGACCACATGGGCCCAATGCAGGAAAGATGTAAAGCCTAAAAATTACCAGAAAATCAGACAGAAAGTTTTTTTAATGGTCAGAAAATAAATGTTATGGGTTCAATGCCTTAATAGTTCCATTTCAAATATCCCGTCAAAGGTTTGCTCAACATTGTACTGCAAGCCAAGTTATGCTGCTATAAATTTTAAATGTTCATCTGTGATGTATTGAAGCCTATTTCTTTTAAATAACTGAAGAGTAAACATACATCAATGCAGATTAAAGAGCTAACTTATTACGGCAATGACATGCCTCCTCTTCAGACTTTTATGTACACCAAGTCCAGAGCTTTACAGCCTGCTCCTATGTCCTCTCTTGTGACCAATAATAACCCTGGGTCTGATTAAGTGTGCCATAATGTGAACTGGATATTAAGTTGGGTAAGCTACATATGTATTGGCAGAAGTTTGGTCTGTGCCCCATTCAGCCACATTTAATAACACTGGCTTGTGTAGAGTGCAAATAGTCCAACCAAATATTAGACTATGGCACCTCACTCCGTTGACATTAAATACTGCTTCAGTCAAGCATGTCGTAATTTTGAATGTTTCCCTGGTAACGGTGACTGTTTGCTAACATTGCAGAAGATTTTGAAATAACCAGAGGAAAGTGACTTTATAGAGTTTCCTTACAGCCATGCAGACTTTACCAGTTTGTCAAAATACCCTGTTGTTAGTCTATAAACAATTATTTTGTAGTGTGCAAACATACCACTTTATACGTGTGTATATAATTAGTGGTATGTTTGCACACTACTAAATAATTGTTAATATACTAAACAAAAAATTTAATGCAGCACTTTTGTTTTTGCCCCTATTTTTCAGGATCTGAACATAAACATCTAAGACTTTTTCTCTGAACACAAAAGTCCTATTTCTCTCAAATATTGTTCAAAAATCTGGCCAAATCGGCGTTAGTTAGGACTTGTTTTTTGCATATATAATCCATCCCTTTCACAGGTGTAGCATATCACGAAGATGATAAGATAGCATAATTATTGCACAGGTGTGCCTTAGGCTGGCCACAATAAAAGGCCAATCTAAATTGTGCAGTTTCACTGTATTGGAGGAGTCTGAAGACCAATCACTATCTGGTGTGACCACCATTTGCCTCACATAGTGCAACACATCTCCATCGCATAGAGTTGATCAGGTCGTTGATTGTGGCCTGTGGAATATTGGTCCACTCTAATGACCACCTGCAGTCAGGTCAAGACCCCGATGAGGATGACGAGCATGCAGATAAGCTTCCCTGAGACGGTTTCTGACACTTTGTGCAGAAAGTCTTTGGTTACGCAAACTGATTGTTGCAGCAGCTGTCCGGTTGGCTGGTCTCAGAGGATCTTGGAGGTGAAGATGCTGGATGTGGAGGTCCTGGGCTGGTGTGGTTACACATGGTCCGTGGTTGTGAGGCTGGTTGTATGTACTGCCAACTCTGACACGTCTTTGGAAACAGCTTATGGTAGAGAAATAAACATGTTCCCTCATGGAACATCTGTAGCAATGTTGCTGCGTGATAAGACTGCACATTCTAGAGTGGCCTTTTATTGTGGCCAGGCTAAGGCACACATGTGCAGTAAGCATGCTCAATAATCAGCATCTTGATATCCCTCACTTGTGAGGTGGATGGATTATCTCAGCCAAAGAGAAGTGCTCACTAAAACAGATTTGGACAGATTTGTGAACAATATTTGAGAGAAATAGGCCTTTTGTGTACATAGAAGGTTCAGCTCCTGAAAAATGGGGGCAAAAACAAAAGTGTTGCGTTTAAATTTTAGTTGAGTATTTACAGTATAGTGTATATATAAAATGAGCAACAATCTGAGTTTGGTTTGAGCCCGGGAACCATACCACTCTAGTATGATTGTATAAACAGTTCTTTAAGGAGCATGACTCATTTCATGTCTACTATATAATTAAGGTTTTATGTAACTATAGCCTGCTTTAACTGCCACTCTCCAGATTTCATGACAGAGACGGATGCATTATCTAAGCATGGTAATTCACAAATAAAATTACTAGGGCATAAACACGCTGCAGTGTATTGGTACCTGTAAATCTCATACTAAATCTGTCACAGCCACCTTTTCATTGTGGCAAAAAATGTGCTATATGCAAAAGGAATGAAGACCTGCAAAAGTGTTACTGCTAACTTAATGAATGATTTGTTGGTAAGATCATGAGTTAACAATGTTGCAAAGATGATGGATTTATTGACCCACTAAAACATTTTTGGCATTGTTTTGCTTTCCATCGTAATTGTTTATGAGTTTAAGCACAGAGCGCCTCCTAAAACAAGAAGCCTAGTAAAATAACCTCAGATCTATGTTTTGCGAGCCACCAGAAACATGGTTCCTCTGTGGCTGTGAAAGACACTCGTGAGTGATGGTGAGGATCAACATGGAAAGGTAGACTTACACTTTTGTGTCATCTTGGCAATTTGTTTCTTTGAGTGACATCCAGGAAAAGAATTGTTGTTGTATTTCACCTGCTGCTAAAAACACAAAGCCTCACTCCAACTTGTGCCGTTTGCTGAACTACTTAACCGACAATTACATCATTCCAGATGGATGTCATCCAGACAGGACTTGGCAGCATGCCAACTCACTCTCCTCTGTTTTTTTTTTTTAGCTCAGTTCTGCCCCAAGATATATCAATTCCTACAATTCTTTTTTCCTCGCCTGATGGCCACTGCTTTTTCCGGCCCTTTCTGCTGACAGTCTTGTCAGTCCTGCTTAAAGTGTTGAGAGATAATATTTTATTTATCCCACATGTGTCACTTGACAGACAGATGAACGTGTGTATGAGCAGATTCTGGGCTGAATGGTGAATTGTGTGTCTCGTTAAGTAAGGCCATCAGGAGAATCCATGCTGAAAGATGCCCTCCCCCTTATCAGTCAATGTGCATAAGTCTATCAGCAGCTCCGGCCTGAAGGAAGAGCTCTGTTTTTAACAGTTATGAATAGGTACTTTTCTTGCTTCCATTTCCTCAAACCCTTTGCCCTCGGCAAGACACTATGCCTTCTCTTGAACCTAAATCTGTTTATTCCACAGTAACAGGGAAATGGGTTCAGTTTTGACACTAGATTTGTAATGTATAAATATTACAGCCATGATTGGATTAATAGATTACTTTTATTTGTGGACTTAATTTGAAAACAAACACAAATGCAAAATGTATATTTGGAGGCATTAATAATGATAACAACATAATAACAATATCATGAATTGCTATTACAAAGATAATATAGTAAAATCTGTAACAATTTGGCAATTCAGGAATAAATGTCATGTCTAGCTCGGAGTTTAGACCCGGAACAATGTGATTGACTTGTTAATGAATGCATTGCCATTATGCACCTTTCACTTTGCTTCGCTGTATTATTGTCTGCTTAAATGCTAAATGTTAAAATTCTTGGTAGTAAAGCCAAGATTACGTCTTTTATTCAAAGACGAGTCATCTTACAATAGGTTACTAGATGCTCAAACACTCTAAAACACAAGAAATAAATCACATACTTTTTTTTTAGGACGTTATAGTGTCAAGAAAACAATATTTCCTTAAAATTAAATAAACATTACCAGTTATATTCATTTATTGTACGTTGAACACCTCAGACTTGATTGAAAAACAAATGTCTTTGCAAATAGGTGCAGATAAGTTTCAATTGAATTAAAGTGTAAGTCAAAACTGATTGTTATATTTGATGATTATTCCGCCATATTACAAAATAAAACATTTTAATTGGCAACACCCATGTGAACAGCATTGTACAATCACTCAAAGTAAACAAGGTTTTGTTCATGATTAATGGATCTGTTGAGGCAGTTGATGAGGATAAAGTCTTTATTGTTATTCATGTTTTCACAATCAATATGCAAGCATCAATCTGTCCTCAGTGGCTTTTACCAAACTCACTCTACTGCACTATGCTGTATTATCTTCCAATACTGTCCATTGTTGTTTGAAAGTTGTGGATAATCTCAAGTATTAAAACTTGTACCTGCACAAAGTACACACTGTTTGGACAGTGCTCAGATTTTCCCTATCATTGCACATGGTACAGGTCATATGTGTGGATCTCTGTTTTACCTTAAGCTAAAACAAGTACTAAATACCTCAGGGTCTGTCTTGTTTTGATGATGATGTACTGTACCATGGCAACCATTCCCAAATTCCTTTCCATCTTTGCACTCATTTGTCAGTTTTCAGAAGATATAATATATATGACATGTATTGATATGCAGGGATCTGATTCTGTGAAGCAGACTGACAGGAGAAAATAGCATTCAGCTGTGGAAAAAAACACATTAGCCCTTCTTGAAAAACAAAGACAACCTCTGATTCACCTGGGAAGAAAGCGTGTCCAGTCCTGACGGCCACTGCCAATGCTCCGATGTTATGTTTGACAGTGCACTTGGAAAACAGATTTTAACTCATGACTTATTGCTTTACGTTTTGCATCCAAAATCAGTATTTGTTCATTTTAAAGTTTAATTGTAAAACAGTAAAAGAAAGGATAACTGCGTCTGGCTACTTTTAAATTTGGATTTGTACTGAGAAATGAGGCAATGCTGTTTTTCTAATCAACACTTGTATGATGATGTAGGATGGTATTAGAGAGCAATGCATCTTTATACTTTCACCAAGACTATGATTTACAAACCACCGTTCACACCCGTAAGCCTCAGCCTTATGTGTTGACAGCCATAGCAAAAAAGTCAATCCTCATACACAAACATTGTTTAGTCAACCAGTTGTGTAATTGCTATTTAATTTATAGGCATTTAACACCTCAAGGCTAAAGTCAAACTGCAAAATCATGCTGGCTGCAAGAAAATTTCTGAAGAGTGAAGAGTGATTTTATGCTTGAGGCGTGTGACGTTTCACGCAGAAAATCTTCGTAAACTGATTTATGCTCAGGTTCTTATAGAAAAAGATAACATAGAAATAACTATATACACATTCAGTAGGTGTCTCTATCTTTACAAATCCTTATGTTCATGTGGTTTATAGAGACAAATGTCTTGCAGCACTATCGGGAACATTTATAGCAGCCTTTCTGACTGAAATAACCTCACGGCATCGCTCTGATCACGATTTGTGAAAGTAGAAGTAGGAAACACGCTGGAACAATGCTTTAGAATAGGGTTGCAAAAATTGAGAAATTACTAAAAGACATATTATAAGTAGAGCTCTGAAACCTTCATAGATGCTCTCTCTCTCTCTTCTGAACGGCTTTATTAGTAGCAGTCATTCAGGGCTACTCTTAAATGTAGCGACACTTAGAAGTGCGATGAAGTAATGCAGGGCCCATTAGCTCCCTTGACTGTACGGCTCTGTGCGCTGGTGCCGAGTGATTTTGGCAACAGCTGGTTTGCAAAGATTAATCCCACAAAATGTTAAGGGCTATAAGGTGACTGAGAAAAACACACAGTTGCACATTATGCAGGGAACAAGACATGAAAAAGACACACACATTGTTTATTGATTACGTTCATTCCTGAATTTGTTTTCTGGTGTGTGTTTTAATCACTTATAAAGCAGAAATCTGCAGTTTTACTCTACTTTCCAGCTTCCTGATTATCAGTTGTAAAACTTCTCTATCTCCTCTGCTTTGTAGATGCTCTTGTTGAAATTCAATGAAGTGTTTGTTTTGAAATTTGAAACTAACTTCCTGACTAACTAATTGCTATAGCACTTGTCACTCACTGAGATTACTGCGGTAGAGTGTACCAAGACTTTTAAAGACACAAAGAGTCAAGACCAAACCCAGTGCGTCAAAAGCAGCACTCTAATGACATCAATGTCAAAGTCGTGGGCCTTGGTGAAAAAAGCCACTCAGGGGTTATTATGAAATGAACTGAATAAAACATTCAAATGAGGAAAATTGTTGTCTTTTATTGAATTTAAAGATTGCAACTAAATGTAATGGCATTCCATCAATATTATAACAAATTTTAACAGCAATAATTTTATGTAAATATTATCTGAAGGTCTATTTCATTCTAGTTCTGTATGGTCTTTAATATGTACTTGTCACAGTGAGGTGTTGCAGTGAGTGTCAGTACATCCTTTTTTGCGGTCTTTTCTGGCACATTCCTAGGCTTGACCTGTCAGGAAGAGAGACAGAACGGTATAATGCTGCTGTCCCTGTGCTTATGAATGGTGCATGTGACAGGGGTGTGTGCAAGTGTGTGCTTAAGTGTGCTCTGTTCGAGTAAGGAATGTCCCCCGTCTGCCCAGTCGAGCTAAACCCAATCGAAACTCGAGTACGAGTATCACATCAGCCCAGCAGCAACACTGATACTGCCATCACTGTGACTTCAGGTTAACCTTTTAACTTGTCTGTCATCCGCTGCAAAAAAATAACACGGTGACGTTGAGTTCAAATGTGAAGATGTTGAATTTCAAAAGGGCTTCCTAACTTAAATGAGGTCAAATAAATAAATGCGTGTTTTAGTAAGCAACTTTTTTTTTTTTTTCAGTTTATAAAACTGTAATGTTTCTGTTTGTTATTAGAAGGATTATAAGTAAAGCATGTAACCAACTTTATTTATGCTATTATGTTATGAGAAGACTAGATTTTTGACATTGATATTGTCAGCTAAATTAAGATATTCCTTATGGGCAGTGACAGGCAGAGATGGATAGATAAAGAAACGCAGAAAAAGTGTAGGAAGAGGCTAAATGATTAGTTGCAGGTATTTCACGCTGCTGAAACTTGGCTAGGCCTCGCTTGTGAAACTGGCTCTCTGTGCTCTCTTGTCCCTCCAGGCTGATTTACACCCAACCACTTCACTTCTCTCTTCTGTTTGTTTAGCAGTTACTTAGCAACTGCACATTGTTGTTTAAATGTACCTGTCCTGTTTGTCTCCGATGACAAGCACGGTAAATTGTCTCATTAAATTTATTGCCAATTGTTGTGTTTGGGGACAGTACAGTTTGTTATATATACTGTGTGTTCACACCTTTGTTTTCTTTCTCCATACAGAACATTGCGCACAGAACACAAATGAACTGTTTGGCATTATTTTTATATATTGTCCCTTTACTTTTCCAGTGGGGAAAATCCTTAAATCTGACCCGGGACCTCCTTGCTGAGAGGTGCCACCGTGTTACGCCAATATTTGCAGTATTCCGTTTAGATTTAGGCTTTGTGATTTAGGATCTAGTAAAAGCTTTTACATTGTTTCACATTCTTTGGGCTTATCATGGAAGAATCTCTGACAAGCAGTTGAGGTAGCAGAACATAATGCATAAACATAATGTGTTAAGGCTAAACCATTACATGCTTGCGCAATCCGTTTTGGCATAACATAAGAAGTTGCCATTGTTCTTGTAAAGACATAAGTAAGTGCATTTTCTGTGAGAGGTAGGTATGGCTATTCTCAGAGTGAGTCATTTGTATTGTTGAGTAGAGAATGAGGTGTGCTCAGCTGTTGTTTCACCTGATTATTTAGTGCCATTTTGTTTGATTAAGTAAACTCATAACCACAATTAATCATTATAATTATGAGACAGTATTGTCCTGCACCACTGGACACCAGCGAGGTGCTACACAGATCTACACGTAAACATAGAAATTCAGGTGCAAAATGTCGGCCTCCAAAGTAATAGCTCAGTGCCAGTCAGAGCTCTGTGGCTGTGTTGTGCAGAGCTTGGGTTTATGTAGAGTACATTAAAGTTTCCACTGTGTCATATAAGGTTATAAAACCAAACCGTAAAGGTAGACTTGTCATATTTTATATCCACAAGATGCACACATGCTTCAGACGATGCTTGTTGCACCTGTGAGCCCCCCAATCATTTTAAGAGTTGAATTTAACTGTCCAAGGTCCCTTCCATTACTGCAGTAACGGTCATTTCTAGTTATCCATGTAAATAACCTCAACATTTATTTCCTGACTTTTTCTGACACTGTTTCTTTAAACCGCCCTCAGTTTATGATCCACTTTTTCAAGATAATTACATTTAAGAGAATTACTGCACATACGGCTAGTTGTAAAATCCTTGCAGGGATAATAAAGAATTGCTCAGGCATCGTCGTGTTCTCTTGAAGGCATCTCTTGCCAGGGTATGAAGTCATGTTGTAAAATTTAAAATATGTTTCACATATGGCATTTAAAGTGAAATTCCCTCTTTTAAAAGGTTAAGATAACACAGAAATTACCTTTGTAAAAAAAAATGGGATGAAACGAGACAAATCATTCATAAAAGGCCCACTCTTGCTTGCCCGTCTGGGTTAGGAAGGCAACAGGTGCGGCACAGTGTCTCCTCTGATGAATGTAATCACTTCTCTCTTGCTGGGATTCTCAGAGGCAGCCTTATCCAGCCTTAATCTTCCTGTAATTCCAAGGATTGGGTTCTTCAGATGAGCAAGTCAAAACCTTCGGCTAGTACTGAAGAACTTTGTATGTCTAAATCAGTCTTTCATATAAACTAGGCCGGTTAGTCTATTTCAATTGATGGCTTTGATTCAACAAAGCTGAATGTTGGGTCATATTTGTATTTTACTTAACTTGACCTTAATGCTCTGTTTTTACAATGTCTTTTATCTGCTTCTGAGTCTGGTTCAGAGGCCACAGTTAAATGTCAAATCATACATTTTGTGTTTTCACAAGCTGTATTTTAAGTTACTGGCAGGCAAAATGTCAGAATAAATGATATATGAAATGTACATATATCACTCGAGGTGTATACAGTATGACTTTATCTTTATCTATAGCAAATTCTATGGAGGAATGAGATTCTTATGATCATAATTTAGTATCCTTAAATCAACTAATTTAGTATCCTTAAACCAACTAATTTAGTATCCTTAAACCAACCATGCTTTCTGCTGAGCTGACTTGAAAGATTGATGGCATTGATGGTCTTTAAATGCATGAGCCCATTTTGACTCTCAGTGTAAGTTTTTATTTGACCTCACATTTAGAATGCAATTCTTGTAGGCTATATTATGAGGAAGTAATGTTTTTCAGTAAGGCAAGGTAAAAGGGTGTGAATGATTTTTAAAGCTTTGACTTGTAAACCTGTTATTCTTCTGGTCCCAAAAAATAAACACTCAACAGTATGTTTGACTTCCTGAGTGTGTGTGTCAATAAATAGTCACAAATCAGTGCTGACTGAACAGGATGCTTTCTGCTGACATGTGTCACATTGTCATCAGTTCAGATCACTGTGCACACTAAGCTCACCCAGCAGGTCGCTGTCAGAGCACTAGTGCCAAAACCAAACACACACATATACACATGTACACACAAATCAGCCAGGATTACTGTCACAGAGTTAAGTACAACATGACTGACTGAGCAAGACACGTACAGTACATGTGCCAACAACTTCCTTTCACCTGGGGACAAAAGAAAGAGGGGAAAAATCAGAAGATGATAAGAAAGATACCTTTTGTTTATTTATATGGAACATCTTTACTGAAAAGAAGAGCGCAGGAGAGGGGAAAAAAACTTGTTCCCTTCCGTATTGTGGAGATGAAAGATTTATTGTTGCAATAAAATGAAGAATTTGTTTCAAGGATCTTTGTCTAATAGCTATTGAGAAACATAAGACCTTATGAGATGAAAATCTACAGCTTGATTTTCCATTGTCTAGATGTGGGAGGTCTCCAAACCCACTTTGAGGTTTTAATACAATTAAAAAAACAACAATTTATGAGCACATTGTGCCAAAAGAAGCAGGTAGCTCTTTTTTCAAAATTATTCAAAACTAATTCTACCTTTCTAAATAGCTTGAGTAATCGCTTTAAATCTTTATGGACTGAAGTAAAAACACTTTAAGAAATTCCCAATCATATTCATTCATTCATTCATATTGAAAATATGAAGGAGGCTAACAGCAACCTCTTCACACACTTAGTTTCAATCAAGACTTAGATCAACATAACATCCTTCTGAGTTATCAAAATAAAAGCTGGATAATAAATTGCAGTAACTATCAGTATTTGTTATAAATGTTCAGTAATAAAGCATACAGGGCTTAAGTGCTTTCAAAGTAGAGTTTTAAGATGTGAACAGAAACTCAGAGAGATTTAGTTCAATGTGCAGAAAGAGTAGAGTGTCATAGATGACAGCAAACAGAAAACATTGAAGTATCAGATGTTATTCAAAGTATCTCTTGGCAGCCACAGTGTTTTGTTAACCCTGTGTGGAAAGTGAAGTGTGCACGTTCCACAAAGCCATAATGCCATGAAGGAGTATGGTGCTATGGCAGTTGTCATTTTGTTATAAACAGACCAATGGAACGTGTGTTCATGTACTTTTGTTATTTTCTACAGAACAAAAAGGTAATGTGAGGTTATTCCATGCAGATAGATGGCTTAAAATCTCCAAGTATGACTATATATAAATAATATTTATTTGGCTTGTTTAACAAATGCACAAGGCCCTGCCCAGGTATTAAAAGCTAAGTAAACCATTTATGTCTCAGTGATTCAACTTTAGACATTGTCCTCTTTTGTTCATGATAAACAAATATTTATGTGTGTTTGACCCAGTGTTGATTAAGATAGCAACCACTAGTTTGTATCCAAGGCAGGGAACAATGGAGTCCATTGTGCTTTTTCTACTACTGACTCATCCAGAAATACCAGCTAAAATGATGCACTGGCATTATTAAACATTTCATAAACAGTTAACAGAAAAGTATCAGTAGGTGATGACAGTTACAATGGACTGATTGATTGTGGAAAGTGAGAATAAATAGACAATAAAGAATAGATAATTAAAAGCTTGATTACATATGTAATGGTTTCATTTTGAGAAAGCTAAAATAAAAGCTAAACATTTTGTCAAATGTATTTAACTGATATAATTTTAGAACCATTTTATTTTGACATGGTATTTAAGTTCCCAAATGTCAAACGCTGTCCAGAGTTCACTCTGTTTACTGCAGAGTTGTGTGATGACACATAAAACAAAGCCATTTATTTTTTATTAAAATGGAAACATATTGGTTTTGACTAAGCTCTTACTTAAAAAAAGGGTATTTTCTTTTAGATTTACTGAAACTCAAGCTGGCGATTGGGTCAAAGCCAGGTTTAAAAAAGTGAGTCTAACATGTTGACCTTTGACCCCAGCTCCCTGTCACTCCAACTCCTGGATGAGATGTAAAACTAAGAAAACACTGTCCTCTACACCTTCATGTTGTTTTTGATCCATTTGTCTGTCTACCGTGAAATCCCTTTGCCCCAGCGTTAGGAGCCACACATACATTTTGGATATATTAGCGTGCTCAAAGATATGAATATATCTCTGTTCATGTTCAGGGGCTCCTAGGGTCATCAGTCTCTGCCATCCTCCCTCTTTCCTCTTCTACATCCTGAAATGCCAAAGCACATTTCAGAGAAGCAAGGATTAGAGAGTCTCCTCTCAGATAACGCGACCATCTGTCTCCAGGATCGAGTTATAAGAATTGTGATATTGGGCTGTGCATTTCAATCAACAGCCGATCCAGTTCAAATAAGTACTTGAAATCCCCCCTGAGGCTGCTTCTTTGGTGGTAGAAAAATACCCCAGTTACACACACATTTGTTTTTTCTATATTCTCTTATTTGATCATCCCCAATGTTAGTTATACTCTGTTTTATCATCCACAAATTTAATAGTGAGACCTTCAATAACTGGTCCATGTTTTTCCCCTCTACATTGGTCACTAATCAGGAAGCACCCAGTCCCAATTTATCATGGAAATTGAATCATTTCCACCCACACCACAGGAAAGAAAAACATCATCATAGCTTAATGCATTTGGGGACTGCATATATTGCCATTATGTGTTTAACAGATGTGAGGGCTTGATGATAAAGCTTTGATCTTCTTAATTAAATAAATCAGGCATTAGAGTTTAACATTCTGCTGACATATCAGTGGCAGAGTAGACTAAGACAGCAAAAGTTTAGATTAAAGGTGAATGAATCTTCAAATGAGATTCTGAAGTGCATTATAAAATACTGCTTTTGAACATGGTTATTTGGATAATCAGTAGTTAGGTTACTTTAAGCTCTCCTCGAAAATATTAATATTAGGTTATAATATAAATGGTAATGTTTTTTAGAAGATTAACTGCAAACATTTAGAAGCACTTATAAACCTGCTGGACTTTATTATGTAACTTCTGTGCAGAGGGAGAGCAGATCGTCCAATAAAGCACTTCATACTGTTGTTGTGTCCTTGGGCAAGACACACTTTGCCTTTATTGTCTGGGCACTGGTGCCTGATTGTGTGAGTGTGTTCTTTTTTTCTAGTCCATGTTGTTCAGGAGCTATAGCACACGTCACACGTATAACCATCTGACATATGACAAACAGTTACTGTTGCAGGATGCTTTCTGCTGTTACTGGGATTAGTCTGAGTCACCTCTGATGGATTAAATGACAGAAAAAAATACTAAGGGAATTAACTAGTAACTGAAAGGGCATTACCGGCTAACCACAACTCTGCAAGTCAAAGAATATCATTTATGGAATGAGCTGAAAATATGTTCAGAACTACTAATATTAGCAAAAATAATCATAATAGTTCTTTAACATGCGTTCTCTTTTGGCACCTGCTCACACCATTATTGTCTCTTTTTTTTCAGTTAAGACACACGTTAAGGATAAAATACACATGCCAACTTGTCTTTCTTCTATCTGCCGTACCTTCATGTTTCATCACCTTTTAAGTGCTTATGAAATTATCTATATTCAGTGAAGGCTTAGAGGCTTTTCCTTGTGCCTCACCAGCCAACAATGTTGTTTATGCAGTCAGTCCTTGGGGCAAAAAGAGCTCACCTTGTCAGAGAAATGGACAAAGGTACCACTTCCTCTTTTTATACATCCCATCAGCATTTGCACCCTTTCTTTATATACATTTGCGCTCTTGCAACATTTTTTTTTTCAACATGCTTGTCAGCCTTTGCTTACAGGGTGCATGGCACAGAGCCAGATCTTGAGAGATAACATCTTGAAGGAAACATTACAAAACTACATACGCAATTCAAACTACTCAAATGTTTATAGCAACGAGTGCCACAACAGGTGGGAAGGGATGAACCTTTGGCAAGCTAGAGTTCTTGCTCTTCATGGAGCTGTGCTTTCTGATGCCTTGTGACAGCAAGTCAAGAGGAACTGACTCATGTCAAGGTGTCCCATATAAAGAGGGTTTTGTCTGCAGCAGGGAATGGACAGATGCTGCTGCATACTTTGATATTACTCAAGTATAATTTGAGATGTGTAACAACTGTGATCTGTCATGTCTGCAGGCTTGTATTTATGCTACAATGTCAATTTAAATTATACATCAAAAAGATTGCATTGTTATTCTTAGACATAAACTTGTTACTTCTTCTCACTTGTTTTGTGTAAGTCACCTATGATTACCCTATTGTGGAGCTTATTAGGACATCCATAACTTAGCAACAGAGATGGCTCAAAAAACTTTCCAAAGATATGATTTATCACTGAATTTATCAAAGTTATGGTTAATTTGTTTGATTTGGAAAGCAAGAATTTATTTGCAATGCCCTGTATTCAAAGTATTTAGTATTGTCTAGCACTCTCAGCCTCTAATATTTTCACCTATGGGAACATTACGTTTTTGTCTGTGGCAGAGGCTCAACAATAGCCTTAACCTTGCCGCAACAAACCTGAAAATATATTTATAGATTATGAATTAAAATGAATTCATTCACAAAAATACAGTCATTTGATAATGGCAACAAGAGTTCCACAACCCTGACTGTGTTAGCTCCGCCCCCTGCCTAAGCTGACAGCTGACCTCTGGCTGCTCCCTGACATCAGCGCTGGCAGAACAGCACCAAGCCCCCTTCACAAAATCACTGACATACTCTTCTGTCAGTGCAGTTGACAAAGGAGAAGCTAAACTTGTTGAGAAAATAGAATCTCCTCACAGCTTGCCAATCACCGATAGCCATCCGCGGTTGTTTTGGTTCTTCATTCTTTTTTACGGAAGGGGGCCTGATCCCTCACCTGAGCTCATTCTCCTGCCTGCTGCTGGGACAACACAGCACTGTTTAAGGGGCATTAAGTCCTTATGTACATACTAAACCTTGTTTCTCTCGGGCGGATGTTTTTAGAATCCACCAATGCGAAATGGAAAGTCAGCTCTGTCAATGACAGAAAAAACATATGGGATTTGTGTCAAAAAATGTCTTATTTAAAAACATTTGACAAGGAGGAAGTTTTTTTTTGTCACCCACAAAGAAAAAAAATCTGGAGCAAGATTAGTGCACTGAATGCATTTAAATACACAGACAAGCTCACATTACCCCGGTTAACTTCATTTTATTTCACTTGGTCACAGACGTGTGAAATGGGCTTTCAACAAATACGTAATTGCTCAGTCATTTTGCAACACACTTGATCCTGCGTTACTAAGCCGGCACTATTGGCCTTTTTTCCTCCGCTCCCTTTTGACATTTCTTTGGCTTTTGCAGCGACCTCCTTTTAAAAAAACTATAGTCTTGAGTGTAAAATGTCTGTCGACCATTACCTCCCCACCTCCCCCAAAAAATTGCTTAATAGATGCTGTATATACGGCTCTGTTGTATATACGGCTCTTAGTTGTCCAAAAATTTGTTATGTTCCTACAACATGTCTGTCACAATAATATTAACTTTTTTATATTGTGGTCTAATTGGAACAACTTTGGTTTGTTAGTAGTTTGTTAGAATTTAGTGCTGCCAAAATGTGCCTATATATAGCAGCTAAAGACAAACCTAACTATAGACGGTCCATTGTGAAATCACCGTTTTCAATCCAAAAATTTAACATTACAGTCCCAACATTGCAATGTTCATAAAACATCATCATAAAAATAAAAAAACAGAGGAATTAATAGGATCCTCTAGTGCTTTGGACATAGCAGTACAGCACAGAAGCTTCTGGGTAAGAGTACTGACAGGTCTATTACCGCCCATCTCCTGAACGAGCGGAAATGGCAGGCCGTTTAAGAACCCTGCAGCAAAAACAAGCACAGAGACATACACTTAGACTTGTATATTCACTGTCTGATTTATGGCTTTAAAAGACTGAAGGGGAGTCTTCCCTTAGACATGGTGACCAGAGCGTGAGCTGTCAAATAAAGACAGCGCCTGTGCTGTAACTAACATCTGACATGAAAGGGCCTAGGCACCTTATGTATGGTTTATGGTTTTAAATTTTAGACACAATGTTATAAAAACAAATTTCATGTTTAAATACCAAAGGGGATGAGCTTTAAACCATAAAATATTGCACCCCGTTTCATATAAGCTTAACAGGGAAAAAGGTAGCGGTCAGGCAGTTATTAGTTAGTTTTAGTTCAAACAAATTTAGCTAAAATACTAATAACCAAAATCATTTATTTATTTTTCAGTTTTATATTTTCTGTTTATTTGAAGCCTCAGAGTATCATCTGCAGAGGTGAAAATAGAAAGTATTTGGGCATGTAAGGACAAATAAAAAAAAAAAATTATAATAACTAAGTGTATAAATATCCATGATGTATTAAAGGCCTTAGAGGTTTTTACATGCACATCTCTAATTTTAGCGAATAAATATTTACATGTTTTACTATGTCAAGAACTTTAACCGGTTTCCAAAGAGAAGCATGTAGTGTTTAATAAAGACAATACGCCATAAGTCTCAAAATAAGTGAAGGTTAATTTGGCTTTTTTCATTTTTTATTTGAGTCGATAGTGGAAGGTTTTGCAAAGCCATATAAAACAATAAAACTGAATAAATAAATAAATAAATAGTCAAGAACTCAGTCAAGAACATTATAATTGCTTTACAATGTTATTTAATTAAAAGTGTGACAGTAACACCTACTATCTGAACAGGATGTTGTTAGAGTACATACAGTAACTTAATAACAATAGAGGTATTGTAAATGTTGACAAGTGCACCTTGGAGTTTTAGTGGCAAATTACTGACAGCATGTTTGAAACTTGTGTGCTGAAGTTAGGAAAACAGAACGTGCATTGCTCAACATAACTCTAGAGCCATTCAACAGCCCTACTGTTATCACAGTGACTTCTTCTCCTGCACTATTTTGTACGACAATAGGCAGCATTGTGCATGTTGCAGAAAGCATCCACCTTTATTGACTCAACTAAGCCCTGGGTTGTATTTGCACTCAACATTTAGAGATAACTTCCTCTGTGGCCCACCCTCACTTTAGCCCCTGCTAATTACCCGAGTTACGTTAAGCTGACAGGTGAAGGTGGATGTCTGTAAGTGGTTGGGGGGTGTTGGCTGTAGGACTGACACCACTCCACTCTTCTGACCCACTATTGAACTTGGACCTGTGAGAAAATAACAGGTTCTTCAATTAGGCCACCAGTGTCTCACCTCAGGGCTGTTCTGGAAGTCTTCTTTACCTCGCCACACAACAATTAGCCCAAAGGAAGCTAAGCCGCTTGTGGAGACTTGCACTACTAAGTTTCTTTGTGGACCTGCCTCCCCAGCCAGAGCCTCTGTTTTCACAAGAGCACTTTCAAGCAATTACTATTAAAATATAAACACTAAAAGAGTTTTATTGCCATTCATTTATGCAGGTGCTGAGCTGAGTCACTGCGTGTACTAAGAAACGATGGCAAGCAGCCTGTTCATAAATGATCAAAGCTAATTACTATGATTTACAATTGAACAGCTGCTACATGGTCCGGCAGATTGTTTTACTTCTAAAAAAATTTGTTGCATTTTAATAAACCATTGATTTGTCACTGCTTATGTCCATCAGTCACCAGGATAATGTTCTTAATTATCGATTTATTTTATTTTTCTAACTTTTTATTGATTCTGTTCTAACTTTATAACTTTTAATTGATAATTATTGATTTATTTTATTTTTCTTACTTTATATTGATTCTGTTTAATCAGGAATTCATGTTTATATGCTTATATAATGTGTTTTGGACCAAAATAAAGTAGGGTAGTGATTGTGCCAAAGTGCATTTTATTGAACTGAAAGCCACATTGTTTTATCATGCTCTAAAGGCATGCTGGTTTGTGCAGTTGAATGCACACACATACGTATATGAAGAATACGAAGAATGTTTGTCCAGGGCGTTAAAGCACAGTACACAATCACTCAATGAAAACCTCCCGTGTTTGCTTTAGAAATGATCCGTGTCCGACATCAGGCACTGAAATTACTCAGGCTGAGGGTCACCGAGGAGCCCTTGGGTGCACCACAGGCCATTGTGTTTGCTGTACAGATAAAGATGATAAATGTCACAACACAAAGTGCTTAAACGCTTTGTTCTCCTGAATTGATTTATGGTGAACTTTGACTAAATCTAATATGTCTTAAAATGCTTCTTCTGTAATGGATCTGCCCACACATCAACATGTCAAAGCTACTGTAAGTGTTTGATTTACAAACTCCTTGTGACAGTGAAGTGAAAAATGATTTCCATGTATCAAATAAAATACATTGGGAACGTTTGTATAATTGTATTAAATACTTGTGTCAAAGATTACACCATAGCAAGATTAGGTGCCATAAAGCAATACAATTTTATTAAGTGTATTTAAATACATAAACACACACGTGTATATAGTAAAAAATATTTTACACATACTTTAAAAAAACTGCAAACAAGCTGACAAAACAAACACTATTTACATCCGAAAAATACTGCTATTTCATAAGAAAAATACCAAATAAAAAATAAATCTTTGTTACTCAAAAAGAGAAAAGAATGGATGAAGCAATCAGTTACCGACAAGTAAAAACATTGTTGTGTTAATGCAAGCCTAAAATACTGATTGGGCTACTCATGCAAAGCCTCCAGGCTCAAAACATCTCTGAGATTTTAAATGTTCAGAGTTTAGTGTTCATCTTTGGCAACGGGTGTGATTTATCCCTTTCAAACTCTGACAGTTTAAGAGTGTCGAGGCTTTGTTGCACAAAACCTACTCCAGTAAAACAGAAAAGTAAAAGGGTAGCAAATACACATTCACGCTATTTGAAACTAATTCATAAAAGGCTGCTTTACATATTTACTGTATCTGCCTGCACTTCCATTTTATACACATTTCTACAATATGACACAGAGTGTGGCTTTAGATATATTTAGTTTGAGATGTATTATAAAATGTCAACTATATTTAGCAAATCATTTCTTTTATAAAATTTACAAATGAAAAAAAAGGCACTCGTAATCAAAAGCACTGTAAAAAAATTAATTTGAATTTAATGTGAAAACTTTACTCTGAGAACAACAAGGCACTGCATAGCAACAACGCACAATAGATTTGGCAGTGAAAGTTTGTCATATATCGATTATACATTAAGGCAAATATTCATATTTTGGCACATACAAAACTTGAGGCAGCGCTGAGGGTTGATAGGTGTGTAATAGAGTTAAATAATCTGCCCAGTTTGACAGAAAAATCCTGATTTCCACCAGTGCAATGAGTGTTCATGGTTAGCTCCAGGTATAGTACCACGGATAATTACATTACAAAGGACAAGGCTGGATGCCATTGTGTTCCGAGACAAAAACCCTAAAGTATGGCTCTAAAACAACACAGTTTTTTTTTTTTTTTACAGTGATCCTGAGGCACTGTTTGCTCTGGTTGGCACGAGTCTTTGGTTGGTTCAAAACATTTAACTTGCAGCTTGAGATTCTGAAGGCATTAGGAGTGGCATCTTCTGTTCCGATTCTTCCAACAACATGGCTGAATTATGTCTTTCTGTCAAGTTAACGCCTTCTGATTTGAAAGACGCCTCTCCTCTGTGAGCCAACACCACTTCACTGACTGCCCTCCTCATCTTTTCCTCTTCCTCCATTTGTAGCCTTCGCTCCTCTGCCTCTATCTCCTCTGTGGTGGGAATTGAGTTCTTCTTAGGTCTCCCTTTTGGTTTAGTTGGGGCCTCCTGACCTCCTTTAAGAACCTGGAATAACACAGACAGGTTGACCGGAGCAGTTGTGGTAATAAATAGCTGCAGCAGTTAAAGGCAGTGCTTGCTATTATAGTCATTAAAGAAGACATATTACTGCTGGATGCTCCCTTTTGCACTCATTTGTCTTCAATGATTTGGGTTGGTTTTTGTTCTCTGACGTTTGTTAACCCTTCCACTAAGGTGTTTGCCCTCATTGCTGTCATCATTGCTCACTCTTTAGTCTATTACCTCCCCACACACTGCAGAACTGCTTCCTACACATAGCTTTGTAATTGCAAAAACAATTTATAAAATCTTATTGTCCCAAAACATTGACTTGGAACCGTACAAACTAATTCCAATTGCTATCTTTCCATGCATTCTGACATTATGGGAAAGTTTTATATTTAACTTCATAAACCACAAAATCAGCAACTCCTTGTAAATGCTGTAAAAAGCATGCAATACAAATAAAAAAATTATAATAAAAAAAAACTGAAAGCCAAAAACAACAAGCAACTTTTCATTAAAATGAAAATTTCACTGTTCATTTGAGGGATTCATCTCTTACCATTTTCTTCCATTTCATGCGTCTGTTTTGATACCATGTCTTCACTTGAAGCTGAGTGAGACCAAGTGACTGAGCGAGGTCTAACCTGCGAGCAAAGAGAAGACGTCAGTTTTTCGACACCTGCCACATCTCACTGGATTTACAGTCACGTTAAATGTCTGGAAGTGAAACATTTTAAACAGTGCGACAAGAAAGCTCTCCTACAACTTGAGTTTTGTCTTTGTGTTCCACATCAAAGCTGTCCGGCCAGCAACCTGAGTCTGACACTGTACACCTGCAAACTAAGGAGGAAGTGCTAAAGAAACATCTGCACAAGTTTAGTAATACAATCATAGCACTTGTAGCTAAACGATTGGTGTTGAAAAAGGTCTGAATGCATCCACCACATGTGGTCATCCATGACTAAAAGGGCTGTTGGGCAGACAGTAATGCAATACCACTGAGGCACTGACAGAATTGTTTGTGAAAGTAGGGAGGTTTTATCAGGTTTGTTACAATGAGACTTCCTCAAGACTTTTAAGATAAAGGTCTTCTTAGCAGCAGTCCTCTCCTTTTAAAGCAACTCACTTTATTTTATGGGCAGTGTAGAAGCCAAGACAGTAAGAAAAGAAAAAAAATAGGAATTGAAAACCCAGTGACAGAAAAAAATAGTTTATATTTTAGCATGTGTGGTTTAAATCTGTCTGTACTAAAAGAAAAAAAAAGAAATCCTTAAAGCTATCTGTCATGTCTGGATGTATTAAACGCTAACCACTAGAGGCAAGGAAGAGTAATTGCAAAAGGCAAATCACCGCACTTATGGCCATTAGTCCTCAAAAGAGAAAGCCACACAGTATAAACAATAGACAATCTATATTTAAATAACCCCCATTTCTTCAGGAAATAATACCAGTGAATGACATTAATGAAAATGATAATAACAATAATCACACAGCATCATGGAGGCACTAATTAATATAATTAAACAAAAGATAAAATCATTTCCACTCAAAGATAAAAATAGTTTTTTAGTAATAATTTGCCACAGACCCCACTATCAACATTTCTGTGTTTCTATGTGAAGTTATTTTGGGATCACAAGTGTGGAGCACGCCACACCTTTGATGTAAGGGAATTTTCTCAGTGTATAGTTACATGCCAACTGTGTATTTAATTAATTTTCAACAGTGTCAGGATGGGATATTTTGACAGGATGCAGTATGGGTGGTTGGTTTTGATCACTGAGTTGTGTTCTGTCTGAGGGCATCAGCAGGGCGACTTTCCAACAGCCTCCGGCTAGCCAAGATGCGATATATTTAATAATGTATCATGAGAGTTTTTTTCTCCATGGATAGCATGCAAATAGATTCACAAAATAAACCTGTTTGCAAAGAACACACTGTTATTTTGTTGTTTTCAAACTGCCGTCCTCTGCATATCTAAATACAGTATGTTACATAATCAATACTGGGACAAGTAAGTTTTAATATGTATTTTAAAGGTCACTGGACATTTGGAATTTCTTACAGAATGTTTAAATGACAGATTTTATGGCTTTTAAACTTTAATAGTATCATGGCTTACATTAGAAAAACAGCCTGTAGGGTAAATAAAAAGTGAGACCCGTAGTAAAACTGGAAAACAGGTCAAATGAGTATATGTGTAGCCCAAAACTGAACTAGAACTTTAGCCACTGATGGTAACATGTGCATTCATTACTTCATCTTTTATGTAGCGAACTGAATGCATTTTATAGACAGTACACCTGCACATGTGCAAAATGATTGGCAGTAAATCAATGTAATACATTTGTGTTTGCTTTGGTTGGCAGCTGTCCTTGTTTCCTTGAATGAGGCAGTGTTTTTTTCTTGGGGCTTTTTTGCTGTTGAATAGCTCAAGGCTAAACTCTTACTCTTGTCTCAACTAGAATGCTGAGGTAATGCTTTGGCTTCATCTAATTCACATTACAAGTGACAATCCCCACAGGATAAATGAAATATTATGATGCTAGGTTAACCACTTCTTCATAATTGCATTTGTGGTCTTGTGAATGCCTGCTTTTGTATCTGTGTGAATGTGTTTTTTTAAAATGCACTTAATTGCCAGGTATGTTTGCAGGTTATCAAAATGTCACAGTTGAGTGACACTTATACTGTATGAGTCAAGTTGCTCTAGTAGATCTGGTTGAAATTTAATAACTCCAGAATGAGCCTTGTTTGATGTGTCAGTGTTCTTTTATGAAACATACTCACAAAATCATTTAGGGAACTTTGATTTAAGCAGAAGCAATGAGCCATGTTTAATTATACTCTTATGTAGTGTTCAATTTCAGCGTTGAGTGGGATTTTTTTTACTGCCTGTTGTGCCTGTTGTGTAGCCAAGTTTTGTACTGGGTTGATACTTCTAAATCTTAAGCCCACAGTTTAAAAGGTGGAACTACTATATGACTACTCAAATATACTGACCTGTCAGGTGTCGAAAGGTACTTTTGCTTCTGAAACTTCTTCTCCAAACCCATAAGCTGCAGTTCAGTGAAAATGGTGCGGCTGCGGCGGGGCTTTTTAAGGCGAGGCGTGCTGCGTTCAGTTTCTGACTCACTGCTGACACTGAGGGGTGTCTGGCTGGGCGAGGGCTCAAGGCCCCGGGGGTGCTGTGGGGAAAGCAGAGGCAGGTGCGAGGGCATGCCGCTCGGAGAAGAGGGCTGGGGGAGGTGGGATGTGAGGTTGGGCGGCTGCCGTGTGATCACTGAGAGGAGAGGGTAGGCCCGGAGGGACGAGGAGCCTGGAGAAGCAGAGACAGTGCGTCACATGACAAAATCAGACAAATGTAATAAAGGGGAAAAGAATCACAATTTTTAGTGAGCCCTCAGCTGTATCATTATCGACCATTTGTAATCGCTAAGAAAGGTTCATTTTTTAATTGCTGGGTGTTTGCCGTGAAAAGTGTTTTGCTTCTGACCTCGAACCTGTAAGAGGCTGTGATCTCGATGACGCAGACATGTTTTACACCCCTACTTTAGACCCTCAAATGAATGATTATTTTCCACTGGTTGTTAAATACTTACTGGCTTCCTGTCACAAATTTATGTTGGATTTGACAACAGAACACGCAGCTGCACAAACAAATTAAAACGGAATTAGACTACCATTTTTTTTCATCTACACTAAACTCATTTGCAAATACAACCTTTATCAAAGCAGACAGATGCAGCAAGACGCCAGAATCAATAAAGAAACAGCACTTGTCTGGAGCCAAGGCGAGCGCAAAGGAGACCTGAACACACGTTGTGTGATGGCAGTGTGGCTTAGCTAAGTTTTATGTTCACTAAGAAAATCATCATATTTGTGTTAAAAAAAAATACACCTCCAGGAAAACCTTTAATTCCAGACTTGACAACAGAATATTGTAGTTGTAGAGAAAAAGATTTAGACTTGTAGGAGGTCCTCACACACCAACAAACTCTACTGTGTTAATTCTTCCTTTCACCAAGAACACCATGTATGCAACAAACAGCATTTAATATTTTTAGTGGCATTGGCATTGATTTAACATAGTGCTTTTCCACCTAGTAAGTATGATTGTCCAGAAATGTATCAAATCAACGATATTGTTAGATGGCTGCTTACGGGTTGTTGCAAAACAAAGACTACTGGGAAGAGATATTTATTTTACTAGATACTGAAGAGGAACTGTAGCAGAAGAAATGTCTCTCAATTGTGCAAGAGTAGGGAATAAACCTCACTTTAAGATGTAAGCTGAGGAACATTAAGTGCAGCATGTAATCACAAATACAGGTTTGCACACTCGACATACACACACACAGACACACACACACACACACACAGACACACATCAACACACCAACGCACACACACTTGCTGTAGACACTGCCTTAGGCTCACCATGACATCATGCTGAGGCACTGAGGTCACTAATCCTCCGACGTGAGATTGTGGTTGTTGAAACAGGTCTAGACATGAAGCCCTCTTTTTTTCTGTGGTCCATTAGAAAATAGATTGCAAAAATGATGCATTGTGGACGTGACAATTTGAAGTGTAGTTTTTGTTTTTGGATACAGCAAGCGTGTGTGAAGTGTTGTCATTGAATTGCTTAATGCAGCTTCTTAAGAGGAAATAGGGGCATGACAGCTCAGTAATGTTAGAAATGCTGCTTCCCTTGAGCCTCGATCTGACACATTGTTGACAAGTGACTTTATCATGTCAATAGGAATAATATGAATAAACAAGAGCATACTGATGTTTTTGATAAACTCAGAATGTAAGGATGTGGTTAACCATTACTAAGGTTATGCCTGATGAGATTAGATAAAAACCTGATTAAAATGTGCCTCAGTATTAAACAGTTAGCATATCAAATATAGAAGAAACAGCAACTTATAAATGAGGAAAATTAACATGTACTACAAATGCACTGCAGAATTTTTTTACCTTTTACATCAGTGTTTCTTGTCTGTAGCATTTTTCAGTGCTTATAATAACCTTGATTTATTTTCCTTTTAAATTTTTGTGATGACAATGTAAACTACTATAAAATATCTGACAGACCTATCCAGTTAAGCATTTTTACCTTTTGCTTCGAGTGCACTTCAAACACTGTCTGTGTAGGAGGAGCAACAACTTCTTTCTCTGGTTTAATTAGTCAAATTTACCTTGAGGATATGACAGAATGAAACACTATATTTTCCCCGGTATAACACAACCACATAACTGTGAACTTCAAAAAAGATTACACTAAACATTCGTGTTAACTGTTTAATCTGATACCTATTCCTGACACAGCGTTTCCTGTGATGGCAAAAATGATCCTGTAACGCAACCTACTTTAACAACCGGTTCATAACTCGTCCTTGTTAAAGAAAAAAATATCTGATGACACTTGAGTGTGATGAGGAGATGACAGATTTCTGAAACATCATCCTCGACTGGAGAAAGAAGACGTGCAAGTTGTAGTTTGTCTTTGTGTAAGTGAATTCTCACCCGTGTGATGACATGGGTGTAATCAAGCCTCTCAAAGCCTAATGGAGGACTGTATTGTCTTGCGGAGGATTAGGTTTTAAAAAAGCGATGAAAATACTTCTGCTCATTTGGTTTTCACTTTTAAGCCATGACCCTGTACAGAGTGGGCCTCGGGCTTCACACACTCCTTAATAACCACACAGCCTATACGTGTTCATTTTTCATCGAGCTGTCAAATGAGATTACACCACATTCTCTCAACCCTAAAACCCCAAAACCCCAGCCTTTTGACGAACTGAAAGATGGAAGGCTAAATGAAATAGTGTACTTCACCATTAAGAAATGAGTCATGCTCTCTTAATCTGGCTGTAAATGACAAGGCTTTTTAAAACGTCTGTATTTGAAGTAAATTATTGAAAAAGAACCACACAATAAATACCACACATGAAGAGGATATACCTGAGTAATAAATATACCATCAATTAAATCCCACAAATAATGCCTATAATCCAACAGTAAATAAAGCCTTACTGTCTTTTAGCGGCCTCTACTGTTAAAAGGATAGAACAGCATTAATATAATTTCACTGTTTAGGAAACTGTCTGAACTATCGAGGCTGCCAGTTGCTATATCGAGCCCTAAAAGCCATTGATGTTTTGGAATATATACTGTGTCTCACACCCACGGAGCTACAAATAAGTGTTGGGCAAAGTGTTCTGATATGCAGGCCATCGGGTTACTCTATCCATCCACACAGAAGGGTGCCAAAGCCCAGTCACCGTGCTCTCCAGCACACACCAGTTCATATCAGAGGGATGAGGGAATTCTATTTTTATTCACCCTCCGCTGTCATCATCAAATTGCACTGGCTATTATTTCAGACTTTAGGGCAATTATCTTAATGGTTACTACAAGAGAGCGCAGTAGCCTTCGAGTTGTTCGGCTGGAGGTGGAATTCCAATTAGGAATCAGTCAAGAAGCTTTGTTTTGACAGGATAGCAAGTGTTACAGCAGCTGAGTTGTTGCGGTAATATTTAATACAGATATGTGTCTGATTTTATATGATCACTACGAGTTCAAATGGATTAAAAAAATCAAATAAATACAACTACAATCAGCAAGATTCCCTATTTAATCATCACACAAATATTAGGATTTATTAAGGATCTATTCATCATTTATTCCACTAACAAGACGGGTGACAACTGTTTTATTTAGCTATCAATTATTTATGTAGCTATTTTAAATTATTATTATTGCGATTATCATCTTTCCAGTCATTTATCATCACGCGCCCTGGAGCATCGCTATATTGCCTGTCTTTGCCAGGCAATTAACACAAAACAGCTGATTTGCGCAGACTGGAGAAAGGTCATTTCAAGTGCAAATATTGATTAATGATATGAAATAAAGAACATTGTATAAAACAACTAATATTTTCAAATGGCAAATCATAATTCATATGTTAAAATCTGAGATGAACCTCAAAGACAAATGACTGTTTACAATGACGCTTGAGCGGAGATAATCGCAACGCATAAGTAAGATTCTTAAAAACATGCTAAAATTACGCATCAAATCAACTTTTCACTTGCGCCTGGTGGAGTTTCTTGTAGGTAGACTGTGTTTATTCTAAGAAAAAGAAAACAAGAAACGTGTTAAACTTACCTGAACATGAGTGGAGAGGCTTGGGTCGGACGATGAGCGAAGGGCATACTGAATAGAGAGAAAGTTTCTCAAAGTAATCACAAGTCTCTTTGGACAGGATCTCGTCAATCATAAACGTCTTGTAGCGTCTTCTCGCTGCTTTGGGCTGCCCGGGGTTTGAGAGCCTCAGCTCGGCTTGACAGTGCATGGTCTTTCTCTGCAGTTCGCCGAGCGCTGTTTCAAAATGCGCAAAAGTGGAGTTTCCACCGATGACTATGCTTATAAATTGGATAGACTGCTTCAAGAGTTCAAGTTCATGCGTTTAAGAAAGGCATTGTTTTTATATCAGTGTCTGTCCTTGATGCGTCGCGGCGAGGAGCCCGATCTGGAGCCGCAGTCAGAACTAATGAAGTGACTACGGCGTGCGCTCACACCCACTTCTATATAAACCATCTGAGTCTGAACACATCTTTCCAGCACCAACAGCCCTGCCCCCCCTCCCCCCCGCCGCCTCTCTTTCTCTCTCACTTATCTTACCTAAACATGCACGCGCGCTTACTCAGGTAATCTAAACAGCCCCAACGCAACTTTGACACACTGTGAACGTTTGGTTTTAATAAATCTTTTTGGAAGGTTGACCATAAAGAAAAACAAAACTTACCTGTTATTACTGTGTAATGTTTATCGGCCACCATGAGTCGATAGGAAAGTCATAAATTTAGTAACCAAGTTTAACAAAAATGTTCTGCCTCGTGCGTATTTTGAACCACTTTTCTATTCAATCAGATTTTTGAGTTTGGTCAAACAAGAGAGCGCACTGTTGAGTCAGTGCATGTGCGCGTAAAGCCTACTTAAACACGCATTGTAAGAAACAGGAGGAGTCATCAAATAATATTACTTTCTATCTGAAATTCTAATATCTCTCATTTTTAAGTAGAACACGTAAACAGTCAGGGAAAGTAGGCCTGCAGCTTTAGGCCCTACACCTGTTTAGTTGATCCTTCGTTTACTTTAGATTAGTTATTTGAAGGTTATTATAATTGTTGTTTTAGAATAAAATATGAAAGGTATAAGCAATTACAACTTCGGAGCATGCAGCCTATAATTTTGACACTACTAAATGTAGGCTATTAAGTTTCTGCTTCCACAGATTAGGACATCTCGGGTGTGCACACGGGCTCGAGCTGCTAAAATACTGAGTTCATACTTCAATACTGCTATTCGATTCAATGACCCAAGGTTCGATTAGAGAAAAAAATATGCTCTTTCAGTTTATATTTTTATAAACTTATTGTTTTGAAAACTTTACCTCCTTTTTGCTAAAGTTTTGTCCGGGCTACAAACATGTTTTATGCTACGGACCAAAGAGCATTTATTTTGGCGCATGTTTTGCGTCTTTCCCCTATTTTCAACATTAATATAGGCTAAATTAAAAAAATATTGTGCCCCGAAGGACTGTAGTTATATATAAAAAAAAAACGTGTATTGAGTTTTTGTGTCTGGGTCTCGCGCCTTGGAAGCAGACGGTTTAAAGTGAAGGATTATAGAGGAGGAAATGTGCAGCTCATGAGCTCGGCAGCTTTTAAAGGTTTCATGCTCGATCAAAGAAAGATGACAAGAACAACTGTTGCTCCGAACTGAGAAGCACTGCAGTCTGCGGGAAACTTTAAGAAAAAAAACCTTCCCCTTATCACTTACAAGGCTACAATAAAACTCTGGATTTGTTTATAATTGTAAAACCTCTATTATCAAAGACTGCGAGACTATTTTATTTAAATAAAAGCAGACAAGTTAACTCCTGTCACCCCACACAGACATTTCAGTACATTTTTTTTTTGGTCGGGTAAAGTTAATTCAACACATGCGTCGTTACGCTGCAGCGCGCGCATGTGTGTGTGTGTGTGTGTGTGTGTGTGTTCGAGAGTGGATAAGAGGAGACGAGCTTATGAGCCCACACAGCAGCGGCTACCGAGCGAACTGTAGAGACGCCAGGCGGATCAACCAATTAAAAAGAGTTATGCCAGCGTCCGAGAGCAATAAGGGCTTTCATAGTATTGCCATCAGCGGGGCGTATAGGATATTCTCTATAAGAGCCATTTGGGAACATCAGGGTGCAACCTGACACGAGGCAGCTTACAGGGAAGACACAGAGCTTAATGGAGGCGAGGGTGCAAATGCACGGCCACTTTTGGACTCTGAGATTTATGGTGGATATAGTTGTTGATACTGTGTGGGGCCACTGTTAGTGGCAAAGCACTTTCGGAAGGGTAGATTATGACCTCGACGAGGACATTAAAGGATTTCATCACCACTTTGTTAACACAGACACGTTCAAAGACCACGGGCAATGTGAGATGTTTGGGATTAAAGGGCTGCTAATTCTGGGAGAGGGACAATAACCTACATTTTGGAGTCACGTCAATAATTTTAGAAAATAAACTGAAGCATTTTAAGGTGGTGTGAATTCCCGTGTGATTAACAGCGCTCACAGGAGAATAGGATATTACTAGGGCAAATTGTGATTATGAAATAATCCATCATGTCTCAAAGTGAGCTTTTAAACCCACGCTAAGACTTGAAAGTATCCTAAATAGAAAGGGCGAACAGAGCTACTTGTGGCTCAGTTATATTTGACGTCTTAATTGAGTAAATGAAGGGATGTAGGTGGCGCCACCTGTAGATTACTTCACAACCCTCAGCACAAGCCTATTAGTTACAGGTGGGACATTTATAGGTCCACAAAAGGCCATACGCATAAAGTGGCACAAACTACAATGACATGGCAACAATTAAATATTATATTATATAATTAAAAGTGGAGCTTGTAACCAGATAAAAATGACAAAGCAATGGGGACGTGAAAGAGCTTTATATATATATATATATAAAATCAAAGTGTTCCATTTAAAACATGTTTGTTTAACAGACCATGGATTTATAAAAAATAAAAACATTTTTAGAAGGACCAAGGACCATAGTTCTGTCAATAACAAATGGTGGTGCTTTGTGACAGAAAAATTGCTGGTGGAATATCTTTTTTTGCAGAATACCCTGACAATTTAAAATTTTGGATGCACCCTTTAAAATACTAGTTGCATAACAAAAAACAGCCCTTTATGAACTTTTTTAACATTTTTTTTCTTTGAAATATATTACCAGGAATAATTAGCATTAGCCTTGCCTTCCTAGCAGTAAAATTCCCCATTTGTCATAAGCGAGTAAAAGCTCAAATTAAAGTACTGTACAAATTTAAAAACACCTTAAAAATTAATCAAAAAACGATCTGAATTAAGTTATAAATCCCCAAATTGGTAGAACCATGTACAAACATCCTGAGAATACACTAGAATTTTGTCAACATAATTCATGATCTTCTTTAACAATTTGACCATAAAATGGTAAAAAAAAAAAAAAAAAAAAAAAGTCTTTAGAGAAATTCTCCATGTCCCCTACTACCGTCTCCATCTGGTGTCTTGGTAGTTGCGGTTGTTTCCTCGCTGATGCCTCTTTACACCCCTGTTGTCATAGTGACGGCTGCCACTCTCACGCTCATTTTGGTGAAGGTAGTTGTCCCTGCTGTGACCATGCTGCTGATGGCGACCAGACCCCGATTCATCTGTGTAGCGCTGACCTCTGCCACTGTTGTTGTTGTTTACCTGGTTCCGGTAAGGGCTGTTGTCATGTTGCCTTGAGCCACCTCCGGACGGCGGTCTTGATAAAGGTTTGGAAAAGTTGCAGTTTAATTGCTCAAGCTGCTGCATTTGAAGTTGCCACATCATATTGTTCATCTAGACAGACAACCAGAAAAGAAGAATACAATTATGAAAAAAAACGAAATTAATTATTATTTCAAATTAAAAATCTTCTGGGTGATTTATGAATATGTTATAATATGAGTTTTGCGACTGCTTAAAAGGGTATCTAAAAACCTTACTGTGACATGCTTCTGCAGATTATCAGGAGAGAAGAGTTGCTGCATCTGGGGTGGAATAAATAGCGGCGAACTTAACTGAACAGGGCTCCTGTGTGTACAAAAAAAGATTATTTCAGGCATGTTGTGTATACATCTGAACAAAATAATCTAAACTATGCCTTCATTTTAGTTTTTAGGGCTGGGTCAACTATAGGTGAACACACCATTGCTTCAGCTCTGAACGGACTTATTGTCCCAGACTGACTGCTTTATTTAGCTTTTACTTTTCACTGTGACTAAGGAGGAAATGAAACAACTCAAACAACAGGCTGTAGATAAGTATAATTAGCTGCATGTATCAATTACAGCAAGGAAAAAAGGTGTAATATGTTGGCAGCAAGGAATGCTACATCCTTTATAGACAACCCTTAGCCTAAATACTCCTTTACATTTTCTGAGTGACTTAAAAGGGGCACAAGGGTATTACAAACATGTTTTTTTCACAAGCTGCATCAGATGGGTCAAGTCTGCAGTCAAGTCTACTCAAACATAGCCATCTCAAGCCAATGTACATGTAAGAAATCAGATGTTTAACAAGCATGGCCCCTGTCACTTTCTCAGAGTGGGTCACACACACACACACACACACACACACACACACACACACACACACACACACACACACACACACACACACACACACACACACACAGGTCAAGCAAACAAAAGCCCAGTATGGACATCATATTTATCTTCTAGCAAATAGGTCATATTTTATTTTAAAGTAAGAGTGCAAACATGATTGGTACTATAATAAGTAATTTAGTTTAAGTCAAAGTAATTCTTACCTCTGCCCATGAGGGTTAGGAGTATTTGCAGGGCTTGAATTCTGTGAGTTGCCTGGGCTATTGCCATGACTGCTTCCTGTGAATTGTACACAACAAATATAAATACATTTGCATACAGGCTTTTTTCATTTTTCTTAACCAAATGATCAATCTTTCTTTTTTCAAATCAAAGCTAACAAACTGTTTTTAAACAGTGTGCGTAACAACTGGTTCAGGTTGGTGACACCACTAATACCGTTTTGCTTCGTTTCATTAAAAAAAAAAAAAAAAAAATCGAAGTAGATGTTATTTGGTTGTGCACTGAGTTTACCTTACAAAATTCAGTATAGTGACCTTAATACCGTAAGAAGCAGACTTTATTTTGAATGAACACATATCTTTTTATAATGTCTCACTATGTCCATTTCACAACTTCTGTGTAAAGAATAAACTCCCCAAAAAATTAAAAATGACGACCCTAAACTCACCAGAACGAAACTGCACATGGATAGCTTTCCCAAACAACAATGTTCCGTTCAGGAGCTGCATGGCGTATGGTACAGACACCTCATGTTTGTAAACGGCAAAACCAAACGTCTTCTGTTTACCATCAGGGTCCTTTGGAATTTTGGTTTTGATGAGAGGTCCTGCCTGTAAATAGTCAGTTAGCCTTAGTGTATAGTGTTAACTAGAAAAACAGTACATTTTAATAATTTTGTTTCAACTCGCTACATGCACAGCTAACTCTAGCGTTACAAGATCATTTAAAGAGTCAACATTGACCGAGTGTCTTTAATCATTTTCAATCGTTGGGCTAACCAAGCTAACAATGACTTCATTAGGCATTAGCACCTGTAAAAACAGTTCAAACAGAATTTCCTCTGTCACTCTTTGGTCCAGATTTCTTATAAAGAGTGTCCTGTCCGCTTCCTCCTCAATCCCCATTGTTTATTTAAAATGCAGGCTCTCTCCAGATGCACAAACGCTTAACAAAATTCAAGGCCCAAGATAGCCGTGGAGCTAAGCGACTTGTGTGACGCAGAGCCGTTCTTTCTTCTTCTTTGATTTTCGGCTGACTACGCACGGTTACTGCATGGCTGCCCCCCATCGGTCAGGTAGTGAAATAATTCTTGAGTCTCATTTTACATAAAAAGTCTTGGCTACATTATTCTATCGTATAATCCCTGTGTTCCTCAAAAAAAAAAAAAAAAAAAGGCCTTAGGGGAAGCTCTGTATCCTAAATAACAGGTCAGAAGGTGCGCTAAACACTATTCTCCTCTTGACTGCATGGGCATTGCAATAAAACATGGGCCACGGACTCCACAATAGCTACAGCATCTATTTCTGTGCTTCCCCACAAAAAAACACCCAATGGCCAGTCCATAACGACCAAATCTCAATCTTGCTAGGATTTTTTCATTTTGCCAAGAAAGAAAGCAAACTGGGGGTTGACCTACTGCCTGTACAAAACTGTATAGATGTCTACCCTTAGTTTCAGTATCCCAGATATCCTGCCATTGCTCACTTGTTCTTGATTTAACCAAACTGCAACACTCCATTTTTCCAAATAACACACTGAACTCTACATTTTGTTTCTTGAGACTAGCTCGAGCAACATTATCTACCACTTCATTTTCTGTAACTCCAACATGGGCTGGCACCCACAAAAACCCACAGTGCCTCCAAGTTTCCCCAATTTAAAAATAATCATCTCATCTGTCTCCCATTTAAAGGGGTGTAAAGAGTGCTGATATGGGGTGGTTTTGAATACTCCTGTACACAATCTCATTGTCTTTGCTTGCAAGTTTTTCTAAGATTGACTTAGCTGCCAATCCATATACTACACACCCATAGTCAAAGACAAACAAAATCATAGCTCTTTAAATTAGCAATAAAACATTTTTTACAGCACCCCAGACTGTTTCAGAGAGAAATTTCATTATTTTATACACTTCTAAACAATTCTATTAACATGTTCTTTATTTGACGCAGTGCTGTTGCCAAGTAACTAGTTTTATGTTGAACTACCACCCCCTGCTCCCTCGTAGTTGGAATCAGGGACTCATTACATCAACTAATTCTCAACTAATCAGTTTGTGTAATGAAAGTAAAAGTTTTTTTTATTTTTACTTAGTTTACTTAGATAATTTAAAGTTCAGTTTGAACATCTGGGAAAAGCCTATGGCCTTTACAAATGCATAATATTTAATAGTAGGTGTATAATTAATTGTAATGACATTAGACAGCCGATGGTGTTTTGAATTCAGCTAATTTTCTAATGTTTACTTCACACATTTTGTTGTTCTATTATGGAGTAAAGCTTAAGAACTGTAGCATGATTATCTTTGTTAGAATGAATGCTTTATTTCGATATAGTCAGCTTCATTTGGCCACTACACTGGTTGAAATTCCAGAATCTGATGCAACGTGTGCTGCTGTGTATTGTTAGCCCTTGGCACATTCTTTTAAAATGCTTATGAGTTTGAATGCTGCAAGGTTGCATTGTATGTAGGCTATTTGATCACTAAAATTTTTAAATCTATTTACTCTCCACACAGCCATTTTTCCCCGAAGAACAAAGTAGGCTTATTCTACAGAGTTGCAAAGAGAAACGAGAAAAGACTCAAACCTGGACATTGCAGCTGAACGGATGAAAACCCAAATAGATAGTTTTTGTTTGACCAAATGACGATATGTGACTAGCCTAGGTCTATATATAGCCTAAGCTTAACCAGGTGTGAGCTGTCGTAGTCTACTTTTAAAAGCTTGCTGGCATGAAATACTTTAATTTACCAGGAGATGGCAGCAATGATTCAGTCTTTCTGCTGGATGTCAGATTACTTCAGTCAATGACCACAGACAGTTACTGTGCCTTGCCCTAGAAATAGCATGATAAATATGTGTAGGGCAAATTAAGTTGTGAATGGCAATTAGTTGTAAACATTCTATTTTCCTATTTCTATTTGAATCTTTTACCATTTTCATGGTCTGCTTTGACATTAACATCCTGGTGTGTTTCATGATTGATGGACATTTTTGACAAAAACAAACTTAGAGTAATGTTGCATTCATTCTAATTTATTTAGCAATTCAATAATATATTTACCAGGGAACAACACAAATTCCCCTCCTTGAACCGCAACCTTAACGTGGTGGAGGGGTTTGAGTGCCCGAATGATCCTAGAAGCTATGTTGTTGGGGGCTATATGCCCCTGATAGGATCTCACAAGGCAAACAGGTCCTAGGTGACGGGCCAGACAAAAAGTGTTTAAAACCCCCTTATGGATAAATTAATACCAAGGACCATAACGTCGCCCGGTATTTCGCCCCACCCTGGATCCAGGCCTGGGGTTGGGGCTCGCATTCGTACCGTAAGGGGCCGGTGCAAAGTGGATTGGGTGGCAGTCGAAGGCGGAGGCCTCGGCGACCCAAACCTCGAACACAGAATCTGGCGCTAGGAACATGGAATGTCACCTCGTTGGTATGGAAGGAGCCTGAGCTTGTGCGGGAGGTTGAGAGATACCGACTAGAGATAGTTGGGCTCACCTCCACGCACAGCTTGGGCTCTGGAACCCAAATCCTCGAGAGAGGCTGGATTCTCCACTACTCTGGAGTTGCCTGCGGTGAGAGGTGGCGGGCTGGTGTGGGCTTGTTCATAGCCCCCCAGCTCAGCCGCCATGTGTTGGAGTTCACCCCGATGAACGAGAGGGTCGCTTCCCTGTGCCTTCGGGTCGGGGATAGGTCTCTCACTGTTGTTTGTGTTTACGGGCCAAATGGCAGTGCAGAGTACCCGGCCTTCTTGGAGTCTCTGGGAGGGGTGCTGGAGAGTGCTCCGACCGGGGACTCCGTTGTTCTACTGGGAGACTTCAATGCTCACGTGGACAGCGATAGTGACACCTGGGGTGTGTGATTGGGAGGAACCCCCCCCCAGATCTGAACCCAAGCGGTGTTCTGTTATTGGACTTCTGTGCTAGCAACAGTTTGTCCATAATGAACACCATGTTCAAGCATAAGGGTGTCCATCAGTGCACGTGGCACCAGGACACCCTAGGCCGGAGATCAATGATCGACTTTGTAGTTGTTTCATCTGACCTCCGGTCGTATGTCTTGGACACTCACAAGAGAGGGACGGAGCTGTCAACTGATCACCAACTGGTGGTGAGTTGGATCCGATAGCGGGGGAGAAAGCTGGACAGACTCGGCAGGCCCAAACGTACTGTGAGGGTCTGTTGGGAACATTTAGCAGAGAACCCTGTCAGAAAGATCTTTAACTCCCACCTACGACAGAGCTTCAACCAGATCCCGAGGGAGGTTGGAGACATTGAGTCCAAGTGGACCATGTTCTCCACCTCCATTGTCGATGCGGTCACTCGAAGCTGTGGCCATAAATTCTCCGGTGCCTGTCGTGGCGGCAACCCCCGAACACGGTGGTGGACACCGGAAGTAAGGAATGCCGTCAAGCTGAAGAAGGAGACCTACCGAGCCTGGTTGGCTCATGGGACTCCTGAGGCAGCTGATAGGTACCGGCAGGCCAAGCGGACTGCAGCCCGGGTGGTTGTGGAGGCTAAAACTCGGGTCTGGGAGGAGTTCGGCCATGGAAAAGGATTATCGGTCGGCCTTGAAGACATTCTGGCAAACCATCCGGCGCCTCAGGAGGGGGAAGCAGTGCCCTGACAACACTGTTTACAGTGGAGGTGGGAATCTGCTGACTTTCACTGGGGATATTGTTGGACGGTGGAAGGAATACTTCGAGGTGGAATCGTCCATCACCCAGGCTGAAGTCACTGAGGTAGTTGGGAAGCTCCTCGGTGGCAAGGCACCGGGGGTGGATGAGATACGCCCTGAGTACCTCAAGTCTCTGGATGTTGTAGGGCTGTCTTGGTTGACACGCCTCTACAACATCGCGTGGCGGTTGGGGACAGTACCTCTGGACTAGCAGATGGGGTGGTGGTCCCTCTTTTCAAGAAGGGGGACCAAAGGGTGTGTTCCAACTACAGAGGGATCACACTCCATAGCCTCCCCGAGAAAGTCTATGCCAGGGTACTGGAGAGGAGAATGCAGCTGATAGTTGAACCTCGGATTCAGGAGGAACAATGCGGTTTTTGTCCCGGTCGTGGAACACTGGACCAGCTCTATACCCTCTCCAGGGTGCTGGGGGGTTTATGGGAGTTTGCCCAACCAGTCCACATGTGTTTTGTGGATCTGGAGAAGGCAGACTGTGTCCCTCGTGGCGCCCTGTGGGGGGTGCTCTGGAAGTATGGGGTCCGGGGCCCTTTGCTAAGGGCTGTCCGGTCCCTGCACGACCGGAGTAGGAGCTTGGTTCGCATTGGCCGCAGTAGTCACACCTGTTCCCAGTGCATGTTGGACTCCAGCAGGGCTGCCCTTTGTCACCGGTCCTGTTCATTATCTTTATGGACAGGATTTGTAGGCGCAGCCAGGGGCCGGCGGGAGGCCAGGACCTTCAGTGTGCACTGGGACGGTTTGCAGCCGAGTGTGAAGCGGCTGGGATGAGGATCAGCACCTCCAAGACTTTCCTGGTTAAATAAAGGTTAAAAAAAAAAAGTCCGTGATCATGGTTCTCAGTCGGAAAAGGGTGGCTTGTCCCCTTTTGGTTGGTGGAGAGATCCTGCCTCAAGTGGAGGAGTTCAAGTATCTTGGGGTCTTGTTCACGAGTGAGGAAAGGAGGGAACGCAAGCTTGACAGATGAATGGTGCAGCTTCTGCAGTGATGCGGTCGAAGGAGCTGAGCTGTAAGGCAAAGCTCTCGATTTACCGGTCAATCTACGTTCCTACCCTCACCTATAGTCATGAGCTTTGGGTCATGACCGAAGCTCAAAGTAGAGCCGCTGCTCCTCCACATTGAGAGGAGCCAGCTGAGGTGGCTCAGGCATCTGTTTCGGATGCCTCCTGGACGCCTCCCTAGGGAGTTGTTTCGGGCATGTCCCACCGGGAGGAGACCCCGGGGAAGACCTAGGACACGCTGGAGGGACTATGTCTCTCGGCTGGCCTAGGAATGCCTCGGTATCCCCCCCGGAAGAGCTGGAGGAAGTGTCTGGGGAGAGGGAAGTCTGGGTGTCTCTTCTTAGACTGCTGCCCCCGCGTCCCAGCCCTGGATAAGCTGTAGAAGATGGATGGATGGATGGACATCCCAAATTGATGAAATACATTTTTTACAACATTGAATACAGTATCAATGTTATGATACAACAAATTCTTACATGGAGCAGTGTTGTTGTTGTAGCAGAAATTAAAGTACTCATTATGAGCCAATAATGAAACTTAAATATGACTGCCCAAATGTGGCTTTTTAGTGAACTCATAGACATATACACATTAAGGGGCAAATAAAAATTAAATGTGCCTTGCTTGTTGACACCTATATATATTTTAAATACACTTTTCTGATAATCTTTTAAAAGTTAATAGTTAGTACTGTAGTGCTTATCCAGCCACTGCATATATTCTCTTATATAATATGTCTTATGTTATACCTTCTCACTCCTATTAGAAAGACTTCATTGATAAGGATTTTTCCAAAGTGTTGGTTCCAATGACTGTATTCAAATTAATCATGCTTAATTCAGTAGACAAGCAGAACCACTTTTGTGGTAGATGTCATTAATTATTAAGGACTGTGGGCTATAAATTATGTGCCTGCATTTAAACCTTACTGAGTAGTATTAACCTACACACCGTGTGGTTTCCTTCCACAATGTTGCTATATTTCATGTATGCTAAATCCTATTTTAAATATTGTATGAATGAACTGTCTGTCAGTGGGCTAAAGGGATATATAAAAATCTCCTTCAAAAAGGATAATTACTACAAATTTTCCTTTAAGTATAAGTTAATATTTTGCATGTGCTCTGTCCTTACTTTAAAAAGTAATGAAGTGACCTTTTTCCCCATACAAACAGACAACTGTTCAACACTGGCAGCTTGCCAACCCATTTTACCACTCTCCTAAAACACATACATGCCAGTTTTTGAAGCATGTCTTAGAGTGTCTTACAGTTTTCTATTGTAGGACAGAATGCTTGTTATCCTAATATCAACATTGCATGTTTCTACCACCCTGATGCGGCGTGACTTTGTCATTTCAGTGACCCTTTTCTTATTCTCTGCCTCCTTTTCTCAACCACAGAGACATTGGGAGAGTGATCTATCCTATTGCCACAGTGCTGCAGTGCTGAGTAGCAGTATTACAAAGAAAAAGGTTTGGCATCAGACCCACACCACATAGCATTCAGAACTACTTTTCCTTTTAATCTCTTAACTCAGACAGCACCCTCTTATTCTCTAGGCCCCTGTCAGTTGACTAATAATAGCTTACACTTTATGGCCAAGAGCATAGATGGGGGCATCTTTTGCAGAGTCAAGAATGTGGGGCATTAAATCCCATGCACTAATCTCTAAACACATTGCCCCTATCTCTTTAAAGATGTGAAAGTCAGCAAATTTCAGCTCACCCTAGAGTCCTGTCTATTGAGGAAATGAGTTGCCCTTTGCCAAATATGCCATATGGAGGTAGTTCACAGCCATCGATTGGAGGGAAATGTCTGTCTTGGAAGAATAATTTTAATATAGGTTAATTGACAACTCTAAAGTGTCCCGAGTGAATGGATGTCTCTAAGTGTCATGAAGATGGGGCTGATTGCTTTTACAAATTTTCTGATTCTATCTTTGACTTTAACCCTTTCTGCCTTTTGAGATCATAAACCTAGACTCTAACCTGGGAGAATCAGATTTTGATTTTTGTCATTATTGTGAAAATCAGTTCATAAGAGAGGGCTATGCAGCTTGTGCTGCAAATATTTGCTTCAAATGAATTATAATAATTGTTTTGCACCACTTGAAATAAAGAGAAAACTGAGATAATTGCTTCTACTGTATGAAGAGCCCTACAGTCAGTCAGGCCACCGTCTGTTCTAACAGTCTCAGAAGATAAGAAAATGCCTCCTTTTAGACAAGATAACACCATGTTCTGAAGTTATAGCTATTCTCATTGAAATTGCATTTCAACAACAGGAATGTAATCTTTCAACATAATGATACTTTTTTTCTGAATGCAGCAGTGAAAATAACAAATAAAACATGTAAACTTTATCTCATATTTTTATACATGTATTCTTATATAGCAATTAATAAATGAAATTAACTTACATTAATAGTGAGGGTTCCCAAGTATTTATGAACCAGTAAATTATGTTGTTAGTGTAATTAATTTGCTGTCAATACATTTGCATGAATTGGATGTGATTTTATGAATTTTCCATCGTACTGCAAGCTAGCCTTCAGATTCAGAGGAAGTTCTCTGGAGACCTCTGAGTTGTTTCCTCCTCTTTACCCCAAGCACTTCACTGTCAGATTTAAAGAGCATATGCAGGAGCTGGTGGGCTGAACTGTGTTCACTTACTGCAAAACAATGGTAAGAAAAGTTCAAAGAGGTGGTTTGAAAGAGCTGGCAAAATAGGACCATGTCAAATCTGAAGGCAGCTGCAAAAGTTTGGATGTGTCATCGTCATTACAAATATTGTGCACTTCCTCCAGTCAAGGCTTGTAAGTTTTTCTGTAACACTAATGGTAAACCTCGGCATTTATTCTGCTAGAGCTGAAGAAAAGCCTTGAAACCATATGGCAATATATAATGTAATGATGGGCAGCAGGATGTATTGAATTCAGTAATTCATTACATTTTACATAGGAACACAAGGTGATATACTGTATAGCCCATATAACAAGATTGTTTTTGTTTGGCTTCCTAAATCTTATTTTTTGCAATTTCTCTAATGCAATGCTAGATTAAAGTATAAAAAGGAGATTGTCCAAAAATAGCACTAGTATCAATGCTTCCACCAGCTGCTTCATGCCCCACCAGAGGACATCATATTCCATCAATCTTGCCATCCAGTTTTTGACGGGGTTTTTTGTTTGACAGCCACTGGTGTATTATTAAATATTAATTTTATATTCTCACTCCAGTTTTGGATGGTATTGTCCCTCTGGCAACAAAAGGCAGAGGTTCATGCATTAACCAGTGACTAATGTGACTAATGTACTGAACAGTCAAATATATTGACGAAATAGCTTCATGTCCTGCAAGTCCACTTCTAAGAGGCGATGAATTCCTGTAAAGTGACAGTGCAACCTAGATATTAGACTGAGCTACAACATATTCTCAATCCATTTTACAGCAAATGTGCATTCATACATTTACAGTTATATTCTTGAGATAGATAACACATTAAAAGCAGCTCAGTTTTATAGCTTTCCTGGATAACAACTAACCTTGCGCTACAGCAGGGGCGGCAGCGGCTCAGTGGTAGAGCGGTTGTCTTTCAACCGGAAGGTAGTTTGTTCGATTCCCGCTCTCCCCACAGTTCATACTGTTGTTGTGTCCTTGGGCAAGACACTTAACCCACCTTGCCTCGTATGAATGTGTAAGAATGTTCAGTGAATGTATGTGGTGATGGTCGGAGAGGCCGTAGGCGCAAAATGGCTGCCACGTCTCTGTCAGTCTGCCCCAGGGCATCTGTGGCTACAGTTGTAGCTTACCATCACCAGTGAGACTGTGTATGAATGAATAATGGACAGCTTGTAAGTGCTTTGAGTCCCTTGGTCCCTCGGGAGAAAAGCGCAATATAAATCCAATCCATTATTATTATTATTATTACAGCAGGATTCTTGCAACTCATGCAAATCCATCTTAAACTGCTCCAAAGTATTCACGGTCCGAACCCTGGCCTAACCAGCTTGTTGTGCCCAATGAAGGTGGTTGCACTGACAGATCTGGGAGTGATGATCAGCAGCTACGACCGTTACGTACCTGCCCTTCAGCAAACACCTTCAACAAGATCCCTCCCAGATGGTACTGTGGAACAGACTATGTACCGTGGAGCAGTTCTGTAAGGCAGAGCCAGGTTAGATAACAGCTGCAGCTAAAAAGATATCAAAAGGATTGACATTCCTGCTGTTCTTTTTACTGCATGCAAGTGACTACTAGAACCTGTCATTGGTAGCTGATGCATCTCAGTCTGACACAAGATTGAGGTTGCCGGACATTCAGATTATAGCCCAAAGTGCCATATAATTTAATTAATGTTATTACTAAGAAACACTAGGTTTTGAAACATTTTCCCTTTGTCCCTCATAAGAGGAGGGGGCATATACTACAAATAAGATACAAGTTTATATTTACTGCACTTGGATGATACACCGAGGTTATGCTGGTTTGATGCTACCAATTTAAAATCTGTCGGATGCCAAATAAATTACATACATCAATCCATGCATTAAGTACACGGAAAATGCTGTTGAGTGTAATTATAGCAGCATATACGGATGGGAATGGGATAGGTGATGGAGATACTCCATTAATCATAACTATAGTGTAGGCTTTACCATGTGGCTTTAATAGGAACACATGTCTTCACCTAATGACATTTGGGACATTGTACACATCACAGAACATATACACGGTAGATACATTTTTGTGTTATTATGTCTATTGTTGGTAACAGAGTGCTGTAGGAAGCCTTTATAATGACATATGGTTTAATTAATAGATCACGTTCAAGAGAGGAATAGATTGTGACCACCCCTCCCAACTTTCTACTCCCTACACCAGCAAGGTGTTCTTATCCCATTACAATGCACAGATGAGATAAGCATGTTGTTTTCTGTATAGATAAAAGACCACCCACAAAAAAAAATCAATTGTTTTTATCTACACAGACAGTCCACTCTGTGACACTGCAGTTAGAGATTAGCAGTAATTGACATTAAAATTAATTTTTTGGACTCAATGATTATAAACATTTGCATGCATTAGAAATAAATTAAATAGAATTTAACTTTTGTTTTACCACTGAAATGTATTTTTATTTCTGTATAAATGGGTGGTTTGGCACTATTAAGAAATTAAGAAGATCACTTTACCTTTTACACTGAAATTAGGTAAGCAGTATTCCCTTGTCTATGAAGATTCTCATTTTCATCTTTGGTGAATTAATGCAGCATCTTTAACTTTTCCACCCTGCACTTCCTTGCAGTGGGGGAGGACTACTCATTATCTTCTTTGAATAATTTCCATCTGGCTAATGAGTGTTTTTATTTTTTCACTTTACCCAGAGGAAATTTTGTTTGTATTGTTGTATTTCATCACTTGGTTAAATGTTAATTGAGTTTTTCATATTATTTGTGCTGAGTTAATGTCACACTCAAAGGATTTCTCCCAAATTAGCTTTAAGGGTCTCCGCAGGTGCTGTATATTCACGCACACAGCAAAGCTTTGTGCATAATTGTTTTTGTTTGTCAACCATCTTTCTTTGTATAAGCCATCTGTTAAGTATGTTAAGTTTGGAGCAGTAACCTGGTCCCTCCTACAGTTACACATTTTTTCACATTGTCCAAGCTCATCATCTCATGCACACAATGTAATCATTGAATCGGGACATTTGTCATTTTATAGCTGCTGAACAGTGCATACTACAGATTTATTCTATTTCATTAGAATCAATCTTTTTAACAATCAATCAAAATCATCTTTGTTTGTAATACAGTGTGTGTGCCAGGCCAGCAATGGAGAAAGGAAAGTTCAAATAAACTGCATTTGACAGCATAATCCACATTATAGCTCTGTGCTTTTAAACCCCACATAAAAAAGAAACAAAGGAACGAAAAGGCTGAAAAGCAGTATCAGAGTAAAACAGAGTTATCAACTGTATGTATAGATCCTGTTCATGGACAGTTTAAAGAAGTCTGCCACATCACATTGGTGCCAAGTACGAGACCTATGAAGGTGCAGAGTCAGCAGATAGTTTAAATATGTTAGAGAAAAAGCTAGCAATGCTAACATCCAGCAAAGTACCATTAGCGGGTCTTGCTAACAACACAGGCCAACCAAATTGTATAGACACAATTTTTTAAAATTAGAATTAGTAGAAGTATTAGTCTCAGCAGCTGACCACATTTCCATTTCATCCATGCGATAGCTTCTTAACCCTTATTTATCTCACTTTACTCTAGAGCAGAATTATACAGTTTTTCATTTCAGCATATATGGCCTGGGTTAAAATGGTTGAGATCTAAAAAAATGTTGTTATGTCGTTGGGATCTAAAAAAATGCCCTCATGTTTGATCATAATAAGAAATCTCGCTCTAGGGTTGCAATCAATTAAAAATAAATTAGCAAAATAAATTAGCATTGACACCTTTGCAAACATCACTCTATGATTAATGATTTTTATTAATGAGTTAGGTCACATTCAGGTCAGCAAGGGTAACAAAATGTGCAGTGTGAACTTTATTGAATAGAAGGCTATACAATTTTAATAATTAGATACGAGGGACGGTATTTTTTGGTCCAGTTGAACAAAAAAGTTGTAACAGTATGGAGGCCTATGCAAAGACAACAAAGAGCAGACTGCAATGATAGGCAGCAGAAGAGTTGGAGAGACTGGCTCCTGTGAGTGCTGCCTAAGTCGTGCTCGGGGCCATGAGCATGTGACTAAGACAGAGTAGGTAATGCAGTGGCAGCACTTTGTAATTGCTACTGCATCAGCACCACATCTTTGGTGCGCCATCCAATTCATTAACTATGCATCCGCTCCCAATATACTGTATGTGGTGACAAATTATTTCCATTTTTACTCCTCCGCTTTCATTATCCCATTTCAGATAAAAGTCAACAAGCTGTGAAAAAAATAAAAACTACAGTGTGGTTTTATTATATATCTTAAGTGAAGGATCTATTCTGCAAAAACAATGTTGTTTAAAATATTGTTAAAAACAAGACTATTTCCAAACTGACCACATTTCCATTTCATCCATTCGATAGCTTTTCAACCCCTATTTATCTCGCTTTACTCTACGGCACAATTGTGGCAAGCAGCCCAATTTACTTTCTATACTAAGACACAGTGGAAAGTTTTGTTCAAACAGGACCTCCCCAAGGACCCTCCTCTGAGGTAATATGTGCTTCTGTCTGAAATTGGTGTTGCTCAGATAGCCAAGAGCAAAACTGCACAGCAAGCAACGTTCTGCAAAATAGCATGGTATGAATAAAAACATAAATGCAAATGCAAAAAGTTGTATCTAAGTTAAAAGTTATACGGCACACCTAATGGCATTTAGTTGTCACTCACTGACTTGCAAAATATGAGCCCATGACCCAAATGACTTGAGAAACACTTAATTGAAATGGAAAAAAAAACACCTCCAATTTTCAAACTGAACTGTATTTTCATATTAGATAATGTATTTGGGTTGGTCCATTCTCCTAATAATGGTATAATACCCAATTTGAACTATAATCAATAACCTAGACTGATCTGTCTTGCATGATTATTGCAAGTGTGTGTGTGTGTGTGTTGATAGAGTGTTTGTCATTACTGCACAGGAATACCTGCTAAAAGTCAAAAAAGTTTTGCCTCACTAGTCCAAACTAACCCCTTGACCATTTCTCTCTGGCTTCTCAGCTAGCATTGTCACCCCCCTTAGCCCTTTCCACCTCCTTTCCCCAAACCCACAGGTCCCTGGGGCTACCATTTGTGAATTCATCTTTGCCCTCACAGCCCCGCTCAGCTGTCACATCACATCTCACACGCACAGACAGGCAGCTATAACAGTGTTAGGGCTTTTCATATTCTGTACACCAAGTTTCCACCTTGCATGGTACCAGCATGTAATATATTTTTAACCACCAGCACCACATTAAGCTCTGTTCCGCTGTGATTCTTTAGAGATATCTGAAATGGGTCCTCATTGGTTTTTGAAAACTCAAGGCCTTGAACTCCATTTTAGATCATTACAATCTGTTTTTATATCAAGCACATTGGGACCAGCTTCTTTAAAAAAAGAATTTTAAATGAATCATCTTAAAATCAAATAAGTGCTTTCATTTGGACCAAAAATCATCAGCGTGGCAACCGCAGAGATAGTACGCTTAAAGGAAAGCCCAGACCAATTCACATTACTCATATCGGTAATGGTACACTGTGAGGATGAAATCTTACACAAGAATCTTTCATCTTCATGTTTTAAATTACTCTGATCTTATTTGGAGTCTAGAAAAAAGAAAAGCTACAAATTTACTGATGGAAAGTGTTTCTGCTGACACTAAATTTACTGCGCTATACTGTATATTTAAATTTGATAATATTGACATATGTTACATTAAATGCATATAAATACAGAACATGCCGAATATCTAACAAAACCTAAACCTTGGGGATCTGTATTTGTATAAAGGGTAACTTTATAAAGGTGAGACCCTATATTGGTGAGACAAAGTAAATGCTTTGTGAGAGCTGCAGAAGTTTATTGCAGAAAGAGCAATGTAAGGACAAGAGCTCTAGAGGGATATGCCAAAATTGGAGAAGAAACAGTTTGACAAAAAAAAGAATAATGTAAACAGGAAAATGTAACAAAGATGTCTAGTTAAAATGAAGATTTAAAGACAAACATAAATGTAAGACTACGTCACTTATGTACATGATAACAGAAGTGTACTACTAACAGAAAAATGCACTGCTCCCATTCATTCCATCTGAATCTAAGTTAGTCCATGTTACTGTATTTGTAAATGTGTGTCATACATTTACTGTGTTTTGTCCCAAATCTAGGATTAGGTGACGTAATCCTGCAAACTAAACCAAAACCAAACAATAACCTAATGTGTCAGTGTGTTAGTGTATCCATATGTGCACTATTTATGCTGATAAGTCTGTTTTTTCATTGGTTAACATTATTGAAAATTGTGACTTCCTCCTGGTGCAATGGCTGCCTCAAACACGCCAAACATGAAAAGTAAGTAGACAGCCATCTGTAAATGACCTAGTTAGTGTGAATATGAGATATGATTACAGTTAAATAGAGGTTGTGTGGATTTCATTGCCAATTTAAAATAGTAAAACCATAAACATAAAATGAAATGAAAATTAACCTAAATAACATTCTAAATACAGTTTTAGCAAAATTTAAAAGTTTTATAAATGCGTTGATTCCAATATGGGTCAGTCCAAATACTACACATCTTAGGTTTAATTACATTCGTCATCACACAAATAATCAAATAATTGTTGTAATTTTAGACTGATGCAATCTTAAAGAATTAGAACTAAATTAAGTGCTTCAAAAGTTTTCTTTTGAACCATTGTTGGAGCATGTTTACCTAGTGAACCATTCAGTAGTGTCCTCTTCTGCTGATTTTCATTTTTACTGACAGTCCCTTTCCAAATACTTCTTTTCATCCATTCTCTTGGACATACTTTTGTAGTGCACAGGCATGTTAACTCACACACACAAGTTTTCCGGTGTCACCAAAAGATGTGACTTCAACCAACTGCTCCAATTCAGTGGAAAAAATAGAAATATTGAATAGTATAAAAACATTGACAGTGTCACTGAGTCAGTGATTGACTCAACATGTTATTGAACTGCACAAAGCTGATAAATAAAAAAGGATGAAGACACAATATGTCAGTTCTTCAATTTCACGCCCCACTGCCTTGCATCATCACACTGTATCCCTATAATAGAGTCTTTGCGTTGTGAATCGTGATTACCTCTCCTTCAATGCCATACGGCTGCTCATCTTGCTGCTTGAAGGATTTCATCTGAAAGAGTGGCACCTCATAGTTGACTTCCACCCATTCAAACAAGGATGCCTCAACGTTTGTGTACTGTATGTTTGTTTAAGTGCTAAAGCAATCATTAGAACGAATGTGACTTTGTGTATAGGTCACCAACATCGTATTAAAGAAGGAGCAACAGCAGCAGGTGTCATTCTTTTACCGTTGTCTTTGCTTGCGTTGTTGCATTGTTGGTATAGAATGGGATTCATGTCACACAAACAGTCCTCTATACTACTGTTAGGAAAACAGAAGAGGGAAAAACCTTGTGGCACAAAAGGAAATAGCCAGACAAGGACACCTGTCAAACCAGCAGGCTGGTAGGCCAACAAGGTCTTACAACTGTCAAGCGATCGATATTGGGCAAACACTGACATAGACAAATCTAAGTGCCCTTCCATGTATACCCCGAGCCACAACTATTTGCCAATAAGCCTAACTAACATGTTCACACCAAGAAAATGCCTTGCGTCAGCATTGTGCTGCTGTGCTGTGTTTGTCATTAGGTTTTTTGATAGCATTGAAGCAGAAGATGGGCAGCACACCTCCACAATAAATTAGGCCATTTGCTTAAAGAAAAATGTGCTCATGTTATATACTAAGGCTGATAGGACACACCATCAACAACTAGGCTATTACCTACTACAAATAGACTCATGACTCATTATGTCTTTAAATAATGAAAATGCTGCACTTAATATTAGGATTTGAAATAGGCCTAGGAGTAAAGAGGATCGTAGTTTTGTGTTTTTAAAGACAGAGGAAAAATAAAATGCCCACAATTTTTCTTAAACTCACCAGCATAATTATAATGTTAAATATATTTAATAGTTTACCATCCAGCAAACATAATGCACACTTTGTAAACCCTGACAGAACTGCTACACTTTTACAGGAATTTCAAAAGCACTATTAAGATCTTGGTTTGAGGGTTAGGATTAGTGTTTAGAAAATAAAACCTAAACAATTTTTTATCATTACATCATATAATATTGCCTTTGGGATCAATGCAGACAATAAAAAAACAATCCACAGTAAAAATGTCCCCCATAGTCTCCAAGTAAGACCATTAATTTATAGCCTGACCCTTTAGTGAGTAAAGAGCCATTTTTCTATTACAACACAGCATTTGACCTTTGCATTAGGCTTTGATGCTGAGTCAGAATATTATTCTAGGTTGTTTTTTGCCTAAGTGGGCTCTGCAGGGCAGGGTCTTCAGAGGATGACCATGACTGATGACTTGCTTCCGATGTTCTTGCCATGTGCATTTCTGTTTCTTAGACCTAACATAGGGATTACTTCCGTATCACTTCTGATTAAATCAGATGTACGCCTGATGCTGCACTGTTCTTTTTTCTCATGATAGCTCTGTCACATTCACTCAGCATTACAATTTAATATTCAGTGTAGCCCCAACTCACTCCTTAGTTTTGTTCTTACAGCTAAACATTAGTTGTCACCCTATTTGGACGGATCTGATCAAATTTGCAATTCCTTTTGCTTAAAAATTCTTTCAATCTCCAGTTGAACAAAAATGACATGCAACATTTTTTGCATGTCATTAACAGCCAAACGGTAGTGGACAGGCTAGTAATGAGTAACAACTTCATGCTAATAGGTCCCTGAAAATCAACAGTGATAACTTGAACTATTTTAAAACCTTGAAGATGTTGACCCTGTGTACCCATTTAATGGTGCAAACACTTTTAGAAAACAGAAGTTGGGGGTCCATACATTTAATATCATAACAAGTCAAAAAGTGAGCTCAATGCTCAAGGAAACTAGAGTGCCCATTAATAATTAAAGGTGACAACAGGTTGTCAGTTACCAGATTTTTGCACTTCTTTTTACAACTGCTCATTTCACATCTTTCCTCATTGCTTCCTGCTGTATCATGTGATTGTACACAATTCTTCAGCTTTCAAAGGCAGAATGGTTGTTTAGTAACTGTTTAGTAACTGTTTTCTCAAACAGCACCGGGATTACAGGTCAATTATACACCATGCAGCCATCATGTTGTGTTTTTTCCAGGTGATTTTGGCTGGCACCTCTGTGGACATGTGGAGATTCCATGTTTCCACAACCCTGGACACATTCAACTCACCTTCACTCAACTGAATGAAAAAACAACACAGAAAGCTGCCTATGGGCTGACATTTGTGGCACCAGAAACTGAAACTGAAAATGTTGTATTTGATTTTGAAGTGCTCAAACTAAATCTGAATTCCTCAAACTGAATTTAAAAAGCGTAATCTTAAACCAAATGCAATGGTTTGTAAATAAATTGCAGTAAATTGAAATTTTATTTATATTTTGAAATTGAATTCATCTGCTTTTGATCTGCTTTTTCCCCAGTTAAAAATTCAGTTCTCCAATATCTTCAGTTTCAGTTCTACAATTCAGTTTTGTGTTCATAGGCCATTATTCATTCACTCCACAGTCAATCACTGGTGGTGTTAAGATACAGCTGTAGCCACAGCTGCCACAAATCGTCTATGGCCTCTGCGACCGTAGGTAATTTGTGCTAGGACAAAAAAACGTAGGACATATAACGTAGGTTAAATACCGTAGGACAGAGAACGTAGACAATACATTACTTCTTTCTATGGTTGCCTATGAATGGCTGTTAAATGATAAAGCAAACTGAATGCCTAGAGATAGATTTTGGGTTGTAAACCACTGTTAAAAGGCTGGTGAAGGTTAATGTCAAGGTTACAAAGTTATTCAATTATGATTTTCACAGATTACTGCTGAAAACTTAATTACTGTCACCCACTGAAAAGATCATTGGCTTGATATATGGTGAAGGTTGTCTCACAAATATGACTAATAAAGCACAACAGAGCCTCTCAAAGTAATGACAAAATAAAAATTTAAAGGTCTCAATATAAACCAGTAACAATGGTTATTTCTAGACTTTTTCTAGACATTTTGCTTATTTACTTTCTTTACATAGAGGAACAATGATTTCATGCTAATAAAAGAGTTCCTTCTTTCCTGTCCCTGTCATGATATGTGTAAATGAACACTTTAGACAAAGTACAGTTCTAACAACGCATCTTTATTGCCTGACACACCTATAAAACTGAATTGTTAAATGCTGGTCGTGTCTTTTAACTCAATATGCTGCATTGAACATACCATAGTGTCCACTAGTCACTTTAATTTGTTCCTTTACAGCTTTTCTTGTCTTAAAATACTTTTTTTGTTGAGCAGCCTAGGTTATTTGTAATTGTTTTAAGTGCCACTGGCCCAACCAGCCCCGACTGTTTTTGCAGCACATTGTTGTTCTGAGCAAATCTCAGATCAAAATAAAACAGCCATACTTTCATCTCCACAGGCCCATCTCAGAGGATGCCTTACCAACAGATGTCCTGGGATGACCACCTCCCAAAGGTTTGGTGCTAGTCTGGTGCTTTCTCTGTGTGTTTAATCTAGTCACTTGAAAATGTCAGATATTTTTAGGTAAGGTTGACCAGAAATGTTAAATAAGTGGACCTCAGAGTACATCAAATTGATGTTTTTCATTCACACAGATACCCCCACACACACACACACACACACACACACACACACACACACACACACACATATGTTTTAGTCCATTGTAACTTTTTTTTCCTTTTATTGTCCATTGTGATGGATTTTGCACTTTGAAATCACAATAATTTATGGGATTTTTGTTGTCAAAGGTCAACATTGCAGAGATTTATAACTCACAACTCGACTCAGATTATACTCCGATTTAAATTGGCAAAACATTCTCATGCCATGACATTTTACATCAAAAGGTCAATGGTCAACATAACTGTGACATCATGCTGTCCTAGCACAAATCTTGCTTATAGCTACAGGCTTGGCAAAGAGCAAATATTTTGTCTTGCACACTGACAATTGGTTGTTTTATATATTTAATTTTATCATTCTTCACACACACAGGTTAGATACATATTTGGAAAAAAAATAACCATTTATTTTAATATGTAGCAAAGTAATATCCTTCATCTGACAGGCTCGCTCCCAGAGGAAGCACTCTTTCCAGGGAGCTCAAATATTTTAGCATTATGACTCTCCCTGAAGTGTGTTCACTCACCTGTCTGCTGCTGAAGCTCTTGAATTCTGGATTACATTTCCCCAATTCCATTACCCTGTTCTTCTGTTCAAGTGAAATGGTAGTTTGAAAGAAACTAGCCCCTCTGTTTACCTTGAATTCAGCACTGGATGTATTAGCTTGTGCGTGTGCTGTTGTTGGGTGGACTGACAGGTGTAAGGAAGTATTCACAAAGGTTATAAAGACGTGATCAAATAGTCTGATTGGCCAGGGATGCAGCACTATGCGTACTGGGACATAACTTGAAGAAACCAATTTGAGACAAGCTTGAGGTTACCTATTTGTCAAAAGTATCAATATGTCTCATTGACTTTGACTAGACTGGCACCCAGCCCTCAGGAAGTGCACTTTAACAGAGGTAAACCAAATAAAACATTAAAATGTTTAGCTAGTGGTATCACATAAATTTAAAGTCCAAAAATATATATTCTCACATTAACTTAATGCTTCTTAGACACACAATTGGTAGAACTATGCCTATTTCACTGACACAAAACTCCAAAATAAATTATATATAATTGCAGGCCACCAGGACTAGCAGATCTCTCCTGAGTGTCTGTGAAGGTTCTCAGTCATCCAGGGCATCTTGAAAGAATAAAAGGTCTGATCTGGTCTCATAGTCGGTTCTGAAAGGGAAGTGTAACACCTGCTGTGAGAGTCACTAAGGCTCAAGAGAGTCGTTGGTGACACTGCTCTATTCAGGTGCTGTGGTTGTTGTTCTAGGGTGCAACTCTTTTGTTTCAGGTTTCAAGACACTGTTATAAATACTAGGCAACGTGAATCTGAGACCAACTCCTCTGTGAGCCTTAGTCAGTGAGTCACACTGTCCTTTCAGAGCCAACAACTGTGAGACCAGAGCAGCCTGGTCCATCAGGTTTGGTTGCAGGGGAAACTCCTCCCTCTAGAGATATAAGCTCAGCTCGCTTACTTGTTGATCTCAGAATTAATAGAGTCTCTTGGAAGTAGAGATGAAACGTCTTCGCCTTGAAAACTGTTGCTTTTACTTTAACCTTGCAACCTTTAATCTTTAGCAGCTCAAACAAAGAGAGCAGAAATAGACCGATACACTAGACCCTAGCAGAGTTTTATTTGTACAAAATGCACAAAAATGACCCAGCCGTTTTAGAAGATATGTTTTTTGCTTCCAAACTTGCCGGTTTTTGTTCAAAAACAAACACATAGTCTGTAGATAGATCTGCACCATCTAGTGACTATGCAGTGCTCCTTTAATACTAATATAATAAACTGACTACCACCGGGCACATTATATGAATAAATAATATGAATTTGATATATTTATTGGGACATGCTTCTACCCTGATCTTATGAGTCTAGACTTCAGTAACAGTGATTTTGCAGCAGTGTGCAATGGGCCTTAAGTATTTATTGATTTGAAATTAAAGTGCTTATTCACTTGTAAGACAAACCTATTTCTGAGCACTCAGTGTCAACACATTACCATCAGAGAATTGACATAATTCATTAGGGTGTGTGTTTTTTTCTTCTGTGCAACAATGGTTACGTGTAATTTACTGTATTTTATAATATTGTGTTTTCATACTGCTTTATTTGATCAATGGTGGTAATTTGACAATGACAGCAAATGCATGAGATTCAAGAATCGATGTATTTGCAGCTAAAGTAATTGGGGTTTTTGAAAAAAAATCCTTTTCTTATTCTTGTCCTTAGTTTTTTATTTTTTTCAGCTCTTGTTTAAGGATGTGCTTTTACAACCTAGATTCCGTTTTGCAAAGCCATAGTTTACCCCCAGACCCGGCTCCTCCAGTGCAGCTGCAGGATGTGAGAGTCATCTTTCAGGTGATAGTAGTGCCATGCTGACAGAGGAATGAGAATATAGTCAATGAACCATGGCACCTCTGGGTCAGATTCACTGACATGGCTGTCCTTGGGTTGTTGTTGAAGGGGGACTTCCATAAATGGTCACATCTTTCTTTGTCTGAGCTTCTTCTTTTTTCACACAAACTCTCTCTTACCACCCACAGGCAACAACAGTGGCTTTTTACAGCAGCAGCTTTGAGAAGTCTAATTACTATAACTTCACCTGCGGGATCCATTTTTGGCTTTGACACATTGGGTAATAGAGAGCAGTGATTATAACTGTGATTCATTGTTCACTCAGCTGCAGTTATGACATGCAACATGTCTGGTCCCTTAATTGTCTACATGTAAAAATAGGCGTATTTTTCAATAGATATATGATCTAAATGCATTTTTCTGCTTCTAAGTACATGTGTCAAAAGAAAACAAACAACATATTTATACAAATAAATAAATACTTGTGATGTAATCAGAATATGAGTCATATTATACATGTACATTTGGTTTTCCATATGTATACTGTATGACTAAGAAAGCCAGAAGAGTGTTTGAATAAACAGTGTTCGTAGCCCACTTCTGGTCACAAACGAATTACAAAGTTTGACTTTTACCTAATGTTTTTCTTTGGAAATACAAAGACAATGTCTGCTGTGATTGACACCTGCCAACACACAATGCATCCCCCTGGTTTTCCATTAAAGCAGCTTTTACAAGGCTGTCTTTTCTGTCTGACCTAACGGACAGCTAGTCTTTTGTCCTTCAAAATCAAGAGGGTAAAAAAATCAATGCTGATTTATTGTATCTCTGTGACCAAATGTACAATGGCGTATGACAAATCACTCAGGGTGGGGTTATTGAAGACTGGTGGAGATCAATATCCAAGACAGAGCTTCACTGCAATGATAAAAAACAATGTAATGTTGGGTTTTAATGAAAACATTGGAATAGTAAACATTTTTCAAACCAATGATTTTCTCATTTGCTGACTTTGATTATTTAAAAATAGGGTTCAGGTAGTTTAGGTAATCACCTTCTGTGTGAAGACAGATAGTGGTTACAAAATTGAATAGGCATTGGGGTCAAGTAAATGTTGGATCAGGAAGCCAGAGCCAGAGCTCTGTGCTAAATCAAATCAACCTCAATTCCACTGCATAGGCTGGGGACATTTTTGACCAAAGCCTGAAGTGTACGTTAAAATGTTGAATTTTCTATATGAATGTGTCACATATTTCTCTGCAATGTGTTTTCTTGGATAGCTCTTAGTTCAAGAAAATAAATCACTAAAAATGATTGTAACTGTCTCAATTAATATCCATCCTTAATTAAAGCTGCTTTCTTTAAGGTGTTCGAAAGAGCAAACAACATTTGTGGCAAAAAATGTAGTCCATGTTGGATTCAAATCAGAACTGATGTCAAAGAAATTCATGTCTTTTTGTGCATATTTATGGCCCCAGGTTTATAATTCTAGAGAAAAAATAGGAGCTCAAAGTTCATGCAAAAATGATTATTCACCTTTTTACACTTTTACCCTCTGGTCATAATAACCACTCTAGGAGCAGATAAGGCGTTCTTTCTTTATATTAGCAGACCTGATGTTTAATTTAAGCAATTACCTACTTTTCAAAAAGATTTTATTTTTTCAGGGCCGGAGGACATCAGCTGCCCTGTTAAAATCACCGTCTGTCCAGTCCCATCTGTGAAGAAACATGTCTTTGGTTTCTTCTTACTCACAGGTGAACTTGACAAATGATCAAGGTGAGCAGCCACCTGCACTGCTCCAGTAGCTGAGATTTTTTATAACCATTATCTTCACAGAGGACACAAGATTATAGTTTCAGAGCATCATAAAATCAAGTGTGTAATTAACAGTAGGTTAATGATAATTATTAATGTAGAATTGGAGTGCACAGTGATGGAGTGGCTAGCACTATAGGCGTAAGGTGGGGTTGATGATGAGGTTGAAAATGGAACAATTTATTTAGTTACCTTTATAACTAATAGTGTATAAAGTGGTACCCATCAAATATTTTGTAAGTAAGTTAGTGTTGTTTTTGCAAATAAACAGAGAAGATGAATCAGTGTTACTTTGTTTGAAAGGTGCAGTGAGGACAAAGGGCTGTTGGGCATATTGTTTTCTAACGTCAGCAGAGTGCCAAAACTGAGACAGTTCATCAAAATTTCCTCCTAAAGTCATATTTCCACTGACTAAGCTCTATGACCTTTTTTTTTAATTCCACTGACTAATCCTGCCATGTTGCTGTATCATTCAGCACTTTTACCATTCGGCCGACACAGACAGGGCTGGAGAAACCCATCTGGCCTTTAACGTAGTACATCACTCTATTAGTGAAGAGTTCTTTTTGTTCTCTTAGATTCTGTTCAAGAATCACACAGTGCAAAGCTGGCGACCTTATTCAAACTTTCACTGTTCAATTATGTTAAATATGTTCTTTAAAGTTTTCTTTTTGATAAGCTCCTTTCTATCCAATCCATTTTAAATGAGCAGTTATTATACATCAGTAACAAACAATGTTATGAATGACAAGGAAGGATTTCAGGTGTTGGTTCAGTGTTACGTTATTTACAGTGGAGGATATAATAAAAGGTCAGATGGGTAATAGTGGTAAGTTTCACATTACTACTTGTCAAACTGCCTTTTTTGTTTTTACTTCTTTTAATAGCAGGAAATCCTTCAGAGAATGGCTTCATTAAATATTTAAAATGCTTTTTGTTTTCTCTGAAAGTTGCTGTGGGCAAACTAAACAGCAAAGGATGAGTAATCACACAGTTAGATATTTAAACAACTTAATCTTGGAAAATAAAATGTTCTCTTCAGCCTAATGTTAAATTCTTTATAGCTGAATTCAGGAGTGGTGATGCACTATGGCTTACATAGGTCTAATTTTAGCCTTGATTCTGAGTTTATTCATAGATTTGGAATCTAATTTTGGAAGAAACAACACAACATGTGCGATCCACTGTACAAACTCACTGAAGTGAAGTTTTAAGCCCCATGGAGGACCAGACTGGAGCCTTGTGGCAGCTATGCAAAAGAGAGCTTTATTTTTAGCAGTTGAACAACAGGAAGGGAAAAAGGAGGCCAATTCTACCTAGCAAGATATGTAGGAATGATGACATGGGCTCAGTGGAGTGGAAACTGAGCATGGGGGGCAAGTACAGTTTGATAGACTCAACACTGTTGGGATAGAGAGGGGGTGAAATGCAAGGTAAAGATAAAAAAAGATGCAGTTGAGCATTGGTGGTGGCCTTACGGCAATGGACACATGCCTGAAAGTTCCTCTCATGTTTACTCACAGGAATGACCTGCCGAAAGTTCAATGGCAGTATAGAAAACACAACCAGGCCTGTAATGTATCAGCTATTATGATTTATGATCATAAAAACATAGTCAGCACAAGCCATAACATTCACATATAATATTTGATCTGATAGTTGGATAAATTATGAAAATGTGCTGACATGCTCACAATATTAATCGTAATAGTCACATAGCAACATAAAATATTGCTACAGAAAAATCATGTATATACGCACTGCTGACTTTATTTCATCCATGCTATGTAGTATTGATTAGGATGCTAAATACAATAGTGGGATTGCATGTTGTTATTGCAAAGTGTCTGTATCCCTTTTTAACTTACCTCCACTTCTCCAGGCTTTTGTAGATATTTGATCACAGCTCTCAGCAGTGGCATATGACCCATTTGCTGAAATCCCAAACTTGGCTAAGTATTGCATTTGTGGAACTGCATGCTTGAGATACGGCTCGTCTAAGTCAGAGCAGCTTTTCAGCCATTCGTTCAGGACCCGGAACCCAGTGAATTCAATGCTCGTCTGACAGGATGCAGATGCCTGCAGGCTTTGGTGAGGCACTCTTTTGTAGCTTTGTTGTTAGTTTTATACTATTGTGCTTGTGGCATATATGTGCGTATGAAATGACTGCTTGGCATCATGTATTTATTTGGAAAAATATACAGCACATACTCTGTATAAACTATTTACACTACATTTTGTCACACAACCTATCATAACAGTATGTCAATAACAGAAACTGAGATGCTCCCTGCCTTTTGAATTGTTGCCAGAGTAAGAATGAAAATATTCTGTGTGACATTCAACAGCCTACAATGGGTAGTTTACAAATACAGAGCACACTATCCATGCTCCGTGTCCTCAATGATCACAGAAGACACCATTGTCTTGGATTGTGTTTCAGCTTGTTATTTTTTAAACCACCAGTATCCCGAGCTTCAAGGCCCAACACTACACAAATCTTTTATTTGAAGCGCTGCCACTACTTCAAATGTAAATTAAATATGATATGACACTACTAAGAGCCTGTTTAGGAAGCATTTTTGTAAATAAAGGCTAGTGAATAATTTAATAGTGAATCCAATCTGCAAGTTACAACAGTGGTGTATGTGTGTGTGTAACTTTGCTTAAAAGGCAGTGCTGCAGGGGAAAGCATTCTCTTCTTTTCATTATAGGGGAAATGGATCAGACTCTGCATTCATTAGTGTGCACACAGAGGCGTGATTATGGGCACAGAGACCTCCAATTCTTCACCTGTCAGGATTTTCTCACAGGGAAGTATTTATGGGGAAATGAGTGTTCCCCGTCATAAACACATTTGATTTGAGCTTTCATCCAAGTATGACAACCATTAGCAGTTAAAAGGCATTAGGTGCAATTAAAAGGAATGATGGGGAGGTAATGACTAGGTGCCCAGGAGCTATCACCTCAACTGATGTGCCTGAAATATGCATAAGAAGCAGAATGTGGTGATCAGGTTCAGGCTCCAATTAAGAGAAAATGCCTCCAGTAACTGACAAGTCACAGAAACTGCTGTGATGGTGAAACCAATTGTCAGTGTATCTGCTTTTGGTTTGTAAAAGCTCATGTAAAAACTTCCCATTGAATTCATTAAAGGTCATCATTTATTTACAGAAACATACTGTCTCTGATCCATTTCACAGCCAATTCCACCAGTGGTTGCGTGTGGTACTGAAATTTAAAAAAAAAATCCAAGCAGCCAGTAAGAAGTGCCTTCTTCTGTCCTATGAAGTTGCTTTTACTAAAGTAACATGAATTTACGATTACGATTTAAGAGTAATTACACTAAAAGTTACCCTTAAAATTGAGGCTAATAGAAAAACCTGCAATATGCTAATGTACAACATTAGCATAGTCCTTGCATTTTGTACATTTTGCAATTCATTTGATTTATTTGAGTTATGTAAAGTAAGTCGCACATAATCCTTAATGTGCTGATATTTAGTGTTTAAATGTCATGCTAATTGAGATATCTTTTCTTTGTTCTCTGTGCAGGAGTGAAAATCCTTTTGACCAAGGGTTACACCATTATAAGAGAATATATCAGTATTTCTCTGACCAATGGGGAATTGTCAGAGAAATACTGATATATTCTGATAATAATAATACTGAACCCTTACTTGGCCCTTGATTGTTCACCTTTAACAAATCTTTGTATCTCGTACATCAAAGCTCTATATGATTCATAGCACATAATTGGCAAATTATTATGCATCAGATTTTCCACAATTCCTGTGTACTTGTGTGCTTTTGTTCCATCAATAAATAATTCTGCTGATCAGAGAGCATGACTGAAATGTAAATGAGATTTTGAACTCCTACGCTCCACTGTAGCTTCTGGTCTTCCAGGGAGTTATTTTTTGAAGCAAATTTGGGTCACAACTTGCAAGGTGTTATTTTTAAACACCAGCCCCTTTAACCAGTGTCTGAGCTACAATAAATTCAAGCAAGCTCCAATTGCATTTTTAAAAGGACAGCCTGGAGCACAATCTTTCTTTTTTGTACCTAAAGTCATATTCTTTTCTATTATCTTTAGCTCATTGACTGAAGCAAGTTATTTTGAGAAGGCAGGCCAAGTTACTGTGTCTGGGTTTGCTCAGATTCATTGTTATGTGCAATTGGACAGACAGTGTTTAAAGAGCTGCTTTCAATCTCAGTAAGAGTGAGTTGCATGCCACTGTGCGTCACACAGATGAGCTTTAATTAGTTTCTATGTTCCGCGTTACAATCTCCATGCCTAAATTTGGATGTTGAAACGCTTCAACTTTTCACATTTGTTCCAGAGTTTAATTTCACTATTAGTGTTTTGGCTATGGTGACTGACCCCACTTAGGCATCAGGGTAAATGATATGCAGCAAATGACTTCCAAGACCACAGTCAATGTGTCTGTCTTTGATGGCTTTTTCCACTTGACCCCTTTTCCTATTACAACATTTGACAGAGCAAGTATTTAATATTCTGCTACTATTCTGGGCCTTTGAAAAATCCAATTAGCCTCCTGAATTTACTGGATTATGACACAACCATTTGGGATTTCAAATGCCTTGTTTTATTCTCTAAGAATTATCAAAGTCATTTTAGGGGAAAAAAGTTATTTATAATATATTTATATAACTTATACATAATAATTTCAGACAAGCAGTCAATGCACCTTCTAATCGGAAATGCCAGTCATTTCCTCATCTCGGTAAATAACATTATAAATTCATATGTAGTTTTACAAAAATATTGCATCATGCAAGTGTTTCCTGTTTTTACAATGACATCCATGCATTTATGTTACCACATTGTGTAAACAATGTCTGCCATCTCTGCCTATTGCATGGTATGTTAACACTTTGTCAACAGCAATTTCCCTGCTCCATAGTGTATCTTGCTCAATATTTATTTTCAAACAATAACACATTTCTACGTTAAATGGCAAATTAGAACTCAATGACTTGCTGTATTTCTTTTTCATTGCTTCATCTGAATTCCATCTGCTGCGCTTCGATGATGCTTCCTTTGAGTGCCGAAAGTCATTTGTGTGAGCTCCAGCTATTCTTACATAACCACAGTCTTGTTTTCCTACATTTTGAATTGTATTTTGTTTGTATTTTGACTAACACAGAAGCTTCACTTAAACAAGTTGTGTTCAGGTTTAACTAGAGGCAATACAAAGTGTACCCCTTCAACTCATGTCTATTTAAATATCTGATATTTCTCCATGCAGCTGTTTGCAAAGCCAGGGGAAAACACACATCGTTTATTCACCAATCACAAACAGCAACTGACAGAGAATATTCCGCCACAGTGACCAGATATGTAAAAATGTCTAAGAATGAGTTGCATTGCGCCCACTGCCAGACTAATCTGCAAGTATAATGGTCCTGGCCTGGGCTTATCCAAAATAGGAATAGTGTTAAATGAATTTAAAATACCTTTGTAACATTGTCCCATTGTGATGAAAGGATTTATCATTTGTTGGACAATTCCTTCACAGCTTTGTGTATTTGACCACAACATTGCTATCATATTAGTACATCAAAACAGATGTAATTAGAGCTATTATATTGGACAGACACACAATTAAATATTCCAAGCGTATGGTTTTCCTTCTGAGGGGTTTTAACTGTATGTCTGGCCTTGGCTCTCACATTTAGATCATCACTGTGTAGTGTGTATGACATGTTTATGTGAGTGCCATGCCAATGTTATGCTTCATTATGCTGAAGGCTTCTATCTCACACCAGCCATATTGTGTGAACACTTACCTGTATCTTAAATCCAATTTTCCAGATTTGGTAAAGGTTCTGCCTGGTGGAGATGGTGTGCCAGAGGTTAAACAATGTTGTAGATTGTGTTTCTGTTGGGATATTGTTGTGAGCATACACCTGCATGTAGACTCGTAAAAAAAACATCACAACAGTAGCTGATATGTGTCTTAGCTACTTCTCCACTCGTAATGGAGTTAAGTTGTGTTCAACTGCAGTGTTCATCTACTAAAAGCAGCCCAAAGTGTGTTGGCCAGATCCAACCTGAGCATGTGTTTTATGGTACTTCAAAGATAATTCATGTTTGCTGTGGGCAAGCATGCAATACATCACCATGCCATCTTCGCCTTGCACTCCCACTTCCCTTCACTCCATTTCTGTTGGAGCTCATTATAAGGGCTTAGGGACGGGATGAAGTGTGTAGTATGTCCCGAGGAGGAACTCTCTTCCAAAAGCATTACCATAACCGAGTGCATCTATCCTCCGGGGGCACTGGTCTGCCTCTCACACTCTGTTTGCACTGGCCCTGAGTTGTGTGTATTTGCTATTATTAGGTGGAGAATGCTGGAAGGTATAGAAAAATGCCAAGCAGGGCAGTTATTTTTAACAACTGGTGCCATGCCTTAATCCTTCTTTTTTCTCTGATTTGTCCTGTTTTTAATGCACGTGCAATGCTGTTTTTGAACCATTGTACTGAATATATACAACTGTGAGTGATGCTTTACTGCAAGGGAGCTATTTTTAGAAGACATGCAGCATCTTTCATCATTTGATCCTTTCAGGAGCCAAAAACTTTAAAGCATTTTCTTTCCGGAGCTTTGTGAAAATACCTTTACACGATCAGTAAGTGCTCTGTGACATAGCAGTGAAAGAGACAAAAACATGCCCAGCACTCCAATGTTTGCTTCACCTTTTTAGGTACAATGTCATCACAACTAATACACCCTTTTTTCTTTCTCTACCTTGACCAAATCTTTAAATTTTTAAAAGATAAAAATAAAATTAAATCAACTCACAAGTTGTTTTTTGAAAATGACACATTTAATTATAGTGTGCGTTTTCTTCTTTGATTCTTGGTGGCTCTGAAGTCATTTAACCCACGTCTCCAACATGTGTTGTCAAGGCTACCACATGCAGCACACCAAGTCCAGAGCAAAACATTATATTGTCGTTCCATTTTTAACACTGTGTGCTAATCATTGGTCTTGCTTAAGCGTATATGTGATTATTAACAACTCAGCACATAAAAATAATGTATTCTTATCTAAATCTACTACTATGAGGAATATTTAAATTTTATGTTTCTTTAAATGTATTATAATGTGTATTTTAAACAAGTTTACATATGCTATTTATAGATAAGCTTACATTTTGGGATGGATCTATAGCAGGAAGTAGAAGAAGCTTTTTTTTAATGTCTTTTTTTTTTAGTAAAATTTTCAACAGAATCTTTGGTAACATTTCATAATAACTGCAAATAACAATAGAGTAGTTAAGCATCAATAGATGTGTGATTAACAATTAATTAAATGATAAACTATTATTTCCAATATCTATAATTATATGTGGGTATATTAAGACACAATATTTATAATAATGTTTATAATGTAATAGTATTTATAAATGTTGGTATAATGCCTTGTAAATGATGAACATTAATTATGTTGTTACCCAAAAGACATCTTCAAAATTCTGAATTTGGAGACCAAAGAAACCATAAGATGCACTGTAAATTTGTTCAGACACTTATACTTTGCTTAAAATGCAGCTGTTATATATTTATAATATCCAAGATAACAGTAATCAAATTAACCAGGCAGAAACACATTAAACACTAATCCATGAAACTTTCGAAAAATGGTGCCATGTGTAAAGTGATGTATTTGAATTGTGAAAATAATCAGAAGCATTTTGACAAAAGATCCATGCTTCCAACTCCACTGAGAATAAGCATTTAAAAGAAAGAAAGTAACAAACTAGTAGATCGGAAATAAAAGGGAATTTGACAAAATGAGAAGGCACTGAGGCTGCACACTTGGCCCTAGACCAACAAATTCATTTTGTGGACCCACAAATCAGTCAGTGTTGTGTGCGCCAGATTGCACTACTTGTGTTTTCAACTCAGCTAATGCTCACAGGGCTGTAGCACGATCGAAGGAGACTGCAGTGTGAGCAAACACAGTCCGGCTCAGACCTGAAAAGTGTTTAGCTTTTAATTCACGTCTCTTGTTTAGCTTATTTAATAAACACTGTGTTGCACTATCCACCTACAGCGCAGCGACTGACCCTGCGTAGTGCAGACCAGTGCAGTCATGCATAAATGGCAACTATCCCTTCAGGGCATGTCGTGTTCAAAAATACCTTGTTTAACCTTCTCTTATGAGTGTACATTCAGTAAATCTGACTTTTACTACTGCTGCAGTAAGCATTATCTTCACATTGCAGCTCTAAAAAGTGTTAATTCTGCATTCTCTTTAGTGTACAATAAAAATATTTGAAATCTAAACTGCATTCATGGGTTTATCATAACACTAATATATCCTTGTTAGAACTATCTTATGTTTTTAATGCTGAGTGGCTACAGTGCTGTGTGCAAATGTGTTGGGTGATATTTAATGGGTGGCCCTCCTCCCTAAAGCAAAGTGACAGCTGCATGGTAGGCGGTAATCTGTTTCTTATAAAACCCCACTTTCATTACATATGAGAAAGTGTCACAAGCTGTTTTCCTCTAGTAGCTAAACATCGGTTTAAAGCAAACAAACCCCCCCCCATCTAAGGCTGATGAACCACAACTCAGCTGGGCAACACTGAACCAGAGTCATTTCAGGGGACTGGTCTCATAACATCATTTTCATGTTTACAGTAGAAGTATTTACATTGAGTATATACATTAAAGATGTCTAATAAAAATAAAAACACCTGCACTTTATTTTAGAGCACAAAAACATAAACATGCAGCATTCTTTTTTGGTAACAATTTTACAATAAAAAGCAGTGCAATATGGAGAACAATGCTTATTCTGGGTTAAGTTTCTGGTTTTAATTGTGTTTAAAGCACAGCCTTATTTGTTGAGGACTATGTCATCAGCCTGGATTTATTTAATAGTAGCAAAAGTCAAAGTCTTTTCAACATGGGCTGCAAGCATTTAATTAGCAATAAAAAATAAAAACACACAAGGCCTGACAAAGCTATTATTTTCTATATATCTGCTACACCAGATATAATACAAACGTCTCCTCTCCTTATTAATTATTTGCTTTTTTTGGTTTATTCTTGTTTTGTCTGACATCATAGGTGAACATTTGTTTATTTGAGTTGCCTCATAGCACATCAAAAACCGTCCAATTTTTATTGTAGAGTGTGTAAATTTGCATTTCACTTTGAAACCAGACCTATTTTGGTACAAGAGGTTGAGGCAATTTGACAAAGCTGTGGGGTTTCCCAAAGGACACAAGAACTTATATCTGCATTTGATTGTGTTTCTCCTATCCATGTCTCAGGGGTGTTCTCTTCAACTCAAGTGTGATAGTTTCCACTGCATGTGCCACTAAACCTGATTCGACCATGATTGACACACAAGACCAACCAGGCTTCCATTATCATAATCATTACTTGTGTTATTGGAAACCTGAGCTTTCTACTTCATATGCAGCCAAACAATCCCTCAAGACCAGAACCCACTTCTGCTTTTTACTATTGCTAATGTTGGTCTTTTTTCAAACTACTCTCATGATGACATTTCCCATGTGAATCTTGACCAGCCGAGCACAAGGCCTGAATTCGATCAGGGAAAATTAAGAAGGCCATGAATAAACCTTTGACAAACGAGGTCCATAATGAAGACAGACTCTACACCAGTACCTTTAAGGCTTGTAGCTCAGTTATTTAATTTAACCTGTAGAGTGTGTCCATACAGTGTAGCATGTTGCAGCTAATTGCTGTTTGTTCAACAAAAAGTTTTTTTGTCATTGAAGAATGAAAGCAGGCTTAAAGGCGTGAACACATCACTCTCTGAAGCTAATCTTACTTTTAGAGTGTGCCTGGTTCTCAGCTAAACTGAAGTCACTGAATCGAACTGTAACTGTATCTAACCAGAAATCTGCACATCAACACAAATTTCCATCAAATTTAAATACATAGGATATTAATATACTGTAGAGTGAGCAGTCCTGTATGAGTTTCCTGTAGCATTTGTCTCCCTTTGTCCTTTACATCCTGAAAGTTGAAAATTGTTGCTTTAAACATGACCAGAACTAGGTTCATGGAAGATTATTATGCCTAAAATAATTTGAATGTTTAAGCTCAATCAGTTTGCAAATATTTTATTTTTCCTGCCTCTGAAATCACTACACAATAGGTTTGACAAATTGTTTACTATCTGTATTGTTTGGAGTGTGTTCAAATGGGACATTTACCTGTTCTTTGTGTGTTGATAAATCTAGTTCCAACGTGAGCTGCTTGTGAATGAAGACAATTGGTTTGTGTATTCATTTACTGTAAACCCTGCCAGTGGAGATCGTTCACAAAGGCCCTGAGCGTAATTAGCTTCATCCAGCTGGGAATGCTAAAAGGCTCAATCATATTAGTGCTAGGGTGAAAGGGTTGTGTACAAAAACACACAGTACTTCTAATTGTGTTATTAGGAGCAGCACAAGGAGAATTGTGTTTGCATCCTAAACTCTGAATAGAATATCTATAGAGCATCTGTTTTGTTTTATCTGTGAGCCACAGTGGAGACTTGATCATCCATATTAAAGGAAATCTGTGCACAGTGAGACGGGAGTGTCACATGACCACTGTTGGCCAATAACGGCACCATAGTTTTGTATTATACCTACCATTATGTGCTTCTCATTCTTTGTGAGGCATGTCAAAAATGATCTTGCTTCACTGGTCTCTGCATCAGTCACAGCTCTTCCCAGAGTTGCTCCAGTGAATTGCCAAGGCTTTAGAATAGTCTCCAAATCAAAGCATGGAATTGGCTGGTTTTGACATTTTTCTCTCCTGAAAAATATTTGTTATTTTTATTTAATTGAGACATATCACATTAGCTCAATATGGCTGTGCTGAGAATGCTTTCACACTTTTATCAGACGTCAAAAGGCTTATCTTCAGTTCACATGAACAAAATGTCCTGAATGTTTTAATTTGGTAAAGTTTCTGCAGCCAAAATCAATTAGCAGTGCATCAAGCTTATAATTTCAACCCAGTTTCTAAGAATTGAGTTTAGTGACAGTGTGTGTCAGTGATATGTAATTTATTTACTTATTTATTCTGATCTCTTTTAGTATAAGCTCTTAACTAGATGAGCTTTTGTATATATTTTGATACATATAGCCATTAAAAAAAAGCAATCACAGATTTGACCTTGAGAGAATGTAAGGGATAGCGAAGCATCCTTCAGTCATTTAAAATAACAAATGGAACCGGTTTGCTCTAAAGCCCCTTGACATGACAAAAGAAGCCTTCACCTTTCACCATGCAGTATCAGCACCCCCAGTTGCCCTTCATAACACAATAAGAACTGCAGAGATGCACTTGAGTCTCCATTAAGTGCAGATTTAGATAGCCTTTCTTATGTAATTTATTCCTCAGTGGCATAGATAGATTAGTTGGTACTGGTTATTATCATGAAATAAGATTTGTGCCTTTTACACAAAACATTTAACATGCTGCTATTTCTGCCAGTGATGAATGGGGCCGCTGTGGGAGATGGATTTCCCTTCAGCTACAGCCACTTGTGACATGCAGTGTGATGCAAAGTGTCCGCTGATTTACGCAGCTCTTCACCGCCATATGTCTCGCATCATTTAATCCCCGATGACCACAATGGACACTACTTCATCAAGGAAAGGCCAGCAGTTTGTGTTGTGATTGCATGCTGGGTGAGAAGGGCAAGGAGTTTTAAAAATCAGCCAAATCAAACATGAGTGCCTCATTTGCTCAGTCAAGATATTGGCTGGCCTGTTTGCTAAATATAAACAGGCAACAAGCGTGCATCTGAGGTGTGTCAATAAACCTGGACAGGCAGAGAAATCAATGACAAAGGCGTTTAATTTAGGTTTAAATCCCAGGCTAATCAGCTAATTTGGTTTCCTAATCTTTACTAAAATATCATAGTAATGAAAATTGTTTTTTTTTTTTTTCAATTTACATCATTGGTAAAGGGTTAAACTGGGTACTGTTTGTCATTCATAGGACCTTGTTTGTCACGATAGATGGCTCTCCTCTTTGTACACGCCAGTCTGGGTTGATAGAGAATGGCAGAATGTCAGTCTGTGGTCACAATGTTGTGGTATTGTTGCAGTGGTTATTCTTGACCTCAGACTAATGAATAACTGTCTGGATAGCTCAAACAACCGCTCCTAATTAAAAATGTAATTGATTTTTTCTTTTTGGAAGTTTCTAGACACACAGGGCAGAAAGCTGTGATTGTGGGCATGTTAAAGCCAGTGTTGAGCAAAGAACATTTAAATGTGATTGACTTGTTTATCCAGCAATAGAGCAGGCTACAATTTAACATTACCAGCAACACTGACAGAGTCATCTAATCGAAAAAACAAAACAAAAAACTAATTTTTGACCCTAGAGATAACACCATTATGTTTGTTTAGTTTAAAAATCACTAAACTTAATGAATTGATTCTTTCACCATTTCATTCAATAATTTCTATTCTGCCAATTCTATTCTGTAAACTATGCTTTCTGGTTCCAGGATACAATTCAGCCTTTAATTAGAGCATGATGGGATGTTTTCAAGGTCTATCTCTCTCTGCCTCATGTTTCCTCTGAGCACCCATAAATAAATTGAAACAGAACATTCACATTTGAACTCAGCAGGCTTTACAGTACATGCAGATGAGCACTGACACTTAAAGAAGACAGAAAGACTAAAAATCCTACTAGCTTTTTCTCCTTCGTCCCAGTTTAGAACTACTTTGTCTCATGAATGTTGAAATTAGTTAAATATGAAGCACTACTGTTGGTGTACGTTATAGTAATATTGTTTTGATAAAATTGAAGTGATGTTCAGCAATCCATTTTTCATCTTAATTTGTCTTTTTTATGATTTTTCAACTTATCACAGCAGCAGTGTACCTAGCGACTCATTACTTTCTGTAGCAATAGCAATATTAATAGGCTTATGGTTAAAGAGCAGTAATGTGTAGGGTTCCAAAGAAATCGTAACTTTGTAGTAAGTAGATGTGTTTGGCATTTGTAATGTCCAATTTCAAATTTGTGAAAGGAAATATTTCTATTTAATAAATCATTTCACACTGGTTTACCGAAATGCTGATTGACTTTATTTATATATAATAACTAATATTTGAAAGCAATTGCGATCATCATCCATCAGTAGTCATAGCTTTCAAAGTGCTGACCTTGCTGCACAAGAATTACTGTAAAATGCAGGTCATTTGTAATTAATAGATGCCTCTTTTTGTTATTTAGAGACAACAGATAATATTGTATGGGTTTAGTTGCACTAGCTGTGGGTGGGATCTGAACACACACATTTTCTGTTTGTTTTACATGACATTTTTTATACACTGCACTCAGACTAGCTCTCGGGAATTGCTCTTTGCTTTCCTAGATCAAATAATAAATACAAAAACCTAGCCATTTGCTCATGAAGGGGAGTTTCAATACACTAGCGTTTAGGAAAGGCTTTACTGACCCATAAACAAACATCCAATTTGGATCAATAAGCCAAGTGGCCAACAATCTCTGAGGGTGGCCCTCTTCTTCATTAAATTCATTAAATTGTAAAGGATCTGTGAGCCGTGAAAAACAAACAGCAATGCATCACCATGGCTTTCTAAAAATAGCATGCCTAAACAAAAGACTTCCAAATCCATATTGTTACTTAAAAATCCTTTTAACATACCCACTTTTCTCTTTCCCTTAGGTGCGGAGAAAGACGTGGTCCGACCTAGACATCCCAGCATGCTCTTGTGTCTTTGCAGGGAGTTGTCAGTGCATCAACAAAGCACTATCACTGCTTCTGTGATGTCATGATGAAGGAGATACAGCTGTTCTAGCGGGTGGTAACAGTGTCGACTGGCTTGTCGATGTAATTTTGTCTAAGGTGCATCTTGTTGCTCAAATTTGAATAGCAAATCCACTTTGAGGACAGAATTCAAGAGTGCTCCCAGCTAAAATGAAAGCCATGTTGTGTCTGGGGGATTACATTTTTAAGTGCTTTAAAAGAAAAAGCACACTGAGAATTCCATCACTACTGCCAAAGAAGAACCTAAAATTGTTATTACTATAAATGATAAACAAGACCAATCAAATATTTGATTGGTCTTGTTTATCATTTATAGTAATATATATATATATATATATATATATATATGTGTGTGTGTGTACAAATGCAAATGAAACAGTATTGTGCTCCAGGTGATGTGAAACTAATCAGAGAGAAAGAGCAGTTTCCACACTTGTGACTTTTCAAGGCCCTGTGGTATGAATATCAGCCATCTGTGAGGCCATCTGCATTGGGGTGCTATATCATGCACCAAGGCCAAGCCACCAAACACAGACAGGTTTCCTCGCATGGCACTATCTCTAGTGCATATGAGACACAGTGCAGAATCACCCATCTGCTTTATATCTCATGTAGCATCCCTTCATGTAAGCGTTTAAAAGGACACTAGTGATAACCCCATACCTTTTATAACTCATTGTATAGCTTCATGCACATTGTCATAGCTTATCTTTTCTTTGCTGTTAAGAAATGTAAAATCCCAGCTACCAGTTTTCTTTTTATCTGGACTTAAGTTGAGGAGAGTGCTTCCTTCAGCTTAAATGAAAAACATTTATTAGAGATGAACATTTGGTACATACACATAAACCAAAATCAAAAATGTGTGCTGAAAACACAAGTATGATGAGGGACCCACATAGAGAGGAAATGTCTGTGTATGAGTAGACTGGGCCTTAGATTACAACAGGACATTTCTGTGTGGCAGTACAGACGCAAACTTTTCTGTTACAGCCATTTATCACATTTTGACAGCTAATATTGAAACAGTTCAGAGTGAGAACCAGGTTTAGATTTTGTTTGTGAGCTATTGCATGAATATGTGCTGCAAAGACACTGATCTCTTCAGATAGCTGAAAACAGAGGGGGGAAATAAAGTTGTATTTGTGTACTGTATGTTATTACAAAAACAAAATGCCTCACATGTGTCTTTTATGCATCATCCGGCTGCATCTGGGATTGTGTTATGTATGTCACCTCTCTACACTCGTCTTTGTGTCTGGGAAAGGGGAGGGGCAGAAAAGCAGCGGCTGATGTGTTTGTGTGCGTCTACTTGTGCATGTGAGACAATGTTTCAGGCTATCTAGTTATTGGAACGGAAAGCAATGGGAGAGGGCTGGTCCTGAAGAGCAGGCTACTTGAGGGGTAAGAGAGAGCGTGAAAGGCAGAGTGCAAGTGGCGGGTGAAAAGCTTTTGTTATTTCTGCAGAGTGTTGAGACACACAAGAGAGTGTTCATTTGTCTCAAGGTCCGAGAGCAGCCATCAGTGGCAGCCGCACACCCCTCCGCTGCTTGTTTACCTAAGTGAGGCCATGCTTGTGAGGAGTAGTGCCCAAAGCCTTAGATGAAATAAATCTGAAGTGGCAGTTTTAATTGATAGAATTGCTCTAAAATGATGTAGCTGGTGGACAAGTAAAATGTTTGTGAACAAATGTATGCCTTCTGGTTTATAAAACTTGTTTAAAGTCCTTTTGATCAAAACATGTATCATCTGCCTGCATAATATAAACACGCATCATCAGCACTGGATGAAACCTGCTCTACATAAGACTTCTCTTATTACAGTAAAAGAGTCCCGTAGTTTCAGCACATAAGGATACAACCTAAATCTTTACAAAAAGGGAATTTGCTAATAATCATTATTCATTCATTTTCTTCTGCTTGGTCCCATTAGGGGTTGAGGGCGACTGGAGCCTATCCCAGCAACTTTGAGCCTTAGGCGGTGTACACACTGGACAATGGCCAGTTATTCGACACAAAAGAGTTTATTTAACGCCTTTAAAACACTCATACGTTATTGGGGATAAAAGGATAGTGCCTGACAGTAGAAAAATAGAGCCAATAGTGTTATATGCATTTTTTCATCAGTTACAAATTGACAAATGATGTGAATTATTGTCACATAGAAAGAGCTCCTACAAAACCCATTGGAGTTGTCTCACAGAATAATATTCATGCAATAATTATGTTTATCTTTTAAGCTAAAACATTCTAAACTGGACCAGATGCAATATACAAAAAAATATACAATCAAGTGTGTGTCCCTGAACAGATTATCTCAATTTTAAATATGCATGGCAGCAAATATTTTTTAGTTTAAAACTGTAAAATAAATCTATCAACACAAGGCAAAAACATAATCTTGGGGAAAAAAATGTACTTATCTAAAAAGCAACTTTTTTTTCTCAAGATCAAAATCAAACCGGGAGTATATGATATTCATAACATCAAATCACTCATGGTCAAAAAGACAAGATAAAGTGCCTTTATTCATCCAGTCAGTGAACTCTCCCTCTTCTTACCAACCATGAGTCCGTTTATTAACTATGGAACTCACTGCAGGCAATTTCTGATAACTGTTGTTTCCCACACCACTAACCATATCAAAACACGTCCGTACACGGGCTTACATTGAACTAGCTCACATCCACATGTGATCAAAGAAAATACAATTGGTTAATGCGAAAATACTGGGCTTGACCAAGCCTGGCGCGCGCAACAGGGTTCTGTCAAACTCTCCACGAGCCATCAATAAATGTTCACGTGCGAACATTTATTGTAAAACCGAGGTAGAGAATTCCATACTCTAGAGGTCTCCATCCTTCAGCATCCCCTCATCCTCCACCTTCCCGCCCTCCTCCTCCCTCGCTCCCTCTTTGGCACGTTGTGCAGCGGAGAAAGGAAAGAGGAGAGACTGCTGAGGAGGAGGGAGAGAGCGCGGACCCGGAGACAGATACGTCCCACTCCACACCAAAGCCAGAGCCAGACGCACAGGGGAACTTTGATTTGGCCACAAGTCGAGTACAAGCGAAATGACGAGAAAGGGGAGGAGAGCCACGTTTCTTGTCGCGGGGCTCATATCCGCGCGCAACATATGATGCCCTTGGACTCATTTGCTCTATGAAGATTTCGCACTCATTTGTCGCCTCTTTTTGCTGATGGTGCCGCGTCGTTGTGCCCGCTGCACTTAGGTCAGCCGAATGAATGTGAAGGCAGTCTGAACGCATTGTTTCCAGCTCCGCTGCGTTTGGGATTTCCAGCCGTGATGTCTGCAACATTTCGCTCTTTGTTTCTGGGTAAGTCTCACGATTATCTTAAATCTTATTTTAGAGACAGTTTTTTTAAAAAAACGTTGCGCTCAGTTGTCTGGATGGGCTCAGAGACACATGTGTCATTGTTCACGTACAAACATCACACATCTGGTAATTGTTCCCAGCATCGTACAAGCATGATGTCAGAATTTATATATTCTTTTGTTAACATTTATGCTGCCACCTCCTAGCGGTATTGTTGGCTAAGACAAAAACGAGCCAACAGTGAATTTTAGGATCTACTCTGTTGAAGTTGTAGTGTCATTTAAAAAGAGACATTCTAGAGATAAAAGTTTAGTTGACACCTCTCTTAAATGTCTTCAGTAAAATGTATTTGCTGCTCTTTAGGTATACAGTGCTACAGATTTCCGCCACACTGCAAATAAAACATTTAAATTATATCCACATAAGAGGTCCCAGTGGATATTTTCCAGAACTAGAAAGTCTCTGTCCCCTGTTCCGTATTTCAAATCTTGTCATCCTTGCAACTTTAGAAAGCAGTACACAATGCTTTACAGTGGGAAAAAAACTGAGGAGATCTCTCTTTCATGACTTCACAGATTGAAGTTTCCATGAGACAACATTCCCGTAAGAGCTATCACAATCCCAGCCTCTTGTGAAATGGAGACAGTTCTACTTAGACTGTGTGATTGTGATTGTGGCAGCATTCAAAAAAGGGAGTCCACAGTACAATGACTTATTCTGAAATGCAGAGAAAGTCAGAAAAGCTCTAGATTATAAGTCATAGTTTTGTGTCATGCCACGTTTACACTGAAAAAATCAGACGTATGGTGTCTTCTAAATGTGACCTGACTGTTGCTCTTTGTTTATAAAATGAGTGGAGTTTTCATTGTGCCAATACATTGTGCCAGAAAAAAATTAATAAGGTGGTCAGACTGCAGGAACTGACACAGACAATGTAAACAGCACGCCTGGCTTTATTTCATTAGGGGGTTTTGGTTTAACTGTGATTTGATCCTGTTTGTAGATTTTTTACACCATACGCGTAACATAGCAGACATATTCTACAATTGCTAAAACAAAAACACGTTAACCTACAAAGTAAAATACATTTTCTAAATATAGTTATCAACCTGTGTATTCATTATTGAATAACTTGTTGCCATGGTGAGGCAGTGTCTTCCCTTTCTTCATGTCACAAGCATAAAACTATTCATGCAGCAGAGAATGTATTTAGGGAGCCCAGGTCATTTACAGCATGTTAACAAGAAGATGTCTAAATGTAGTGTTTTTCAGGCAATTCTGCTTTGCTTGACTAAAGGACGTTTTGCTGAAGTTATAGCCTGTATTAATTCAAGATCAACACTGGACTGAGTAAAGAGAGGAAGTGGCAGTTTTATTAGAAAAGAATCAATAGTAATTAATAGGGTCTCATTTCCTTTTTATTTGGCTATGGCCTTGTAAAACTTGAGACGTCCTTAATTTAATATCTGCTGGAGATGTAATATCCAGTGTTCACATTACAGATAAGTAGCACAGTTAATTGCCACAGAGAGCTCCCTTTTCTAACTCAGAAGGCAGGAAGTAGGAAATAGAGCAAGGTCAGATGAAGTAACAGACCATTTTTACAAGTAGATCTTTTTCACTTAAAGGAGACTGATGGGTTTTAGTCTTTGCATGATGATTAAGTAACCAGAAAAAGAAGAATTTTAAGATGACTGCCCACCATGTAATTACCAAGAGAGTGTAAGTTAGTTGACAGAACAGTAATTGGAAAGAATGATGAGTTTCTTACAGCCTCTATTATTTTAAGCGTCGGGAGCCTAACAATGTGGTGCAAAGGCTCTGAGACGTGTATGCATAAATGGATAAAGCAGTGAGGATACAGTTAGATATAGATAAGGAAGCTCCAAACAGAAATTCTGTCCCAATTCTATATTTAGCATGTCTGCTGGGGTAGGATCTCTGAAATGTGAAGATGACAGGAGCTTCCCGTGCCAGAGGTTATGAAGTGACATCTTGATGTGTTTGTGCCTAAATCGCACCCCCATACCCCACACACACCGCCATCGACTTCCCACCACAGACATTTCAATATTTGACATCTAGTTACAATACATGGAGGCCCAGTTTTGATCTCCTTGTGTTCTTCTCTAGCAGTTTTATTGGAAACCCAGTACATATATATTTGGGATGTTCTTTTGACATTTGGCAACCGCTGCTTGTTTAATATTTGGAGCATGTCAGTGAGGTGGCAAACCTTTTACACTGAGTTAACCTTGAGCTTTCCTCGTCAAAGCATAAACCTTTAAATTACTTAGCAGAAAGTAATTGGCAGTAAAGTAACTGCCTGACGTGCATGTAATTAAAATTATGCAGAAGCACACAGTATAGCAGGTTTTACTAAAAATACACTCAAGAAAATGAGTTACTGGTACACATGTTACTGTTAAAATTTCAAAATGGTCACAACCTTTTGCTCTAATGTCTACAAAGTCAGCAATTTGACATAGTGGCAGAACATAGTGTAAACAGATTTCCATCAAAAGAGAACTGTATTTGTTAAAGCTGAAGTAGCCGTTTGAATGGCTCAGCAAGGACAGAGCACTATGGAATACAAAACCTCCACCAAAGGTGACTGAGGAGGGTCACAGATGAGCACTTGAAGTCCACCTTCCTTCAAAACAATTGACCCATATCATTAACCAACACTGATTTGCCATCCATGCACTTTTCCCCTGATGTGCATGGCCTTTGAATGACAGTGTGCTTCTCTGAATAACAAGCTGTCCTCTTTGTACCTGAGAGTTTCTTCATGTTTCATTGATTGGGTTGCTTTTAGTCGGAAGGTCTTTCTTTTCTTTCACAGCAAGATGCCTGCCATGCTTGGAATGGGAGTGTTTGTAGGTAAAAATGTACCTGCTTTGTACAGTAAGGGCTTTTAATCTTACAAGCAGGGGTCGAGGCAGCTTGTATTTTTATGCAATCTGAGCCAGAAATACTAAGTCGAATGTTTCCTGTGTCTCCATGGCTCTTCAGACGTATTCACATTTTACTGTGTGATCTGCAACACCCATAATTTACCCTGTATAGGGCTTTTGTCACTTCTCTCTTGTAAAACACAACACTCATGCTTAGACAGAGCTAGGCTTGTGCTGTGTTTCTGACCTATAAACCCTCCCCCTTTTCATCCTTCATGGGGAAAATGACTGCCGGATTTTTTTTGGAACATATGAACAGGAACTGCCTATTTCACTTTACTGCTAATCTATGACAGATGTTCTGCAGAGGCTCACATTCACATTAACTGGAGCCACATGCACAACACTACTCTTCTACTAGGTCCATGCACATCTGCTACACAGAAATATCTTTTACTTAACGAAAACACAAAGACATCCTTGTTTTTAGTCAAATCTTGTTTTAGTCAAATCGTGTACAACAGTGGCTTTGGTAAATATCACCTCATAACTGTTTAGATTTGTAAAGGAAGCACTTTTGTTTTGCTGAAAATGTGAAGTGATTTGCAGTAGATGAACATATATATTTTAATCAAGGTCTATTATTGTTTTATATGGGCAATAGAGGAATAAAAGTATAAATAAAACAGAGAGCTAAATGCCCTTGTCTTTAGAGCATCAAATTATCTTCCACTGATCGGGTCCATTCAAGGTCTGTCTTCACATCAATATTTTTTGAACAATCACCATTGCAAGAAGAATGATTTAACCAATAACTCATCAAACCCCGTTTCAACCATAACTATAAAATACAGTTTTAATGATTTGTTTGTAAGCAGTGGGGGCTGAGAAGCTATCATTCTTTGTTGTGAAGCTTTCAAGTGCTCTCTGCTTTAGTGAAACCTGGCAGAGTGGAATAAAACTGGCATCCTTGTCTTCTCTAAGCAGAACATACTTTTGATGTGTTGTGTCTGTTTCCAGAAATCAGGTATGTCTCTGTTTTGTGCAGCTGTATGATCCAAATGTGCAAAAAAAAAAACAAAAAAACCCACTGCTGAGGTGTATTTTGCTTTTAGGTAGCTTAGCATTGCACTTACATCAGTGACAAAGAATTTAAAAGTTAACTAGTGGGAAAAAAATTCTGCAATGTGCACCACACTGTAATGACATTGGATACGTTACAGTAAAGGTCATGTGTCCGATCAAAGATTTACTCTATTGCCAGGAAGATTGTGACAAAGACTAAGGTCAAACAAATGTCCTCATGTTGATTACATGTCAGGTCAAGATGATATGAAATCATTGGCAGGCTGACATGTTTTATTCCCAGACATGGCTGCACGGACATACACTGCACTTAGAGGTTCAGGGAGTGACGAAGTGTCAAAACACCAGTAAACTCTCTGCCAATAATTGATCGTTCCTTCCTTTCAGCCGCTTTGCACTTTAATCGTTCATGGGGTGCACCTGTCAGAGCCCAACTGCTGTGGTGCCTCAGCTCATGGTGTGATTGTTGATAATCATGTGCAAAAATCAACTTGGACCTTTAGATTAGGGAAAGGACTACAGCTCAATAAGAATATGCAGGCAGTCACTGAAAAAAATAAATGTTTTTTTCGTTTGAATTATTGTATAATGTACCAAATAGTGGTGCCCAGGGAAGTTTATTTTCCGTCATTTCTCATTTTTCCAATTGGGACCTGACTGAATGAACAGGAGGAAATGTTCCACAACGCTCTATTTAGACGCCTGCTGTTTCTTTCACTTTGAAGCAGTCTATTAGCCCAGCAAGCAGGACACTCCATTAGGTGTTTTGAACCTGCACGCTCCATTGTCTCACTCCATTTCGTCTTTTGCTTGCCAGTTTTCCCTTAAGTGTCAAGCTTTAATCAGCAGAGGCCCCTCTGCCCTTCAGACATTTATCTTTAGCCACTTTTGCTCATCACCAAGTGACCTGGCAAAGACCTAAAGATGGATGATGTTTAGAAAGGAGGGGATTTTCTGGTCTTTGATTAGTGGAAGACAAAGCAGATGCTTGTACTAAACCTGAACACCATCTGTGGGATCCCCGGCTCTTAATGAATGATAGCTGAAGCCAGAAATCAACATTTACCAGATTCCATTTCAGCTCTGACAAAAAGGGTGTTACTTTTGTCACTGCTCAAGTTTGATGTGGAAGCAAACTGGGAAACTACAATTGACCTTTAACGACATACAGTTCAACAAAAACATGGACCAGGCTTCATGTAATCATCATTCAGCTCTAAATAAAATTCAATAGCTTTCATCCCATCCTGAGATGCCATCGCTGTTCTGTGGTGTGTGATGGATGGTTTAATTATCCAACCACAATGTAAGCTATTTGGCCTTGTGCACCTTACTGAAAACACACAATAAACCAGAAATCAGTGATCAATTGCTTGGTTGTCCACAATTAACTACCTAATGTTACAGAATGTTTCTCTGTTGCCCCCTCTGTATTTCATCTTATGGAGAGAAGTGCCCTTTATTTAGCTAAAAGGTTCTCTGCGGAAAGTTCTTCAAGTTCAGACTGTGGTCATTGTACAGTAAATCTGCATTTCAGATCTTTTTTCTACTCTCCTCCTGCTGCTTTTCCCACTTCACAGCAAAGCGGTTTAGAACAGATGGGACCACCACCTTTGTTTTTTCCGACTCGTTAGACTTGACTTGTTGAGGAAATGGAGCCTTTATGCTATACTGCCCATGCAGATGTGTAGCTGTACAATAGCCCTTGTTGTAAAGTACCCTGTAGAAGCTGAAGTGTAATCCACAGCCCGGAATGCCAACAGCTTTCAGAATGTGTTTATTGTATACAAGGCTCTATAGTGCTACAGGGGACTTAATATTTCTCCATGACCTGGAAAGCAGTGCCAGTGAGTTGGGTTGTGCTTTGAGGAAACACATTCATGCAGCTTGTGTTGCCATTCTCTGTATCACGGATTTGTGAACACATTTAGCCCCCTTGTCATGCTGTTTGTCAGATCCAACTTATAGATCACAACATCTCAAGCCAAGAAGCAGACAGGGGCTTTGCACAGTGCTGAAGTCGCCAGTCATGGTTTGAACTAGTTGTCCAAGACGTCACATTATATAAATAATTGTGTTATGGTCGCTGGATAAGGACAGTGCTCTGTGAGTTGTATGTGTCTCTCACAGTTATGAAATATAAGGCTTTGTTTGGACCTAACATCTTCACACGGGGTAGACAAAATTTTGTCTTTTTTCAAGAGGGAAATCAAGAGTGTTAGATTTTGGCTTGATTTGCTGTCTTGGGTCCAAGGATTCTGTGGAGGAGGAAATAGTGGAGTTTGCAAATTCAAGCTCTTAAAATAATTAAAGTTGGCATGAAGACTGCTTTGTACACTGGGACAAGATTTTAAAAAGCAGCTTTGGGAGTTACCAAAATATTCTGTGTTCAACAAGGCAAATGAAAGTGAGAATAAGCTTACAATAAAATCGAAAGCATAGTTCTGTTTTGTAGAAAAGAAAAGAGCTTTTGGCCGTTGACCTATCATACCAGAAACTCCATTTTTCCATTTAGGAAAGGGAGATGCTGTTTACTCTATTAACCTTTTCCTCTTGGTTGCTCTCTTGACATTGAACAATGTGGAAGAGGCTGACTCTTTGTTGGCTCTTTTGCTAATGAGGCAATTAAGTCTATCCTGCCTTGGTCGAGCAAAGGACTGAGAGAGCATGGCGAGTCATCTGCTGTCTAAGCAAACACCCAGCATCTTAGCCAGGCTGCTTTTAGAATACATAACAACTCCTGCTTATAGTGGTGGTCACCCAGTAATCCCCAGTCGTGTGCAACCCTTAGCCCAGCTGGAGATCATAACCACCAGGACACATTTAAGAAGGCTAAAACTCTTAAACTCTTAAAATTTGTTTTACATAGTTACATTACATTGAACTAGTGCTCAAGTTCACAGAAGTTTACTGGTACCTTTAGCTTCACTAGCTAAACTGACCTTTTAGTGGTTAAGCTTAACAGCCTTCACAACTCATTAGACAATGAGTAAGTTTCAGTTATGTCACAATTATTGGTTATTATTATTGGTATCATTATTTTTCTATTATCTGTGTGACACACATCCTTGTAACATTGCTGTTTCATTTTGGAGAAACATAGAATATGAAACCATTCAATATCAAGTAGTAGACTAAACCAGTCTTAAATACTCCCTAGTTATTGCATGAGTCGTTTTATATCATAATGTCTTAATGCATATAATTTTGCCTTCCGCTGTCTGACTTTAAGATACCTTAATTATTCATAGCTGTATTCTGTTTGTGTACGTATATTTACCCTGTTTCATTTATGAGTTATTCGTGCAGTTAAAACCAGCTTCTGCTCACTGGACACCAAATGATTGCATACAGTTGTACCAGACGTATACATTACAACACTGGTGAAGTGGAGTAGGAAGAATCAATACTAGTCCCGTAAGAATTTTAAGTTATTAATTATTTGTTAATGTGTTTTTTTCTGTGTATTTAGCCCAGAAAACATTTATTTCTAACAAACAAGATGCAACATATGTAATGTGAGTATGTGTTTGTGCCTTATTCAAAACTAAGCTGTCTAGCAGGTGGGAAGCATTGATTAGAATTACTATTGCCTCAAGAATATTCTTGCATTTTCTTGATGGCTGCAAAATCATTTCTTACTCTCAGCTTCTATTATAGACACCCAGATTATCCAAGTAGTTTTGATAGGCATTATTATGTTTTCTACCTTTTAACCTAGTGATTGGCTGGTATGAACAGCTGCTGTGGCATACAAAAGAGTTTAGCATAGGCCTAAGTTAATGTGTTTAAGGGATGCACTATTCCAACAAGCGATAACAGCAGGCTTACTGCTGCTAAGAGTGGATGAGGGGACATCGTTGTCTGTCTTAAAGCTCGGTCTTAGCCATCATATTCTTTTTTTTTTTCAATCCTGACTCCTGCATCTTTTTTCCCTGGTAATGAATCGGCTGTATTTCCTGACACGAGGCATGAAACAGAACGTCTCACTCGGCAGGGAATGAAGACGGCTGCTCATTAGCTGTAGAAAGGTGTACCGAGCCAGAAAGAGGAGACGTCCGGACAGATTTGCTTAAAATCAATGTCTGTCTTCTGAGGCTTCCTCTACAGCATGTGGTTGCCACAATTTATCAGTCCTCTATAAAAGCTTGCTGAGGCTAGTGACAGCAAAAGGCAGGCTAAATCTACTGAGACTCACATACAACATTAAGCAATTCAAGAAAAGTCCAATAAAACAGATTTGCCTTCGTTATGTGTCCTGATCAATATTGTGTGGTGAAAGTCATTGATTCTTATAATGATTTTAAATTATGAATTAATTATTTTAGTCAAAATTCAAGTCAAACATCCCAGCAGCAAACCATAAAAGGACATCTTCATATAATGTATCTTGAATGTGGGCCAATGTGCTTGAATCACTGCTACAAAGCCCTTCCTAGGTAGAGTGACTAATCTTTTGATTTGTGTTTCTATCATTGACAAACCCTTGGTGAAGATGGATAGACCTGTGTGCAGTTTTTCTGAAGCAGTGTCAATAGGGTTGTCCCCCACCGCTGTGACTCAAACGAGTTTTATTGACATATAAGTTAGCATCATTTTGTTGTCTGGTGACCTAACTTGTGAGGTCTTTGGGGAAATTGCAATGAGCCCACTAAGAGACCACCCACACTGGAATCTCCCTTTTTGTTGTTTTTTTTTTGTTGTTTTTTTTTCACAGTCCTCTCTCAGCCTGGATAACTGCATATACAGTTTAATCACCTCTAGCAATTGATCGATTGATGTGTTATGTGGGAGATAAAATGTGGTTGGATGTTTTGCTGTATTGTTATTACCTACATTATCAACTTATTGCCATGTCTAGCCAAGGCACTTAAGACAATCACTGCTTTTGAAAGCCCTTGTTATTTTAAAGATTGATTTTTATTTTTATTTTTCCCTAAAGCCACGTTTTTGAAGTTTTTGTCAAATCTGTTACCATATCTTAGAGTCTTAGGTAACAACTTTCTTCAGAGGCAAGAATGAGCTAATTTCATTTTTAGAGTCCATCACTGTTTTCTGTGAAGCTATTTTAGCCAAACTAATGTACAGAAGAAGTTTCAGACTGGCCAGCATGGTCATTAATCCTAATGTTTAGACTGTACCCACCTTCCACTCCAAACCATCGCTTGACTACAAGTAATCATAGCCATACACCCTTGTGTATTGCAGTGAGGGAAAACACTACGAGCGAGAAGGCTCAGTCCATCAATCTAGATGCCCAGACTATTTTTCTTTAACCTTATATTGGAACAGTTTGCATGGTGTTCCACCCCCATCCTGAGAGAATATGTTTATGAGGGCTTTCTCTTGCTGTCCTGTCAGTTCTCAATGGCTTCTATTCCTTGAAACAAGGGTCTGAATGGATGGTGTTCTGCTGCAGGCTTGTGATGGATGGCAAGTCTGCTATACACACTTTACTTACCAGAGGCCAACCACATTTTCCCCTCACTGTCCCCATATAGACCAGCAGCTAAGACAGGTACTGCCTTCTGTGAAGATCTTCGGAGTATTTGATTATAAAAAATGCAATTATGGTAATGTGATTTAAAAAGATGGCATCTATAATCTGTTGCAGTTACTGTAAATATGTAGAAATCACATTACTAAGACTTACAATGGTTTAAACTCTTAATTTTATTGCCTTTTTAGTACATTACTTTACTTTATTTTTATTTTATTTACATGGTTTAGTTTAAATAAGGCAGATCTTTTTAATTTACTGTGTTAGGAGCATTTTTTTTTCAAATAATAATGACTAACTAATTGCAGTCCTTTTAAGCCTTCTAACAGCGCATTGCTAGTTGTGGTTGTCAGAACATGTGTGGGATTGATAAAAATGTTGAGATGATGTATTAACAATGTGATGACCCTGGAGCTTTATTGGATGCTACTGCTCAGTCACTGAAGGAATAAACGCTGTGGGGTGCTTCACATGGCATTGTGCTGGGGCTTTTGGGTCAGAGAAATGAGATGGGAGGATGGTGGGGGTGGAGTTATGTTGTCATTGATCCTGTGGCATTAGCCTAGGCAGCAGATATAATGAACCCAGTGCTGTGTTATCTACTGTGTGTGTAACTGACAACTCCTGTAAATATCTGTGGTTGGCGTCTCCATATTCCTGTGATTAATTATACCTCATGTAGGCACAAATACATCACTCATATGTCTCTATCCCCAGATGGCCTTGTGGGAGCATATTTGTTTATGTGATTGTGTTAGTATTCTCTTTGTGCATGTGTGGTTCACTAGCTAAATCCCTCAGTGTGAGCATATTGTGGGGTATGCATTGTCATCAGTGTGCATTTTTATGTATATGTGTGTAAATATCAGATGTGAGATGCACAGTGATGGAGAAGGAGAGGCTGCTTGGCGACTCATCCATTATGCTCCCCCCGGCCTGTGTTGCCCGCAGAGGATGGCCGCGCTGTCACAGTGACATTGGGCTCATTTTGGAATAGAAAAATGGTGCATCCACCTCTTGCTTTGCCATTGCACATTCTCCCCCTCCTCCAGCCAGCTTAGACGCAGCATTAACAATCTCTCTAACCACCTCAGTCTCATTCTCCCGCCATCAGCGCTACACATCAAGCCCAAAGGGATAGATTGCTAATCAGAAACAGCCCTCTTTTGAAGGGCCCTCATTTTCTCTCTGCAATGTCGCTTCAGGTGAGCTCTCACCTTCAGTGACCCTCTTCCTGCCCCTATTTCTGTTGTCCTTAAACCTCCAGCTAGATAACCTTGGGCTATGAAGGAGGTGGAGAAAAGTAGATTGAAAGCAAAAGAACACCTTGTGAACTCCGGTAGTGTCCCGTTACCTTGCTGTCCCATCCTTTGTCTCCCCCTCACTGGTAATGTACAGGATGAGTCAGCATGAGCAACTGCAGTGTAGCGGTCTAATCAATCAGTTTACACTTGCCACTGAAGAGGCGATGCCAGCGCCGCGACGCCAAGCTGCCGCTGCTGCTTCGTGACTCACTCAGTGTGTGTTTGTGTGCGCATATTCTCTTCTGAATGCCAGGCATAGCAACACATACTGGGCAAACATTTTGTTACTGCTCAAAGTGATGAGTGTCATTGTCAAGGAGATGTGCTAGCCAACGAATGTATAATCTAGGGACGGATGAGTGAGTGAAGAAAGATAAGGAAAGAATTGTATGCTTGCACTATTAGTTCCAAGTATGCTGTCACGTGTAGTACAAAAACAGTTGGTCACAGGACAGTCTTGTTCTCTACCAGCACAAATCAAAACTCTTTCAGTTCTACACACATGGACACATCATGGTTTCCTGTGAGAATGGTAAGCCACAGTTCTAAACTTTTAATCATTACCTTAAATACAGCAAGGAAGAGGTTGCAGATGAAAAACCATGGTGCAATGTTACTGTAACTTTATATATCACAGAGTGCAGCTTTGTCTCCTGTCTACCTTTGTAGATGGACATTTAGCCTATGCATGTTTAATTCATTTAGTATACATCTGTGTCTTTGTATGTGGTGAATGCCGCTAGGATTATTTTGCAAGGAACTGTTTATCTAGGCACACAGTTCTCTTTACAGCTTATATAATAGTATAAATGACTATATTACATCACAATTGTACAAAAGTGTTCACAAATAAAAAGAAGACACATAACACAAACACACACACAAAGACATAAATTGTTAGCATACACACACATAGGCACACAAATGCATGCAGACAAAGCTCAACCACCCGCTCCTATTATGTAACGGCAGTCACCACATTTTAATGTCATTCCTCCCAAAACAGCACCTCGCAGTTAGAGCAGGGTTGAGGCTAAGGAAAGCAGTACAGAGAGGAAAAAAATCATGGATGAAGAGAACAAAAGCTGAATGCTTGTCTTCCACTGTCCTCTCTGTGCATCATAGTCGCTAATCGGTGCAGGCTCTTCACATTGGCTACACAATAAACCAACAAATCCATTGCCACTGTAGGCCTCCTTTTCAACTCCCCTCCAGCTGACAATGACAACAATAGTGTCGCAGATCTTGAACAGGAACAACTGAATTTCTTTCTGTATTATATTTTAAACAGGATTTCTGTTGAGGATTGCACAACATTTATTGTCAATTGCCAAGATTCAATTCAGTCAGTCAGATCAATTGTAATCTGTCCTCTTCCATTGGGGATCTCATTGCCTCCATCTGCTTTTAGTCGCATGCCCAGCGACCTCATATTCCCAGTTGACCTCACCTTTCTTGTAAGTCATACCAGAGGTCAATGTTAGTTATTAATTTGCGTGACCTTGTTGACTGTTATATCCTATTGAACCACTGTGTAGCATTGTCCCTGTATTGTCTTTCATACAGGCTTGAGAATAACTTCCTTCCTTCCTGTGCACAAGATCAATAATGTAGCATAGGCTATAAGAAATATTATGCCATTTTGCCCAGCAAAAATGACAGGAATCGTGGAGTGTGTATATGGTGGCCTGTCTGAAATCAATAGTCCTAATGTAAATGTAAACGCTCCCTTTCCTGTGGTTTTTTATGTTCATATCTAAACTATATTATTTCAACGTATACATTTTCACGAGAAATCCACATTCAAGGTATTTCCTGCATATAACGCTACAAAATATCATTCAATTTTCTTTGGAATATCACAGCTATATGCATTGTGATGCATTGCTCCATGGTCTCTTATCGTAGCCTTGCACCATGAAGGAATGGTGAATAGCATATTTCAATCATGCAGTCACTGGAGAACTCTAATCTTTTTCTTCTGCATGGCATATGTCCTTCCACTCCTAACTAATCCTTATTATTCCTCAGAAGCGAAGGTCATTGTCAAAGCCGTGGGGTGATTAAGTTAATCCACTTGTTTTGTGAATCCGATTTACCTCATTTTTCAAACTGGAGAACAATGTTCTGGCACAAAGACATCAAGATGATAGTACACGCACATTAAGGAAGAGGCCCCCTGCTCCACTGGAGACCCTGTATTATCAGTCTACATCATCTGCATCCTATTCTGTTTCTCCGTTCTATCAGCAGATTTCTAATGAATGCCATGAAGCTATCTCTGCCATATGGCATCTGTGATTGAAAAAGAGGAGAGAACACAAGTGAAAAAGCGCCATGATCTCTTCTATTTATCAAGTGATCACCTGTCACTGTGGTATAAGCCAGTCAGTGTCTCACAGAGCTCCACTGAGTCAGAGTTGTTGTGGCAGACTCTAATGAGTTATGCAGTGCAGTGGCATACAGTCGCCTTTATTAGCAGGTCCCCCCTTCTCTGAATTGTTGTTTACCACTGAACTAGTGACTTGCCCAAATATATCTGAGTCTCTTTTTTCAGCGGATTAAGGCAGTTTTACCAATACGGTCATCTTTGCTTCAACCAAAAATATTCAGTCCTTAACTTATCTTTTAAATGCCCCGTTGTCAGTATTAACAAGGAAAGTAAAAGAAGGAAGGACTACACATGTTTGCACTTCTTCCTACTCCTTTATACAATCATTACTAACTGTAGTTATACTTTTGACATATTGTTCTTTTGAAATTGATGTTGTCAGTCAGTATATGTCTATGAGTCTCGGCCCTTTGTCTATCCTGTGTCTGGCCATTGTCCAGTAGTCTAAACTCTATTTCACATGATATTGTTTGTGTCTACCACCGCATTCATTTAAAGCCTCTGTCTAAAAGGATCTTACAACTGAGCTCTACCAACTGCCGTGGGCAATAAATTAAAGGAGACAGGATTTGTGTGAGAAGGACTGGCAGCATACTATAGCATGGTTATATTTGTCCAATTACAGATGCAATTTGAATACCCCTATGACATTATTTCTGACTTACATAATTACTGCGAGGGTCTGCCAAAGCTTTTTAATCTCTCTGCTGCAGTTCTCTTAAAGTGTCTGGGAATCCAATTTTGAGTTAAGAGTAAAAAACATATAAATCCTCTGTTATTTATTTATGACACTATGTTATTTATGTATCAACCCAGATGTTTAAAGCATCTATAATTGTATAAATGGAACTGTCTGTTAACTGCTTATGCTGCCTACTTTTGCTGTTGTTGCTGTAATGAAGAAAGATAAATCTATGCATTTCAGGAGCTGTGAACAATGTTTCTCATAACAGTTTTGTAATCTTTGAGATAAAATAATAAATTTAAACTTTGATATTATTTTAAAACTGGTATTTAAAAAAGATGTTAGGAGACAATCGAGTGTACAGAGTTTAAAACACCTGGATCCCTATGTTACTTTTCCAGTTCAAAGTCATCAGGGGGCCACGGTACTAGAGAGCTACTCACTCAAAGTGTGTCTTTATGGGTGTTTTCAGCTCTCGTCTTGGTCTGTCACTCCCACAGCTTCACAAATGAAGCCAGAATGAAAGCTCTCTGTCGCCAGAATAAACACCATAGGCATTATTTATAGGCATTTTCAACACAGACTCTATAATTTCCCTGGGAGTGCTGTGCTGTGTTGAAAGTAACACTCACATCCTCTTTAAGTCTTTTCTTTTTAGCGTACACATGTATTTATCTTTTTCTTGGTATTTTTTTTTCTTTACAAAACAGAGAATGCAACTAACTGGTGTGCTGCACAGCAGAGCTATTGCTAATCTTAGACCTTTGTCTGGTTCTTTTGATGATTGCTTGTGTAAAATTGAGATAAGTAAGCACCTGAAAATAATTACCAATATCATTAACCTCTTTACAGCAAAACATTTGAAGATAATAAATGTTAAGATCTGAAAATATCTGAACTGTATCTCCAGGGAAGAACAGTTTAGCAGGAAAAGTTTTTTTTTTTGTTTTCTCTCAAACTGTGAACATCATACAGAGGGCTGTAAGAGGTTTGTCCGACTTGAACTTACCAGGGCGAAAGCCAGAAGCTTGCTTCAAAGGCTGGAAGAACACTTTTGAAAAAAGGTGCTTTTATCCTCTCTGTTGTAGTCTAAACCCCAGATCACATTTGTGCTGGCTGGATAGTTTCTGGTGTTTATTTATCTGGCCTCTGGAGGTAGAGCAGTCAGTCAAGTTTCTTTGTTACGAGATGTGTTTCTTTTTCTCTTCTTAAGTCTTCTTTTGTCTGTCTCATAAAACAGAACGCATTGTGGAACAATATCTTTGAACTGTGTCAGATAAGGAAGTAATGAATGAGAGACATAAATCTAAATATTTTATTACTTCTGACTGTGCAAGAGAACTGGGTTTGTGGCAATAAAAAATAACTTTGCTTAACTGGGCTCTTAGATATCACACAACTGCTATAATTAAAACTAAAAACTAAAAAAATATAATTTAGCATAGCCACAGCCTATTTATTTCTTTTATATCTTTCCAGATGGTCGTTTGCAACAATGAATCAGTGTAATGGCAAATGTGGGAACTGATCCCTATCGCTGCCGTTCTCATGCCTTTTGCCAAAAGAGCTCTCCTTGGCAGCTTGTAAACTACAGTGAATGGTAAAAGGCAAATGCCATTCATCAACTACAGTGAACACAGTATAGGGGACAGTTACAAAGGCTCTTAATGCTGTAACATGACAAACCTCAAGAGATATCAAGGTTTATATTAATTAACTTGTTTAACAGCCCGCCTGACCTCTCTCAGATAAATCTTCCCTAAATAGTCTGTAAATTATGCAAGGTATGTTATATTTGTGGCTTTCTAAAAGAGCAATAACTTTTATTTCATTGTGAAGTTATGATTTTATTTGTTAATCTAATAATCTATATACCTGAGCTAAAGCACATCAGTCTTTGCCCATCTTACCAAATCAATGTCTACTTGAGACTCAGCCTGTCCTTACAAATTATCTCCTGCCTCACCCCCGAAGCAGGAAAGCAATGATCCATTTGATCTAAAGGAACACCTCCCCAATTACTGTCAGATTAAGCCTGGCATTCATTGTGCTGCCATGTTGCTCATTGGCAGTCTGAGGGGTCTGCATGGGGTTTCTTTAAAATGAGTCAAGCAGCTGCTCTTGCTTTGTAAACAAGTTTACTTCTATGTCTATCTTTAATGTATATTATTTTTGAATGATTATCATCGAAAACAGTGGTGACTAACAAGATAGTAAGATAGTATAGTAAAATGATTTGGTGACTAAAAATTGTTTTGACAAAAACAAAGGAGGGGAAAGAGTAAGGTTTGATCTAGACAGGAACCAGCAAGACAAATGTATTGTAAAAATAAATGTACATTTCTTTTGGATTCATAAATTTTGCGGCTAAGTCACAAAAGGCCCTTGGTGGTTTTGCATAGCATTATTTCCCGTTTAGTTCCCTTGAAGCTGCCACTTCTGACACCTTTGCTCTGCTTAATCTGCTTTGCTGCTAATTTGCTAATCACACTGAAGCTGCTAACAATCAAGCAAAGGAGGAAATGAAAATCACTTGATAATAACAAGTGTAAATTCTCTGTCATGCAATCAACATGGCAACATCTGTACGTTTATGTTTTCTCGCGTTGATCATGTGATCTTCATTAAGCATCACTTAAATGTAAATTATTTTAAGAAATTCCAGTTTCTCAGGCAAGTACATTCCTTTTCATCTTTAACTGAATCTGGAACATTAAAAGTTGTTATAATGATGTTAAATATTACACACACAGATTATGTCCTGAATCTAAATGCCAAAAATTTGAACAAAAACAGGGAGGTGAATTATGTTCTTCTCAGGAATTTAGAATTCATTCTAGATGCTAATCAAGACGATTAGCAATCACTCCCTCGACTCGAGTTTTTGTCCCTGGCATATCCGGAAGATTTTTGTAATCAGCTCAACAGCAGTCTTTATAATGTTGATTATCGTTTCCGTCTTGCAGTGCCTCTTCCTGTTTTTGCAGGTAGACAGTTGAATAACACAGAGTACTTTGACTGTGAACAGTGGAGACAGATTGAAACCAGGTCCGTGTCCTGAGTCCACATCTATCTTACAGGAACAGTATGTCCGCTCTCAAGGTTGTGATTGCTCTTGGCCTGTAGTTGCTTCATGCTCCGTTTATACCGCAGCTTTCTGCTAACGTATCACTAGCATGCTTAAAGGGTCAACCAGAGGTCTTGATCACTGACCTTTCAGGTCTTTACGACCATGTTTCGACCACCCTATCACCCATAGCATTGATGAAGAATGACCTGTTAGTATCAGAGGGAGCACCCATGCGTCCCTGAAGCTGATTAAAACACAGGCTGATGGCCGTTATTTACCGCATGGTCCTTGTGCAATGTGTGTGTGGTCTGTTTACATGCATCTCAAGGACTCTGGCCCCAGCATGCTCCTGGCCTCATAATGTCCAAACTCCAAGCCGAACAGTGGATCATACAAGGGATCATACAAGATAGCTGTCATTTCTTTCTGCTGGATGTGTCACCTCTTTAGCCTTGGTGAATATCTGGTTGAAGGTTGAAAGCTGCTGACATACGTTTAGACCATGATATGTCAAAATGCACTTTTTTGTGGTCCATTAGTGCATGTGGGATACTGCATGTGTAAACCACGTGCTTATGCTTGCATGTGTGCGGATGTGTGCACACCTTAGACAGCAGTGCAGCTGATGGCTTGTCACTGATAATGGCCTTAACGTTAAAAGGAAGGTCAAAGCACTCTGGGTTTCATCTGGCCCTCTTATAAAAGGACTGCTGTCAGCTAATGAGACTGTGGAACAGAGCAAGGGACGCAAAGGGACAATAAGAGATAGAAAGTAGGAAAGATGTGTAAATGAGAAGGAAGAATGGAAAGAAAGGGAAAAACAGAAAAGAGAGGTAAAAGGAAAACAAAAATTTAAGTAAAAGCTATGTAGTTTCTTTATTTTCTTTAGCGCTTTTACTCTGTTATTTCTGATTATAAAATGATATCGGTGTTCTGTTTCACTCATAATACAAGTGCAGCTTCTGAGCTTCAGTTCTGACTGGACTGGACATTTGTTAAACTGTTCTATTTTACTTACTTATTTTAACACTTGAGTTATATGGGCTATTGTTTTTCATTTTCACAAACAGGCAGAACTCTCAAACTAGGCCTGCATATCTATTTATAGCTATTCCCTCAAATAAGCCTGCACATGCCAGTGGATTTTCTCTACGACACAATTATAATCGGTTTTGTGTTGTGTCTGGAGTAGCATGCAACGACAGATAACAAGAATGTCAGCTGTGATGTTTTCTTCTTTCAGAGGTGGACCAAAACATTACATCATGGCATAATGATGGAAAATATAGCATACATTTTCATATATTACTTACATACATTGATTGCAACACATGTTAAAAATAACTATGCTTCCATTGAGATAATTTTTAATATTTACTTTTTCAAAATGGCAACAGTACTTCTTTGTCACACTGTCTGCATATTTTTGGTTCTGATCATAAATGGTTTGTTTAACAGTAAAGGTTGCCGAACCAAGCTTTAGGAAAAGAGAGAGTGCTCAGACAGTGCCTGGAGGCCACCGTACTCAGGAATGATGGATTGGGTCGAGGGTGTGTGGAAGCAGAGGGGGTTGTGGAGCACTGCAGTGTAGCATGACTGATGGGAGCATGTATTATTTTCCTGGAGGGCTTGGCCAGCGAGGGATAGAATGGAGTACTGTATATTGCCAGTCCATGCTAAAAGAGCCTGCAGCAGAGAGAAAGGAGCAATTTTTTAATGGTCAGTCTGTAACCCTGAATCATGCCCTGCTATTCCGTATCAGTGTACTTTAGCTCAGGAGTAGAATATTTGCAGGTATGCCGGCCAACTTTAAAAAAACGTTGTTTTGTCAAATGCATTCCAAATAGGTCCTGTTTTCTCTACTGACTTCAGAGCAGTTACATGTTTGTAAAACACTTTTTGGCTGAGACACTAGCAAATGACTCACAAACTCCACGGGACATCAACACACACCCACTTGCCTCCCTGTCATGCATCATACATGTGTTTGGCTGTAACCAGCATATACTGGTCCTTTCCAGTTTTGTTTTTTCTTCTCTGCGGTGAACACATGGAGTCATTTAGCAAATGGAGATGGACATCCAGCTGTTTTGTGCTGGTTTTAGTTATGTCAGTTTGTTTCAAACTCAATATACTGGATGAATTCCCTGTAACTTGGTAAAATGTAAATGTTCTTTCCATTACATGGTGGTTGTCATGCTGTGCATTTGTACTGTGGCCTTGATGCAGATCATTCATTTATAATGAGTTGGTTATGACTCCCGTGAGTCATGCTGGAGACTAAAGTCTTACTGTTCAGTCACCAGAACCTCCTGTTTGAGCAGGAAGGCAAGAATTTGCCACCACACAGTATCTGTAAACACACACCACCATCACAAGTGCTGTGATAACTGCATCCACTCTGTAATTACCTTTATTTAGCACAAATAATGACTTATGCAATAATATCATGTTACAGACCCTAAGTATGACATTTGCTTTTGTGTTTTTGAAATTTTACCCATCAAAGTAAACTGCAGAGATTAATTTAAACATGCAACTTGACTTTATCTTTTAAAGATTATCAATTAAAAGGATCTTTCAAAGTGTATCTTTCACTGTATACTTGGCTAGAATTTTTTCCCCTCATAATTATGCTTTTATTTTTTCTTGTTGCTGCTTTAGCTGTCTTTAAGCCCTTTAATACCCTGAAAAACACATATGTCTTTCTATGAAATGTGTATTAATGTACCTAGTTGTGCCACACTGTAGGGGCTTACTGAGTGAGGGGGATGTTTTGCCTAGCTCAGTTTTGTTGTATGGGAAAAAGAGAATGCATTAGTCAATATTACTGATTCTCTGTCCCCCCCTCAGGACATGCTATCTGTTGCCCAGGGTGTGCGTTAAAACTGAGAACCTGGCCTGGCATTTCACATTTAAGGGACATATTGCACATCAATGCCTTAACAAATATAAATATATAGTTGTTATGCTCATAAAATGTTCTTTTCAACTTTAGCTATACATATTTATTTATTTTAGCACATACACACATTTTGTTACTTCCTATGAAATGACTTGACTAAATCATGAGTGCATAATGAACACAGGCTGACTGAGTGTATATAAGTGTAATAAGGTTGCTCTACTAAGACAGTCTCTCAGGTGTTCAGAGGTCTGAAACAAAGACTTTATAAGGGGAAGAGGCCAGTGACAAATGACTCAAACTTAAACAGTGTGAGAGTACATCCCTGTGTCTCTTCTGTGTGCTTCTTGGTTCTTTTATCTTTCCCTTCTCCCGGTCTCTGCTTTTACATTCCTGTTTCCTGGTCAAACATTTTCCATAAGCTCTTCCTCTGGTTTCTCTTCCCCACTTTTATCCATTTACAGACTGCCCTTGGTTTATATCTGTGTTTCTCCATCTATCCCTCTCCTCCTCTGCCCATTTTCCCTGCTGTGAACTGGTTGGACTGCAGAGAACACAGAGCCTGAGGACAGGATGTCAGAAAGCCAGCTCCCATGAAAGGCAATGGGTCGCCACCATGCCTGTATAAGGCCAGATGACAGGCCAGTGTTGTGTTTGTGCATGTGTTAACGTGAGCGCTGTTTATCTATGGGCATTTGAGCAAATTTACTTACTTTTAAGCATGAACATTGTTTAAGGTTTGAGGTTGGAGCGTGCTGCGTATGTACCGCATCTATGAACGTAAGTCCTGGAAGTGAGTGGGAATGTGTATCTTTGTGTGACTACAGCCCGACAGCACGCTGACGTGTGCCGAGCAGCCACAGGGACTAAAGGGGCTCTGCTCTCTCTCAGCTAATCCAAACAAAGCTCAGTCTGAGCCAGAATGAGGAATGTCTGCAGCACTAGTCATCAGAAATGCAAAGGGTCAAGTATACAGTACATAAGAACAGTAATCAGGCTTTGCTTGATTGTGTCTGTGTATATCACTGATTAGTGTTTAGGATCTCTTATTCAATCATTTGTATATATGAAGAGTTTGTTATGGACTGTATTTCAACAAAGATAAACCAAGTGTTTATGGTTGTCTTGTGCTGGAGTCCGTTTGTAGTTGGCCAGACTTGAGAATCTATAAACAGGCATTTTAGATGTCCAGTAGGGAAAATCTTATGTGGCAACTATTTTCTCCATATTTTGCCTGCACTTAGGTGGGATTTCTTTTTTTCTTTTTGGAACCAATGTTGTGTTTAAAATGCATGTTTCAAAAAAGACAATTCACTTTACATTAGTGCAACACATCCCCTTTTGGCTTTTTCCTTTGTGTCCTGTTGCTATTACTGACAGAAAATGTGCACTTACTTTTCTCAAGGCGACTGGTGTATTCCAGTGGAGGTTTGGAACCTCTGACTATTTGGCTGAGCCTGAGGAATCATCAACCACTTGTCGGTGACAAGGGCCTCTGCTTATAATGGGCTTTCCACTGGGTTACAGGCTGCTGTGAACACACATGAGGTTTGCATTATCGTGCTATAGATCACACAAACCTTATTGGGAATGAGGCAAAGATGCACATATAAGCAAATCAAGTCACATGATCAAACCTTTGCTTTTGCCTTTTATAAACAAGATACATACTTTTCTATAGATTTAAGATGAGGCTGCAGTGATCCTAAAATGTAATAGTTGAGATAAATCAAATTATGTACTTTAAGATGACTTTTTTTTCTCATTTAGGCCACATATGTTGATATTGGTCCCAGCAAATAATTCCAAACTGATAGTACACCTGATAATCTCTTTCTTCAAGAGATTTGGTGTCTATATGGGTCTTATTAGCATGAATAGGTCTGTGGTGGCCATGGGCAAAGAAATTAAAAGCAGTTGGGACTGCTTTGACCTTTTTTTTACCAGTTTGCCACTGGATGTTTTTGTGACCTTATAGATAATAAAAACTCCACTTTGTCCTATACAGTATTGTTATTTGGATTGCGCTACTGTGAATTTCCAATGCCTCAATGGTAATATAAAGAATATTTTATGTAAAAAAATAAATAAATATTGGCATTCAAAACTTTTACCTTCTGTGCACTATCCCGTCCATGCTTCATTGTGTTTAATTCCCAGCAGTAATGAAACAATGCTGCAGTGTACCAGTTCATTTACCAGAGGAATTGGTCTATTTGCAGTAGCACATGTTCAAATACTGCTGTACCATGGCAGGGTTGCAAGAGTGAAGTAGTTGGAAAAAGATGGACCGAAATCAAGGCAATTACAATTTACATTATTATAATCTTTTGTCATTTGGCCTGTTTCCATTTCTGCATAGCTCCCAGGCACATCTGCAGTCTCACAAACCGGCCAATTAAAAACCAGTGACATTCAGGTGTGAGATATGTGTGACATTAAAAGTAATTCCTGCTAAAACCAAGTGACATTAGAGTAACAATTGGCTAATTAGAGCTAGGGCATGCACTGACTGTCTTAAATTGACTTTGTTATCCTGTATGTAGTTGTAAGTACGGCAAGTGCTTGTGGGAACTCTCGCAGCCCTTCAAATGTCATTAGGCATTTCCTCTATGCTTTCAGCAGTTGAAATGATCTACGTGTACTGTACTAGTGGCCTGGGGATTGAGGGGGAGGGACAAGGTCTGCCTCAAGCTGTGATCTGTCTTTAACAGTATTTCATGCATACAACATGTTAGGCTGCCAAACGCATGCTCATAGTGACTGTAATGTACTCTAACTATGAGTAAAGGGAATTGCATATTGTTAGTGTAGCGCAGGAATGCATTAGCTAGAGAGCTTTAGAATGGGTCCGCTTAGTAAGGAGGGAAGTCCCTGTATCCATTCTCCCAGTATAATACGTATCTTCACCCTTGTGCTCATGCAGATGATATTCCAATACCCCACCCCCTCCTGTTGCATTAGCGTGGGATAGGAGCAAGGCAGTAATGAAGGACATCTCTGGACTGAAGGACATGAAGGCGTGAAGGTCATGTTGCTCAGTCTGTGGTACAGTGCTTAGAGCAGCATTACTTTTACACCACAAAGTGCAAGCATGCGTGTGTTTACAAATCAGCTAGGTATGCATAATCTAATGCAGAGTCTATGTGGGGGCCTGTCTATAATAGTGTTTCCACAAATGCAGGATTCGTAACAAATGCTCTAGAACTGTGCGTATATCAAATGACGAATATGTTTTCACTGTCTTTAATCTGCCATTGTCTTTACACCCAAAGACCTTGCTCAGGGAAAAAGTGATCTGCTTGTTAAACCATACATAAGTACTACTGACCATCAATCTTGTGCAAAGATCATTATACAGAAGCCTGATCACACTGTTTATCCACCATGTGAACATTAGAATTAACAGATCGGATTTGTCTTTTAACATGGTTCTATGCACAATTTAGAAAATGCTTGTTTTTACCACATATATATATATATATATATATATATATATATATATATATATATATATATATATATATATATATATATATATATATATATATATGTGGTAAATAAGTACTCATGCATACATGAATAATAACAGTAGTGACAGATCTCAGGTAGAACAACACTGTTCTCTCAAACCACCTAATTTAAACTATCTCTTGCTGATTTTCCTTTCAGCAAACAGATTAGTACCTAATCCAACAGAGAAAAGGAAAAACAAAGAGGTTCAGATAGTTTTCATTTGGGGAAATAAATACATGTCATCTGCAAATAGAACTATGCTGCAAAGGTATTTTTATATAGATTTGGTGTTCCTTTTGACAAAACAAATTCTGCCAGTGGATAATTTCACTTACTTCCAGGGTAGTTGTATTGATTTAGCAGCATGTTGAAAAAAAGTACCCAAAAGCTCGTATTTGGCCTGATTATTAAAAACACTGATCAAAACAGGAATCACACTTGCAAATTAGAGGCAAGATCAAGGTTTATTTATAAAGCACATTTTAAAAAGTCGCTGCTTCCCAACGTGCTGTACAGGATCAATAATACACTGTAATATGAAAAAAAAAAAAAAAAAAAAAATAAGCCAAAAAAAAAAAGATACTAAGATTTAAGTTTTAGCTAAAAAGTTAATGTAAAATTAGTCAATAAATAAAAGCATCTAAAAACAATCAATAAAGTTAAAACAATAAAAAATTATAGTGAAATGTCCAGCTCAGCTTGTACTAAAAAAAAACAGTGCAAAGAGGTAGGTTTTTAACAATAATTTAAAACTCTGGCTGGATGTACTCTAATGTTCAAAGGGCAAGCTAATATGTTTCATAAATTTGAATGCACTGTCAATGTTTAAATGGCATGGATTTTATATAGCGCTTTTCCACCTACTAGGCACTAGGAACATTTTACATCAAGCTTCCATTCACCCATTCACACACACATTCACACACACATTCACACACACATTCATACACCAGTGTCACAGCTGGAACACCACTTGTGGCAAGGCGGGTTAAGTGTCTTGCCCAAGGACACAAGGACAGTATGAAGTGAGGAGAGCAGGAATCGAACAGCCAGTCTTCCTCCTGGTTATAGAACAATCTCTCTACCACTGCGCTGAACTGTGTTGGAATACACCTAGAACACACCCTAAAGTAAGAGGAGGTAAAATACAGGTGCCACCAGAATCAAAAACAACTTTTTTTTAAGTCTGGCAGGAAGGCTGTCTAGAGGACAGTCAGAGGGACTAAGGCTATACTACCTTAGACAATTCAGAGAGTAAAAGAGGCTCAAAAACAGTTGAGCACACAGAAGGATCTAGGACAACACTAGAAATGGCTAAAGACTGTATGTTAGAGAATTTTTCAATAAAAATGTAAGAAGGTTTTACACAAGGAAGCACATGGAACAATACCAGAAGAATTGGAGGGATTAACACGACTATTAAAAACATTAAAAAGGTCCATAGGTCCGTGACTGTTATTAGACACAATAAAAAAATAAAAAAGCCGTAAATTACAATGCCGTTTGGAAGAGCTGGGCTCTATTTTATCCTTGTAGCAACTGGCTTTTTAAGAACCTAAAATTTTTCTCTTAATGTTTCTTTGGGTTGAAGTGGTATAATAGAAAAAACATGCTGTACGTAGAAACAAAGCTGAGATGTCTAAAGAGATCTTGCTCTGTTTTTCTTCCTAAGTCAGGCTAGACCATTGTCATCATCCTGGCATTGGTTCCAGCCATGCATAGTACACACATTATTTACCCTTGAATGAACAGGCACTATGCAGCAGAATAAAGTGCATTTTTGTGGCAATGAATGTTTGTATGAATGCTTTTACACCAAACATAATCCACATTAACATAATATTGTTAATAATGGGAAGGGAGCAAAACTTGTTAAGTGGAACATTAGCGTAGCATAAGAAAAATATACAATTAATCATCGCTGGTAGCAATGCTCACTTGTTTTTACACATCCATTTTAACTGATGAGAAAACACTCTGTATCACTACCAGAAAAAAATATCTGAAAGACCAACCAGTTATAAACCACACTCAGAGATGCCCTGCCTCTGAAATGATGAAATACAGTACATACTTAGTTGTAAAACTTTCTAATATTCTTCAAGGATTCACTGTTGCTTGTTGTTTTGTTTAGCAGAAAAAAACAGTAACAGAGTAGGTTTGAAACTATGAGTTTAGGAGAGCAGAACATTCTCTTGCATGCAACACAAATCCTTCTCTGGTCAGTGGCTGTTTTTAACCTTTGTGTGGGATCCAAAATGCCAAACTGCCGGATGTATTTCAATAATCTTAAGACAAGAGCCTCTTGTAACAGTGCAACGTCCTTAGCAGCAACAAAGTGAGAGTCATATCCCAATGAATGAAAAAAAAAAAATAAAGAAACACACCACACAGCTGTTTCCACCTCTGTTCATGTACACTGCCTACAATGTTTTACTCTTGCACTTTGTTCTTTGTTAATTAGGCAGGCAATACTGCCCGAGGGCTGATGCATATGGGACAAAGCACTTAGCATGTCTGGCCCTAACTAAGATTCTACATTCTGCTTCTTAAAATAAACCCATTTATTGTCCCTCCTGGGTATGCTTTCTCGTGCCTAAAAGGAGCCCAATGTTGATTATAGCTGAAGCTGCTCTATAGAGTACCCCCCCCCCAACCGAAGTTATGTGGCCAAACTTAAGTGAAGGACTCTGGGAAATGAATTTGCATAATAGAAAACTTGAGCTTTAGAGGTACATTCTGAGATGAAGTGACTGCTATTTCAATGAAACAAAAAACTAACGTTCTTCTCTGCCCCCATCAAAGCCCCACCGCCACATCAAGATGCTATCATCTGTTAAATTACTCCCTCAATTCAATGGCACAGCCTTAGATACACTTCATACACATTCATCCTAATGTTTAATTCACTTGAAAGTTGAGCATGTTTTCTGTTCTGGCTGCTCCCTCTTTCTCTATTTCCCTGTGGCGATGTCACAGGGGATTAAGTCAGCCAGGCCGAGGGACTTGTTTGTGATTCATCTGGAGGCAGGCTGGGGCCGGTAGTGGTACCCACAGGGCACGCAGTGAGCCGGCTACAGCTCTGCCTCTTTTTTTTTCTTCTGAATGCTAACAGAGCTCTGCATCTCAGAACATCTAATGGCCCTCACTGTTGAGGTGGAAAACAATTTATACACCCTTAGCTTGAGTCAACTTGGAAATTATGGCATTTAACAAACCAAAAAAGACGCTGGCTCAGAGGGTCACCTTACAGAGTGAGTACCATGTGACGCAGAGGAACCCTGGTTTGGGCCTATGAGCTTCAAGGTTTTTGTTCCTAAATCGAAATATTTCAAACAACTTCATATTTAATCTTTCTAAACTAAATAAATAATCTGTTTAAACTGATTCTAATTAAAACAATGTCAGTCTATCTCTCACACTGTGAATGGGTGTTAATTGGATTGAATGGAAGCATAATGTAATGCGCTTTTGGTGCTCAAGAAGTGCACAAAAATGCACTCTCTAAATGCATGCCATTTACCATTTCATAAAAAATAAGTATTATAAATAAGTAGTGAAAATTGTATAATTTGCAAATAGTGTTGTATCTTTTAGATGACAAGTAATTGTTTCCACTCTGGAGTAATTGTTTGATAGATTTGTAACAGCCTGTTGGAGTTGATTAAGGCTTTTTAATAGTGTCTGAGATTTGTGGTTTGGCTGGTAGTTTTAACAAGGCTTCTCGCAGTAGGTAAACCACAATTGGTGCTAAAGGTTACTTTGAAAAACATGTTTAACCACAATACAAGCTTATCATGTCCTTAGTTCCTATTGTTCTATCCTTAGTTGCTTTGTTTGTAATGAAAAGTGGTTTGTTATTGGTGACAGGCTGGAGTTAAATTGTTTTACACAACATGGCTGTACTGGTGTCAGGGGAACTAACATATTACTACTGTTCAGTGTCTTCTTTTAATTGCTCTTTTAATTAACTTGTGTCTAGTCCTGGTCTTGTCAGAGGATGCCCGTGCATGCCATTTAGCACAAGGTAATGAGATTAACCTCTCGTTGACCAAGCAAATGTAAATTAAACATTATGGCCAAATGAAATGAGCTTGGCTTTTTTTACTCGTGTGTTCAGACAGTCGGCGAGCAGGCGAGCCACAACTCTCTCAGCAGTAACATAGCTAAAATGTCAAGGGGATAGAGGGGAGTGTGTTTGGCATCAAGCCGTGAGTGTGGCCGACCAGCTGCATGGGAAAGCAACAGACAGCACACTCGCTTTAGAAAATACTATAACTTGTGTTGGTGCGCCTATCTCAAGAGAGGCGGCTGTAGACAGTCGATGAAAGAGGACAACTAATCACTCAGTCACACACGTCTCTGTTTTATACAGTCACCCACCTAAAGCCTCCTGCACACCCCCTCTGTCTCTGCCGTTTATTTGTACATATTTACTCAGGAAGAATGCAAATGATACTCTCCTGCACTCTATTGATGTGGATGCCATGACATGACCTCTAAAAATGAGAACACAAACCCAGAAAAAAAAAATTGCTCTATTTTCTTCTTTTTTCCATAATCTGGCAAATTGCAGTTGAAAGGTTGCAACATTGCTCAGTGTTTGCTGTAATGTGATGGCCGCTGACAGTTCAGTATTTTGTTGTAACAACCTCAGCCATGTAATTATTCGGATAGCGTTACATAGAAATCTACATAAATCATAAGTCATTAAACTGTTACCGAAAGCCACAGTAATGTTTAAATGCGTCAGTGGTTGCAATGTTTCTTAAGGCTTTTTTGTGATGCTAAAATGTTCTTGCGTCACATTTCTCGCAGATTGTCCTCATTTTCTTTGGCATGTCAGTATACAGTTTCCACCACACTAATGGCCTACTTTGTACCTCCCCAGCCCCCACTCACAGCGAGACGTCGTTCCTCCCGGTTTAAATTTAAAGAAAGTATCACATTCAGTCAAACACTTTGATTGATGACTTAGAGGTATTTTGACTCACATGTTACTTTTGACTTACGTGTGACCTTCGCCCTGTTTCCTGCACATCCACTGTCACTGCAAGCACATGTACTTCTCAGTTGGAGAATGGGCTGCTTTGGCCCAGCTCGTGCCGCACCCGTTGTAATCAAGCTTTGGAGCATGAAGTATAGGCCTGAACTAAACTCCATTCATCTGTTTTCAATCTTCTTTCCACCCTCGCATGTGGCTGTGTGAGCATTCCATTTCAGACATTGGGGAGGTGGAAAGTAATGTTGCTGAATAGCACAAAGGGCAAGTATATTTATTTGGAGGTGCCTGTCTCTGTTAATTTCTGTGTCATTTTTAAAAAGCTTGCTAAATGCACAAATGGCTTGCACCTTGGTTACAAAGAGCCCTTTACTGTTTACTCTGCCCTTCTTTAATAGACAAAATAATGCACTCACTTACATTAGACCTAAAGTAATGCACACAAATCTTGAATGTCTTCCAGAACAGATGTCACATCCACACAGTTTTGCTTTACTTGTTTAATTTATTTTATTATTCATTACAATAATAATAAGAAGAAAGTTGTGGCTTGGAAATGGTACGTTGTCATGCATATGATATTGTCATACTGTGACACAAATAATAATGGCTGTGCAATTTTTTCTTAGGATTCTCTAGTCTACACTATTAAGTATTACTAAATGCTCCAGGAAAAAATGAAACATTCAAGTTTCCTTCCAAAAGATTTTTAAAATGAAAACCCTTTTTATCAGATGTATTGTGTATGCTTATGTGTCTTTGTATGGCAGGTGAAAAGGTTAGTGTCCTGCGTAAGTGGAGTTAGCTCATCATAAGGACAGATGGTAGGTTGGTCCATTAGCTTTTCTAAATGAGCCAAAGTCAGACCTTTCCTGGAAGCTTTGCAGCCACTGTTGACGACACTGGCCATCGTGCTACCACCACTCTGTCCTGTCAGCTTCCCCACCAGTCAACACCTTTCAGTGTACAGCTGCCAAAACAGACGTGGCATCTGCTCACCTCTGGGGAAATGGCAGCCATTGATGTGTCCTTCTCAGTCATGGGCTCGGATAGGATAGGTTACTACCTTGTCCTTTGCAGCTGTGACAACAGTGTGTGTAACAGAGCATGAGGTTGTCTTTTTGTATCTGAAATTTCATCTGCTTTTTTATTTTCCACTTAACTGATCAAGTAAAAGGATATGTCAGATGCATACCATAGCACTAGCGACAGCGTTAATATGTCAGTGATGCAGCACACTAGCACTGGGCGGATGGAAAGAGGGAGTTAGCGTCTCATCTGTTTTTAATTAGCTGATGAAATGTACAACATGGGAGTTGCTCTGCAATACAGTTTCTTTTCTCTCATGGATCCAGCCAAGCAAATTAGTCTGTATTGAAAATTGCCCATCTTTGTACAACCCCAGCTGAACTGTACCTTTAAATAGTGACAAATAAACAGTGACCTAAATTATGGAATTTAAATGTGCTGAGGTGCAAGTAAAGACAAATGAGAGCACTCCAGCTACTAAAATAGTATTTACACATCAAGATTATGGCTATCTTATAGATGAGAGTTAGTGCTGCTCTAAATATAGCACTAGCTGGAGGCTCGTTTTTTTTTTTTTATGTGTCCTCCTTGTGCATCACGTGCCGCCAAACTTAAGCATGTTGCCCACTGTGGCTTTTATTGTCTTCCCACAAGTCATTATATGCTTCTTTGAAATACCACTTGGGTTTTGAATTGTATTTTATTAAAGTCGAGGGTGTACTATATTGTGCATTCGGTGGAAGTTTTCATAGGTCTCACACTGTTGCGAAGCATCCATCATCAGCAAGAGTCTGGGCAGCCGTCATACATTCCACTTCTTGTAATCATTCACCTAGTCAGCTGTATTTTCAACCTAATGGACATAAAAAATGTAGATTCCAGCAAAATGGACTTGGCAGCACAAAAGCTTATTAAGTATTGATCCTGCCAGGGTCAGTGCCCATGTTCAGTCACTTGAACATTGTGAGAGAAGTTTGCTTACGCACTTGGCAGTCATAAATTCAGAAAAATAGTGAGTGAGAGAAAAGAAAGTTAAACATTGTGTCCTAATGAACAAAGATAATTTCCTAAAGCACCAGGATAAGAGAGAAAAAAATGTGCTTATAAATGCACTGTGGGCTTCTTGGCTTGGCCAGCTGCCCATGCAACAGCAGTGTTCATGACATCATGTGATGCCAATGTCTAACAGGGGAGCTTTAAGTTGATCAGCAGTGGCCAACCTGCCTTCTTCTGGTTTTAATGGATATAGCCCATCTTATCTCTCACTGTACCATCTGTCAGACCTGCTTGGTCAAACAGAAGTTAAACTCAGCAAAGACTTCCACTGTGCTGTCTGTGCACTTGTGTCTTTTACATAGATCTCCCTGTTTTAACACAGACCTGCCAACAAAAATAGCACAGTCAACCTGACTGCGAATAAGCTCATCCTGGGGCATAACAGATAGTACTGGGACATATAAAAGTAATAGCCTAAAATGTATGTAAGTTTTTGAAAAGATGAAAGTCATTTTCGTCTATCAGAGCAAATAAAAATCCTCTTTGTGCATTTGACGTTGATTTTTCTTGATGTGTGATAGTCTAAATTGCTGACTTTCCTTGTTTGGTTTTCTTTTATGTAGCGTGTAAAAAGGGAAATAAATTACATTGAAATGTTTTTGCCAACATTTTTTCTAAACAAGCACTTTTGTGAATGCTTTAATACGTCAAAGGATTTGCTCTCGCGCTATACCTCTATTAGAGTGTTTTTCCACAGTGGGGGACATGAGCTTGTGCTGCAGGGAGGACGTGTCCTTTGCAAACATGAGAGCTGCTTTAGCAATCTTAAGCTGTTCCTTGTTGAATTTCTTCTTGTATCCTTTGGTAGAAAATAATAAAGTTAAACTACAAATAACCCTGATAAGTCCAGTCTATTCCAGTTGCTAAACAGAAAAACAGAGAGGGCACTGTTTAAGCCCCATTTAACTGAAGTGTGTTATCTGGTGCAAAACAGACCATTTGACATTTGGACCCTTTTCTGTATAAACACATTAGTGAAGAAATGGCGTGCTTGTGAAGCAGAATAAAACCTTGTAAACGGTTTAAACATCCAAGATTAATCCTACAAAAAGTCTGTTTTAAGTTTAAAAAATGCATTGTTGCAATTAGTATAGAATAAAGAATAACAAAGGAGACAGACTGCTTGGAATAAGTCGCTTTTTGCAAATACAGAAATGATACGTTTCTCAGAGGTGTGGTCATCATGGTGGGAAATTGTGTGCAGCCCTGTGAATGAAGTGCTGTGCTCTTTGGTCTGTTTTGGACAAAAAGCAGAAAGATTTATGCAGCAGCCATAGCGTCTTGGACAGCTACACCCATGAGTGTGGGTGATGCCACCTGATGCAGCATTGATACAAAGTGTACAGCACTGTAAGCAGGTTCCACTGACTCCCCTTTCCTTGGGGAATGGTGTAATTAGCTTTTTCCCATCTCCTCTGTACTTCCTTATTTTGCTGAGGGAAAATGCTGAATGCTTTGGGGGAATTAAAAGTGCTTGTTGGGATTTTAGATCTACTTTGGAAATCTGTCAGCAAGATGGTGTGTCTATCTCTCTAAATGACAGCAATGACAAGGCAAAGAAAGGCAAGGAAAAGAATGCTAATGAAGGCAATAAGAGAGCCACGAGGTGAACATTTACCACAGGGCCTTACATTATTCAGACATTTGTAGCGTTTAATCTTTTTCCTCACACCCTTTGGTTCTCCTAGTCCTTTGCCTCCAGGTTTAGAGATGATTTTGGAAATCATTCCTTTCCACTTACAAATGGGTAATACTATAGTTTTTGTGGTTAATTACTCAGTGTTTCCCAGCCCTAAATAAGTACCTATTGGTTACATGGTTTATATCAAGCAATAATTATTTAATCATTACTTAATGACCATATAAATAACCATCATTACTATAGTATTAAATAATTACTCGACTATTACCATGATATTACCAACATTATTATCATATTTATTATTGTTATCAATGACAAAAGCATGTATTTCTAAAGTCAAGCAGTTGTAGTCTTTATTGAAGATATTGGTTTATAGACAAGTAATAAGTAAGTTACCAGTAAGATACAAAAACATAATTGCAGATAACATGATTTGTAGTTTTTTACTTAAACTTATAAAAGAGAGCAGTAGAAGACCATAGAAATGACTCCATAATGAGGAAGGAGACATGTACCAGTTGACTTCTCATTTGTACCTCATTAATTTTCTGATATTGATCCTACGTACAATACTGTAACATATTACCAACAAAAGCACTGCATCAGCAGATGTGCGCTTTGGTTGAGTGTGAGGGAAGAAGGATTATGGGATTTTATTCCTTCAAAGAACCACCCTCCAGTCAAAGAAAAAACATTCTGCGTTTGATTTTCTCAGGAGAAATATATTCATGATATGGACCTTGAAACTACAAGGAGACTAAAGATTTGTGTCACATGCAAAATATGTTGTAATTTAAGTGAATAAGTTAAGGAGATTACTCTTTTATAAGGTTTGATTAAAACAGGAGCAGTATGTAAAACAGTGAAAAGAAATCATACAATGAAACTGCAAACAGTTTTGTCCTCAAAAACATTTTAAAGAGTGTGTATGCAAATTCTCAATGTGAATGGGCCAACACCTGCTAGTGGTATTTATAGTCTATACATTTTCCATTTGAATATCAAATTGAGGTCATGGGTGAGACTACACTGAGCTGGGAGTATTTTCCCATTGTCTCTTCATTCCTCTATTCTTCTTTCTTCTCCACAGCTCAGCTAAAAAAAATAGGTTCCAGTCAGTGATAGGAATGTGAGGCAGTAATACCTGCCATGGTAGATTTTACAAGTTCACTGTTCAAACACTGTTCTTTTTAAAAAGCTACTATCTGTAGCTTTTAAGAAAAAACAAAAACGCTTGCTATGTGTTCTTTTTTTACATATTCATGAACCCACCTCATTGGGATGAGTAAATTAATGTTCAGCTTTTAAATGTCTGAGCAAATATACTTACAAGATTGCTTGTTACGTTATTGTGTAAAAGTGCGTCAGGTCCCCCTCTCTTCATCTGCAGTCTTGTTTTTTACGAGCTGAAATAACTCTTTCATTGTAGATCGATTTGTCCATAGAGAGTATATTTTCAGATTTGTTGTGCCTTTTTGTGCACACATCAGTAGAAATCTATGATTAACACAAATACTCTGTGTCCTCAACTGGCTTTTGTCTGATGGTCAGATATAAAGGTTGTTGGAAAAAAATTGTAAGTTGTGCTGCTTTTTACAAGTTTTTCCAAATCACAGGTCTATTTGTTTGGACGCTGATTTATTGTCAGAAAACAGCAGCCCCTTGCTTCTCCATTATGCAGATAAGAAGCAGTAAAAGTATGTAGATATCACATACATCATACACACCCGCAGTCACATATACATAAAATGAACCTGAGAATATATATGTCTTTGATACCTCCAAGCTGCTTGTATGCACACAGTGGGACATTGTCAGCAAAGATAAAACAGCAGTCCCTCCTGTCTATTCTTTTTCCTAACCTGCAAGGAAAGCCACTGCTGTAATGGTATAATCCATCGTCCACAGCAATGACTTGCAGTCCGTGCTCAAAATATAGCATTGCACCAGGCCTGCATTCCTCTTTTCACTCTCCTGTCTAATGCGCTGCGTTTGAGGACCCGAGGACATAAGCGTTGGACGTGGCAGAGGCCAATGCCAATGTGCTGACTGGAGGGATATGGGCCTTGACTTTGGGCAGTGTGAATGATCCTGGCCTGCTTGTGTCTGTCTGTCCGTCTCACTGGCCACACTATAATAAGATTGCAGAGCTCTAAGGTGGATTTACTGGAGCACAACTCCCCCTAGGGCCTTTTCACAGAAATTGGTTCCCTCACATTCTTTCTCCATTTATTAAAGAGCAAGAACTGTAAAACCATAGCTATACCTCACACTGTGTGATAGTGAAACAGGAAGTGTGGATAATATGTAAATGGAATATATGGCAATTACTATTTCACAACTTCTCAAAACATTTATCCCTCATCCAAAATGTTTGTGTCCAGAGGAAATTTCTCAGGACCTTGTGGTATGTCATAAAGCTAAGTGAACGCATAGATTGCACTGCCACAAGAAATGTTATCTATGTACAGGTTCAGTCCACAGCTTTTATTGTTGCTATGTCAACAAAGTGCAAAGTCAAAGCCCAAGCTTGACTGACAAAACAGTTTTGCCATTTTGTGTGCAAAGTTGCCAGAGAGATGATTTTTGTTGACACAAATGATGGGGTCCTGCAGTCCAACCGTCCCAGCTGCGTACACTGTAAATGAGGCCAATCCAAATGCAAGCACAAGCCATCTTCAAGGCGAGCTTATTTTGGAACCACTGTGTCATCCATTCCACAGCACAAAAGCCCCTCTGCTAGACCAAGTGAGAAAGTAGAAAGTAGCCTTTATATATAAAAAGAATGTGTGATTTGTCTGCCAGCTCCTTTGGCAGAAACTCAAACAGTTTTCCATCCATTTTACAAAGCTTATTTTGGTTCCTGTAAAAACACTCAATTTAGGGCATTTAAAGTCCCACTGTTGAGCCAAAACAAATGTTTAGCATATATAACCTTATAAATGTTTCTTATGTTAACCAAGGTCAATTCACATTTCTGAAAGTCCCGTACTGAGGGAAAACTTTTTTTTTCCTTTCGTCTTCACCGCACTTACCTCTCTCGGGTAAGCCCCTCCATTTACAAATTCTGGTGTTAAATCGGTGGGCAGCTAAAAGAGGGGTGGGAGGTAAGAAGGAACGCATGGAGCTCTTATCAGTCCTACTCCACTGTTCTGCCCAGGGGCTGCTGATGAATGAGGGGGTGCTGATTATAGATTATAGGCTGTGGCGCAAAGGGGAATCATTGGGCACATGTCTTAAACATTGCCCACCACCAACTTTACATTAACAACCAAAAGGAAAAAAGGAAGCAATCCAAAGGTTTAAGTAGAAGTGTTTTTCTTTCTTTGAACATCCTAACTATTGCCAGTGGAGAGCCCACAAGAAACATAATTTGCTCTACAAATGCTGCATTCAAAACAATAAATTAGGACACTTTTGGGGTCCTGGACCTACACTATGAGCAGGGCTGTTTTTTGTTTTTCTGCTGACTAACAGAGGAGGTGATCTGGCAGAGGAAGTAGGAAAACTTCAACAATTTGTCACTCAAGAGTTGCACTAGTGCCTACTGATTAACTGTAAAGAACTCAGTCAAACCCACTTTTGAATAAACTCAATTGACAGAAAAACAGCCCGGAGCTTGGATATTTAGTGCACAATGTAGTTTTAACTAAACTGAAAGAATGGCTGAATTCCATCACAACCGATGTCATCCTCATGTGTGAAGCTCTCTTGGAAGAAGCGGTTTCTCCTCTGTGTCCTGCATCAGCACTGACTCATTGGTTTCTAAGGACTGAGCTGACATTTTCATTGGCCCAAAGATCTCTTACGGGACAGGGTGTTGGCTTGTGTAAGGATGGACCATTGAGCCATTTTTGCACATATTGTTTTGTCTATAATCCAAACTTTAAACTATGAGCAAAATAAAAGTGTTTTTATTGAAATATAATTGCAGTATATCCCAACATAAACTTTGGAAATATTGAAACTTCCCCTCAAATATTTATTGATTTTATGCAAAAAGGAAGTGTCACCGGACTTCTGAGCCCCTAATAAGAGGTCATCAAATGGCAAGCGGGTGGAACAACATTTGCACATTTAGGGGATCCAATGAGTCTAAATGAGGATCTGTTGGGCTGAGTAAGTGTACTTTAAGCTCTCAGAATTTCCAGGAGCTACAACATGATCTTATTGAGAAATTAAATTAAAGCCAGGTAGTTAAATTAAACCCAGCAGAGCCAAGAATATCTGTCACATTTTGGTTTTGTAAGCTCTGCATTAATGCTCAGGTCTTGTACAGTACCAGGTGGAAGCAGCTGAAAGACAGCAGCTCTATCCATAGCTCCAGCTTTGAGCAAACCCCTGTGACGCCTCTGGCTAATTCCACTCAAGCCCGCCAGGCTGTCCAGCATCCTCCAATAAATTAGCTTGGCTGCTCCCCCACTGAGACACAGGCCTTGACAGTCTGGCCAGTTCCCAAAGTCACATGGATTCACACACAGTGAATTATTGCTATTTTCTACTTCAGCGCAAGCTCTTAATTGAGTGGGCTGGATTTTCATTTGGTATGTGGGTTAATAGGATTGTATCATCCAACTGCAATAGTTCCCTCCTCGAAGTCATTTCTATTTGTGATGTGATGAAATTTGAACTGGGCTAATTTGGAAAGTTCTCTAAATATCACTGTAGACATTTTCCATGAGTGTATCTCCAGTAGCCAACAGCTTTGCACCTTTTCTCCATTTCAGCCACTCCCTGAAGCCAAGAAGAAGAATGTGATTTGAATGCCCTTGTCAAAAAGGGTTAATGACAATGCATTGCTTTGATCTCTTATGTCAAACACTATTCCATGTACAAAGAGTCTCCCTATTGTCCTGTGTGACATATCAAAGCGTCTGTCAGATTCTGATTGGGATTCAGGGTCATATCTTTCCCTGAGTCTTCAGTGTCACTTTCTTCTATCAGCGTTGTTTTTGCATCCAATCTGCAGCATCTGCTTCTTGTCTAAAGTTTGAATTGAGTCAGCGTCCTCATCTGACATGGCTCCCACTCTTTTCTTTTCCCTCAGTTCTAGTCTGCCTGCTGTCAGTGGAGGCCCAGACGGAGATGAAGAAGGTCGTCGGGGACAACGCCACCTTACCGTGTCACCATCAGTTCCCGTCATCCAGCTCGCTTGACATTGAGTGGCTGCTGCAGAAACCGAACTCTAAGCAGAAAGTGGTGAGAATACATATCTTTATTTATTTCTATGTGGCTGATTGTTTCCAACTTAAAGTACTCCCAAGACAAGTCAAAAAGCACATTACCCAACAGATGTTACCCATTATATTCTCTATGCAGAAGTAAAAAAAATAACTTGTTAGTTTAGGGACAATAGACTGAAAAAACACTTGACAGAACAACAAAACCCATCCCTTACTGACTTTGAATCCAAAGTTACAAGATCTGTGACCTACACTAGAGAACCTAAAGTGATAGAGAGTGCCCTCAGCTACAATATCATTCCCCCTCTAAAAACAGACCCTGTCTTAAATCTACAATGTCAGGTAAGGAGTGTGCTATTTTTGGGATGACGCCTGTTAGACAGCATATCCCAGTGGAGAAGCCATGATGCTTTCTGTTCTGTTCACCTGATTGTACTACCTTTAGAGCAGTGCACAGGGCAGAGATGTATACTTAAGTGTTTAAAAGTAAACATACTGTAGCCTATACTTAGGGTTTAGTGTATGTATCACAGCATCTATTTCATTCAGTATCATTGGCTTGTTTTAAATCATTACCTTTTTTCACCCAAATTGAACACTATCAGATAACAGACGGAGCATGAACGCTCGCAAGCCCTCTATCGGAAGAAAGAGATTTCCTTTCTATTTGGCACTCATTTGTTTGTGCAGTGGGGTGTTGTTCAGCACTGAGGATGCTAACAGTGGGGGAAAATGAGAAAAGGAGAGAGGAGATGGGAACAAAAGGGGATAGTCATGAATGAAAGCAGAAAACAATGTCTTATATGCTTTGATGATTCAGAGGGTAGCTGCCACATTGAGATGAATATTTAACGAGAAGATAACATTGCAGACACCATTAATTAAAATCAAGTGTCGGAAAAAATTTGATTAGAGAAGGAACAGTGCCTGTAGCCGAATAAATAAATCAGTTTTTTGTTTTGCTGTGTGGTCATGTTGAAAGCGAAACTGCATATTGTCAGCATTTAACTTCTATTTGCAAGTCAACAAGCAACATGTGTTGGACACTGAGAGGCACGAGACAAAGCCTCTAAGTGACGCTTTGAGACACTAACAACATTAGGCTGAATGTAGTCCTTTAAGTCTTTAAATATGCACAGAATGTTGTAATTAATGTTTCTGCCATGTTTCTGCCAAACAATCTGACAAATAGTAATTAAGTAAATGCTGATAATAAGCTGTCTATATTTTGGACAACTACATGCTTTTCAAGTCACTGTGGTGATTCATTAGTAGTGGCAAAGACACTTGGCTCATATTTATGTTTGTAGTGAATAGAAACAACATCTGATTTTAATTGCAAACAGCCAGCCTCAGGATGTTTTACTAAAACATTCTTGATTTATTCACTTTAACCAACAGATTCTCTCCCCATCAGTCTTAGAAGCAGATGCATAGTACAACCTGTAAACACATTTATCTGACTAACACATTACCAGCACACATAAAAACAGCTATAGCTTATCCATAGGCAGCTAAAATATGTTCCACTTGTCGCTGTTTGCCCCCTGGCTCTGCCATTGGAGTCTGTCTGTTTGGCTTTAAGGTGTGATAATATACATGTTTGAGCAGAAGTGTGTGTACCTCCATGTATGTATGTGTTTAAATGGCCACTCATCACCTGTGATAGCAGCAGGTGCCCCTGTTTCTGAGGCACTGATGCGCTGTGGCACCGGCATTTAGCAACCCCCATCTGCAGGCTCTCCATCGCCCTGAGTAATAGGCCACTATGACAGCTGGGTTTGTTTGTGTGTGTGCTGCAAGAGGGACACAAGCAACAAAGAAGCAAAACAAAAAGATAAAATGGTAACATTTTAGAGTAGGGGCCGCATTTTATCATGAATTTATGCATAATTTCATGCATAGATTCATGATCCAATGAATTTATGCATGACTTATGCATTACAAGCATAGGGTTAAGGTTAGGGGTTTTCAGTTAGGGTTAGGATGAAAACATGATGAAAATATGATAATTCCTGGTGATTTATGTAATTTTAATGCATGTACTAATGCATGAGTCATGCATGAATTAATGCAGGAATTCATGATAAAATGTTCCCCCTTCTCTAAACTGTTACCGATAAAATAACAAACAATAAAACTGTTTTGTATGGATACCAGTTGTACAAACAGTACTATCCTGGCAGTTTACAGCAGGTTACTTGACTTGAGTTGTGCCAAATCAGAAATAAGGGTAACGTAACTAAATCGAGTCATATCAAACAAAGCTGGGTTGCTGTATACAAGAATATTTATTTATATTTGTTTTCTACAGTTTTAATCATCTTATATATTCTCTCTTCTTTTATATTCTCTCTTCTTTACTCACAATTTAATAGTTTCTTTGTTTATGAGCATAGCCATGTAATTCATCTTTAATAATATTAAAATGCAAAATCCTTTGCAAAAGAAAAAACCCAGAAAGATGTTTAGGTTTTAGTAAGCACATGTTGAATAATTGAAGCATAAGCCAAATTATGTAAAAGAGAGTATGTTATGTAGCTTAAACATCAAAGACCAAGTATAATATTTGTAAATTATGAGGACTAAGATGAATAGATCCACCGTGGACCTTGGGGCATTAGTGAGCCATCTCTTTAAAATTACTAATGCTGTCTGAGTTCTAGTGAAGGCTCTTGAATCTTTAATCTATAGAAATTGTTTTGATTTGGACAATTTGACAGTACTGCTAATGGAAAGGCCATAAGAGCTCTCACAGATAATGAGCTAAATGAACACTGGCAGTATACAGGCATTACAGCAAATGTATTCATTCTTCAAATGTTATTTCCCGGGTGATAATTGAAAAGTGGATGTTAATGTTGTTACATGGGTATTGGTATTCTGTTCTTGTCAATGATGTTTCTTAAATACTATGCATGCTCCAGTTGATACTTTATAATTATGGTTTACAAAGTTTTTAGTCTTTTGAATTAATCAACAAGGCTAACCAGCCAATACACAGTCGGATTTTTTTCTGAAGAACATGATAATGTGCCCTTAAAAAGTTGAATGATTTTCTCTGCCTAAAGTTAGCCTAGCCACAGAGGGTCTCTGTGGATTCTAGTCAAGTTGAGTCTAGATTTCTACTGAAAGAAATTGCTGTGAGGAGAAGGGATACTAGATCCACTTTCCTTAACTTGGTCAGTGATGCCAATGTAGTGAGATGCTGCATTCCCTATATTTACTATACATAACTAAAAGTAAATGCTTTGACAACTGAATATTTACAGCATATTTCTTACTATTGTAAATAGTCAGTCACCAAAAACATTATGATCATCATTTCTACAATAATATATCTCGTGTGGGCTTCTATTCCTTTTTCTCCAGATCATCACTTTCTTCGGGGGACAGGTGTACACCAATGAGGCCACAGGCACCGAGGCCAGCCGTCTGTCCTTTGCTGGGGAGTACCTCAGCGGGGACGCCTCCCTTCTCATCAGTGACCTGCTGCTGACCGACTCCGGAGAATACTACTGTAAAGTCAAAACCGGGGGGAAGTATCATTGGAGCCAGGTCAATCTCATTGTGTTAGGTGAGCTCGATATAGACAGTCCGAGAAAGACGAGAGGTACACACTCACACAAGCAGGCATATAGGTCAGAGTATAAAGAGTCCTAAATTCATTTTACCCATTTGAGTGTGGAAAATGTAAGCTGCACTCACACGCAAAGGCCTAATCACTAGATCATTAGCCTTGCACATTTCCTCTGTCATGCTAACTGATCTAATGATTCAATTTGATTCAAACAGTGTGATTTGATTTTACTCTTGCTTTTTGGGTTCATTTGGATTGGTTTTGTTGATGAGGTGAGACCAGAAACATTCGACTGGGTCTGAGAGAGCACAACACTGATTGATTTACTGATTGATTAAGTAAGTAGTTCATGTTCAGCTTTTGTATGATTTAATACATTTGGGTTCTACTCTTACAGACTCTCTTTCTAAGTATCTGCTGTATTTAAATTGAAATTTACTTGGAAATTACACTGAAAGTCTGTCAACTATCATTAGTGTGCATATAAGCTATTTAGGGAATGCATTTATTTTGAAAGTCATGTCTTGTAACAGAGGCTTACCCTGTTTGGGTCTCTTATAGCACTGCAAGGTCATCACTGCAAAATGTATTCATTTGTTTTGTTTTTATGGGGGGGGGGTTTTGTACTTTTGGATGGTGACAAATGGCTTAGCTTTACGGCTAGCTCTGTGCTAATTCATGTCTCTAGTCACTTACAGCGACTGAAGGACAGACAGTCAAAGAAAAGCCAGTAACAAAGTCCAGTGGGAGGGGCCAGCTCATTCTCAATGTCAGAAAAGCGGGCGATTTATTAAAACATCATGGGAGATTAGTTCAACCTGCCGTTATTGGTTTTCTAATGGAACAGTCTGTTAATCCTCTGGCCTGCACTCTCCTCTCTCTTCCATAAAGACATTTCACTGAGTTAGTGCCTCAATTTTTACAAATTGCCCTTAGCTTTGTTATGACACTTTTGATTTTGAGAGAGAAGAACATTTGCATTTTTTCTAGCCCCCCACACTAAGATAATAGCTTGGCAGCCGAACTAGTGGCTGGCTTGGCATGAGATGGAGTGTACGTATTTGTATGCATGCCAAGGTTTATGCATGTCTTAAGTAGCATTGTTTGTGTGTGCAAGCTTAAAAATTTGTTTTTTTCTGTTTATCCCAAAGACTGTATATAGAGAATCACACATTATGGTTTAGACTAAATTAGAGGCCTGTGTTTGTATAGTTGTCCTTCTTGTATTTAGGTCTAACTATAAGCTGTGATCTTATAAAGCATCATATTGCACTATAATGGAAAAATGAATTGAAAGGACTCACTGTAATCATTAAAAAAAGGATCTGGAGTATATCTGGCAGCAGCATGTAATCTTTTATAGATGTTATTCCACTAAGCATCAACTAAATATGCAAAACCAAGCAAAACAGATTAAATTTAGTTCACTGCTGATCTAAAAATATGTAACTTGGGAGCACAACGCTGTCGCTCTCTGTGCTATTTTTCTGCATTTGTTGCTTGGCAGTGGCTTCAAGTGTGATACTAAACAGAGCAGCTGCACAGGGCTCAGCAGGCACCAGCTATACGTACTGTGCCTCTAGCTACTGGACTGTGACCAAAACCTTTGACCTGTGCAGAGCATATTACCAGCAGCATTCACAGCCAGCTTTGAGGTCACATTGATCCATTCCCTATGGGACTGTTCCCGTGTCTGTGTCAACCAGCACGAGCAGTGACTGGGTGGAAAGATTCATTTTCAGTCATTATTGCTTTTTGTTGTTAACTAAAGCACATTTACCTCATAACTCAAACTAAAAAGATTTTTCTTTGTGTATCTACAGTCAAGCCCTCAAAGCCCAAATGTTGGATGGACGGCAAACTGCTGGAGGGCAGTGATGTAAAACTGAGCTGTAAGTCCAGTGATGGTTCAGATCCCATAAGCTATAAGTGGGAACGAGTCCTGGACAAAGGCAAAAGTCTGGGAAAGCTGCCAAACCTGGCTCTAATAGGTAAGCAAAATGAATGCCTGTGCACCGACATGCTGTAAAGACTTCTGCAGAGAATTGCTAATAAGATTTGTTGATTTTTAGGGGGCAGTGTTTGTCTGATAAATTATAATACTTGGGTTTCTTTACTTTTGCATTTATTTCAAAACACTATCGCTTAGATTTCCCCAGTACAGCTGGTCCCCAGGCTGCTTTACTTGGATAATTAGTTACAATGCTTTCCTGAAGGGCACAAACATGGAGTCTTAATGTCCCAATTAGACTTGATTTTGCATGCCTCTTTTATCTACACCACACTTAAGCAGCAAAGCCAACACAAATACAAGACAATGGTAGAAAACTGCCTCTGCAACCAAAACAAAAAAAGTATCGTGTTGGTACTCTGATAAGATGATTCTCAGTTCTAAACAGTTTTTGTCATTTGCTTGGCTTGAGTAAATTATACCTGTGTAGTAGTGTAGATTAAACAATTTCTTCTAATATGTAAAAAATGCAGAAAAATGAAAAGGACTGGCAGCTCTCACTACATTTTACACCAAAATGGCTCAGTTGTAGCCCTAAGGCACACTTCATTCACATAGTGTGGATCCTGGCGTTTTTCTTGGATCATAACCGTCTCTAAACAACAACACAGACATAGAAAGCACAAAATGTATCTGTGGGACATGTCTTTCTCTCACTGCAGCACAAACAGCTCCAGGCTGGGAATCTCTGCCTTGTGTCTTTAACTAAGCCTAATTCACACTTTTCCAGGTCAAAAATTTTATTTAATGCCAAAAACACCTGTTCAGTTTAGTTAGCATTCATTGGACATTTAAAGATTGTTTAAGGGGGGTGGTGTCCAGGTAGCTCAGTTGGTAGAGCACATACCATAACACACAGGGGACTCGTGTTTGATTCTCAGTCAGATCATGTGCCACAAACCTAAGAAGTACTGTGGAGGCCATTATTCTCCATATATTATTAGTGTGTAGTCATTGTTCAACAATGCATTTTGTTTTAAATTGTACTAGGTCATTTTCTGAATCTGTATTGTTTCTTTCCCCAGATCTGAAAAATCCTGAGATTGTTACTCTGAGAAATCTCACTATGGACAGCACAGGTGTCTACAAGTGCACAGCCAGCAATGACGTGGGCGAGGAGAACTGCACAATAGAGGTCACAATGCAGCGTGAGTGTTTTCAGTAAAGGAGGGGTTGACCTTGCGGCACTCACCTCATACAGTACTGACATTCTGATTGATGGTTATTGTTTCAAACTGCAGCTGGAAATACATTTATTCTCCTCTCTGCGTTTTTGTTCTACTCTCTTGTCTTGTTGTGTTTAAAGACCAGGCACAGCACCAGCAGCGGTTGTGATCAGTGGTCACCACTTAGGTTTCACTGCATGGTCCTAGGCATTTGTTGGTTCAATGACACACTTGCGGTTGCTTTGTTGGAATTTTATGATTTCCCAGATGTTAAATTCAATTTGGGCTTTTTGGCACAAACATAATGTAATGCTTAAGCGCCTTGTACTGTTAAAGTCAAGTCAGACGGCCAGGATCTGTTGCTGAGCACACTTAAACTTCAGTAAGGTCGTTCTTCTCCACGTGCCACACATTTTCACTGTTTTGCAATACAGCAACACAAATACATTTTAACTAACTAACTTTTATATGTCATGTCACAAGCCACAATAACAGTAGGAAATATTAAACTGTTCTGTTTTCTTTCCCACCTGACAGATGTGAGAGATGTGGGGATGGTGGCAGGTGCAGTGGTGGGGATATCCCTTGGTGTCCTCATTGTTATATTAATCATCTGGCTTGTCTTTCGGAAGAAAGAGAAAAAGAAATATGAAGAGGAGGAGACTCCAAATGAGATCAGGTAAGCCCCAATGTTGTCGGCCTTTTACAGACTTATGTTTCCATTGCACAATCACTTTCCATTGAGACAGTGTAGCACAAACCAAGCTAATGACGAAAAAAGCCAGTCATCTTTTCGCTAATGTCAATTAATTGTTGTTCATATCAAGTTAGATATGTGGCATTCAAGTACTGTGGATGAGAATTTCACACAAATGAGTAAAAGTATAATCCAGCCGAGCCTGGGCAGGGTGCAGCTGCAGGTGGGCGTCCAGCTGCCCACAAGAAACAATAATCACAAGCTTTTAAGAAAAGTATACAAAGAAATTTCACAGACAAAAGTAATACTTCAGGGTTAACTTTAGAGCTACTTTTTGCCTTTATCATTTTATTACTTTAAGGTTTGAGTGATCTGAGGTGCCTCACTGTTTTCTTCTCTCTCAGAAGGCATCTTGCATCAGTGGGCCCTATAGCCTGCTAATGACACTGGCACAATCATTATTGTGACAGAGAAGAGCTGTGTAGGTGTGGATATATACTGATGTAAGATTGAATTAAACAGCATGGGGCAGCTACAAATGAATAATGGAAAGGTGTTTTCTGTTTTATTGTACAATAAGAGACAGAGATGTTAATTTAATGTTAATTTAGTGCTCAACAAGAAGACCATTTGCACATATGTTATGTTTATTTATTTTGCCTATTCACATGAAACACTAAAGTTGAATTATTAAGTTTTCAATGTGTTCTCCCCCTCCATAACAATGGCACTGGGAAACTTGTGATTTCAGCAGATTTCCTTATTTGATGCAAATGTATCTAGAGTACTCTGTTGGGGTATTGTGATTTACATGAGGTCTCTACATATTAGCCCCATGAGAATTTGTATTATTCTGGGAGCCAGAAGACACTGTGGAAACCATGTTGTGTTGTGCTATTTTGTCAGATTGCTGTGTGTGTTTCTTCTATTTTAATGCACTTTTCATTGTGCGCTCCTCTCTGTGTTTCGAACTGCAGGGAGGACGCAGAGGCTCCTAAGGCCAAGCTGGTGAAGCCCAACTCCCTTTCCTCATCCCGCTCCGGCAGCTCTCGCTCTGGTGCATCGTCCACTCAGTCCATGGTGCATAACAGTGCCCAGCGTGGCCACCGCCCCCGCCCACCTGCTGTGGCCGCTCTCAAGGAAAATGGACAGCCTCCAGGCTTCCCTCAGTCTCCACCAGCCTACACTACAGTTGTGCCCCCCAAGACCCCTGAGCCCCCTACCACTCCTAAATTTAACTCCAGGAACATGTCTGGTCCCACACCACCCACCCTCATGGTCCCAGCCCAGACCAAGGCCTTCCAGACTGTTTAGAACTAAAAGCCACAGCACTCCTGCAGCCAAGAGACTCCTACCCCTGCCTCATGCCCTGGCCCCTTCCCAAAGACTCAGACTCTTCCATAAACGATAAAATGCAACTAGGTAAAAGGATATTAACGTAATAATTACTATAAATCCAAAATTACTTTTAAAGAATGCATATTTCAAAGGATAAATAAGACATGCTTCCCCCAAACTGAATATTACAAAACAACAAGACAAAAGAAACTCCACCTCTAAGATGCTACACTGTTTGTGGCTTGGCTGAAGGGTGAACTTATTTGTAAGGTTTCTTTTTTGCTTTGGGAGACACTGAGAATACCATGTTTAACAAGGTGAAAAGGGACCCCTAGTTTTAGCTTAGAGGAGGAAATGGGAAGTGTGGATGGTGGAAAATATTGTCAATGCAAATTTCACTTTAGATACAGATAGTTTGTCAAATAAAAACACAAACAAGAATAGAGAAAGAAGAGGCTGATGTTTCTTTGCCTCCAGTTCCCTGCTTTCAACCTCTGCTCTGAAACCGCCTTTTCCCATGATGGATTGGGCCAACAGTCATTCTCGGGAGTGGACAGACTTGTGAAATATCAGTTGGCGAGAGAAAGTCCAGGTTCATGTTGCATTGACAACATAGTGGAGTTGTTTCCACATCTATGGACACCTTTTTCTGGTACTAAATAACTTCCCTGAGTAATTAATAGTATATATTAGGTATATAGGCATTTGGTAACTATAGGGGATAAGCATCTATTAGAGCAGCTTGACTTGTTTTTCTTTCATCTCTATCTGCTCTTTTTATGTCTGTCTCAGAAAAGGTTGAAAAAGGGTGACAGACTGCTGTGTGTGCATTCATCCATATTAAGAAGTGCCACAAATCTTAGAATGGGTTTTAAATCAATGTTGTTGTTTTTTTTTACTTGTGTTTACCTTCTATCTCTAAAATGCTACATTGATACCAAAATCCCAGTGAATGTGTGAAGCTTAAAGATGGTTGATACTTATTTATATAAAACCAGGAATTATTGTATCCAAGCTAAGGCACAAAAGTTTTGACAGATAGGGAACGAATAGACTTTAAAATGTACAGGGTGTGTATGGTATCATTGTCAGTACTCTCCGCAAAGTGGCACTTGATTACTGTCTCACTGATCTTATTCATTCTGCTTGGTGATTGGTCTAGTTGTTCTGTCAAGGAATCGTGCTGCTGTTGTTGTATCCTCAGACTTGGTGTACTTTGATTGAAACTATAGCTGAAAAAAAAGGGCAAGTAGCCTATCTAGTGTGCCTTTGCAGTCCCTCCTCGTACTTTGATGATTTCTTTCTTTGTCCTTATCTTCAGCACACCAAGTGGTTAGGTCTCAAGCTTAAAGGGTCAACTGCAGCATATAGCAAGAGGCACAAGCAAAGCCCCAGCCAAGAGAATGTCAATTATCCCCAGGGAGAAAGCAATCCAGTGCCACGGGCCTAGTATGAACTGTACATTCTGTAATCAGTCTTGTTTTATATTGTAAATACAAATCAATATACGCACATGATGTCATTTAAATGAGGGTATATGAGGGGTGAGAAGATAAACTCCTTTCTTGGAAGTCAAATGAGAAATCCAAATTTAAGCTGAACATGTCAAACTCCAGGTAAACTAGTTTTTAACACAACATATCTTCACAACCAGGTTTCCATTAAATGGTGTATGGGTTTTTTCATGGTTCCCTGAGAATTTATTTTGATTAGTTTGACTTTTTGACCTTTTCTCAGGAGACAGCATCAGGTCAATGATCTTTTAACCATGTCTTTGGCCACTGATAAGTAACCGTGAAAAGTATTTGCTGGAATTCAATGAAAATTGAATTTTGAGATTTAGGTATATATTTTAAATTACCTCCTGACATGACATCTGGCACACCGTGGACCATGGCTATTTTCTCTCAGGAAAAACAACTTCATTACTTCAATGGGCTTTCAAATTTGAATTTGTTTTTCAAAATATTATCTCATTTGATCAAGTAACTTGAAATAAAAAAATATTAGCATTAGGGATTTTGCATGTGACTTCACTTTGAGGGAATATGACAAAATGCCTTTTATTTAAGCTAGAGACAACAAATGGTATTTGACCATGGAAGCTACTGTGTGCATGTGACTGTGCGTGCTGGTGAGCATGCATACAAAGTGTATACAGGGATGTGTGCATGTAAATTCAGCAGAAGCCCTTGGGCAACACCCACACACTCTTCTGTTAGCCGTTCAGTCGTAAAGAAGGATCCAGTCAGGCAAAGTAACCTTTATCCAAATTGATATGACTGCAGACTGCCAGCATGTATCTGGGTTTTTGCTAATTTAAAACCTCTTTTGAACGTAAACTCAGAAACAGCAGTTGTGTTATTGCCTGTTTTTTTCCTTTATCTAAGAACAATGCATGTCCATTATTCATTCTTATTGTCATCTCTCGAGGACACTCCTCTCTGGCTGTTCCTCAACACAGAAAGTAAGTGTGACATCAAGGCCCCCTTACTCACAACACAAACAACTTAAAGATGTAGAAGTACACTAAAAAGTATACAGAGCTTCAGATGTGCCTCTTGCACATTCACCTGCATAAGCAGCCTCACAAAAAAAACAGTATTTGCACAAACAAAAGCCTACAACAGCAATCCTTGTTATTTCAGCTCTTTCCAAATCAATTTGATGGATCGAATGTCTGCAGTTATTACGACTGACTGATGGGGCCAAGGATACCAAATGCAGCACAGAGAGGAACACTCTACATCTTGTCACCCAGGGGACATTTCTACACACACACACACACACACATATATATATATACACTGGTATTCAGTGTACATAAACACTGCTGTTGTGACAAAACTTGCAGAAATATAGCTATGCATCTCAAAAATCTGCATAGAATATGCTTCAAGACTGTTTTTATGGGAGTCTGTCGGTAAGAACGGTACAAATCACGAGAGGCATAACAGGATTGATTCTGAGCCAGGGCTGTGGGCTCCTGTCACTGAAATTCCTCCATAGATGAAAGTAGCAGTGGAGGTGGGATGCAAGTCTTCCAGCTGTTAAATTACTCCCTGCTTTTTTTTTTTTTTTTTTTGGTTTGCTTTCCAGTCTAACTGCAAGTCTCAGGTGGCAGATTTCCTGGATTATGAGTCCTCACGCATCATTCCCCTTAGTCATATGTGCAGCATTTAGGCTGGAAAGTTCTCAAACAAATGCATCTTAAGAAGTTTATGTCAGTCAGCAGAAAACAGGAGGAAAAAACCCAAGTTTGAGCAGCACCTTAACTGTATCCATCTACACTATATATTATCTGCACTCACAGATGTGGTAAAAATGTAACCATTTACAATTATCCTGCGTTATATGATAGGGGTATAAATTACATGTAGCCACAATGTTTTATGTTCTGTAAGGATTTTATTTTTGATTAAAGCTGTTGAGCAAGGCACAGTGAGACTCAGACTTGCGTTTAGTTGAATGTGATGTTTTTCAGACAAAGGTTGGGTTTAAGTCATGAACATGAAAGGTACCTGCATGTCATGATTGAGATCGAGCAGATGAACGGGAATGCTTTGCTTTGATGTAACATAACTGTATTCAGTTAAAGAAGAAAAAAAATACTTTAAAAAAATCTGAATTGTAAATATAATCACAGAAAGTTTTATGAAGCTTTATTTTTGTCTTCTATACTTTGAATTCTTCATCAACGTACTTTGCACTTTTTGTGTGTTCTGCTCATCACAGGCCTGTGTGGGATCTTTGTAGTGGGCTGTTCCTCTTTACCACATGTTGTTCGGACGCCAGGGCAGAAACACCTGGCACGGCTTTATGAAAGGGAATTGTATCAGACACATTGTTTATTTCATTCTCATTTGTTTTTGTTTTTCTGCCGTGGCTTTGAAACAGATTTTCAGTTTGTTTGTTTGAAAAATACAATCCATGTAAATATCACAAGTAAAAAATGTATATTTTTACGACTTCTGAGTTATTACTCTTTCATTTGCAAATAAAATATACAATGACAACATATCTGCTTTTGAGTTTATAATTATTTGAAATATAAGCTTATTGTAAAAAAAACAAAATAGAAATACAATTTTTAAAATCTACTATAGTGTAACAACTTAACAGTGACAAAAGAAAATTTGGAATTATTTCAACAAATAATAGGTATTCCTTTGTGAGACCATTACATGAAACACATTTAGCAAGCAATAAATCTGATCATAACCATGCTTGCTCTTTGGTGTGGTAATGTATCGTATCACTGTATAGAAATAGTTTTTGTTCCAATCATCATTAAAACGATAAAAAATGCAAAGATAGATTGTACAAGACACAATGCCTTTTCTTTCCTCATCAACCTTCTGATCTCCAACCTCTCAATGTCACGCCTGTGGCAATAAGGTTAGAGATATCTATTGACCTGTCAGCTGCTTACTGAGTGACATTCATCTCCTTCCTCTGAACAGTCCCTCTAATGTTGTCAATCTATTGACGTGCCAAGATGAAGTGTTTGCATCAACATCAGTTAAAGAGACCCAGTGTGACTTTATCGCTGCTTCAAGGATACGTGGCATGAAGATAAGTTAGAAGTTAGACTGGAAAATCTAAAATAGAAATGGTATTAGGTCCACTGTATTTACTGTACTGCAGTCTGTACCATTTCAATACAGAGGTTCTTACCAAGCACAATCAGAACATAATTGATAATAGACTAACTTTAATTATCTCAGATACAATGGTGCCATCTTATATTGCTGCTTATTCATTTCCAATCAATTCCTATACTCTGCACTGTAAATATTGCATTACTCAAGCCTTGTATAATTAATGCCCCATTTATAAGTGCACACCCGGCTGTTTTCTGAGGAAATGGTCTATGTTATCTCAGTGCTTAACCATTAAGTTGAGAACTGGTCCCAAACATTACATTAACATCTTAGGTTTAGGTCAGTCTCTACTAGAGAGTGACGTGCTCGTTCATGTAACCTTTAACTGATTTAACACGGGATGTGTGAGGAAGAACAAAAATATTGTCATTTGTGATCCAATTTTGACTAAAGATCACATGTTATTGTTCTAGTTGACTGAATGCAGACGTGGCTTTGCTAAAAGCTCCCTCTAGTGGATTATGATTGGTGGTCCAAGCACACTGAAAAGGGAAATGCGAGAAGTATGTGATCCTCTTGTTAATAAGCCTTTTAGAGTTTTGACAAGGCATTTTGAGACAAGTTATAGGGTACAATTGCAGTGGTCGAACCTCTTCCAAACCATGGCCATATATTCAATAAACCTAAATATTTTGCAGCCAAGTATAAAAGAGCACACTTTAGGTTTTTAGCAGAATGTTATCTATAGTTAAGGCAATCTCTATGATTCTATTCCCACCAGAATATGGATTTGTTTGAAACAAGGCCCAAACTAATTAGTAATGCACCAATGAAATCTCTGAAGACTGCACAAACTATGAAAAGAGTATACCATACATAATTTATGTTGTGAAGACAAATGTTTTCTTACAGAGTCGGCCTGTTGTATGTGTGTTGTTTTACAGAGAAGGCTTTTTGGCATAGATATAAATTATAATACTGTTTAAAAAACACCTGAAGAACAGTACTGCCATGACAATCAGTAATGCAGATATGGAGCACAAAAGAAAGGGAAAGCATTACTGTTAAAATATCAACCAAATGGCCACCATCAAATAAAATAATAGGTTGAGGCTCAAAACATTCCATTTCATCTCAAGGAGCCTTACATCATTGTGGAGCTATCTGTTGCTAGGAGACTTGTCACCTGGTATTTTTTTTATTATTATTTTATTAAACAACAAACCATACATTCATACAGTACAAGTATAACATTTATTACACCAAATAAACAAAAAAGAACTCAAAGAAACAAAATTGAGGGGAGGGGGCAGAGTTGGGGGGTGGGTTGTGTTGAGCAAGCCATTACATACATACATAAACTCATAAATGTTTTCCATATTCATATTTTATTATTTTTGCATATTGTGGGTAAGAAGCAGAGGAATCAGTTCTCCAGAACGTTTAGAAATTGTGTCCATATTTAATTGTAGCCTGATTTATGTGTTAGTTTTTCCAGGGTTGAGTGACCCTATAGAAGGTGATTTATTGATATTTTTGTTTTGTTGTTTAGCAATATGTTTCTGTTGGCAATGGTTAGTAAAGTTAAGATACATTTTTCTGTGTGTTTCCGAATTTAGAATGTGGACAGGTCACCTAGTGGGCTATGGATTGGGAGAGTGGGATGCTGAGTCCAAAGATCCTAGACAGTTCTCCCATGACCCCTGTCCAGAAGTTTTTGACGGGTGTACAGAGCCAGAGGGCATGGAGATGGTTGTCAATTTCTGTGGGGCAGTGCGTGCAAGTGTTAGTGTCTGAAAATCCCATATGGTGCATATGTTTAGTGATGTGGGTCCAGTATATGATCTCTTATTGGATTACCTGTATTATATTGTTTGTTGACATAAACAATTGTTATTGCAGATGGTGTGCCAGTTGATGTTCATTTATACATTTATGAGTGTAGTTTTAAGAGTAGTGGGAAGTAAAGTTGTTAAAGTTATTGATATCCAATTGCTGTTTTTAGGGTTTCTTTTAACTGTAGATATTGATAATGGCAGTGCTTTGGGAGGTAGTATGTTTGCATTGAATGGTTGTGGTTTATTTTGGGCATGGGGTTGTGCCAGATGTGTGTGAGGTTTGAATAGATGAATTTTAGTTTGAGAATTATGTTTGCTGCTCACCAGACATCTCATTATTCAGTTGTTATCAGTTAGATGTTATTGAAGTTGTGGTTCTTGATTGACTCTCAGACTTTGACCAATTTATTGGAATAGCCAGATACCTTACTAAATCTGTCGATCAGATTGTGGACTGACTGAAGGGGGTTTGAAACGTTTGTTAGGAGTCATTCTTATATGGTCATGTCTATTTGCTGTGGCAAGAGGTTCTATGAATTGTGCAAAGAGTAATGGAGAAAATAAGCATATTTGCCTTGTTCCTGTTTAAAATAAAAAAAGTGGATATTTTACCATTTGTTGTAATTGATGCTGAGTGTGAGTTATAGAGGGATTTGATCAAGTTTTTGAATTGTGTGCCAAAACCAAAATGGTTTTAGAAGGCAAAGAGAAAAGGCCACCCCAACGCCTTTTCTGCATCCAGAGATAAAATGATTGCTGGGTTGTTATTATTTTGATTATGTTGAAAGGTCTGCTTGTGTTTTCTGAGGAAAGTCTCCCTTTGAATAAACCTGTTTGATCTGGGTGAACGAGAGATGAAATAACAGATTTAAGTCTAATTGCCAGGGCATTCTTATGATTTTGACGACTGTGTTTATTAATGAGATTGGACGATAGATAGTGCAGTGTGTATGGTCTTTGTTTGGATTGGGGATCAGTGTCATTAATGCAGTGTTCATGTGATATGGTAGGTTTTTGATTATTGCACATTTCTGAGGTTCATTTGAGGAATAAAAAGTGAGAGGACGGACCAAAAATGTTTGTTAAATTAAAAGGGGTGTCCATCTAAGCCAGGTCATTTATTGTTGGGCATTAGTTTTAGTGCTTTGGTTATTTCATCGATGGTTGTGGTTGATTCTAGTGGTCTGCCTGTGAACTATTGACATTTAGAAGGGAGACACTCATCAGAAGTATCAATTTCCATAGGTGTGATGCTCATGTTCTGGTGTATTAGAATAGTATTGCTGGAATATATTGTTAATTTCTTCATTGTCCTTAAGTGGTTGAGATGTGACACACACATACACACGCAGGCACACACACACACACACACCTCCACACACACTTACACACACACACAGAAGGAATTATTGACTTGCATACAAATAGATTGATACAATAATGCAAGCTGACAACGACATCCAGACAGATAAAGAAAAATAAGTTAATAAAACAAAAACTGGTAGCTGTAAAGAGACGAGGGTAGAATGTTTATTATGAAGGTAAGATCGAGTATAACTGAGTATAATAAAGCTTTGTCTGTTAGCAACCACAGTGGGTTTGCGGTGTATGTAGTGTCTTTTCCTCTGTTCAACACTAATGAGACCATCTGATGTCATGAATCTATCTTGTATTGTCCAGGAGTTACTGACGCATGCCATGTGTCAGTACCACATTACACACCTCATTGATATAACACTAAGGGGCCTCTGTCTGATAATGCTTCTGGCAAGGAAATTCTGCAAAAGCCTAAAATATGTCATCATTTCTTCTGACATTCTTTGGCCCAAGGCTATAATTCTCAAATTCGCCTTGTTACCCAAAAAGTTACCTATATATTCCAGAAATGGAAAAAAGACTGCACCTCTGACATTTGAGTTTTTGGATTTGTTTTAATAGTGGTCATTTGATCAGTGAAAACATTTGCTTCACACATCGAAGAAGCACGTAATCATGACAACACATTTACGCAGAAATAAATCTCCATAAAATTGCAATTTTAAATAACAAAATTTTAGAAAGAAACCAATTAACTGATGTTACTGCTGTGTTTCTATAACTTTATAGAAATTTCAGATTTCAGACTCTGTGGCAGTGTAAAATGTCACGGTTTCAGGATTCTTTGCCTGTTTTAACGTGATTAACTAAGTAAGGCATTCTTCCTCTCTGTACCACTCACTAACATTGACTGAAAGAGGGCATTCACACAACAAGCAGTTCTGACATTTTAGTAAATCTGCAGAAGTGTCAAACTCATCCGTACTTCTCTAACTTTACTGCATGTTATTGATTGACATCACCCCATAGAGGGACCATGTAGGGATGCAGTGGGGACAGAGTAGCACTATTCTTCTGACTCAGCAGTAGAAATGGCTGAGATGAGGTGTCACACAGACCACTGGAGTATTTCAACAATCTCCAAACTGCCAGAAAACTGATGACATGTTCATGTGTCTGTCAAATGCACATATGACTAAGCATAATCCAATGGGATCTGCTGAGATTTGGTTTATAAATAGATTGTAGACAATTTAAGATTTACGAAATAGTTCTGTCTGTGGACTCACTCTTTGTGCTGTGTGAGAAATTTGGTTTATATTGTGTACATTTGAAATGAGTAGGACTAAATGATGTGAATGATTGCGGTTTGACAGTCAACTTTGCTTTCTTCTACAGAGCCCTACAAATGCTGTGACAGTCTGTGAAAAGACACCGATGAGAACTCAGCCAAAGCCAAGACAGAGAAATGAGGCCTATCCAAAGCTACAGCTGAGGGGTACATCTTTTCTTTTATCCCTAGAAAATCTTGCACCAGCTCTCACTGATAATCCACAAACACACAGCAGATCAAAGCACTGTTGTAGTGCATTTTAAACATGGCTTAAGACCTAGGCTGTTTCTATTCTGGGTTCTTGACTCATGGTTTCTATTGTTGTGTTGGTGATAGTTATTTTTTGACAAATGAGTGACACAAATGCTCTGGCCCATATGATCATAGTTTAGTATTGAGAGCTGTTTGCCTGCTGTAGATTTAGACACATAATGTATGCATATGTAGAGCCCAGGCTTACAAGGCAGCATTTTGAATTTGTCTGAATCTCCTTATGCATGGCTGAAGCCTAAATTACAGACAAATTCAATCACAAATAATTACATTTGTCAGCTTTCAATTGTTCAGACTAAAGTGAGAACAATTATTGACTGATAGACTGCAGCAAGTCAAGCTTCTTCTGCAAGGTAATTAGACCCACATAATCCCAACAACAAAAACATAATTTTGTTTAAAGTCACTTCATTCTGTTGGTGCTGAACTGGCTGTGCTCAGACCTGTTAGCAAACCGCAGCCAGAGAGATTATAAAACTGAGATGTGTATTGGATCATGAAGCGCAAGTTTACGCACATGAATGTTATGCCATATGTCACGGTGAAAATTGGATGTGCGCTGTGCAGAAATGTGTGTGGGTGTGGAAAGTATTTAGCAAGGCAAATGAAGGTCTTTTATTCCCAGTTGTGTTTTAATATTGTGTGGTTATATTTAAATCTTTTACATATTTATGTTTAACCCACTAAAGCATACTCATAAGCTAAGGGAAAAGTGGGCCAAAGCTGAAACTGAAACAGAGCGCTTACAGTTTGTGTTATTTTGACCATATCATAATCCAATCTGCCTTGAATAAATGAAGACAATGTCCTACATTGCTGTTGCTGCCTGTGAAAAATATGTGTCACATTTCTTTGTCATCAGTGCAATTCAGAATGATACTGTAAATAGGTAATTTTGTTTTTTAGTGTGATTTAAAATAGATAAGTTGCATGCATGTCAAAAATAGCTTCCTCATTAACATGTGTGTGCATTTCACTGCCTCATACCTGCTGCCTTTAAAAATCTGCAGTGTCTGGACTTTGTTCCTCCAAGGGCATCACCATGGAGCCTGCTCACCCCAGGGCCCCAGCACTCGAGCTAATGCAGAGATATTGATTTAGTCACCACCTTCCTATCTTTATGCCATGCAGGCCAAAGATTAAAGAAGTAACTCCTGGGGTCACAGCTCAGTAACGCTCTCGAAACTCATTCCCTTCCTTCTGTCTGAAGACCCAGATTAATTATAGACCAATAAAAAACAAGATATGGACTAATTAGTGACCATATTGAATAGATGTAATCCTGAACTGTTTGCAGGGACCTTAATGGCTCTTAAGATGCAGAGAGTCAGCCCATGTAGTTTTCCTCAGGCTACTCATTTATTCTTATTGTATGACAAGACAGATAATCCTTCTGACATTTATATTATATTATTATATTATATTATATTATATTATATTATATTATATTATATTATATTATATTATATTATATTATATTATATTATATTATATTATATTATATTATATTATATTATTATTAAAACTTTTTTGTATTGCACCTTCTAATATCATGACCTCCTATGGTCTCAGTTTAGTCTCAATATGTCAAAAACAAATTAAATGTTACAAGCCTTTTTTCTTGGATCAATTTTCCAGAAGGTTGTATTATGTTTGTGCAATGTACACAACTGTCCACGTGGGGGCACAATAGCATTGGGTTTGTTACAGAGATTATTGAAGAGACTGTAATTATTGATGCCATTAAGTATGGATTTTTGACATTATGAATACATATTTGGTAATAATTACAACAGACAGGCTCAACCTGATCTTTGATGAGCCACTCCAGGCTCCTGCCTTTACTCCCACACTGTTGATTATAATCCTGCGGCAGGCCAAAGATCAGTGAATAAATTACTGGTGTGGATCCAAACAAAACCCCAATATCTCTGGTTCTGTTTTATGTGTATGTGGCTGTAACACATGCCTGCAACATGCCTAGCCATGATTTTATTCTTGTATGAAAGTTGAGACTGCAAACACATTGTGAACAGAGGTACTTTTTTTCTCAGCTTGAATAAAACACTCAGACAGCTTGCAAGGTTAAGCAGAGTGCCAAAAGACCATGAAAGTCTCTTCAAGTGCACATTGAAGACCCCAGGGACTGTTGCCTACTGTAAGTGGAGAGATGGCTTTGGTAATTCATGGAAATAAAGAATTACTTCATCTAAAAAAAGTCCAGACTTCCAAGATAATGAAGCATATTACTTCAGTCTGAATAAAGTTTTGTGTCATAGTTGTATCGCTTTTATTGTTTTACCCAATCAATCACACAAACTAATACTCATACAACACAAAAAGCATATAAATACGAGGTGACACATTTATTATCATATTATATTTTACTTCCTAACTGTTTGACTTTAACACAGTAAGGAATAGAATCTGTTTGAATGCACTGAGAGAAAAAGACAACAAAACTGTAGTCAATATCTAAATATAGGAATGTCTGTTCATCACAAGTTTGTTTTTCATTCTCACATAATAAGCCAGCAGAGGGAGTTGAGCCAAATCACATTTGACATGCATGCCCTTTAAAATCTTTCTAACACACTGGCTACGAGAAAATTCAAAGCCATTACTACCCATGCTAACTTTTTTCAAGAGATAAATTAATGCCGTCATGACTTTAAAGCTAAAGGGCTCTGTTTTTGGTTTAATGAAGTGGCTGACATAGCATGAGTGTGCTGTCCATTTGTTTTTAAAAATGCTGCTGTGTAATAACCTGGAATTTGTTGTTTGATAACAGCCTTGTGTAAAAACTATTCTAAATTCACTCAAGACAAGCACCTTTTCTTCTAGATAGATTCTTCTGTGTTTCTGTTCACCACAAAGCTGACCTACAGAATTATTCAGTAGTCTGTGTCGTGGAATGAAAAGGTTTACTCCCCTGCACACTCTCATCTCTAACAATCCCCCAGGACACCCATCATTTAACTTGCACTTAAGCCTGGTATCGGCTCCACTGTAATCAAACTCTATTCATTTCACTTCAGATGAATCAGCAGTTTCAGTTCCTGTACAATCAATAAATAACTGTTTGTGTCATACACTGCCTCCACACAGCTGACACAACATAATCAACCATTTAGTCTCTAAGGTCACAGCATTCCTTCTCAACATTTCTGCAACAATAAGGCTGTTGAGTTTGTTTGTTTTGGTCATTAATTTTGTGTATTTTTAAGCTATATCATTGAAACATTGTGAGTGTTGTGGTATTTCAGCCCAGACATTACCACATATAGTTTATTGTACTAAGACAGCATTATTACATATAATGAACTGTAACAGCTATACAGTTAAACAAAAACATCATTAACTTATGGTTATATCCCATTTGATCCTGCAAGTTGTAGTTTAGATAGAATACATCTGCAAAAGTTGTTATGATTAATTTATGAGTGGAAGCTCATAGTAGACCATATGTCTTATTCTGAACCAATATAGCACTTCAGGACCATAATTGTGTCCTGGAATTGATAGTCCTCATAGTAGATGTGTAATAAAACAGTTTTTTTTTTGTTGTTTTTTTTTAACAATGCTTCTCATTTCAGGAATGTCTATACTGTATATTCACTTTTGATTATCCAATACTTTTTGTGAGCCAACATTATAATCCAAATTATCAAACATATTGCTCAATTATGCAGAAATTATGCAACATTTGCATCAGTTGTAACTTTGATATTAAGTAGTTAGTGTTTTTTTTAATAATGTAGTAATGGAGATAATGTAGTACATTAAATAACATACTACACACTATTTTACATATTTCCTTATTATCATAATTGTATCATGTACATTCCCTTCAGAGTATGTGGGCAATTTTAATTTGCTCACACAAAGCAAAGTGTGTAGGCTATATATACAAACTATCCAAACTTCTATTTACATGGAAACTTTAACTAATTTAAAATCATTTCAAGAAGCATCTCTGGCAGGCCCTCACTCTACCAATAAATAAAATAAGTATGCAAATTTAACATTTGATTCCAGCTAATTCCAAGTGTGGTCAACCATGTGCATTCACATTCAGATTATCTTTGGCCGAGCGGTTCCTTGGAGATTATATGCCCTTAAAAAAAGAACATGGGTGAAAAACAGAAAGATTTGACTTATAAAATTTGGCACCGTTGGGCCGCTGGCACCAATCTTTACTGCCATTTTAATATTGTTCTGCACGTGGTTACTTAAACAGAAATTGTAGTACATTACTGACCCCCTGGGGATTTAGACTCATATATTACAGATGACAACACATACAACAGAAGATAGGAATTCCAGTTGAGTATGTCAATTGAATAGATACAATCCATTACCATTAATGTGCAAAGCTTAAGGCCATCCTCTGAATATATGGATATAATAGATTAGATTTATATTGTGCTGTTCTCCCAAAGGACTCAAAGCGCTCACAGGCCATTATTCATTCACTCCACAGTCACAGTCACTGTTTGTGGTAAGCTATGTCTGTAGCCACAGCTGCCCTGGGGCAGATTGATGGAGACGTGGCAGGCCATTTTCATACACCATTGCTGTGTCAGTTTGAACTGGGGAGAGTGGGATTCTAACTGTCAACCTTCTGGTCAAAGGATACCTGCTCTGGAACCTGAGCCACTTGCAAAATTAGATGAAGAGCTCATGTTTGAGCATGCACCATTAACCAAGAACTTTACATATTCTTGTATAGTTAAATAAATTGTGTTATTATTTTTATTAAATACGTCCAGATTCCTATTATAAACATGGCACAATGAGTGATGGCTCTATACTTCAGCTGTACTGCCTGTCATTATGTTAGCGGCTGGGCCTTGTATAGAGAACTATTTTTATCTCTGTGACGGTGTCCGTCCCTCCCCTTCCCTGTTGTTATCCTTTTCAGTCATTGAGTCACTGCAAGGATAGAAATAAGTGTTGGTGTTGGAGGGAGAGAGCAGTGAATGTAGTTTTAGGAGGGATTCTCATAATTGTGGCTTGGTTTATTTTCTTAAAATAGAACATCCTTCGAGAGCACCCGTTTATGTCATTTGAATTTTGTTGTGCACATACACACTCAGTATAGCCCCTGCGCTATGGGATCAGTACAGTGGCACATAAATGCTAAGATATTCAGTCATAAATGCTTTTGACTCACACATTCCTGTGTATGGGGCATAAAGCTGCACACATTGCCCAGCCAATCACAGGTCTTCAAGCCTAAATATAGACTAAATGTAGTGTAAAATGTAGAGAATGTAGAGAAAGAGTAAACATGAGGGGGATTACAGTTTGTATATTAGAATTCCTCACAATTCCTGCATATCATATCAACATCCTAAAGATTTAAAACATTTTGGAATGACTTGAAGTAGAATACATTTCACATTAGACCAATCAGTTACCAAATCCAAACAATGGTGTACGCCGACAGGAGTTTGTGAATGTGCCCTGACTGGGTTCTTCTAAGAAATCATGTCAGAGTGAGTGAGTGGAGCGGGTTTCAGGAAAGAGAGAGAATGAGAGCAGAGGAAGCTGAGAAGGAGGCAGAGGGAGAAGAGGGAGAGAGTTTGTGTGCCGTTGTGCTGTGCCAGATACTGCCAGAGCAAGCAGCGATTCCTTAGGAAAGGGAGGTGCGCCCTAGCATCTTCTCATGAGGGATTTAGACTGGCTTCAGATTGCTTTCAGTCTGACGGAGGATTCCCCTGCTTCTGTAGCATAGCTCTTTCCTTTCATGTAAAACAGGACTTTATTGTGAGCATAAGAAGCACAAAGAAAGAAGACAGAGGGAGACCCCCCCCACACTTCCTTTATACCCAACAGCTTAACAGATGGCACCGGCACAATGATCTTTGACTCCGTCCCAGCATTTGGTCCCTAAGGTATGTCTGCTTTTCAGTAGTATTTGGCAAAATGGTACTTGCTCATACATGCATTCTCCTGCACTGTTTGCCTTGATTGTGTTTGAATGAATGTGGAAGATAGGCTGGCTGTTTAGGTCCATGTGAGTATGTTCAGTTTAAGTAAATAAGAGCAATAGATAATTCTTTACTGTACCACCTCATCAGCACTTTCCAGATTGAAGCACTGCTCTATTGTTGAAACTCTACTACAGGGATGATTTTTTTTTCTTGTTGTTACTCAGTATGACCTTTATAAATTATATGTTGCAAAGTAATGGTTGGTCTTGACAAGTTTGAAGGACAGTGCGCAGTGAAGGACAGTGACTGGGAGTCTGCACTTTTTACAGCTTCTTTTATTGAAGCTGAAGTAGAATCAAAAGGCAGTTTGAGTTTTGTGTGGCTCTAACATTAAAACCTGAAATCCTTCTATAATAACAAGTGTAAGATGACCAGCATTGATAATGTGAAAGCAATAATTGTTGGCGACCATCTAAACTTCAGATTTGGCTTAGCCTACTTCCGGCCCTCTAAAGGAAAGTGTTTGAACTTCAGGATTAACATCATATGACTTCCTGGAACACAGCCAGACATTTTTAATGCTCTCAAAACAATGTGCAAACTCCTACAAAGAGCAACACAGTGGGAAATGCATTGTTTAATTTCCTTACCTAAATAGATAGTCTACAAATCTTGCAAAAATCAGACATATTTTCAATGTGGGGAAGTATCAGAAACAATAGCAGAGTGGCCTTAATGTAGTTAGTAAAATAATTAAATCTGTAATGTTCCCTGTCAAAAAGCATTTTTATAGATTGTCCTCCCACACAGAGATATATACTTGCTTTTTTTTAAATATTTTTTGCTATTTATGTAAGGAACTCTACATACCTTAACTAGCAGAATTAAATCATATTTTCAAAGTTTGACCACACAATCTTAACTCTCTAAAAGTACACTCTGGCTGTGGGGATGTAGTTTGGTCCACACACAAGCTCATATAGGTCTATAGAAAACAAAAAAAAAACACACAGGTCTTATTCTGGCTCTGTTTTTCCCTCAGCATGAGACTGAGCAATGATGATGAACAATCATCAGATGGATAGGACTGACGAATGAATGAGGAATAAAGCAATTCCTACCTTTACTGATAACTGCTTCAAATGCATTACTTTGTGCCAACATGTTCCATCAGTGTCGAAATATGTATCAAAACAACACAAAGAGCATACTATTAGTGCAAATCAACAATAGATGGAAATAAAATAATACATCAGGGGATACAATGTATATTTTCCAGACTTATTTGGTAAGCTCCTAGGATAAAAGAGAACATTAGTTGTTTAAAACATTGTGAACTGGTGAACTGCACACTGCACACACAATAACCAAATGTTGCTGTATATTTAAGTATTTAAGCGTTAATACACTTGGTTTTACTCTTACAGTTTGTAGGCTCTTGTACTTTTTCATATTTCCTCAAATTGGTCATGTAAATATAGAGCCCACTGTGTCATAAAGCACACAAGACCCCAGAAATGCATGCGCATGAGAAAAACTTTACCTGAAATAAATATTTAACAGACCTGGCAGCCTATGCCAGAGCCTATTATATATATATATATATATATATATATATATATATATATATATATATATATATATATAAATATGTACAATATAAGGGAAGGGAAAAGCATGTTGCAGGTCCAATCCTGTGCATGCTAAATCCACAGTTCGTATCCATAATCAGTTATTTTATTCTATTATTTGGCAGGTTAGAATTAAGAGACTACAAATATAAATATTGTTGTTAATGAAGTTAATAAAGTCAAATAATGTTTTCCCTCTGGATTAAAGTAGGAGTTCATTTCACCTGCTAACATTTTGTCAGTGGTTCTCATTGACCTTTCTCAGAATAAAGATTGATGCTGAAACACCTCACACTGAATTCCCAGGTCACTGTAGTTATTTGGTGGCTGTAGAGAAACTCACATTAGGTGGAGACAATGTCTTCCCGTGTCTTGTTGCTTCAGCAGTGCCTCACTATTCACACAGCCTAATTGACCATAATGTGGCAAAAAGGTAAACAAGTGTAGTTCATTAGGTCAGAGGGAAGCAGAGGGCTGGAGAGGCATGCTGACCTTTTGCTCTGGAAGAAGCACGATGTGTCACATCGACAAGAACAGTGCTAAAGCCACCAGAGATTTGTGCAAATCATTACTGTTGTATTAGTTTTTGCTTTTTATTCTCAGTGTTTCCTATTTAACTTTATTTTCACACTACAGCAACAACAGGAATAATATATTACATAATAATAATCTACACTGCAATCTTTCCAAAATAAAGAATGTGATTTAAAGAGTAAACACTGTATAATTAGACAATGTATTACATTCAGCCTAAAGCAGCATAGTTTATTCTTGCTACTAAATAATAGTTTTTTGCCTCGTATTTCTGTCCTGTCCTCCTTTCTGTGCAATACCATTATCCTTGCCATCTGCAGAGGGTGTCTTTTTCTTTTGTTGCTGGCATCATAGGCTAAGAACTGCTCATTACGGCGTTTTGGGCACACACTTTAGTAGCTTAGTTCTAAAGCCTCAATCACACACTGGTGCCATAAAATGAAACCTATCCATGTTTGAAATCCTGTGGTTAAAACTCTATCCCTGTGTAATCTCCATGTTAATAAACACTCTTTATTAGCATTCCTTGACTAATCACCTGCTCAGTACATAATAAAACCTTAAGTGTTAGCATAGTGAAGGCATGTTATTAAGAAGTGTTTCATTAGCCGCACTTAGTAACAGTGACTTGTGTTTAATCACCATTTTAATTGCAACCAGCTCTTTTCCATATAATATATTTTGGATTTGGCCATGTAAAATACACGTATGGACTGTATTAATGCAATAACAATGTACTATACAACCCACCTCTGACGTGAGCCGTCATGATAATGTCCCTAGCCTCAGATCAGACTGCTACTAGTTGGACAGATCCTTGTTGCACCCCGTCTTTATGTTACTGTATTCTCATTAGTAGTGTGTATTGGCAATTTTCTGGCAATACAATACGTATCACAATACAAATGCTACAATACAATAAATACCGATATTGTTTTTTAAGATGATATATTTTATTTTTTTTTTTCAGAATTACTCAACAGAGTGCATGATTTTGATAAAAAAAAAAAACATATATATCAAGTTTTCATTTTTGAATGATCTTGCCATTCAATAAAGGCTTTCAAAAGGAAATCATTGTAATAATTAAAATGCAGTTTAATTTATAATATTTATGTTTAAATCTCCCAAAAATCTACTAAAGAATAAACATCCTGGTCTACTTCAAGCTAAAGTTAACAAAACAATTAAAAGTATTAAATCTTTACAAAGAATTTAACATTAGAGCGCTAGAAAGCCCATCATGTGTAAGAAAAATGTCTTTCATATGAAGACACTTTGTTCTTTCTGATCACAAGCCAAAAAAATAAAAGTAACTGAGTTTGGTTTGATTATCAGCCTCCCAGATATTATCAAACATATTAGTCTGGTAATGTTACTCATTGCATATGGGAATTATAACATCCAATGATCATTTAGCTAATGCAGGAAAAGTGCTTGGTTTACCTCTAGGGAAATTAAAGCAAGCACACCAAAGAGTGAGTGAGACAAAAACAAAAACCAGAGTGCGCTTTACTGTATAGGCCTACAAGGAATAATTAGTAGCTGTCATCATTGTCCTTGAATGGGAAAGCCAAGCGTTTATCCTTCTGCATGCTGCAGTGTATCTCTAAGAGCTGTCCTGGAGCCATTGTAACAGTGTACATTTCACTCACATACACTGTTTAATCTTCATCTTAAGGGATCTTAAAGGAGACCCCAATTTCATACAAATACATGTTAAAACAATCCACTCAATAGTTCTTCACATATTATGACACATGAAAACATACTAATATTTAAAACCCATGACATCAGAATTTATTTTTACAGAAACGGAGCACAGTCACAGTCAGGACAAATAAGCCATCCTAAAAAAGCAGCTCTAAATCATAGTGACCTTAATGTGTGACTAACAATCACCTGCAGACAGTAAACACCATGCACCTGTTATTTGTCTCGACAAAGCCTTCTTTGGCTATTTTTAGCGTCAGTCTCCACAAATGAACCCCCTGTTTTCTGCTTTGTCAAGTATTAGAGTACATAACCTGTGTGTCTGGGGAGTGTGCCTGTCCCTTGGGGTCAAATAAGTTGGTAAAGCAACTTCTACAAAATACATGTAATGGGTTTTTTTCAACGTACTTTTCTGTCTTTTCAGCAGCACTCTCACCGTTTCAATCATACTGTAAACACCCACAAGAGCACCACTGGCATAAAGTTTCCAATGATAAGTGAAACTGTTTTTGTGGTCCATTCTGACCTACTTTTCTGATCTTTTCCTTTTTCTGTTTGGCATTGTACGAGAAATTGTCCCTCCTGCCTCAGCTTGTGGTATGGTGTATTAGCTTTTTCCACTAAGAGTTCACAGGTCTGCTGGAGCCTATCTCAGCAGCTTTGGGCCTTAAGCAGGGTACAACAATGCAGGACTAACACTGACACTATTCATTCACTATTCACCATTTATCTACATAGTTTACATACATACATGTACATACGTACTATACATGTCTTTGGATTAATATGTCAATAATGCAAACATGTTTTTATAACATGTTTAAACAAGAAACACCTTTTAATAAGATCTTCCCCACACAAGATCAAAAGCCCTTTGTGCTGTGATATCGATACTGTGGATGTGTGAAAAGAGCAGGAAGCTGGAATATGTCAGGTGAGACTTAGAGGAGCTTTTTAGGTGCTGTAAGGGGAACATTTCCTTGTCCACCAGTTATGAGCAAAGTCATTTAGAAGAATTGTGCGCCGTCTAGACTGCTGAAGTAGACTCATACTTGTCACACGTTTCACAGATTTAATGAAATACCCAGCATGATATTCATAGCTACCTAGAGCAATGTTACTTTTCAATAAAAAAAAGTTCTCGCTGTTAAGAGGGCCAATTTAAAGTGTCAAAAACTCCAACACCTCATATTTCAACCAAAAATGGAGCAAAAAATGTGCATACACTTTTTTAATGAGACCAGACAATTTGTTAGGACCATTTCCTGCCTGCAGTAAAACTGACCTCATAATGCTCAAACTGAGTATTACATGATCACTTCAGGACAATGCAAGTCATCACAGGATGCCATTTTAGGAACATCACTAATGAGGCTGCCCTTTGAGATTTCATGCCATTATTTCTTGAGTATTTTGTGTAAGTAACTGCTTACAACAGGCAGCTAGCTTAAAGTTGCTCAATGGGAAAAAGCTTTTTATAAGGACGTAGACAGTTTAATTGATTGGAAGGATTTCCGCATTTCATTATCTCTGGTAATTTCTAGATTTTGAGAAATAGACAAGACTAATTATTAAAATGAACCATGATCTGTTTAAAACACCAGTCAGACTAAATGAATACAGTGTCTAGTCATGGCTGTCTTGGGGTTATAATTCTCAGCTGTTGATGGTATTATTGTCTGTATGTTCAAAGTTGAGGGAAGCCAGCTTGATGATTATAGGCACCCTCTATAAAAATCCACGTAACAGAATCCAATAAATCTACGGGAAGCAATCCTTTTACAAACTTTTACTGCCGATTCAAACTATTTACAGCATGTATTTATATGTATAGGATAAGGATTTATCCTCTTACCCTCATGTTGAATGAAGATTTGTGTTGTGTTGTAAATGAATTTATCCCCTCCATCGTTCACTGCTGTCAGTTCCCCATCTGCCGCGCTGTCATGGATTGTTAGATTGTATTTCTGATAGTTTGGCTCAATAAAGTCACTTCTTTCTACTTTTCAATAAATTACAGCATACAGGCATATATTTATCTCCAAAATGACAGTGTATTATTATGATTCATTTGTGTATTATTTGCTTTTTGTGACTGCGCAATTTCACACTTCTTTGCTGCAGTATATTTGTCTATTATATCAGTAAGATACTACAACAAATGCTCCCGTTACTGCTATGTTGTATTCCAAATATGACAATCCTTTCCAGTGAATGCTGAGGTGGTTATTGTGACAGAAAATGTTTCTCATTTCCTCATCTGCTGAATCATCGACAATAAATGATTACACAATTTCCCCTGGTGCCAATTTTGTTTTTCAAGGGAACTTATTATTTGTTCACTTCTGTCAAGGAAAGGCCAAGTATTGCACCAAAAGTTCCTGTGTGGGTTTGGGAAAATAAATGTACGCGGTTAATAATAGACATGACAAGTGACACTACATTTAAACATATAAGGACTGACTTTGCACGGATTATAAAAAAAAAAAGTGAGCAGAATTGAAAATAGCCATTGCTGTCTAAAAGTACAGGGTTATTTAATTAATGATTCTCTCCAGAGAGAGGCTTGATTTATTTTTCGTGCAGCTGGTGAGGTTTGTGAATTTTTCATCATTAATTAACCACTTGTAGCTGTTTCGAGATGGCTGTTCACTCCTGTCTGTGACTGTATGTGTTAACGCATGGCACTGCCTTCTTCCTGCCAAGGCATTATACGGTGCATATGCTTTTCTATAAATAACATCATTCTGACAGCTCATGCAGCTTATAATCTTTGTAAGAAACACTCACTGTGCCTAATTAAGTAGTTTGATGAAGGATTACTACAGTTCTCACAATCTGTAGGTTTTTTTTTTTTATTTTCCAGTGTTGCCCTTCCTCAATTTGAGTTTGACACTACGTTTTTAAATTGCACTATTTCCCAACCTGAGCTGTCTCAGGGTTGACGTCCATCAACAAAAGGAAAGCTCTGGAGGCACCAGACACTGTAGGTATTTGCAGTTCATTATCTGAGCAGAAATGGCAGCTCAGGGCTCCCATACATGAACTGTATCGACACTATGGCAGCCTTGGGTCCCCAACAATTAAAAATCAATTTCTCTGAAAACAGAAATAGCCCTAGCATCTGTCTGCAAACTTTAATTAGCCAGTGAGTCATTATAGTGCTCCATCAGACAGCCTCAGATCTATATACGTAGGAGAGTCTGAGTCTTAAACGCCTGGTAAATCTATAGTGAAAGTTTTATTAGAAAAACAAGCTCCGATAATGAATTATACCCTGAGGAATAGTCCAGCCAGTGAAGTACACTTAAAGATGTTTAAGTGGGACTCTAGATGTCCTTTAAGTGGGAGTTTAGACAAATCTCAGCCATTATTTTTTTTATACTCCTGGCATAAAAATGTACAAAAAATAAGATTTAACAAACCATAGTAATGAGGGAACAAGCTGTGAGTAAACAAGTTTGGAGCTGGCAGGTGCTCTGTGGGAGCAGAGTAAAGCTCAGGTAACTATTCATATTGCTGAAAGAAAAATGAATATAGAAATCATTTGGCCATGTGTTTAGAGGAACAAGATGTTAATGTCTAAAAAAAAAAATAAGGCAATAATGTATTTAATTTAGATAAATCCTTTAAAGATATGCCCTCCTCTTTTATATAGTGGAAGATTTTCAGTCTAAAATAAAAACTTGCAGCTTATATTCTCTCTCTGAAGTCTTCAAAGATACAGCTTTTATTAGCTCGATTACCTTGTCTGATGAAACATGGTGTTAACAAAGCCATTTTCAGAATCATTTAAGTTCAAATGTGAAATTTAAGGCAAAGGGTTGTTTTGTTGTGAGAGGGTGTTAATTATCAAAAAATAAAAATATGATTTGTGGCAAACACACAGTGACAGGGACATATTGCCAAGTGTAGTGTGTCTGTGTGATTTCTTTCTTCCTACCCCTCAGTCACACTTTCATCGCAGAAAACATTCAGACTGTAGAGACACCGCATTGTCTGAAAAACAGTCACACATATTTGGGAGAAATAGCACTGAGATGCACCAATCTACTGTAGCATAAACAAACAGAACACAAACAAGCCCCTGTATGTTTTTGGAGAAATTATATGTTCCAGAAGTCTTGTCTGGGAATTATAATTAGTGTCAAGACAGCATAGGAACCAAATACAATCTCATAGGAAATTGCATTTTGGATCACAGCTGGTTCATTTATATAACTGTGACTGACTATAATACTTGTAACTTAATTTCACTATATTCTTTGGGATTTATGATTGACCTTGATGTGTACTGAAACTATGTGGATCTGGGCTTATTTCTTCATATGTATTGTCAGAGCTGCTTCTACAACAGCAGCATGTGATAAATAAGTATGTCTTGTTTTGTAGTGTTATGTTGACAGTGGGCTGGTGCCTCTTGAGTGCAATGAGAATAACTTTTAATCAACAGTATTACCTAATAACTATTACCTGTGAGACAAATTTTCTGCACGCTTGTCCAAAACCAGTGGTACAGAACAAACCTTCTCAAATAGCACAGACATGACGATTGATATTAAATAACAATTCTATGTGGTCATCCAAATCCAAACCACATGAGACAAAACCATTTTATGACTTTGCTCAGGGCCATAACAAAAGATGGGAGACCATGCAATGAGCAATAGGGCAAAACAGAATATTTATTTGTCATTTTAACCCAAATTTATGTCACAGAAACAACAATGGCGTGTGAGTGTCAGTATCAGTAGTGTGGGGCAGGTGCATGGGTGTGCTGTGACTATATGTGCAAGTGTTGAGTGTAAAAATAAAAGACATAAGCTTAGGTCAAACTTAAATGTGCACCGGTGTTAAGTCTTGGCGTCCTGGGTGAGACACGGACCCGGAGAGGTGCTTGTCTCCGGGTCAGAACAGAACAGATCAGAACAGAGCAGAGCAGCAGTCCAGAGCAGGAAGCAGGAAGTGGGCGATGCAGCAGAGGAGCTCGTATTTACACACTTCCCAGGTGCCAGCCTTTAGCCCTGAAAGAGAGGAAGGGCTATAACGCCACAGCAGGGACAACTGTGAGTCTGATGTTAAAATGTTGCTTTGAAATATATTTAACATATAAAAAATAAAGGATTTTTTGTTTCAACCCACTTAAAACAGCATTTGTTTTAAACCTTAGAAAACAAAGAAAACCATTAACCCTTTAAGGCAAGCCAAAGTTAAATTCTTATTTTCTCATTTTAAACAAAGTCATTTTGCAAACAATAATAAACCAAACATATAAATACAGCATTAAAACTGTAATACACAAGAATGCACAATAGAAAGCAACCCACATTTATGATGTTTTTGTTGGCTCATATCTGGTAAATAGGGTGCATGTGAAAGAGTCTTTTCATGAATTATCGCAGGGATGTGGGAGAGTGGAGAGCCCTCTGTCTTTCCACTGGAGCTGCCAGCAGTTAAAGATGAATGCCGTGTAGCAGCAATTACTTTAGCAAGTGTAGCACAGCGCTCACACGATGTCCTATATTTGCCTTTGTGTGACTCTCCATTCTTCTTTATCCCTGCCCTGCTGCTCCATAAAAGAACCATAAAAGCATTAAACTACAATTTATGAACACAAATGATACTTTAAGATTATGTATTCCCATGTTTTTGACCTATTATTATATTGTTACTATATTCATGATCATATTATATGTCATTTTCTACTTCTCGTCTTTTACGGGTTACGAGGGCTGGGTGTAAGGTAGGTGGACAATTACCAGTTAATAACAGGACAGACAACCCATTTATTCTCTGTGACCAATACACCCACACATTCACATATACAAACGGTGTACTGAGAGATTTTACAAAAGCTTTGGGACAAACATGAAGGCCACGGTTGGCCCAAACTTTGTTATAGAGGTTGGTCAGAGCATTGCAACAACCAGTATGTCACAGCTTAAAGGCAATTTATAGAATATTTTACTCCATCAACAAAAAGCATTTAATACAGTGTGTGCCGTTTAACATTACTAACAGTGTTCATCCCTCTGTATAATGGAAATTGTCCAGTTGAGAACATTTTCTCTGTTTTATCAGAGAGTACTCGCTGGCTATATTGGTATTCTCATTGACTGCTGCACATTGAAACTGCTCTCTTTTACTCACTGCACTGACTCATAGCAACAGAAGCCACTGTGTAATTGGAATCTTATCAAACACTAGCTATTTCAGACCGAGTACTGAACTTAGAAAGACGAACAGTGCATGTTTTTGTTGTGTCAGCACATACTGTACCTACACTCTGGCACATAAAATCACTGTAATAAGAGAAGCAGGAAAGAAATCTTGTTATAGGACATTTTTTAACTAAAACATTCAATATATACACAGTTGTGCTCAAGTTGCTTAAGAACAATTAAAACAAGCCCTCTGTCATTTCTGATATTATGGAATAGCCTACTTTCTGGTAAAAGTAAACCTTTCTCTTTATTAAGAAAACCTCTGAATGAATTAAAGTGTTGTATGTTTTACTCAGTGAACACAATAACTTTGTGAATAAAGTCAAATATTAAAAAAGTACATACTCACCGTTACCAGAACCCTTACACATCCGTATGTGGTATGGAATAGTGTTGATTGTAATAATATTAAAAACTAGATTTGATTTTGCCTCGTCTTGTCTGCATTTCTCTGTTACTTTCCCAATAATAGATACATTGTTCCAGCTGTTTGTTGAATCTCAGTTGCTTCTGACAGCAGCTGTTTGCATGAAGCATGCACAATGTCCCAGAAAACACCACAGCCAGCCAAAGAAGTGTGCAAATATACCAAAATACACCAGCACACAGTTAGTCACTGGCTGTCAGACATGCTGCCTACAGTGTTTGTCTGTGACCTTTGACCTTTTGTACATAAAGTGGCAGAAAAAGGTCACAATTCAAGATCTATTAGATAACATGACTGCCTCCTATGGCATGATTTCAGTTCAGTTAATGTGGATGCTCTTTTGACCACAGCTGTTAAAATACACCCTCTTATAAACCAAATCATTACATCAGTAATTATTATGTACACTTTATTCATTTTAATCAAAATGTCAAGAGAACATGTGGGTGTAAATAATATTAGTTAACACTATTTTAAATTTGCATATTTTCACTTTTACTTTTTACCCCTCTGTTCTGTTGTTTTTACAATGTCAATAAATAAATTATATTCATTTCTAAGACATAAATAATTTTACCAATTTTACATGATTTAGGCTTTTTATTTACTTTCTTGTTTCTATTACATTGTATTTGTGATAATAATGTGGCATTTAAGGCCCTAATTACAAGTACAATTAATTATCTTGGACTCAAAGATGTGCACTTTCTGGTCCAATCTAGGTCCAGTTTGCTTCAAGATTTAAGAACATCCCAGAGGTTTACATAAACAAGGAAAACAGACAATGAAGCATGTGCAACAAAGGTCTGTGCAAGAAAGATTTGGATAGCACAGGTGCAAAAATAGAAACAGTTCAACTGTGAACGATTTGCAGCCATGTAGTTTGTTTTAATAAAACATCTATAATCACACCGTTTGACACAGAACTTACTCTAATGATTAAAAACACTGCAAATACAGCAAATAATTTACACTATGCACACTACAATAAGTGCCAAATTTCTGACTTTTCTGGAGGACTTAGCTATAGCTACAGATGCTTGTTGCAAAAAACTAAAAAAGGTTGATTAGAGCAAAGTAACAAAGAAGCAACAAACTGTTTGAAACTGTTTGAAACTGTTTGAACCACAAACTGGTTCAATTGCTTTTCTTAAAAAATAAAATAAAATCTAAATATTAAAAAAGAACATTGGATTAACTGGGATTGCTTTGATAAAATGTTGGCATCTAAACAGACTGTTTAACAAGCTGTGATAAAAAGCTCGTATCTAGTGGATAATAAGGCATGGAGTGACGCACAGAAAGAGTTAACAGTGTAGAGGTCATTACTGTTGGTCAGACACTGATAGGTCACTGTTCAGTGGTGTGCTCTCGGCGCCTCTCATCCGTGAGTAACGGACTCGTATCCCGCCCACAACACCCAGCGTGCACTGATTTCTCCGGACTTCACCGTGTTTGTTTGTTTTACCTTGAGTATGGATGGTTAGCGCGGGGGACGTTCCTCAGCGGCTTAGGCGCTGAGTGAGTCTGGTCTGGGACAAGGTGGAAAGTGGAAGCTGGAGAATCCGAGGTAAGCCGCCTGTCCGAGATGAAAGATGTCTGGTTTGTTAGAGCGGTGTAAACGCGGAGTCCGATTTGACCGAAGTTGCTTTGTCAAGTGGAGCCCGAAACTGCGCTTTGACGTGCGGCATTTACGCAATAATTTTTCACAAACCGAAGGTTCACTCAGGCTCAAAGTAGTCTGCTTTACTGGTTTGCTTGGCACATGTTTTTTGACATAGCCTAAAACTATAGCATATTTGGCTGCAACGTGAAGTATTGCTTTGTTAGCTGTAGACACTTTCTGTTGCTTTTTAATGTGTGATAAGTATGTAGTAGGCAATGTACACGCTCCTACAGCAAAGGCTATGTTATGTTTCCTTAGTTTGATTAACAGATAAGTCCCTCTTCACGTTGAGTAGCCTGATAAAGTGGCACTGACCTCTAAAATATTGTAGCCTATATTTTAAATACAGCCTACAGTTAGTGCTTATAATTTGTAAATGTTTTAATTGCCCCAGGTCGTCCATTTTTACACTTCAGCATTATTCAGACATACAATGGTTCTTCTTCTAGCCTTGAAATTGAAACAGAGATACTTTGCAGTGTTTACTGCAATGTAGTGTAGCTTATCAGAAATCTGGTACCATCTGCACCATAAGTGTTGCAACTGTTGCTTTTTCAACATGGCTTAGTCCAGAAAATCTTTTCCCATGCTAGTCTGTGCCACTCTGAGGATATTTTCAAGGGAAAAACAGTTCATCTCAGATTGTCCATAAACTGTATATGGTGACAAATAGTAAGTGATTTTATTTTTATTTTTACACACATTCAACAGAACAATGCATAAAATAATAAACAAAACAGATATCTTTACTCTAAATGGATGCTTCATAAGAAACCCACAAGTAACACAACAACACAGCTGTGGTTGCAGTTTGACGGGACTTTCTGAATAAAACCACCTCTCATTGTCATGTCTCTCAGTTTCCACTTTCCCTCTTGTCTCAGCTGAATTAGACGGTTGAGAGCCTGGGAAAATGCCTCTTAACCCAACAGGAAATGACAGTTACTTATTTATCTATAAGTGAGTATGGTGAGATTCTGTAAAAAGGCTAACATTAACTGAGAAATCCCCTTTGTTTTGTCAATAAAACGATCACTCATTTTGGTGTAAGGGGGAATGTTTTCTGGTTAAATATCTGCCTTTGACCTGCCCTGTTTAAAACTCTCTGTCTGTCAGTAATTCTGTGAAAGGTGTAGGTTTTGTCGTCCTGTTTAGCTCTCAGTGTGCTCGGTGCAAGGGTTTTCATTTCCTGTTGATTTAAATCACTTAAACCATGGTATATTTTATATACTTTTAGCATAGTGGCTAGTTTAGCTGAAAAGGTATAGTGACAGTGAAGCATAATAAAAGCAGTTCCAATCACTTAATGATATTTTAAGGAACTCATTCTGACAGGGATTGTGATCACAGGTTGACACACATATTATCATATTATCAGTGTTTCTCCGCCATGTTAAAATTCATTTAGCTGTAAAATATACAGTGCTCTCCATCTAATTTCCAAAGCAGCTGATCTGATTGTGCCTAAATGGATTTCCGTCCCTAACAATTTACTCAGGTTGAGCTAACATGCCTAAATACAACAGCTTCAAATACTTCTACTGTATTTCTGAGAATCTGCGCTGGTTTCCATAATGTAGTAATGAGGTTATTTTTAGCAGGCAGGGTATCTAAATAAGAGATGAAAGCCTTTGGTTTTGATCACCACAGCAAATCTCTATAGATGTGGGCCAAAGGAAAAGGGACATGATGAGAGCAATGGGATGTAGGAGAAGCTGTGATTAAAATAAGATCATAATGTTGCTGTATTAAAGAGGCTGCAATATATAAAGCTATGTGAGGAAAATAACCTTGAGGATGGCCTTGTGGCTGCAAGTTTAACGTGCATCAAAGTGCAATGTGCTTTCATGCAATATGCGTTTGGAGCGGTTTGGAGTGTTGCAGTAACAATATGAGTTGCAATATTTGAATGCTTTTTGACAGAAGAAGACATGTTTAATTATAAAATATGATTAAGAAACTATGACAAAATACAAGGTTTTGGACTAACTTGCACTTGTAAAAGCAGAAGCTTATTATAACAATAATATTGCAATAACGATAACACTGCGATAACAATAACTTTGTAATATATTGTGCAGCCCTGATTTGCCTGAATATTATAATCTTAAATTAAATTAAATCTTAATTTTAAACCTATCTACAATGCTGGCTGTTCGATGACTGTGTGTCATAGAAAAAGATTGGTGTCTTTTGATTTATTAGCAGTACAATGTGTCCCTTCAGTGTTCCTTTTTTACAGGGGTCTGTGTGCAATCCGATGAGTGTAGGCTCTAGTGATATTTACTGTAGATTAACACAGGAAAAGATAACCTGGGGTGAAAACCATTACGTGAGCAGTTTCTAATCTTAACCTAGCTTCACATTCTGCCTAATAATTACACGGTGCCCTACCGGCACTCGCATAATTACATTCAGCAACCCTGCAGTGATCCGCGAAGCACCCCTGCATGAGTGAGTTATTGCTCACTGATGAAGATGTTACGGACTTTAGTATGAACTTCACTTCACAAGGCGTCAGAGCTTTATGCTTGTAGGAAAGACATTTAAATGGAATTGTTAAATTTTTATTCCCTGTTTATTTCTTTGTTTTGTTGAATTATTTTGAAAAATAAACCAAAGTTGGCATTCATTTAATGTCTTGCCACAATGATCACTTTTAAATAATGCAGTCAGTTTTTAATTTGTTAAATTAAAAAAATAATTGGGAATTAGCATTTCCGACCAGAATATTGAATATGTATAACCACTGTAATAACATGTGCCAGATAAATTGAAAAGGCTGCTTGAACTGCATTTGTATGTATGTCAATTTGATAGAATTATATTCCCATAGGAATGCACAGGTTTATTAGGTCAGTGAACCCAAAAAAGGAAAACATTACAATCAAAAGCATTTTATTTGATTTCCTCTTTTATTTCTACTCAAAAACAGGGTAGCCACCTTATTTAACCAGGACAGTCCAGATTTTAAGCCCCTTGTCCCGGCAGATACGGTATAAAACACTAAAATGTTCTAATTTTGTCCTCTTTCTGTCCCAAATGTAGTTTCATGAGTTTAATCAGCATCTGCATGCCCCTGTAATCTGCCCCTATTTGACCGTGTAGTGACAGGGACACAGTTCTAAGAATAGAAAAGCAGAAAACAATTGAGCTGAACGTTATCGGTCGGTAATGACGTGTGAAAAGCAAGTAATCACATGGCAGTTACAGTATGTAACGTGTCGCTGCCTCTTTGATGGAAAACTGTGATCTCTCTCAGCTGTAACAGCAAAGCTCCACTGTGGTAGGTCCATCTGCTGACACCACTTACGTATACGCATGGCAAAGAGCAAAAGGCACACAAGGCACACAATGGCTTGACCATTCATGCTGTGCACTATATTGTGTATATTTTGTAATATTTATATAATGCTTCTTTATTGCACAGGTGTATCAACACTCTCCACAGCTAGGGTGCAGTGTTGTCTATTCTTCATCTTTAATTCATGGCTAAATAACCATATTTTATTATGTCAACACACATGCCTACATTGTACTGTTTAAAAAAGACAAGCTCATATGCTCAGCCAGGTTCCATTCACCTGATTTGTGACTAATGCCAGGCGATGGACCTGAGGCAAGCAAAATGTGTAAAACCGTAACAAGACTCTGTCTGGGCTTAATTAATGCATGATTTTTCTCTGCTTTCACACTCTGCCTGCAGGTCAGAGTGTGCATGAGTCTCAAAGTTCACTTGTTTACATCAACCTAGCATGGAACAGTACACATTTTAATCTAAAATATATCTCTAATATATTTAAAGACTATATTGAGATCTGTACTGTGTAATTACATTTGCTGGAAAATAATGTCACTGGTGTAAATATAAATAAATTTGTTGCTATTCTGAAAGGAAATTTAATTGAAAATTTTATAAAAAATTACAGTGAAGTGTGCCATACTCACACTTTGAAATGTGAATTTACCAATTCTAGTAACTTTGGCTGACTATCTCTATTCTGTTGATAACAATGTTTGAACAGTAAGTGCTATGTGCATAACCAAATAAAGAAGAAATTAACTCTTGAATTTGCACATTCTCACAAAACTGGGAAAGTTTTGTTACAATGCATTTCAGTAGTTAGTGCGCAGGATACTTACAATCACTTAAGCTCTTGATGCTGCTTTTTAACCTTCTGCCAGGAATCTTTTCCTGATAGTATCCTCTGTTAAGCACACACAGTATGCATGTGGCAGAGAGGCCTTTCTGTGAGGACTCTGCATGTGTTACAGTAGGTTCTCTCCGGGTACTCTGGCTTCCTTCCACCGCTCAAAGACATGCATGCAGAGGTCAATTGACAGACCCTAAGTGTCCCTAGTGAATACATGTGAGAGTGAAATGTCTGTCACTGTCTATGTCTAAATGTCAGCCCTGCGACTAACTGACCACTGTCCAGGATGTACCCCGCCTCAGGCCCGAAACTGCTGGGATAGGCTCCAGTGACCCCTAGCGCGACTAAGCGGTAGAAAATGAATGAGTGAATGAGATGTAAAATCACATTTATTTTAGGTCCCCTGGATAAACGTCAATATCAGACTTGATCTCACAATGCAAATGCAGAACACATATAAGCTTGTACTTTTACCTGCTATTATTGTTATTATTAAATACAGTCTTTTAAGCCCTGTCTCGGGGTCTAGCCACATCCACTACAGAACTCATTGCAAATATATATATTGAAATGAGATGAATGTTCTTTATACACATGCTCTGATATACTTACATATGTTAGATATGTTGTATGTGGACACCAGCCTCAAGACCAACGTTGTTACAAATTGATGAATAGTTGATGAGTGGTGGTTGATAGGAAACAGATTATGTGAGAGTGAGATTATACTTGTGTTCTTCTTGTTAGTGCATCTCATCAGTGTCTCTTGTTTCCTTTGATTAGTTTATCATCTATGTGCGTGCCTGTGTGCATGTATACTGTGCTGCTTTTTTCATTTTGTGTGCTTGTGTATGTGTTATAACTTCACCTTCATCTTGCCTGAACCTTGCAAACCTACCACCTCCCTCTAACCTGTAGGCAGTAACTACAAGAGGACACTGACCGACAGCGACCAACACACACTCAGCGCACCTCTTCCCCTCGGACGTCTTCAAACAGAAGACAAAACGATAACCTTCTAGCTACACTACACCATCATCAATTTTTAAGGGCTGGTAGCTCGTGCCTTTCTTTGTAGTGTTAGCATTAGCAGCTAAGGTAACAGCTTGGACAGTAGCATCGCCAATGTGTGAGTAAGTGTAACTTGGCCTGCCAGTCCCTGGGGAACACCAGCACAGGAGTTGGGTTACAGGCCCTTATACATGTTTCATCTGCTTCTCTCAGAACAGAAGCCCCCTTGTTATCTTATCCAGCACCTCTGCAGCCTGACAGTTTACGGCCACAAGACTGCTCTTCACAGTCCGGCAGCCGGCAGCTCAACTGATACATATCAACAAACAGAGAGACTCAGCCAGGCCAAATATATCCTTGATCAGGATTTCTCCACCAAGAGTGCTAGTCATTGGGGAGACTTTTTTTTTTTCATTTATTCTTGACGAATTGAGGTGAAGGTGGTGGAGACCAAAGATCCCAGCTGTGCCTCTTCGACCTAAATTTCTTGCTTAAGCACCATTTTTTTTTCAGCAAGGTTGCTTGAGAAAAGTATTGTAAAAGGAGTTGGTGGTTATTTTATATTGGAAATATACCAAACCATGAGTGACACTCTCAAGCCCCCTTCTCTCCAGGTGAGCGTCCCTTCAGATGCTCCAGCATACTCAGACGGAGGAAGTAATGCTGTGTCCGATGGCTGTGTGCGCTCCAGCTCCTCAACCCCAACCCTTCGCCGTAAACGCTTTAAGATGCGGCGTATGAGAAACGTACCCAGTGAACGGGAAATAGAACAAGGCCGCTTAACGAAAACTCACCTCACGGCGCGATCTCACTCTGGGTCCAAGGAATACCTCCAACTGCCTTCCATCGAGATCACGCCATCTAGTGATGAGGACGCCCCATCCTCCTGGTCCAGCTGCTCCACACCCAGTGCCTCTCCACGACGCAAGCGCTTCCTGTTGAGGAAGTGGCTGAAGGTCAGAGAGAGGAAGGAGCAAGGAAGTGAGAGCAGGTTGGTATAAGTACACTCTCCATTCCATTTCACTCCTAACATCTTTCCCAATACCTCCATACTTTAACCCGCCTGCACTAACATTCTATTACTAACCTAAAAGAAGTTCAGTTTCCATGCAGACATTTTATTTACTACTTTGTGAAAGTTTTAGTGAGGTTTAAAAGTAAGAATGCTTTCAAATTTACAATTGGTCAGTTTATAAAATTTGTTTCACAATATAAAGTCGGTCTTGTTAAGGATCTTGTTTTGTGGATTCACAATTGTTAGAAGGGTTCTGACTAATGTAGTATTAGTAAACCATTATAAGAATCAAAAACCTTCACCTCCAAACATAAATATCATGGTTAATTTATACTTGTAGAACATAGGTTGTTTTCTTTGTGAACAATAGATGTGCAGAGTAGATATAGTGTTTAAGGCCAGAGGCACGTGGTGGTAGGGTCATGTGATTCTTTTGGAAGAAAGATTGTAGGGTCAAAAAGTGCTCTTAGGTGATCACTTTTTAAATAAACCACTGAAAGAAATAGGTACTTACTGTAGTAATAAAAACTACATATGACAATTTCTGTAAAAATAAATAAATCTGGCATCTGGCTGCATGGCTGTTTGAACATAGTGTATATTATTTACTTGCAATTATAAAACTGTAAAATAAGTGATTTCAGACATTGCCCAGAACACATCTCCCCTTTTTATGTGTTAACGTGCTAGTGTCTTATATGTTAATAAAGCAAGAATGTTTTATACACCAAACACTTGTAAAAACAGTCTCTAGGCACTGGCTTGATTTGTATTTACCTGGTGTCTTTGTAAATATATACCATCCTTATGGAAGTTGTTACCTTGCACTTGGTCAGATTAAATGTTTTTAGGCCACATTTTTATTTTTACAAAAAAGCATGTTGATAAAGTTGTTTACAGAGTCCACTAAGTATGGCATTAAGGTTTTAGGTTGTTTTTAAGTGCATTTGTCATTAAACTCCATTTTACATGTCTTATTTGACAGATGTCTACAAACTCATATTTGTCCTGATCTGGAGTTTCTTGATGGAATATCGTTTAAAAATCAGTAAGCCAAAAATGTAGACAGTAATCTTAAGTAAAGTTACTCTTTAACATGTATTTTACCCAGAGACTTTCTGAACTGGTTACAGCATACTCATACAAAAATTATTATAATTGATATTATAATTGATTTTAATTGATACTACCACTATTACTGTGTGCTTAGAATAATATGTGGGAATATACTGCTGCTTCAAATAACCAATAATAAGCGGTAACACTTTAGAGTAGGGGGCACATTTTATTATGAATTTATGCATTAATTCATGTATAACTCATGCGTAGGGTTAAGGTTAGTGTCAGGGGTTTTTGGTTAGAGAAGATGAAAATATGATGAAAACATGATAATTCCTGGTGATTCATGAGATTTTAGTGCATGTACTCATGTATGATTTAATACATGCAATAATGCAAAGCAATATTAAATGCATGATGCGTGATAAAATGTGCCCCCTAGTCTAAAGTGTTATATAATAAGTTAATATACAAACATGCAAAGTTCAGTATTTATAATTAACAGAATACTTGGTGAAGTTTAAACAATGCTCATAAAGTAGTCTTTTTCCTGGAAGCGGGCAATGCTGTAAGTAATTCTTGTTTAAATTGTGATTGATTGAGAGATTTGTTTAGCTGCCAGCAGGTCTTACTGGAATTTATGTAAGTCTGTCTCTTAGCTTTTTAGATTTAAATAATAAAATAAAACCATAGATATATACTCTACTTTTTTTTCTTAAATTGTATGTTTTACAGTTTATCAGTCCACTATTCTTGTCTAGTCTGTGGAAACCATTGAACAATTCCCAATTGTTTGTTAATTATTCACATTTGACATTTTGGACTCCATGATCTTGATCAGACCGTCTGAAGCAGTCTATCATCTCCTATGTATGAGTCTGGAGGTATCGTAGCATAGACAGAGGTCTGTCCTGTTGTGGACTCTGATAAGAGCAGCGCTATTTTAAGGATGCCGTGTATTTCAACAGGCTTCAGTGATTCTACTTTATTTAAGCATTTAAATATTTCAGACATCAGCCTTTGTCAGTGAACAACAGGAAAAGGAAAAGTCTAATCTTTGGTTTCTTTTTAATGTCGATTTTTTTGTTGATCCAAAAATTTCTCGTTATACAGTCAACACACAGTAAAATCTTTCCACGATTGCTGTTGACAACAAATTGTCCTCATACCTGTATACCTTATAGACTGTACAACAATGGTGTCCTGTGCTTTGCTGTATATGACAGTGTTTTGTTTGTTTGTGCATATCTTGTTTGTGTTGTGTGTTTTGACGATTGTCTGTGAGTAATAAATAATAAATTACAGACTAGAGCACACACTAGCAGCAGAAGTATAAGCACTTGTACAAACACAAAAATACATGTTTTATAGACAGCCTTCATACAGAGAACATTATTATGTGAGTTTAGTCTTATACACAATACAGAACAAAACATTTGCTGTTCATGTACTTTGATTGTTGTTGTGTGCAGTGTGTCCGTTTTATTTGAAAAAACAAAAGCATCAATAAGAAACCTAAATGTTAGTCTATCTATGTTCTATTGTAGGCTGTAGTAGATAAATTAGGCACAGTGTGAAATTACTGGGTAATGCATAATTCAAACGCTGTATACAGTGTACAGTGTTTACAGCCTTTTGCTGCTGAAATCATATTAAGAAACCCTACAGAGAAAAAAATCTGTCAATGAAGGAAGCCCTGTTCCAGACCAGCTTTATTCTTAAATCTCAAAGCTGGGATGCAGAAACATGAAATAGAAAAAGAAATTAAGCTGTGCCATTTGAATTTGATTAGTACACCATGTTCATCTTTTTAATTATCAAACAGGAAAACAGCAAACATCTACTTTTTTTGTCTTTATGTTTCTTAACTGTGCAATTTCTCCAGAAGGCTGTCAGCACATATTTTAGTCACGTGTATTTTGTTAATAATTATCACTATTATTTTTCTCAAGCCTGGTCTGTTGCCTGCAATATTTAGCACCCTCTAGTGTGTAAAGTGGGGGGCATGGCATACTTAAATATTATACAATTGTAATGACCACCAGTAAATGCGCTTATCTTTATTGTTTATTTCTAATACAAATTCAATACAATTTGATGACTACACTGATCAAGGAAATGCCCTATGCATTAACCCTACAGAGGACTATTATTCCAGTCATTTAAGTATTTTATACAGCTAAAGATCTGAACATTTTAAGTTTTATATGTACCATGGATTATTTCTTGTTTCCATCAGCAGCCAGCAGAGCAGTCAGCAGAGCAGCCAACAGAGCAGCCAACAGAGCAGCCATGAGGACGACAGCAGCCGCTTCTTGACTCCTTTGATCCGAGAGGAAAGGTGAGCAAACAGTTTGTTTAATGTATGCTCTGTGGGATTTCTCTATTTTTAGTTGTTTTGTTTAGTTGTTTATTTCAACATTGTTGGTCCTAGTCATTTCTACGTAGTCCACTAGAGGGCAGTTCATCTTCATTTTTTTCTTGAAGATGATATTGTTTCAATGCAGGGTGTGCAGATAGAATTAAAATGTATGTGTTTGACAATAATGTTCATATACACTTATCTTATCTAAAGAAAACTACTTGGTATTTTGCAGCCCTTAGAGCTTTGGTTATGGAATAGACTCTGTTATTACATTCTAAAGGTCTGTAGTCATGATGGCGAGCAGTGACAAGCCTGTGTATGTGAGCCATACTGAATATCTGGAGGTGTATGTTTTCCCGTGCAGGGATGTGACATGCCGTTTCTGTCAATTAAAGCACTGTGGACAGAGGGAGTTTTACTTTTAGAGTTCGTGTATCTTGTTTAGTTTATAAATAGTTTGTACCAGAAAGTAGAATAATGCAAGGAGCTTGGTTTGACAAAGTAAACCTGGATTCATGTATTCAGCTCAATTTTTCATTTGTTGAACATGCTTGGCCTTTCAAAATTTTTAAATAAAAAAAAAAAGATTATTTTTACAGCTAACTTTATTAAAAGTTGCATGGTTTAAAAAGTTTCTGTGTCACCTTAATTCTAACAACCCTGTGACCAAAACAATCCTGTGTGGGTCTGCTTTTTGTCCTGCTTCACTATAGCCAGCCAGCTCTGTATGCAGCACTTTTACTATTTCCCTGCCCTGCACTATTCGCTCCAGCTCTTGCTTCTGCTCCTGCGCATTTCCTCACGCCGCGTCTCCTCTCGCCTGCTATTAGAATTGGAGCTATCAAATCTATGGGACAAGTGGCTGTGCTTGTATGTGCTGTGCTGCTGATAGTGCGAGAGGGGTGTCTGCAACGGCTGCAGAGAGAGCAGCGTTCTGTAGCCGGCTTTAGAGGGCACGGAATGTCATGTCTCCTCTGCAGGTAAAACAGCTGCATGACGCTGCACTGCTGCCTGTGTCATACTTTACCTGTCTCTGGCTCTCAGGATCATTGTGACTCTTACAGCATCTACCCTGTTTTCTGTGCTGGGGTTGGTGCTTTGTGCCAGTAGGCTGGTGACACGCTATGATTGTGTTGTCTATGTGCCGGGGCATTGTGGTTCTTGTAACTTGCAGAAAAATGGATTTTAATATAAATTAGCTGATCTGCTTCACCTGCCTAACAGCTGAGACTGCTCTACTCTACCAGCAGATGTGGTTATGTCACATCATGATATTGCATAACCGCAGATATGTTGACTCATCAGGCAGGAGTCACACTTATTAAGATTATGTTTTATCAACCATTCCTACATAAGGATTGATTCACATATAAGTGATGATTTATTTACATGTTGTATAATTACATGTTCATTACTTTACATGGACTTTGTTTTTAGTTCCTTGAAACAATCAGTAGATACTTTTCCATCTTAATGTTCAATGCAAAAATGGTGTTATTATTATGGTAGCACACTGCTCTGCATTACAGGCAGCAGAGCTGGAAATATTTTAAACAACTTGCATAGCTTAGCAAATAATTAACAATTTGGAACATATTCTTCCAAATTGGAAATATTGCAATATGAAACCGATGTTAGTGTTTTGTGAAATTGTGCTTATTTACATTTACATTTACAGTTGTAATAGATGCCAACCTCTCTAAACTTATTGTATTTTATTTTTTTCTCTTTAGGTCGGACAGTTCAGTGGAGAAAATCAGGTAGGCCTACACTTCTTTCACATTTTCTGATTTGTCACCCCAGCAGCATGTGGGCCAGCTGCACAGCTTTGTGCGCTGACCAGGTGTGTGAATGTGCTTACGGCCTGCAGTGAATACAGTTGCAAGCTATGGAATGCCTTTGTTTGCGTTCATTGGACAAATAGCATCTGACACAAACAGGGCTTTGTGAGTTGGACAGTGTTGCAGGTCTTTCAGCGTTTTAGTGAGCCACTCGTGTGTATGCCGGCACAAGAGACACCGTAGGCCACAGACTTTACCCTGTAGTAGGGTAATCTACAAAAAAAAAGGTGCATATCTCAAAGTTAAACAGTAAGTAATTACTTTTTGTTTTGTTTTGTTTTTTTACTTATACTACTATAATATACTTACTTATACTCAGTAAGACTCTTGGCAAAAAATTATATTATAATTCCTAAAGATTGTTGCTGTTTCAGTTTCTGTTCAACAGCTCTAGAAGCCATGCTCTTAGCCATCTTTGTGGCTGGAGAGTTGCTCTTCATTTTAAAGCTGAGTAGAACTTAATATTTGTTTGTGCAACTGGTTGCTGATTGTCTTTAATAAATGGTCTGCCATGCAATGGAGCAGGTTAAAACCACTAGGAGTCTTTGAAATCAAAATCAAAATACTTGCTTGGTGAAAGCAAGCAATAGTGCATGCTACTTTAAAACCAAGTTACACTGAGAATACATCTGCGTAAGAACTTGTACGGGGTTTTATACTGTAAATGAACTCCTGTATTCCTCTCTTTCCCAAGTAGTGAGGAGTCTCACAAGATGGATTTTACAAGGGAAACTGTAAATAATGCAGAAAAAAATCACTTTAGCTGGCCGCAGTGAGTAAGACTGAAGTGCCTTTTTGAAAACTCAGTCATTTGTATGTCTGTGAAACAGGTTTGCTTGCCTTTAAGTTTAAACTTGAGGATTGTTTTAACTTATTTTGCCCTTGTATTATTTCTACTGGTTTGTCTACATCGCTATTAGTTGCATAAATTATCATTCTGTATCTGTGGTAAGAGGCACTTTTGGAGGTCATAAAATCTGGCTTATGAAAATCAAGCACTAGAGTTGTATCAGTTGCAGATTCATTAAAAGTTTTTACATTAGCACGAGTTTGTCATTGAAAGGAGTGATTTACCATCTCTAAGCCTCTTTCCTAATTTGTTTTTGTGTCAAGTTTCTTGGCGTTTACCCCTATAATATTATCTGTATTCTTTCTAGTCTTTCTGTATTGCTTTTACACAAACAATGGTCCAGGCTTTAGTAAAGAGCAGTCTCAGGGCATGTCTCTGCTTTCTGAAGCTGACTGGCAGAAACAAGGAGAGGAAGGAAGGCTGATGATGGCAGAGGAGAGGAAGGAAGTGAAGGACCACCCTTATTGAGCTTAGCCACTCTCAAGAAACCTACAAAAGAGGCCTTCCCACACACCACAAACAGCCAGCCAATCAGAGCACTCACATCTTTGACCCATCCTCCCTCATTCAACTGCTCCACCACAGCTCGGGGTAAAGAGATGTGAGATAATATAACAGTGGATGAGACTACCTGCACTGCAACATGTAACTCCACATGCCTAAATAGACAGCTTTAAAAATATAATCTACTTAATGTTTTTGCTAATCAAGATCTTCCTGGATATCCTGCAGTTTATGAAGAGGCATATGAGATTAACAAGCTTTTACCTTTTTATGCGTAACTGAGAAACTGATGCTGGATTGACGCAAAAGGGTTTTCCTTTTAATGACAAATGACAAAGTGATTGAGAAGAGGCCATGAGAGCCAGGAGAGAGGTTGGAATGGTGTCTGCCTGTTCACCATGCACAAACACAAGGTCAGCTATGATTTTTTTTTTACCTACTCATGAGCTGGTGTGTCTTCCTATTTTTCCACAAAGTCTACTGATCACATCTCAAAATCAAATTAGATTAGATAAAATGGGAAATAAGTTATCCTCTGAAATTATTGGCGAGTGCTTTTTATCTTTACTGTGCTACTCTTATCTGTTAATGTTTGTGTTGAGAGGACTTTCCAGCATCCAGTCTCTGAAATCTTCCTCATGATCTGTGCTCCTGAGGTCCATTAAGAGCAATTTGATCAGATTTAGTGTTTGTGTCAACCAGAACTCAGGGTGGTCCTACGAAGTTGATTTTCTGTGATACATTTTGCTGCTTAGAAATAATTACCAATCCAATTACCAAACCTATCCTTCATCTGTTTAGCACTTAAATAAATAGTCTGTATACTGTGATGATAGATTTTATCTATGGATAAAGGAAAAATGCATGTAATTTCAAGCACACAAAGATTTAATCCATTAAATAAGGCTCAAGTGCCATGAAAATAAGAGCAAGCCAAACACTAGACCAGATGGTTATCTGTTGTCATGTAGTGCTTTCTATCAACATGAGTTTGTAACTGTTTTGTAGTTGTTTCAGTTCATCTGACCATAATGTTTGTGTTTATTGTGGAATTTAAACCTTTCCATCTGTGGCATTTTAAAGGCAGATAGTGCAGGATTTAATGTTTACTCTGGTCTTTGGATGAACTCTAGCCACGTGTTTTATAGTTTTGTTGTAATTTTATTTCTTTGAAACAGTATTGGGTTGAAAAATAACAAATAGGCCTACAAAATACACATACACACAGTTTTGTTTTCTTCATATATAAGCAAATAACACCCTCTTTGTAAAGCCTTGGCTTAAACCTTAGTTGTTATTAGTGGTCCATAGAGGCCAGGTGATTCATTAAGTATTCTTGTCTGTAGATGATGTCTCTGTCACACACCTCTTTTTTGAGGTCCTGTTTTCATGCTGGGTGGACATCTGCTCACAAGAGACTTGCCGCAGATGATATGCCAAGCACATATGCCATTTAATGATGCCGACACTAAAGATAGAGCCAGGCTCTGTCTTGTATCTGCCTGCACTTGGAGCTAAGTTGATAGCAGCCCATTAGTCATTAGTCTTCTGAGTCTGGTACTGTCTTATAGTGACAGGGAACGTAGACCTGTCAGCCAGTGATGCCTCTAGCTCCGATTATAGAGTGTAGTACATTATGGTGCAGTAGAGAAGATACTGTATGCACTGTGCAGAGACATACTGCACACCACTTACAATTTGGTTTTCTCCAAATTTTAAATGGCTTAGCATTAGCATTAAAATGAGTAATCAGTGGTCCCATGGCAACTTAGGAAATAGTAATAATATTTCCCAGAAGTTCATCTTAATAAATATACCCATAAGTGTGTTCTGGTGTTTTGCTCCAGATAAAAACTTATGTTTGTGTACAACATTAGTTTATGCTTAAGTTGCATCTTAGATTTCTGAGAATTATACTAAACTAACCAAACGCTGAACAGCTAAAATTCTAAAAACTCTCCTGTTTGCATACATGCATTTTAAAAACATATTTCCTTGAAAATGGAAATGGATTGCTGTTTATGTGTTTTATGTTAAGTTGAGTAACATGTCTCCACTGAATAGTCTTTTCAGGATTGACTGGATTAATTTGCTTTCTGTTTCAAAGGATTATTCTTACAAAGACCTGTTTTCTTTTGTAAACGGCAACAAAGCGATTGCTGCTATTGTTGAATTTATTGTTATTTTACATCTTTAGACAGCAACATATCATTAGCTAAATAACCAGTCTAAAGTTCTCTAAACATTAGCTCACATACTGTACGTCAGTGCTTAGACAGGTGCTGTGGAGCTCAGGGTTAAAGCAGTGGGAAGGTAATGCTCTGAATGAAGAGGCAAAAGATGAATTGATGTTGAGCACGGAGGTGTGGTTGACGGCCTCCGATCACAGCGAACATGTGGGCGCCCCGTGTTGAATCACTGGTGACAGCAGTGACTCGAGTAAAGGCCATCTTTATATATGCTTTACAAAGCAGAGCAGAGCCTAAAGCATAACAACTATATTGTGTAAAACAAACAGGTATATTATCCTGACATTGCAATCACTTTAAAAATCAAAGGCAGTTTACCATACCTTTCATGTACTCTTTTCTACCTTTACTGATAGGCCAAGCAAAAGAAGTGGAAGCAACTGATATGGAAACCCCAAAGGTAATACACATCAATACCCTCCTCAGAACCAACTACTCCAAGTCCCATAATGGACTACAAAATGTAGTACCAAGATCAACCAAAAGAGGGACCATTTTTCAATACATTACAGTAAAACCTCATCAGTTCTTCTCTAGCTCAGATTTCACAGTGCTCAGATCCCGGAACTAAAGTGATATTTAGTAGCATCATTTACTGAAACACTGTCAGCGTTGTCCTCTGCAGCAGCACTCAGGGTTGTTAGTGGGATATTGTCAACATCTTGGCTCAGGTATCATCCATTTGTAGTCTACTTGTTTTGCTGGAACTGGAGGAAAGCCTTTTGCTTTAAGTTTGATCTAGTCAGCAGTAAAATGTCTGGGATTCTGTGGAATGTCAGTTCGAACACCACATTAAAATGTACAGTATATTTATTATGTTCCCTTCAGGTCGTCTGGTCTTCTCCGACAGTCTTAAGACATGCATGTGTAGGGGAATTGTTAAATCTAAACTCAAAGAATTGCCAGTGTATTATGTTCCAATTAATCTATAACCTTATCTAACATGTACTTCCAAATCAGGGTAGCTTCTAGATTTGATTTTTTTTGTGTGAAGATATAATAATAATAATAATAATAATAATAATAATAATAATAATAATAATAATAATAATAATAATAAGTTTTATTTATATAGCGCCTTTCCAGAGTTCAAGGACGCTTTACAATAAACAAACAACAATAAGGACAATTGACAAAGAGAGCAAACAGAACAACAATAGGCAAATGAGAGTGCAAGTACAGTATGTGAAAAAAAACCCACTGAGAACTCTAACATTCAGAAAATAGGTGTGTTTTGAGCATGAATTTGAATTCAGAGATAGTGTTAACCTGACGGAGTGATAGGGGGAGAGAGTTCCACATTTTGGGCGCAACAACACTGAATGATCTGCCCCCCATTGAAGCAAGGTGATGCCGAGGGACAGGACAGCGAGAAGGATCGTAAAGAGCGCTGAGGGGTGTAGGGGAGAAGCAGGTTACAGAGGTAGGGGGGAGCAAGGCCGTGCAGAGACTTAAAAGCGAGAAGGAGAATTTTGTATTTAATACTGTAAACTACAGGAAGCCAGTGAAGATCATGCAGAATTGGGGAAATATGTGCAGAACGCTTGGTGTGTGTGAGTAGCCTAACAGCAGAGTTTTGAATGTATTGTAATTTGGAAATGAAGCTAGCTGGTAGGCCAATGAAAAGTGCATTGCAGTAATCAAGACGTGAGGTGACAAATGCATGGATAAAGGGACGGAGCTGAACAATACGACGTAGATGAGAGAGAGTGGAAAGATAGAGAGGAATCAAAAATTACACCAAGATTTTTAACAGTACTAGATGGTTTGATGAAAGAGCCGGCAATCGCACAGGTGACGTTAGTAGGAATTTTATTAGTGAGTGATGAAGGTCCAGTGAAAATGATCTCAGTTTTGTCCATGTTAAGTTGTAGAAAATTTGAATGAAGCCAGTCTTTTATTTCATGCACACAAGCAGAGATTTTGTCAGTTGTGAAAGATAAAGTTGATGTACAGGTAGTATATAATTGAATGACTTTAGTGTAAAAATGATCATTAAAACCATTAAAAACATATCATTGCCAAAACCACCTTTATTGCTCCAAGCTTTTGCCCTTCTTATTCTTATTAAACCATCTGGACCACATTCCAGAGTGGAACAGGCATACAGTAAGATTCTGAGAAATAGCATTATTTAAATAAATAAAATATCTATTTATGATATGATGATAGATCATTTGTGTGCCACTAAATAGTAATATATAGTGTTGCTTGTACATAACCATTCATGACCAGTGTGTGTTTGACACTGTACCAGTGCTGATCCAAACTTGGCCCTTAAGGAGTAAACAGGATGCAGTAGACAGACCCAACTGCTATGATGGCAGGGTCATCTCTATGGCAACAGCGCTGACATATTAAAGGGGCTCCACTCTTTATGATATATGACATTATAAAATATATTTCCTCTGCCTTTGCGATTGCATCAGAGATTCACTCATATTTGTGAATCTCTATTTTTTTTTTTTTGCATCATCCAGGAAGCTTCTGCAAAGTAAGTTTTCTACTAAACCTCTTTTCTTGAATCATGGACAAATTAAACTCTGAGAGCAGAGCGTGAGGTTGCAGGTTTTGCTGGTTTCTGTAACTAAAGTTAGCACTAACATTAACATCAGCACATGAGTGTTACTAACTGTGAGCTGCCCCTCTCACTCTCGCAGTCTTTCATGGTCACTGATGATCAGGTCATTTGGAGCTAGTTCATAATTATGTGACAACAAAGCTGGCATTATCATTCATCTTATGTAATTAGCAGCATTCACATCATCGGGAGTGAGGTCACTAAATCAATACAGGGCTTTGTTAAAAATAGACTTGAATATTTAGCCTTAAAAGTTATTGTGTTGTTTAACACTTAGAAATGTGACGTACTACTACAGTTGCTCTAAATTTAAATTATTTATTGCGCTTGTTTTACCATGCCTTTTTTAAAATAAGATATCACTATTGTCAAATAAAAAATAAAACACAACTTATTAGGTTTTGAAAATTGTTATAAAGTACTCGTTCCTAAAACAAATTAATGATCTATCTCCAGAAATTGTAAGCTGCATAATTCAGAAAAATATAAACTCACAATGTCACCACAAGGGGCGCTGCAAGGGAAGACGGTAGACCAGCTAAATGTAAGACAACCTTTGGTCAGAGCTCATTCACAGAAAATGGCCACAAAACTGGAACACCTGCCAAACTGAAAGCCCTCACAGTTTATTCTTAAAGTAAAACGATGACTGAAATCCAATTGTCTGTGAATACTAGTGCCACATTTTAGGGTTTAAATTTAAATAGTGTATGTACTGTATGTTTAATGTGCTGTGAGATTGTTTTAATGTTTGTCACTGTCTGCTGTGTGTTAGGAACCAGTTCAGCCAATGAGCTCTCTAGATCTGAGGTCTATAAACATGGCATCGGTTTCACTTGAAGCTGTAACAATGCTCTGTTCCTATTAAATAAACGTATAAATAAAAGAAAACAAAATGAACATAAGATAAAAGAACCTTTTCCAAAATAAAAAGGTCCATTTTGGCATTTTTGTGTCATTTTCAGATTTGATTTGAATATGACAAACATCCCAAACCAATCATCTTTATTTTATTAATGGATAAAAAGTCTTTTGTCACACAATTTATACAGCTTTTTATTCATGCCATATAAAACACAATTTCTCTGGTTCAGTGTTTTTGAGGAGCTCAGGGCCAATAATATGAGTCAGTCCTGCATTTAATCGCTAATGGATTTATTGTGGAATTGAAAAGAAGAATGATTAATACAAGTAAAAATATATTTTCAATTGGGGACTAATTAGCTACACGTTTGGTATTGTGCATTTCTATGACCCTAAACTATTCATAATGCCTGGAGTTATCAAATATAAAATTATTTGTTCTTCAGTTATCACTTTGACCTTTCTGTATGGTTCTTGCATGTTCACCTTGTCTGCGTAGTTTTCCTCTGGGTGCGTCCGTTTCCCAGATACAGAGCCAGGACTAACTTGAAAAAAATATATTTTAGATATCACTCGGACTATTCTGATTAAATATAGGTGAAAGAAAGAAAACACAGCAATTTAGTTAAAGGGGCATTGCGTAACTTTTAGCCCAAAAATATATATTCTAAAAATCATTTTGATGGTTCTTTGACATGAAATCAGTAGAATCATGCATATCTCACTGACACAGTACCCTCAGCTGGACAGAAACCTCCAGTGTAACATACCTGTCGCCAGGACGAGGACTTATCACAAGAGATACGCATGGGTGTAAAACCACTTTGGAAATATACAAAGTGTGATTTTTAAAAAAAGATCACAAATACTGTGGCATACCATTTATGTAAAAATGAGCTAAAAAGAGAAGAGATTATGGAAGATATTTGTCTGGATATTCTATTACTATTCTTGAACTACATTTTTTAATAATTATAGCTACCCAAAGATTTAACCATGTTTAAATTACCAGGAGATTAAAACCATTTAAAGTTATATCTGCAATACCAATACCACGATACCGTCCCATCCCTATGAGTGACGCTTTACGGCAGAGTGCGAAATAGGCCAATACTCTGGAGCCTATCAGAGACGTAATTGTATAAAATACACTAAATCGACCTAATGTTTCAGAAGACTATTTTTTTGCATCCAGACTTGCCTGACTTGGATTGTCTACACCTATAAACAAATGACGTGTGAAAATTGTGCCACTGCCATGACAACATAGAGAGTCTATAGGGTTATCTGCGATCTATACCGGCTAAAAGTTAAGCAGGGCTGCTTTAAAGGCGCTACACAGCTACCAACAGCATATTGGCCATTTATTTAGTAAGCAGGTGTGACATGTGAACCTGTAATAAGATTGCCTGTGTGCAGTTTGGCTTTGCTACAGAGATTATTACAGTGGGTTATTGTTTATTAAAACACCATTATTATGTGTTTTATTAGCTCACCGGTTGATAGAGATTTCCCCACATTGCCCCACCTCTCCTAGCCTGGCCAGCCGCAGCTAACTCCTTTCCTGTACAAAGAAGTTAGTCTGGTACCCTGTTGCCATTTTAAATTTTGGACAAGCCGAGTTACTTGTGTATGATGTGGCCAGCAAACCACAACCTGCTACAGACAAACAGCTTGTGTTTGGTTCATCCACAAAATTGCTGAGGAAGGGATTCGCTATGAGAAAGGGACAAGACTGTCCTCCTTTACTTTTTAATTTCTAATTCTGTTGGATGTTATTTGGAAATGTTATTTTTCTATCCTGTTTGCTGCAAAGAGTTGTTTAAATAGGATGTTTTAATGTCAGTACATGTCATAATTTTTCACGTTGTAACAATCATAATGTTCCTTTTGTTATAAAACATAAATCACTCATAATCTGTCTCATTGTTTTTGTCCCATACTCTGTTTTAATGCTCTGTCCTGGCTGGCTGCATAGTGTCTGCTTCTGTACTTTCTGCATAATATCAAACCATTTGCTTTGGCATCTCTGTCTCTATATGTTTAATATGAGCTGTATGTCTACTGTTTAGAATCAAGGAGCAGATTATTTTATGCCAAGACGATGCTTCCTTACATTTTTCAGTCTGTCCAGTGTAAGATGGTAAACAAGTTGAGCACTTCTCCATTGATTAGAGTGTGATCATGAGGTTTATCACTATGAGCATAATCCATCTCAGTGTTACCAAATGAGGAACAGCCAATATGCCTTGACTCACTGTCTAATTCCACACTGGTGTACAGAAAATAATCCAGATTAACAGACAGTGCTATTCTTGGACCTCAATGAAAAATCTGTGGGCTAGATTAGAGATTAAGGAATACTAAACAAAAGACTAATATAGGCATCACATGATATCTTACCTCCAATTATTAGACCTATTAAGAGTTTTGAGTTCATTAGATTTATGTTCAATATCTATGTTAAACACAGCAGTATACAGTTGCACAGTCAGCAGAGGGCGTTGGAGAGAAAAAGAGTCAACCACAGGAGCTGTCCATTCAGCACCTCTCTGTGGAGGCAACATGCTAGTCTGTTAATAAAGTATTCAATGGTGCATCAGTTTTATAATTATTTCAAGTAGAAAATAATGTCACCTGACCCATTGCAGAGGAAAAACTTGTTCTTTGCAACATCATGAAGTGTGTCTGCACAAAAGCATGCATCCAACTTGGTAGCTAGTTTTATTTATTTTTCTTTCTCGTTCTCTCTTTTAGACATTCTCATTAGGGATACCATGTGCTTGAAGTGACAGTTGATTTACATTAATTATATATGCAATAAAACTTACCTAAGCACCTGATTGTGCACCAGATGGACTCCACATGGGTGACTTGATTGTCCTGTAGCTTGTATTGCTTGTTGCTTCACCATGGGAAGGGATTACAGTTTCCTGATATTGCTCATCTTTCACTTGCAGGTGTCTTTCTGCATTCAAAAGTTCAAGTGCAGTGTCTTTAGAGAGAGAATAGCAATAGAAAGCGTGTATATCTTTTAATCTGGGTGTTGCCCACATCTAAAAGAAATAGGTTGTAATCATAACATGGCAGCTGCCAGTTATGCATTACTTGTTATGGGTGCTTGATGAAGGCTCCAACCCACAAAATGCATTGATACATTTTTGTACCAAATAAAACTTTAAGTCAGTTGTATTTTTTTGTAATTTTGAGAAATTGGTTTGGTGTAATATTGTCAAAAATAACATAAGTAAAATTCCCTGATGACTGTAAGCAATTGTTTTTTGTTTATGTGATATTATCTGTCTTAAACGAACAAGACACAATGACGCAGCAGATAAATGCAGTCCTTACAATGGCAAACAATCAAAGGAATTTTTTTCTGCAGCCCTGGTCTATAAATAGATGATTGTTTTAGCAAGACCAATATGCACTTAACAGTTATTTGAATCAACAATGCATTGTTAAACTAAAGGATAGTCATGGTGAAGTAAAAGAGTCGTTAGCATTAGTGTGCATTAAGTGTGGCAAAGCAACCCCTAATAAAGTGTAATTTGTGTGCAATGCATTCCAAGAGTATTTTACAGGAAGACTCTGCTCTGTGCTGCTCTGTGACCCTCTGCTTGTGGTCAAGACAGCTTTATTAAAGTGAACACAGCTGATCTCTGACACTTGTAGCTCGATGATGGTCAGGGAAATGATTTAGAAGATATTTGTTAGTGTGATTGTGTACTGTACAGAGTAATTTATTATCTGCTATTTAATTTAGCAGATTATACATTATTAAAGTTTGTACTGAATTGCAAAGTGTGTTACCGCTTGATTTATCCTGACTCTTGATTTATACACTTTTTATTTACATTATTCTCAGCAAACCAAAAGCATCTTGATAGCCTAATGACCAAGCTGAGTCACAATATGCCTGTTTGATAGATGTAAGCACTGGCAGGTGAATGCAAAGAACACATGGAGTACTCCATTTCACTCAATGCATTAAGAGATTAATAGTGTTGGCTGCTGACACTGGTCAAGGCTGGAGTCCGGTACAACAGCAAAGATTTACACCGGTGACCCTCCCATGTTTTACTCTTACATATGAGGAAAGACGGTGCAGAAGTGGGTCATTGCTTTGAGGGTACTGTCACAGATACTGTTTCCGATACGGTCCTGTAAAGTCCTGCTCCACTCGTGTAAGCAGCCCCAGCTTGGTGTATTGTGGAAAGAAAGAGAGCCATCTAGCAGCAGATAGCAGATAGACATAACAGGAGGGAGGGGGAGGGGCGAGGAGGAGGGAGCTGTTCTGCGCCTGCTCACTATAAACACGGCAAGTGCAGCTTTCATCTGCAGCGGAGGCTGAGGCAGGGAGTTTGAACGAGCAAACAGAAGCTTTAGGGACAGTGGCAGTGCAGCTAGAAGAGTTGGAGGAGAATGCTAACAGGCCTTGTGCTCTTACACTGGCTATATGCTACTGCATGTTGCTGTTGGTGCTGTGAATGTTGCAGTGCAGGTCACCTTCTTTTCTTTTGGGAAAACTGAAGAACCCCCAGGGAGGCGAGAATTTTTGGCACAAGTGTCTAGCACTGCGGCATCTTAAGACAAGTGGAGATATGTAACTTTAAGGTTGGCAAAGCAGTGCAGCATCCTCCTGGACTTTGCCCCCATCCCTTGACTATCCATCTGTCTATGCATCTACTGCTCCCTTCTCTGCTCCAGGCCTTTCTCTGCTTAATGTATGGAAGGTGAGGCTTTGGCAGGCTGGCAGTCAGCATGCAGCGGTGTGAACGGGCAGCCCAGTGCCCTCAACATGTTATGGACGTCAGACACTCTTCACTGTAATGAAAGGCTTCAAGCTCACTTGGTAAGGATAACACTCACTGGAGGGGTGTGTTTGAGTGTGTAAAGGCTGCATGTGCAAACTCAACAGCATAGGAGACCTAAATGCTTGATATTATTATTATTATTATTATTATTATTATTATTATTATTATTATTATTATTATTATTATGGTTACCTAATTCTCAAAAAAATGCACTGTCATGTCATGTTGCCCATGTGGGCTGGTGTGCTTTTCCCTGAGCCTGTAAGACCCTGTCCTGTCCTGCTCTGCTCTTGCGGGCTCAGTGAGGGCAGAGCAGCTGAGGCGAGCACTCACGTGGCTGCCAGAAAACAAGCAGGCACATGCTCCATCTATGCCTCTCCAGCTTTCACTATTACTGCCTTTCTCTTGTGTTTTCCTTGTTTGTGGTCTACCCACACAGACAAACACATGCAGGTGTCCCAGTTACCACTCTCTATTTTATCTCTGACTGTGTCCCTTTTTGTCCTTTTGCCTGATATTTTAGAAACAAATTATTGAAAACTACAGAAATAAAAAAATTTAAAATGAACAAAACAGTTTAGGCAATGTGTCTCCTACTTAGCTATTTCTTAGTTTCTCACTCATATTGTTTCTTATGTATCACAAAATCTTTGTCAGACTTTTATTACATTTATAGAAATACTACACATTTGTTTGCCATCTGTGTGTCCTGTCTGTAAGTTTTTCATGACTTAATGTATTTGCCGCTACATGGTTGGCTGGCTAGTGTAGTCTGAATAGCATGCTGTTCAGTTATGTAACAACTTGTATCTGTGTAGGTTATACAGTGTGTGGTCATCTCATGCAGCATGCATGTTATTATTTCCATTATGGACATATTCTGGCCATTCTGCTTTAAAATAAAACTGTGTGACATCTCATCAGTCAGTAGTTCCCTCAGTGGCTTGGTTGTCCCCCATATTATAAAATACATGCTGACTAATGGCTGTTGTTTATTGGTAGTGAATGCAGTGATTTATTTGTAATCGCTCCTTTGCAGATTAACTGAGCAGATACACGTTGTGACTGTTTTATTACAGCTTTTTGATTACACCTTGACAGATAATGTGATAAAATAACAGTTTATTTTTACATATTGCCAGAAAACAATACACAATACAGACCAAAAATACAGTATATGTTGTTGAATTTTGCAGCTTCAGTAAAACATGTATGTCCTCTGTTTCATCATAAAAATAATTGTTGGTTGACTACATAACACATACTTTGTTTATTATTGTGTTCTTTATGGCCTCAGTGCCTTTTCTGCTCTATTATAGTAGTCAATAGCCATCCATATAAATAGCTATTAGCTACTAATACTGTAAAAATAATGCAGGGCTGGTAGTTACGCTCTCTTTTTTTTAAGCATCTCTATATAAATGATGCTGTTAATAGTTTTAGATGGTTTTAGATTTATTCCCCCATGATGCTCATGATGCATGAATTATAAGAGATAAGAGGATGTCTGAGGGTGTGTGTGGGATTTGGCAGTGGCTCCATTGTGGGATGTGTGCTCTTGATGTGACATTTGGTGTAACTTCAATCTGCACACACCACAGAACTACAGATGTGCACACACAGCCAACAACAGCCAGGCCCAGACATGAGGCATGAGCGAAAGCACACTGTGCACGTGGCACTGGGGATGAGCTTTAACTACTACTACTTTAACAAAGTCTCTTACTGGCCCCTCACCTGTTTGAGTGCATACCCCATAATGCAAAGCAATGCATAATGTTATGAGGTATGTTGATAATGGGTCCAGTCCAGAATGTACATTTATCCATTCACTGCACAGCTGTATAGTAAGTGTACAGCATGTTAGGAAATATATTATTAAGTTAAAGAATATTTTCAAGAGTAAGACTTTCTATATTTATTCTGCTTGACATGCTGGTTCTTTAAATTGTCAGACCAAGCAATGTAAAAGAGATCCGGAGTTTGTTAGAAATGAACTAAATCTGCTGCATTCTCGTAGATAAGACACTGCGCCATCTGACTGGGCCACAGTGGACTTCCAGTCTCGCAGCAGGGCCTCTGCAGAAACCGCAGAATTGTTTCCCCTTTTGGCTACAGCTTATTAAGTATCTCTGCCTCCTCTCTCATCCTGGCTCTTTTTCCTTTTTTCAGCACTACCTCATTGCCACAAGCCATTTGTCATTGTTGAATACACTATATATCGTTGCCTTTTTATTGCACCAAACATAACCAGGATGCTTTTTGTATCTTAATGTGAGGACAGGGATTACATATAAATAACAAATACTATTATGCTTATGAAATATACCTTCCAAGGCAAACAATGAAAGCCATTATATACAGCATTTTTCCGAACGGCACAAAGCATTGAAGATTTTATGGCAAATATAGGGGCAGACAGTTGCAATTGGTTGCTGCTAAACATTATTGATGTTTCATTGATGTCATGACCGCGGGCTCAGGAACAGGAAGACTCCAGTGCAAACAACCCAAACTCCAAGAAAACGTTAAACTAAATTTATTTTTAAGAGAAACAGACGCATACAAAAATCCAAAAACCAAAATTCTCCCAGAACCGAAAACACAGGCAAAATTCCAGAGGAAATGAAAATACCAAAACCACGGACTAGAAAATTCACAAGTGGCGACAAAAGGAACACAGACCAAACTTACGGGTGACGGTGACGGTGACAGAGACGGAGACAGAGACAATGACAATGACCTGGTACTGAGGGGAAGGACAAACAGGTATAAATAGACACAGACAACAAGGGACAGGTGAAACATATTAGGGCGGAGCAGGTAATCACACAGGAGGGAAAAACACAAGGCAGGAAGTCAAGCATGGACACAGACAAGGGCACGACATTTCAAAATAAAGTCCATTGAATACAACACAAACCGGAAACAATATAAAACAGACATGAATCATGACAGTACCCCCCCCTTAAAGGCCGACCACTGGGCGGCCTAACACTCCTATAACCCAAAAATCCTTTCTTTCGACAATTTCTTGGGTGGGTGGAGGGGGGGGTCAGTCGGAGGGGAACAAGTCCACTAGACAACTGGCACGGGGACACACTCAGGAAAGGCTTGGGGGGAACCGATGCGGCGGGTCCGGCCCTTGGACACTGGTTGGCCGGACGGGGCGCTAGGGGAGAAACGTGGTGTTGGATCCAGCCCTCTAACTACTGGCTGGACGGGACACTCGGGGTACACTGGTGAGTCGGGTCCGGCCCTCTGAACTGGTCGGCCGGACGGGGCACTCGGGTTACAGATGCGGCACGTCCGGCCCTCGGAACTGGTCGGCCGGACGTGGCGCTAGTGGAAGGGGAATATGCCGGGAACAGGCACAAGGGGGGAAAAAATTTTGTGCCGGGATGGGAACACACGGACGGGACTTGCAGAAGGACGGACTCAGGACCAGGTAGGGACAGGAAACTCCGGACATGGCAGGGACAGGAAACTCCGGACATGGCAGGGACAGGAAACTCCGGACATGGCAGGGACAGGAAACTCCGGACATGGCAGGGACAGGAAACTCCGGACATGGCAGGGACAGGAAACTCCGGACATGGCAGGGACAGGAAACTCCGGACATGGCAGGGACAGGAAACTCCAGACATGGCAACGACAGGAAACTCCAGACATGGCAACGACAGGAAACTCCAGACAGGGCAACGACAGGAAACTCCAGACAGGGCAACGACAGGAAACTCCAGACAGGGCAACGACAGGAAACTCCAGACAGGGCAACGACAGGAAACTCCAGACAGGGCAACGACAGAAAACTCCGGACAGGGCAACGACAGGAAACTCCGGACAGGGCAACGACAGAAAACTCCGGACATGCTGGGAGAACAAGGAACAAAACTCATGGACAGGCTGGGAGAACAAGGAACAAAAACTCATGGACAGGCTGGGAGAACAAGGAACAAAAACTCATGGACAGGCTGGGAGAACAAGGAACAAAAACTCATGAACAGGCTGGGAGCACAAGGAACAAAAACTCGTGAACAGGCTGGGAGAACAAGGAACAAACTCATGAACAGGCTGGGAGAACAAGGAACAAAAACTCATGGACAGGCTGGGAGAACAAGGAACAAAACTCATGGACAGGCTGGGAGAACAGGGAACAAAAACTCATGAACAGGCTGGGAGGACAAAGAACAAAAACTCATGAACAGGCTGGGAGAACAAAGACCAAAAAAAACAAAGGGCCAGGCTGGGAGGACAACAGAGACGACCAGGCGAGGAGAGGCCAGGCGAGGAAGGACCAAACGAGGATGAACCAGGCGAGGATGAACCAGACAAGGAAGGACCAAGCGAGGGATGAACCAGGCGAGGATGAACCAGGCGAGGAAGGACCAGGCGAGGATGAACCAGGCGAGGATGAACCAGGCGAGGAAGAACCAGGCGAGGATGAACCAGGCGAGGATGAACCAGGCGAGGATGAACCAGGCGAGGAAGGACCAGGCGAGGATGAACCAGGCGAGGAAGAACCAGGCGAGGATGAACCAGGCGAGGGATGAACTAGGCGAGGAAGGACCAGGCGAGGATGAACCAGGCGAGGATGAACCAGGCGAGGAGAGGTCAGGCTGGGAAGGACCGTATGGGCGACCAGGCGAAGGGTGAACCAGGCGAAGAGGCGAACCAGGCGAAGGGCGAACCAGGCGAAGGGCGAACCAGGCGAAGGGCGAACCAGGCGAAGGGCGAACCAGGCGAAGGGCGAACCAGGCGAAGGGCGAACCAGGCGAAGGATGAACCAGACCAGGCGGAGGATGAACCAGGCGGAGGATGAACCAGGCGAAGGCTGAACCGAACCAGGCGAAGGATGAACCAGGCGAGGGAAGGAGCCAGGCGAGGGAAGGAGCCAGGCGAGGGAAGGAGCCAGGCGAGGAAAGGGGCCAGGCGAGGAAAGGGGCCAGACGAGGAAAGGGGCCAGACGAGGAAAGGGGCCAGGCGAGGGAAGGAGCCAGGCGAGGGAAGGAGCCAGGCGAGGAAGGAGCCAGGCGAGGGAAGGAGCCAGGCGAGGGAAGGAGCCAGACGAGGGAAGGAGCCAGACGAGGGGATGAGCCAGACGAGGGGATGAGCCACACGAGGGGTGAGCCACACGAGGGGAGAGCCACTCGAGGGGAGAGCCACTCGAGGGAAGGAGCCAGACGAGGGAAGGAGCCAGACGAGGGGATGAGCCCGACGAGGGGATGAGCCACACGAGGGGTGAGCCACTCGAGGGGTGGGCCTCTCTGGGGGCTGAGACGTACTCTCAGGGAAAACTCTCTGGGGGCTGAGACGTACTCTCAGGGGAAACTCTCTGGGGGCTGAGACGTACTCTCAGGGGAAACTCTCTGGGGGCTGAGACGTACTCTCAGGGAAAACTCTCTGGGGGCTGAGACGTACTCTCAGGGAAAAACTCTCTGGGGGCTGAGGCAAAGACTCTGAAAACAGTTCTGGGGCTGAAGCGAAGACTCTGGAAACAGTTCTGGAGGCTGAAGCGAAGACTCTGGAAACAGTTCTGGAGGCTAAAGCGAAGACTCTGGAAACAGTTCTGGGGCTGGGCGAAGACTCGGGAAACAGTTCTGGGGCTGAAGCGGAGACTCTGGAAACAGTTCTGTGGGCTGGCGAAGACTCTGGAAACAGTTCTGGGGCTGACACGAAGACTCTGAAAAACGGTTCTGGCGCTGACACGAAGACTCTGGAAACACAGTTCTGGGGCTGACACGAAGACTCTGGAAAACAGTTCTGGGGCTGACACGAAGACTCTGGAAAACAGTTCTGGGGCTGACACGAAGACTCTGGGAAACAGTTCTGGGGCTGACACGAAGACTCTGGAAAACAGTTCTGGGGCTGACACGAAGACTCTGGAAAACAGTTCTGGGGCTGACACGAAGACTCTGGAAAACAGTTCTGGGACTGACACGAAGACTCTGGAAAACAGTTCTGGGACTGACACGAAGACTCTGGAAAACAGTTCTGGGACTGACAGTAAGACTCTGGAAAACAGTTTTGGGGCTGACACGAAGACTCTGGAAAACAGTTCTGGGGCTGACACAAAGACTCTGGAAAACGGTTCTGGGGCTGACACGAAGACTCTGGAAAACAGTTCTGGGGCTGACACGAAGACTCTGGAAGACAGTTCTGGGGCTGCGGAGTCTCAGTTGAGACCAGGTCATTCTGTCATGACCGCGGGCTCAGGAACAGGAAGACTCCAGTGCAAACAACCCAAACTCCAAGAAAACGTTAAACTAAATTTATTTTTAAGAGAAACAGACGCATACAAAAATCCAAAAACCAAAATTCTCCCAGAACCGAAAACACAGGCAAAATTCCAGAGGAAATGAAAATACCAAAACCACGGACTAGAAAATTCACAAGTGGCGACAAAAGGAACACAGACCAAACTTACGGGTGACGGTGACAGAGACAGAGACAGAGACAGAGACAGAGACAGAGACAGAGACAGAGACAGAGACAGAGACAGAGACAGAGACAGAGACAGAGACAGAGACAATGACAATGACAATGACCTGGTACTGAGGGGAAGGACAAACAGGTATAAATAGACACAGACAACAAGGGACAGGTGAAACATATTAGGGCGGAGCAGGTAATCACACAGGAGGGAAAAACACAAGGCAGGAAGTCAAGCATGGACACAGACAAGGGCACGACATTTCAAAATAAAGTCCATTGAATACAACACAAACCGGAAACAATATAAAACAGACATGAATCATGACAATTGATGCCTATCTGTCTCTTCCTTATTATTCAGATCCTGTTTTTCTACTCTCTTTTAAAGAAATGGCAAACACATTAACAAAAGCAGTACATTTTCTGTTTGCAAAAAGGCTTTAACCACCTTTTAAAGGATATTAGATGTATCTGAATGAATACTCACCTAAGACCACACAAGCCTTATGTATATTTTCACTTTTAAAGAAATGAGAATATACATTTGTAAAAAAAAAAAAATTAAATAAACTATGATAGCTACATTTGAAAACATGTTTTCTGTTCTTGTCGGAGCCGGTGATTCAGGGTTTTAAAGCACATTGAGGCAGTGAATGAGACATAATCCCTCAGGACTTGCACACAGACATTGCATCACATTAGAAGTACGTTGTATTAAATGTTTGTATGTTTTTGTTTTTTATTTATTTATTCAGGCATCTATTTACTATATTTTTTTGATTTTTATAGGAATATTTCTTTACAAGCTGCTCTTTTCCTTGACTTACCGATGAAAAATATAAAAAAATATAGAAAGTGGGTATTTAAAACTTTTTCTAAACGTAAACATACATACTAGCTTATTTTTTAACACTGGCTCACCTTATGTGCACGTTTTCTCCCTTCGTCTTACCTTCTGTGCCCCCTCAGCCTTCTTTCTTCCACTTGTATATCCCCTGCAGATGGTCCTGTCTTAGTGGAACAAAGTGTCCCACAGGGGCTTAATCTGGTTGCCAGTTTCCTGTCCCTTTTTACCCCGTTCCAACATCACCACACTGGCCTTAAATTACTTCACTGGGCTGAGGGCTGTGCTCTCGAATTCAAATGAGTGTGTTTAATTATAGCTCATTTTAAAACAGGTTTCTCATAGCCAGAGTGGCAGCCAGTTAGTTATTTTTGTCATGTCTTGTTGGGAACTATGGCTTGTCAAGCTGCCATAGTAACTGCACTATTGAGACGCACACACACTTAGTCAGCTCATTTCTAACCCAGTCAGGCGTTGCAACATTCTGTTGCTGTGACAACTCTGTAAACAGCATGAAAGTTAAACGATAGTCTTGTAGAGTGAAGACTGGACTTAACATAACAATACTCAACCATAAAATATTGGTCGAAATTACAATGGACTGCTTTAATTGTGACTAATGATGGTGGCTTTGTACTAAATACTACACTGTGACATGCACTACACAGTACTGTACATCTGGTGATAAATTAACCATGTGCATGTTCCCAAAGAGTGGCAACATTAAGACCAGAGTTCCCATCACTAAGTAGGTCAGTTTTTGGCGTGAACTTGGGCAGGCTTATTTGAACACAATGTGGTTCAACTCAGTGGACCAGTGCCTTTTGTTCTGCAGCTTGCCTCAACTGAGCGCTCCCTCAGAGGCTAGCACTGCCACTGCCTTGGGGTCAAGTTTTTCCAACACCACAGCTTATCACTTCTTTTGCTTTTGGAGAAACAGACCCCATTTCTCACTGTTGTCGGTCAACTAAGTACAGGTCAACTTTACACAATCCGTTTATAGTTATAGCATTCTGTGTAAAAAACAAGTACTATTCAACATAAGTTCACTATTACACCTAATGAAACATTGAAATGTAATTTGATCACCCCCAGGCATTTCAGTGTGTGCATATGGAGTGTAAATGAGGCATTTCATTTTTTCACCGTCTGTACTTATTTCCGTTATCATTGTTAATGTTTATGTTACTGTATACACACGTCATTCTTTTACATTGCTACTCAATCCCATGTTGTGTGTCATTGTATGAGAATTTTCATTCATTCATTCATTTTCTACCGCTTTGTCCCGTTAGAGGTCGCGGGTGACTGGAGCCTATCCCAGCAGCTTTGGGCCTGAGGCGGGGTACACCCTGGACAGTGGCCAGTTAGTCGCAGGGCTTGTATGAGAATTTAGTACCAACAACTAAAATGTGTTTAATGTGGGACTGTGGTGACACTTTTCATCATAATGTGTGCTTAAGTTAATTTGCAGAATGTGTCTGAATGATGCAACACTGTATGTGAAAAGGAACATGGCTACAGGCAGCCACAGAATGTTTGAAGTATGTTTTACTTTTAAGGGGATTGTTCATTTTGGAGGTTGCTGTAAATGTGACCTGAATGCTTGTGATGTCATCCCCTCCATTCATGAAACACATAAATAATTAAAACAGGAGCAGGCTCATTGCACCAGCGCCAAGACGAGGAGGAATGCAAAGTGAAAGCCATCTCTTCCCTCATTCGCTCTGCTTCTTATCCTCCCTTGCTCTCTCTCTCTCTCTCTCTCTCTCTTCCAGCTTGCTCATTCTCGCTCAGACTTTGTCCAATCTATTGTCAGTCAGTCGGCAATTCTGAGAATGTCGAGCAGAAGAGCCTTGCATGGATAACTGCGTGCGCTGATAGAGGCAGGTGATCCGTTGCTTGCTCAAGCTGGCGGATGGAAACAGGAGAATGGAAACGTGCAGGTGGAGACGGAAGCCTTTTAGCCTCAGCTAGATGGAGGAGCAGACACTGAATGATACACTGCAACAATCCACTACGGAGCCGTGCTTAAGCCTCATCTTCTTGGAAAATACAATAATTTTCTCTGCGTTGTTCCTTCCTTCTTTTCCTGCCGTGGTCCTAGCATGCTCGGGAACTTGTCCACTGCCCTCCTCCCCTCACTGCTCACACCTCTCCCCTTTGCCCCCTCCCGCTCCTCTGATGCCTCCTCTATGGCTCCTGCTGTGTGAATGAAGCCATTTGAAAAAAGTCTGATCGCTGTGGAGCGCCTGTCTACATGGCGACAATCAGGTTAGTGCTTGCGATGACAGCTTGCAGAAATTCAATAAAGCCTTTAGAATGTACCGCCCTAAGATAAACAATTACAATGAATCCAATGGAAGGAAGGAAAGAAAGGGGGTAGAATGCAACTCAGACCACCAGTGCCTCTTCTTTGGCAGGTGGTGTTAAGGGCGATGTAAGCTTGTTATTAGGAGATCAGTGTTGGCCAGGGAAGATCAGCAGCCCTAAGCCTGCTAAAGAAAATCTCCCTGCCTGCCCTCTCCATCCCTCTCTCCATTTATCTGTCTAACTACCTTTCTTGTACAATAATAGTGTGCACGATGTGGTGTGTTTAGAATGATCCGGTGGATGAACAGCTCATTACTAGGGGCTGCCTACGAGGACATGGTGGTGTTTGAGTGTGTGACGGTGGCCAACAAGGGCTGCCGCTGCCTGGAAGGCTGTTACTGCGAGCTGCTGAAGGACTGTGTCTTACAGCAGGGGTATGGTAGCCACTTTACTGTAGCTGCGCAGCAGTGTATGTGGTAGTGACTGTGTGCATGCATGGCCAATAGGTGGATCTAGGTTTACATATGGGACTGAACAGTTGCAGTTAAGTTTACTAAGCCTTTTCTTTATTTAATTTTTTCAGATGTATATTTTTTTATCTATAGGTGAACATCCTCTAGGCCTTGCGCATATCCATGTTTATGTCTGGATCTGCGTACTGTATGCACATTCCTGTGAGCACATGCTGTTTCTAAGTGTGGTGCACTGCTCCTTGCAGCCTTTTCAAAAAGAGTACAGTTGAAGGGTCAATGCCAGATGGGCATTTTCCAGGGTCAGCAAAACTGAAAACAAGTGAGCCCCTCAGAAAAACACGGAACTCTGGGCCATTGTGAAGCTGGACGTTTGGACAGCATGAGCCAGTTGGATTTAGAGCTTTAGAGCTTATTTAAAGAAAGACTGTAACAAAGTGGCGCAAGCAGCGGGCTTGTTTCCATTCATTTTTATTCTCTCTCTATTAAATGACTCTGGAATAATGTTCTCCTCTTTGCATAAATACTTTCCCTAATCTTATGTAATGAATTTAACCTTGTGTTCTTTAACTAGGACACTTATTTCCTTTTGTTTTATTTAGTGTCTGTAAAGAAAGCATCAGCTTTCCCATAGTAAGAATCATAATATCAGTAGAATAGTGTATAATGTTTAATAAAATAAAATGCTCTAAATTATATTGTACTATAAAGTATACAATACTAGTTAGGTTATAAAACTATGTGGATGATTAGTTTTGAGATGTGAGTCTTTGTCTCAGTGAGTTTATATGAGCTGGCCCTCGGTGGCTGGGATGCATTGTCTGTCATGTAGTGTCCTGGCTCTGAATGCATCTCTAACAGGAAGGGTTGGAGAAGTATATTTGGCTACACATTGAATATTTAAACCACTCTCTCTCTCTTAACTGTTGCTATAGCAATTGTCATTCTTAGCTGAGCTTTGTTTGCGCTTTTTGTAGTTTTGTGGTTCCCTTTCTGAACCAGTTTATCTGATCTTTATGAGTCTGTTTGTTAAAACGTATAAATCAATGGGTGTCATTCTGAATGGGATTGCTTTCAAAATGTATGTTGGATCTTGTTCATATAACTGTCAATTGACAAGAAAACTAGAGTAACTCATCAAAGAAAGTGGACAAACTTACATGTTGCATCTCTGAGGTCATTACAGGGAGCAGTGGACTGAATTGTGGGATAAAGCAAGTGAATTTATTAAAGCAACACTATGTGACATTTTACACCAAAATATGCAGTCTGTAAATCATTACAACATTAGTATTATGTTAATGTTGATGGATTTTTACATGAAACAAGGAAGACAGCTGGTTTGAAAGATATCCCACAGCAAAGTACGCTGCCACCTCATGAGAAAACAAATCTAGCCTAAATCTAACTGCAATTGTACTTTATATGTCCAGAATCATCTGTGTTTTTAACAGTAGGCAAAATCCATTTGGGAGAAATCTGTATTTTCATTTGTTTTCTGTGAAACAGCCACTGCAGTGCCAGGGACTTGTGGACCATTAGTGTAGTGCAGGAGAGTACGCCTTACATGTTTTAACAAAGCAGGGGTCTCACACACGCCGGATTTAACTGAACGATGGGAGCCGGCTCCTGTCCACAAGCTGTTTTATTTATTTATTTTTGTAGTTTTGTAAGTAATACAAGGCGGAATGATACGATAATCTCCACGCTGCAAGTGCTTCCCGCATGCAGTCTACTGAATGTCACGTGCATGCTTTTGTAAACAATCATAAGAGGACAGACAAGGATCATAACATTAAGGTGAGAGGGGTGCTGAACAGGCCGGAGGGAGAGGAGAAGGAGAGAGGAGTGCACCAATACAAATGTGAGTGACAGCAGGAAAAGAAGCCGCACAAAGGTAGAATGCAGAACTTGCAAGATTGAGGCGTCATATGGAGCAATTTATTTATGTTAGAAAATTATATTTTTCAATCTACTTAAAACCTCTAAATAAGTACAAAGGATGTATTGAATAATTTAAGTGATATATATGCATAACCTATAAATTATAATTCAAGCAGAACAAGAATATGTACTAGAGATTTTGATTTTACATAGAGCAGCTCAGCCCTTAGCTCAGTTGATAGATCACTAGCAAATACGCTCAAATGCAGGAGCACGGGAGACCTGGTAAACATCCCAGGATGGGTCATTTGTCCGGTGTCATCCTCTTCTCTCTTGCCCTGTTTCCTGTCCACCTTTGCTGTCGTTTTATCATTAAAAGCAAAAAGGCCAAAAACTAAATAAAAATAACTGACCATCAACAGTAACACCATGCAGCAGAGCGAGCGTTATCCCTAGTAGACACTTTTTTTCTACTTTCAGTAAACACATGTGAGCTGTGTTGTAATGACTTTTAAAGACAAGCCACAACTGCAACAACACTGTTAGAGTCGGACCAGACAGTGTCAATGTTACTCCCTCTGATCAGTGCTCTTATATCCACACACACACTGAGCTACCAGAGCACAAAGCTACCTGAATGCAACTGCAGATCAGTAATTCATAGCCACTAACAGCAGACATTGGCTGGCAGTGACGTAACGGCTTGCATAACGCCATGTCAAGTAACCAGGCCTGGCAGGCACATGGCCGTACAGATCACTTAACAGAGCCTTTTGTTAGCCTCTGACATCTTAAAGGAAAGGCAGTTAGCTGAGCCACTGTTATGTGCCTTTGTGTAAGGGGGAAAATGTGTAGTCCTGGCGCAAAGAAAATAATCGATAGCAGCTTTGGGTATCATGGAATAACAGGGGCTACCTGACCACAGTCCAGCTTTTTGCCAGGAGAGCTTCTAGTTGAAGTATTACCATTCAATGTTGGGACTACAATTTGAGACAGCAATTATGTTATAGACTTGGTATAACAACTTGTGTTTATTTATGATATAACATTAATTGTCATATTAATTTGTCCATACACATGTCATTTTGAGTAGTTGGTTTTTAAGTATTTGGGATAAATCAAGGCACCTTTAAAAGTTAATAGATTAATTAGTCAGTTAAAAAACCTACTCTGCAAATGTCTATTCATTTCCTGTTTGTGGTTGTTGTTCATTGTTATTATTAGCTTAGCTGTTATTTACCAGGGCATGTTACTTGAACTCTGCTAATCCTCAGCTGATGTAATTGGTGTTTGTGTGTGCTTGCTATGTTGAGCATTAATTCTGAACTAATATCCTTGCACTGCATAGCTTTGTTGCCGTAATAATAATAAAAAAAAAAACACTAGATTACTAACAACATTTTCAATCTTTGTTCTCTGTATCTGTTTTTCAGCACTGCCAGTAACTCAAACAAGAGCACACCCGCTTGCTCGCCAGTCCTGCGTAAACGCTCGCACTCTCCAACACCACAGAGCCAGGAGGGTGACAACATGGTGGAGAAGGGTTCAGACCACTCCTCAGACAAGTCGCCCTCCACTCCAGAGCAGGTCGTCCAGAGAACGTACTCCCTGCAGTCGTCACGAAGTGGGGGCAAGAACTCAAAGGTTAATATTGGAAAATGATTACATTTAATCCCAAGAGCAATGTATGTAGTAACACAGTTGAGATCTACAAACAAAGTATAAAGTGTATAAGCATCTCATTAGAGGTCTTACTAAAAGTGTCAACATAAAAGTCCACCCCCTCTCTACATAAAGTAAAAAAAAATGTTTGCATTAGCTTACATTACAAATGGGGCATATGTCTCTGAGGTTTTGTCCGCTCAGCACTTATTTGAGCTCTCAAAATATTGACGTTTAACCATTTTACTTTATTTTTTATTCACAATTGTATACAGTCATCTGTTTAAAATCACGTGTAGCTCTGATTTCTTTAGGCATTGTTATTTCCTTGAGACGGTATCTCTTTGTTGCAACGTTTACTCTGTAAAACACATTGCTGTATCACAATGTGTTTCATCTGATGACGTTAAGTTCTTCTGTCAGCTTATTCTTCCTTTCTATTTTGTTGTCATTTGATTTTTCTCTGTTCTTCTCCTCGTTGCATGCTAGTCTCACAAGCGACTTTCCAAAGTAAGCATTACTTTTTCTGTTCTTCATGTGTTACTACTCTTCACCATTTTCTGTCTTTTTTCTCTCTGCTTCTGTGGAAATCTCCCATTTGTAATGCATTACCCACTGAAAACACTGAAACTCCCTGCTCTAAAAATAGCAAATGGACAACTGTGCCAACAATTTTTCACTCACTATTTTTGTCTTTCCTTTTCTATTCGATCCGATTCAAGCAGAATAAGAAACAATTTATGCAATTTTTGTTCTGAACCTCAATCTTATTAAATAGCTTTTAAATGAAAAACCCAACTAATGAAAATCCTTTACAGTCTATCCCTTTTCCACTCTTAAGTTTATACCAACAAAAAATACATTGACAAGAATCATTGGAGTCGTGGCTGCCGGTTTAAGTCCATCGTGTTTGGTACATACTTGGTTGGGTTTAGGTTTAATTTTACAGTGGTTTCATCTTTTGTTTAAAGTTTCTGAAGTAAACCACAAAACACATCTGGTAACTTGGACCGTATAAAACTGTGAAGGTAAAAATGTGTCTGCTAGACAACTACAGTTCATGGGGGGTGGATCCTTAAAAGCCTATTAGCCACAAAAATCCAGGGTCCAATTACTAACATCACAAGCCCAGGTGAAGTGCCATAGGTTTTAGCGTCGTCCCAGTGGTTGTTTCTGTACCCATGGAAGTTCAAAAATGATGGCTGAATGATGAAGATATCACTTATTGAGTATTATAATTGCATGTTTGAACTGTCATAATTCATGTTGACTTTTATGAACAGTCCCACTTCTACAGCTCACTAACTAGATGTCAGCACGAGTGCTAGTACAACAGAAGTGCAAATGTGTCTGCATTAGTTTTCAACAATGTAAATAAAGAATAGAGCTAATATTACAATAGAAACAATGGTGGTTACATGTAGTGACAGAAAATTACCTGTTGGCATTAGAGTTGTTGGAATACATTATTAGTGTTTAAATGTAGTTGTGTCTCAAGCATATTGTTGTTTTATCCTTTTAGTTTAGAGCTTACTCCACCATTTTCTTTGTACAACTCAAATCTTTGTGAACCTTTGCTGCAATGCCTGAGCCGTGTCTTATGCACACTATCCTAGTTGATCACCCTTCGTTTGTGCCACATTAGCAGCAAAACTCCTGTTCGAATCCCCCCACTTGAGCCTGTAAGGTCACATGACTTAGACCCTGGTATGAGATTGTCTCAGCAGTGAGAGCTTGATCACATCCAAAAAATGAGAGCATTGAGTAAAAGTGGCGCTCCAGATCGCTGTAGCCAGGGTAAAGTGCGAAGACAACAAACCAACAATCAGTTGACCTCTGTTACGATAATTTTATTTAGATTTTATTGTTTCATGTAGTATCTGACCCAAAATAGTCTCTGCTTGTCTCTCATTTTTCTCTCCTTCTGTGTTTATGTTTTGGTTTTGGTTAACATTTTGTTTTCTCTTTAATTTTTCTTTCAGTATGACAGACTAAACCTGATTAAAGTAAGCATTTCCTCTTTTCTTTTGACCCACTGACAACCCTTGCTGGCCCCTCTAATGGGTGCCCTACTTTCTCCATAGATGTACAACTATAGACCCCCTTCCCCGTAGTTCCTGCCCTGTCCGTCCCTATTATCCAGTCCCTTGATTACAGAAATAGGCCAATGTTTAATCATCATAATCACAGAAATTTGAAGAATTCATAAATTGCACTTACTAACATCTGCAAAAAAAAAAAACCTCTGCTAGGATTTTCTTTAATTAGACTACTTTAAGTGTTCATTACTCAAGTAAAGGCAGTTACTTGCAGAAGTTGTTTTTACATGTTATTTTATTAACAGTTGATTCATAAGAGCATTTTTGCATTTTTGTTTGTTTCAAAATACTCTATTATATTTTCAATACTATACTATACTATACTTTTCTATACGATTCTATGCTACGCTATACTATGCTTTGCTATACTTCTACTACTAATATTAAAGCAATTGGAGTACAGGAGTAATTACTGCTAAAAACAGCTTAAGAATACAATATTCAAACATTAGCTTGACAATTCTCTCTTGTCTCTTTTACGTTACTGGAGCTGTCGTCACTGCTGGGCCTCTGCCTGCCCCGGCAGATCGTTTAGTCATTCAGCAAAGACTGAGATGACCAGAAAGCTCAAAGTGTCTTTGCTTTGTTGTATTTTTTATTTCTTTTTTTTCCTTTTTGTGTCACACTTGCATGTTTACACTCTGTGACCCTCATCTCAAAAATGTTTGTCTTATTGTAATAATGATTAAAATGTATATTTAGCGTCACCTATTTTTAGGAAACTCCAAGAGCGAGTGTGTTAAAGGAGGAGCACTGATAATAATCATCTTTTCGACAGCTGTAAACTTGTTGTAATCATAGGTTTATCATTAGAAAGAGTTAAAAATAACACAGTTATTTACATGTATGTGTTGTTGGGATGTAGAGCAAAATATTGGATGCTTTACACAGGAACCATTAAGAGGTACAGTATATGACAGTGTATTGTTGGTCTCTCAACAATGTGTGCTGTTTCCTTGAATTAAATCACACTTTTTTCTTTTTTTTCTCTTTGTTGTGTGTCTTTGTCACAGAAGAGCCAAAGCTGGTACAATGTAAGTAAATCCTTTAATTCTATGCATAGAAACATGTCGTGGTGTGTTTGTGTCACAAAGGATGTGAGTGAGACCTCAGTCCTTGACCTTGTTTTTCTGGAGCATTAGAGGTTACTGGACCTCCAGAAGGGGATTAGCACAGGCTTAAAAACAGCAAGCAGGCTTTCTTTGTGTTGGGAAGTGCAAGAATGAGTAGTCTGTAATAGATAATGCATTGCTGGAACTATTTCTCTGCTTTCACACAATGAGTAGTGCAGTTTTATTTAGCACCACACGGTGGAGTGCTAACCCCATGTCTTTTTGCAGTGTTTATTTATGAAGGTGCAAAAATTTCCCTTGGGGATGAATAAAAGTAATTCTGATTCTGAATTATAGAACAGTGTGCTCCAGTGTTCTCCACTTAGTTGGGTTTTCTTCCTCACTTTGATTCCCTGTTTGTATCCTTTTCCCCTTTCTCCCCAGCATGAAAGGCAACACATCCTGAGAGTAAGCATGACTCGTCTTGTGCAACCTCTGATTTTTGCCTTTCTAAACTCTCTTTGGCTGTCTCTCTCTCTTGCTCTAGTGTTTTTTTAAACTAGTGGGATAATAATAACCCTCCAGCCTGCTGGTCTCTCATTCCATTGCTCCTCTCATTGCTGTTACCACCTTATAATAGCACAGACAATACTTTTTAGGGGAAATATTTTACTGTCAGGAAAAAAGACTACTTCCGCCTCTGTATAACCTCACCATAAAATCAAAATCAAAATCTTGTCTAGTATCTCAATGTCACTACCATGTTGATCCAATGCCTGTCATGTTTAAACTTGCAATGCAACTATGCAACAGGTGGTAGCGCGCTTTGAGTTACTCACTGTACTAAACAAATCAACAAATCATGACAAGAGTTTTGGTTTGAGTGCCTTTTGAACAGTATTTGAATGGAGCAGGCTGTTTTGGTTGCTTTGCGTTCTTTTGTTTACATGTTGTGCAAAAAATATGTTACAATTTGGCATTAGCGTTGCATCACCCGACACGCTCGGTTCGTTGGCCCAATGTTGTTTCCCTCTTTCTCTCACTCTGTTTCCTGTCGACTGCTATCCAATACCCAGCCAGCATTTTATGGGTCCCAAGTGGGTTTGTCCGGCAGTTTCCACAGTGGTCCCACCTGTGTTAGCCCATATGGACTTTGACTGGGTTCAGAAGTAAACCAGAAATATGCCACTTTTTTTTTTTTTTTTTTTACAATTAACTGTGATCAGAGACTGTGAAGGACTTTAATATGAAGGAGAAAGGGATAATTTCTCTATTTTTATTTTATTAATTAATTAATTAATTAATTATAATAAAATTATCCCCAGACTGTACATTTTCCTAAGGACAACATTCAGGACATTTACATTTCAGTTTGAAGCCTGGCAAATGAGGGGTTTATGAAACTTTATTGAGACTCTTTCCCTCTTTTCTGAATAATGTGAAAACACATTTAAAAGCCTGTTATTTTGTGTCTACATGCACAGTCTGTAAAAAGTCTCTCGTCAGTCATGAGCTGACCCTGACTCAGAGGAAGTCACACATGACACCAACATCATCTGATAATTTTCTCTTAAATGTTAAACCGCTAATGTAATGGGAAATGCAAAAATGGAAATGTGAAATATATTTTTATTGAAACAATTGACATAATTTTTAACAAAACTTATGTCAAGTCTGAAACTTCTGGAGCCTCAAACTGAAATGTAAATGTTCTAAATGTTTCCTCACAATAATGTACAGTCGGGGGATAAAATAAATTATAATTAAAAATAATTTTTACCTCCCTGTTGAAGTCACTTACGGTCTCTGATCAACAATTAAATGTAAGAAAGAAACTTGGCATATTTCTGGTTTACTTCTGACTTACTTACCCAATCAAAGTCCATATGGGCTTACACATGTGGGGCCACCGAGGAAACTAAGAGCAAACCCGCTTGGAACCTAAATTTGAGCACAAAAAGGCTACTACTAATAGGAAACTATTTGGCATTTATCTAACAAATTGGTAATGATAAATGGTTCAAATTACAAAAGGTAAAAAAATCTGTAACAGGCAAACAATTTCTCCTTACATTTTTGTTATTGTGCTCAAGCTCTTGTGTCTTTTTCTGGGAAAGATGCAATTGGTGGATTGACTAGGTGTCCGTGTGCAACTCTAGATCTTCCATGGTGCTGAAAGCACAATGATTAAAAAAGCCATCCGTCCTGATAGTTCTGAGCCTGTTAGATGCACATAATGATTCCTCAAAATCACTATAAAGCACAGTATACTTTTATACTTGTGTAGTTTAGTGGTAAAGGAAAACTCTTGAGTCACTATTGATTTTCAACATTGCTTTATCTAATCTAGACACAAAACAAGCAGTGACAGGCATCATCTAGGTCTCTCGGTCTACTCCGAAACCACACCCTGGTTTACTACTTTACAGTACCAGTCTGTGTTATCTCTCACTGTTTGCCAAGCCAGTTAATTGTTAACCATGTGCACAAATGTGGCCGCGCCTCATCCCAAGTTTATCATAATGTCACCTGAACACCGGACATTTAAACTGAGCACAATGGTTTCCTTTCACTCCTCAGACAGTGGACAGATACCACTAAAAGTCTAACAGCATTTTGTATTTTTCATTCTACTAAATGTTACAAATTATTGTGCCAACTCTGTGTCATCAAACACTTTTTCCAACAAGTTTTCAATAAACAGAGAAACAAATTTATTTTCAGCTTAACATACACTTCATGATATTCTATGTCATTACAGTAGAACTGCATTAGCATTGATATTGTGCCCTTATGATCTAAGATGTGAAATATTTAATACCTTATAATAGATCAAATGTTTTGAAAAAAATAAACAATGGGATATTTATTGTACATTAGTCAAGCTTCTGCTTAATGAAACCAATGTAAGACTATTGGTGTTGTTTTGCAGTCAGAAGCTTATCCTTACATCTGTTCTTCTCTAACTTTAGTTGCCAGTGGCAGATGAAACACATACTTGGCATATAACAAAAATAAAAAAAGTTGGTTATAAACAGGATAAATACAAGGCTTACCCCAACCTCAATAAGCTCACACTAGGAGAAGTCAGTTTTTTTAAAGGGGGGAAACTGGCATGATAATAAAAGACTTGTTAGACAGGGTTACTAGAGGGCAGTGGCCGTAACTCCTCTGGTTGTTTGTGAGAGTCAGTGTGAGACAGGGATCATGTGGCTGGAGTGTGTCGCGTCCACCATTCAATGCTCAAAGTGGGCGGATTTTGCAGCCTCACTATACAACCAGAGGACACTTTCTGTCTACTTTTAGCGTCTGAGCTCACTCCAGCTTCAGGACTGTAAAAATGGATTCAGATGAGGATTCTGCCATGTCAGATTGGGAGGCTGTTCTGGAGCTGGATGAGGCATTAGCAGGGTGGCGACTGCAGGGTCCCGTTCGAGGGGAGTGGGGCAGGGAATGGGAATGGGGCTGGGCAGCCACTGATGTTCAAGACCCCGACTGGGACAATGAGGAAATTCCTGCTGTAAGTTCAACTGTATGGCTCAATTTTGGACAACGGTGTGGGTTTTTAGTGTGGTACTGTAGGCAGAGTTAGTGGTCAATTCCTTCGTCTCCAAAAATGTTATGCTATGAATCATGCATGCCGTTTTGATGCACGGGTAACTATGGTACTGACTTGGTGGTTAAGGTTTGACTATGTTAAGATTCCATTTAGATGGGTTTTTAACATTTTTTTTTTCATTAGCTCCAATTCAAAGCATCACGTTTTGCTTTTGTTTGTTTGTCTTTAATGTAATGGCAGCTATTATTTCCTGGAAAGCATCTGGCGTGGACAGCAAGAGTCCTTATTCCAGGACAAATTTGGAGATGTATTGCATCATGGCCATTTAGCCTGATAGACACAAATAACTTGTGTATTACAAAAGCTTAGCAGCATGTTTATTGAATGGTATGCAGCGGTATGATGTCTCAAGCTAATGTAGCCCCACAGATGTCCACTTATATTTGCTTGCTCTTCATTTTCCTGTTCAACGCTCCTGCACTGAAAGCCATAGTTTTAAATCAGAAATCATGATGTGTGTGAGAGATCATTTGTGTATGTCTGTCACTGCAGGTGCTGAGCCCAACGTACAAGCAGCGCAATGAAGACTTTAGAAAACTCTTCAAGCAGCTCCCTGACACAGAGAGACTCATTGTGGGTAAGTGAAACCTCAAAGGCACACAAGGAGGGAGGAATAGAAGGGTGCAAGAAATCGGCTTGTAATCAAAATAAGGGGTTGAAATACAAATACTGTATGAAAAAACATTACACAATTTCTGGTTAATACAGTAAATGCTGTTATTGTCATCGCAAGTGGTAAAAAATGGTGAAATTGTTTGATTCAATATTTTTTCTTCCTGCATGTTTTAGATTACTCCTGTGCGCTGCAGCGGGACATCCTTCTGCAGGGACGACTTTACCTCTCGGAAAACTGGATCTGCTTCTATAGCAACATCTTCCGTTGGGAAACACTGGTATGTGCAGTATATACACTCAATCAGTGAGATTATCAGCCAGTCCTCTAATGAACTATGTGTGTAGTTGACTGTGCGGCTAAAAGACATCTGCTCAATGACAAAGGAAAAGACGGCCCGCCTCATTCCCAACGCCATTCAGGTTTGCACAGACTCTGAGAAGGTAAGGATTTTCAACAGTCTCACTCACTGAGTAAATTTTTGATTTAACAGTTGTACAGTTTACTTTCGACTCTAGCACAGTTTTAGAAATGTAATAGTTGGATAAATGAAGTCGTTGGTGCAAACTATGTATGCTATGACTCTTTTCAGCACTTTTTTACCTCATTTGGAGCCAGGGACAGGACTTACATGATGATGTTTCGATTGTGGCAGAATGCTTTGCTAGAAAAGGTGAGCATACCGTCTGCTGTTTGTTTCATCAAGCTGAAATCTCTTTTGTTAATAATGATTTGTTTGTGTCTCTATAGCCCCTGTGCCCTAAAGAACTGTGGCACTTTGTTCATCAGTGCTATGGCAACGAACTGGGCCTAACAAGTGACGATGAGGACTATGTACCACCAGATGATGACTTCAACACCATGGGGTTTGTTTGGCTTTTAATAACATGTATGTCAAATTTCCAAACCATATAGACTGATGAAACATGAAATGCATATCCCGACAGGCATCTGAGAGCAACAAGGAGGTCTTTCTAGCCATGAATTCAACCCTCTAACACCTGCACTTACTTATTTCTATTTCAATGCACTGAATAAAAGAGTCACGATGAGATAACCATCCTTTTCTTTGTCGCTTCAGGTTTTGCGAAGAGATCCCTAATGAGGAGAATGAGATCAACAATGACAACTTGTCTAAAAACAGCCCTGAAGCAAAGCCTGAAGGTAGCCCACCACTGCTACATAAAAAAGTCTTCCCTAACAACATCATCCCCAGCCCAGACAACCCCGACACCCCCATCTCAGTAAGTCATGATGAGAGGATAAAATGATTTCAATATCTTAAAGCACATAACTTTGTTTAAATACTGTGAGTGGATGCTTGTTTTTCTCCAGTTTGAACTTCCAGCTGAAGAGTATGCAGATTGCCTTACAGACGGTGATCTTTTGGCTATACCACTAGTTGTGGAGGACAAGGACGAGCCGAGCGAGCCTGGTGCTCCTGTGCCTTCACCTTCTCTGGACTTCAACGACAATGAGGATATTCCCACTGAGCTCAGTGACTCATCTGAAACTCACGATGAAGGCTAGTATATGGAGAAAAAATACCTGATAAAATACTACAGATAGAGATTGAGCTAATTTAGTCTTTTTTTCAACATGCACAGGTGAGGTACAAGCCTTTCATGAAGATCTCAGTGGAAGACAGCATATCAACGAGGTCTACAAGTTCAGTGTGGATAAGCTCTATGACATCCTTTTCAATGAATCACAGTTCATGAGTGAATTTATGGAACAGCGGCGCTTCTCAGGTCAGTATTTCATTTACATTTTACCGATTTGAATCACCCTTTATGTACCCTTTAAGAACAGATCTCATCATTGTGTTAAGATGTGGTGTATCATGCATGGAGGAAGGAGGAGAATGGAAACCAGACCAGAGAGATTATGTACACCATTTCTTTGTCCAACCCACTGGCCCCCAAAACCGCCACAGTCACAGAGACACAGGTAGCCAAACGTTTCACAAATTCACAAACAATTTTTTCTGGTTTTATGATGCCAATGGCGTGTGCTCTGTACTATATCAGACTCTGTATAAAGCCAGCCAGGAGAGTGAGTGTTACATTATTGATGCTGAGGTCATCACACATGATGTGCCCTACCATGATTACTTCTACACTCTGAATCGTTACATGCTCACGAGGGTAGCCAAGAACAAGTGTCGCTTACGGTGAGTACGAGAGTATGGTTACCAAATACAAAAGCAGGTGGCTTAAATGCTGTAAGTTGTACTTTGCTCCATTTTTTTAAAAGTTTGTTAATTCTGGGTTTCTCTCAGAGTATCGACTGAACTGCGCTACAGAAAGCAGCCTTGGGGGCTGGTCAAAGGTTTTATTGAGAAAAACTTTTGGAGTGGACTAGAGGAAAACTTCCGGCATCTTGGTAACTATATACTTTTCTTTTTAATAATTCATTTGATTTTGTTTGTATTTTTTGCATTATTACGAAGCTTCTGCTTAGTTTGATGATTGGTTATAGCATATTTTTGTGTCTTTTTATGTGGGATAAAGGTTTTTAATATTTGTCTTCTTCTTCAGAACTAGAGCTGTCAAAGCTGGAGGAGATCCTGACTGAGTCCCATCAGCTGTCGCCTAAAGCCAAAGTGGTGAAAAGCTCCACCATACGCCGGAAAAAGAGGGCACTTCCTCACATGCGCAGCCAGCTACTGGATGAGGCCCTGAGCCCCGTTACCACGCCGACAGATGAAGAAGTCATTCAGAGGATCAAACAAGTGGCAGGTTCCACACAGACAAGACACCAGAGTCCGGACCACCATCACCTACCTGGGGGCTTCGCTCTGTCCAGTGTCTCCAAACTGCTGCTTATCATCAGCTTTGTGTGAGCAAACCTCAAATACAAAGACTCAAGACATACAGGCAAACTCGAACTTTTCCAGCATACCACTTCAAATAATATTGTATTTAATTGATTATTAAATGATTGGAGGAAATTAGGGTTTTACAAGCAGGCTATTGTTATTCTGAGTTTAACTCTTGTTTTCTCTGTTTTTGTTGCCATCTGTAGGATCTGTCTGAGGTACATATGTGTTATTCATCAGGAAGATGATACAAAACATATCTTGTGTGATGAAAACTTTTTCATTTTTGGTTCATCTTTATTATTTATTTCTTGACTCCATTCAGCCTGGTCCTGTTGGTCTTCCTCAACATGATGCTCTTCTACAAGCTGTGGATGCTGGAGTACTCTGCACAATCCTTAACAACCTGGCAAAGCCTGCGTCTTCACGAAAGGTGCATTCACAAATACTTCTATACCCCCCTCCAGCCCACCCCATTCACGACAATGACTGTGTGTACTTGTGTCTGCAGTAAACTTCCCCAAACGCAGATGGAGTGGGCCCAGCTTCTGGAAGCACAGCAACGTTACCATGACACCGAGCTGCAAAAGTGGAGGGAGATTATCAAGTCCTCTGTAGTGCTGCTAGACCAGGTAATCAGACACAAAGGGCTATTTATACAGATCAAGTCGAGCCAGGACAATGTAACACGTTCTGGTGCAATATGTTGAAATTTCTTTAGGTATCACGGCCAATGAGGAAAGAATCCAGATTCATTTATTTTATCTTACTTGTGCTGCTGATGCACACAACTAAAATATAAAGGGGCAGTTTTTTTTTACCGCTCGGAGATCCTTTGGGTTTTTATTGCATCATTGTGAAAGCATTTGCACCTGTTTCTAAATGTAACAAAGCAACATTCTAACATATCTAGGGATTGAGAAAACAACACTTATTTGTTTACCATTTACAGCCAATTTTGCTGCATTGTTCATTGTGTCATTTGATTAAATACCTCTTTTATTAATATTTTATAACACAAATTTTTGCGTTTTCCTTTTAGATGAAAGACTCTTTATTGAACCTCCAGAGAGGTATTGGTTTAAGGGACTACAGCTCTGAGACAGAAGACAAAAGAAGTCGCTATCACTGACACCACTAGGCCATGTGGGGGCAGTTGTGCAATATAAAGTACCTTCCTTTAAAGGGTGCTCAGGTGGCTGCAAAGCTCAACAGTGAGCTGGTCCAATAGAAACAAGTGGAGGAACAGCAATCTCAGGTGTGCAGAGATGACCACATCCCGGACTGAGTGACAAACTGAGAAATTTATGAAAGGTTACTTCAGAAGGGTGTGAAAGTTATACCTTCTTCAAACCTGTGGGATAAACTGTTTCCTTTTGTTTCAAAGTGCATCCTACTGTAAGCCATGTAAACTAGGGGAGAGGGGTAGCAAGAAAGAAGGCAAACCACTGCATGCTTTTAGACTACATAGCTCCCCTCAGTGTTAATATGGTCCAGTTCCCATCGTTCTGTGTCAAAAAAAAGAACAAAAAGTCCAACTGAGAGTTATACAGGGTTGCTTTGAGTCTAATCAATTTCTTTTACTCTCCTGACTGTTCCAAATTGTTTGTCCCCTAGAGGGCCCCGTTGCAGTGTCCCTTTAAGAAATCTTCATTTGATCAGACTGCAGTACTGACCCACAACCAAAAAGGAAACAATAGTGTAGCTGGAATTACAGCGTCAGCTTTGATGGTCTTTCAGGGCTGGTTCCTTGTCAGACTGGGTTTTTTTATATAATTTTGAGCAATCTGGCATAACAATCATTAATTGATTGTGAGCTGCTCTGTTTTGAGAATGTATTACTCCTAAGGTCAGTATTAATCTGTAAAAGGGATGCTGCAGCTTGCCTTTAGGGATTTTTGTGTTCTTTTTTGTTTTATTACTAAACTGTGATGATACTCTTCAAAATGTTTCAAGATTGAAAAGATTCTATGAATATATTTGACATATATGAGAATATATTATTATTTAATATATATATATATATATATATATATATATATATATATATATATATATATATATATATATATATATATATAAAGAGAGAGAGGTTTCAGAATATATAAAGAGAGGTTTCAGAGAGAGAGGTTTCAGAATATATAAACCTTATCTATATTTATTCTTAATTTATGTACATGAAGAAATGATCAGAGCTTTAGAGCAGACTATCTGAAGTGTTTTCTTCGGAAACTGAAATGCATGCCAGATATGTCTGTGACATGTCCAGTGTGCAACAATGACCACATTGCGCGATTATCTTCGTGCACCTCTATGTGTGTGTGTACTGTATGTGTGAATGAGAGTGCATGTTAGGGAGTGCACACAACCATTTTTGTGTGAGTGTCACATTTGTACCATTCCACAATATTTGTCTCTTGTTTTCTGGCACAAACAGCCAGGGCTGCCTTTTTGATGCTAATGCTTTTGTATGCCGCCTTGCATTAGCCCTGCCAGGGTACAGTTTACACACACTGAATTTTGTTCTCAAATTATATGTCAAGATTTAAATTATAGTTTCATGTAAACATGGCTGGTATCATGTAACTTGGACAAATTGACAAATTAATGGTTGTCAATGTAATGATAATAACAAGTTGAAATAATATGTAGCATTTGCAGCATTTTTAAACACATCCTCCTGTTCTGTGAACCATTTTTACCCATCCCAACAACAATGATACTGCATATTGTTCAAAATTTATTATCTGAACTAGTTATATATTTACAATTCATGTATTTTAAAATCATGTAAGCGAAAATCCTATTACCACTGACAGAATTTGTTTGTCAAACGCACTTCCTAAACCATACAAATCCTCCTACTGTAAAGTTTTATGCACTTTAGGCTCTTTTCTTATGAAGAATGACAAAGACAAATGGCAACAGCAGAGACTGAACGGTTAATGCAGGGCTTAGGAGATTTTAAAAGGTCTTTATCATAATGACACCTTTGAAATTGCAGATGTTATGATGTGTTCATGATTGGTAAACAGTTATGAGTGATGCTTTAAGGGAATAATACTATGTGCCTGTGGCATGTTACAGACTGTGTGTGTGTGTTTATAAAACACATAATAAAGGCATTGATTAATGAAAACACAGAAACCTTAACAGATGAATGTGAGTGGTTAGAAATTCTCTTGAAACCATTTTCTTAGTTTTGATTCCACTGAAAGATTTTTGCTACATTTATTTTATGGTACAGAAAGACAAATAATGTATACAAAAATGTAAAATGCTTTAAGAGTGGTAGTTATATATTTATTTTATTTTAAATCTCATCCCTTTAGAACAGGAAATGGTAATTGCTTGAACGGCTGTAATACGCACATTACACTTGGGCTGGTTAATATAATGTTAATGCTGACTCTCCAGGGCTCAACAGAATAAACTAAATCTAACGTCACCAACCAACACCACACTGAAAATTATTTATTTCTGAGTTTAATGGTTTTCCTCAAAACGGCATTCCACTCATGTAAATGATGTTCTACACCTGTATTTGATTTTTAGTGCTCACTCATTCTGTAATCTGTGTTTTAATATAAATGATTGTATGATTGCTATGGATACACAGCAATGGAAATGATGAATTTGAGATGCCACCAATATGTGACAGACAACTAATGAATTACCTGCTTTTGTTGACTGTATTAATTGGCATTTGCCTTGTCACAAAGGCAATATTGCCAACCAACTAATGCAGAACTAACCAGCAGTTTTGGTTAACACATAAAACCTCACAATGAACAACCAACTTTTAGCAAATGCTTCTTCAAGTGTGTCTAGATAAAACATGTATTGGTGTAATTCAGTTAATTCTACTGTATGTTTTTTGTTTGTTTGTTTGTTTGTTTTTTTAGAAAATGTTTTGATTTCTAGGGATGCTTTTAGTGAAATTCATACAGAAGATACAGTAAATATACTGTATGTATATGTTGCATATATCTGCAGTGAGAACACACTGACAAAAGAATCCGGCCTGCGCTGTGCGTGGGCTGTGACTGTTCATGACTGCCTCATAGAGACAGATGATCCGAGTGACTTTCTGGTTCATGTGGAAATATAAATAAAACCAAAAATGTGTGATATCAGTGTTTTTCTGCTTTTTTTAATACATGTGATTAGTTTTAGAAGCCAAATCAGTTTTGATAAGATATGTACAGTTGTGTTCATACGTTTACATACCCTGGCAGAATTTGTGATTCTTTTGGCCATTTTTTAGACAATTTGATAACTTTTTTTCACTCATAGTTAGTGGTTGGACAACGCCATTTATTGTCAAACAATTGTGTTTACTCTTTTTAAATCATAATGACAACAGAAATTACCCAAATGACCCTGATTAAAACTTTACATACCCCTGTTCTTAATACCGTGTATTGCCACCTTTAACAACAATGACAGATTGAAGTCTTTTGTGGTAGTTGTGGATGAGGCTCTTTATTTTCTCAGATGGTAAAGCTGCCCATTTTTCTTGGTAAAAAGCCTACAGTTCCTGTAAATTCTTGGGCTGTTTTGCATGAACTACACGTTTGAGACCTCTCCAGAGTGGCTCAATGATACTGAGGTCAGACTGAGATGGCCAGTGCAGAACCTTCTCTTTATGTTGCTGTAGCCAATGACAGGTCGACTTGGCCTTGTGCTTTGGATCGTTGTCATGTTGGAACATTTAATACGTCCCATGTGCAGCTTCCAGGATGATGAGTGCACATTTTCCTCCAGTATTTCCTGATGCTGCATTATGATTTATTTGTGTTTTTTTCTTTGCATCCTGAAATGTTTTTCTGGCTGTTGTGGCAGAAATCTAAGTTGGTCTATATGACCTTGGTCAGAATCCCTCATTTTCCACTTCTTAATTAGAGTTTGAACACTGCTGATTGGCATTATTAGTTCCTTAAATATCTTGTTATATCTCTTTCCTGTTTTAAACAGTTCAATGACCTTTGTCTTCAGATCCTTTGACAATTCCTTTTCTATACCTATGACTCAGAATACAGAAACATCAGTGCAGCACTGGATGAGAGATGCAAGACAGATGGGTCTGTCAGGAGCCCAGAAACTCACTGACCTTTTATACACACACACTGATTACACACAAACATATCCCAGGTGAGGATGGTTATCTTTAGTAACCATTCAAACCTGTTTGTGTCACTTGTGTGTATGTTATCAGACCAAAATCACCAGGGTATGTAAACTTTTGCGTAGTTTCTGTTGTCATTATGATTGAAAAAGTAAACAAAGTTGTTTGACAATAAATGACTTCCCTCGCCACTGAGTGTGAAAGAAAGGTTTTTGTGTTATATTCATACTCTCTGCAAAATGCCCAGAAAATGTAAATTTATAATCTGTAAACTGTATATTATTATATTACTACAAATATATATTTTTTTAAAATAGCAGAAGTTTCTTTGTTGAAATATTAACCCACTTTGTAGACAGTGAACAACACATGTCATAAGGCCTGTATATTAACAGTTATTTTTGCTATAGTTGATATGAAAGGTTGAAGTCAAGTGTTATTTTTGAAAATTACATATTTACAACTCCAGCTAAAAGTGAGTTGACCTACTGTGTAACTCTGAAGTAATCTAGCACTGATTGCATGATGTCTTGTCATGACATCGACTACTTGTGATTGTAATTTGTCTTCTAATAGACCATATGTAGGCCATCAAAAAAAAAAAAGCCAGCTTTTGTTCTAGTGTTCTATTGGCAGTAGAGTCAACAAACTACAGGCTTGAGTGAAATGAAAGAATCCATTAGTTCCAGTGGCAGGAGATGTGAGGAAGGGTGAGGTCACTGTAATGAATCAAGGGGGATGGGACGCACGCAGCATCCTATCTCGTCCAATGAAGACTCAAATAGCGTTGGGACTGGAGTGCTCCTACTTTCTTACACTCGAAAGGGGCGGGGCTTCGTGCCTGCGTTTGACAGCTACGAAAAAGAGAAACGCGCTGCTCACAGACTGGCAGGGGAACCATGCTGCTGATGGTCAGTCTCACAAAGATGCTGCAAGGGTGTGTAAGGCTACACTCCAGCCCGTTCTGGACTTAAATACATGATATAATTAGTAAAGGTTTCCAAGTGCAATTAGCGGCTATAGTTGGCAGCATCCATGCACCGTGCCTTCTCTTTCCCAATGACTGTGGAGCGCAGTCGGACTAAGGAATGTCTAGAGGCAAGTCTTGTCGGTCTGTGTGAGCTTGAACTCCGCAAGCAAAGGCAGGAATCTCTGGTGCTCGGGGCGCTGGCTCTGGGGGAGCCCCTGCCTCGGGACCAGGGCGCAGGAGGAGAGCTATGTTACAGCATCTGGGGACAGGAGAACCTCACACTGAGGCGTCAGCTGGTAAGACTTTTACTGCTGTTCCACGTTGACTCACACTTTACTGCGACACGACAACACCACACCCCAGTCTCATGCCCTACTTTAGACCCTCAATATAAGCTTTTGAAAATCCCAAAGCTGATGCTCATTGTTATCCACTTCACCGTTGCTTTGTTCTCAGTTCAGGATGCCTCTTTTTTATGAATGTGACCTCTATCTGCTGGAAAGTTACTCAACTTGACTAATAGGTTTTTCAGTTTGAAAGAATGTATTGCATTTCTGGGGTTCACCCTAAGATTTATGCGTGAGGATAACGAAATGAGGGGGTGGAGCAGCCGCCGTTTGTGGTGTACACACCGACTTTTTAATGGCCCATTGTTCCCTCCTCACGGACTTTTGTAGCTTTTAGGAGTTTACAAGCTCCCCCTGCAACTCTATCCCCCCATAAAGGATGAATTATATTTGTATGTTGTCCCAGCAGGTTTCTTAATTACTGACTAAGACCAAGTTTAATAGCATTTTCTTGAGTGCTCAAATAAAGTTGTCACTAAAGTAGCCTTGCATAACTTTACACAGTAAGTAAAAGTATGGAACAATAATTATTTATCCAAATACAGTCTAGACATTGTCTCTGTTTTTAATCTGTTTGTGTGCAGATTTTAAAAAACAGAGGTATTGAAGTGAGTTGTAGATGTTTTTTATTTCTTTTTAAGAAATCAGGGACAATTGTGTTGCTTTGTTGCTACTCTCGAGCTGTCCCAACATCGCTACAATAGGAAGCCATTATTAAAAAGGGTGCAAAAGAAATTGAATCAGCCACCTCCTCTTCACACCTCCCTCCTTCTTCTCCGCTGGGGCCCTAACAATAGACGCACATGGAGCTGAATACTAATGATGCAGGCCAAGGCCCCAGTGCAGGCTCTATGGTAGGCTACACTGGGAATGGCATCATATGAGCACTAACCTGATCACAGGATGGTGTCTCATTTAAACTTGATTATAGAATGTAACAGAGTCAAATTAAAAGCATTGACGTCTGTAGCCTATCCTTTTATCCCAACACAAAGCAGCCGGTAGGTCAACGGTGCCATACACACTTTCTGTCAGTGCTCTTGTAACCCACAGAATGCATCAACTTGAACATCAAAAAGCAATGACACGTTTCCCCTGAGGACTGCATCATTTCTGCTTTTCATTTTTCGACACAAGCCATCTCTGGATCAATGTTAATTAACTGTTTTGCCTATCCAAGCGTGCAAGTAATTACAAGGGCAATTCCTCGGAGAAGATGCTTCAGGTCACCATCTGTGTTCAAAGCAGATCCCCCAAATCCTTTTCCATGTGGGTTCAAGCCTCTAGGTGCAGGGGATTGGCACAGCCTTGAACATGAATGTGGCCCCTGATTGAGACTGAGGGGCCGGTTCTCCTGGATAATGTGTGGCGTGGATGGTGTTGACAGTTGTGGGACACCAGACAACAGCTGACCCCTAGCCCCCTGCGTGTGTGGAGACACTGAGGGAGACACTGAATGTATGATATACATACAGTACAGCCTTTCTGCTAGACCCTTGGCTTTACAAACGTTGAGCAAATCTCTGCTGAAAATAAAATCTATTGTTCTGTGGAGTTTTTCTCTATGAAATGCGGGTATGTCATACTTAAAGATACCATTTCATTTGTTTATTAGTCCCGAAATAAAATGTAATTTATTAAGGAAGCTTGGCCTTTGTATCAAATTAACAATAGTTATTTAAATTAATGAAAGGTTTAAGCATTTTTATCAGAAGACAGCAGAAATGTTAGGGAATACTATTTTTAAAGTGGTTAGATTATATGTTGGTTCAGGCAATAGCTAAAAACAAAGTGAAAATTTATATTAATTCAAAGCCAATTAAGGGCTGTATGTGGAGCAAATATTGCTCAGTAACAGAAGCTGAATTAGAAATATGTTTCCTTCTTGATATGGTAGTGAATGCATATTTATGTGGAAGTCTGTATTTTTGAATCATTGCAGAATTGTGTCTGGTGGATTTTGCTATTGTTTGGTGCCACCATCGATCATGTTGTGGGCCTTTGTGTTAAGACAGTAGTGCGTCATTAGTGAGAGTGTGGAGCAGTTTATCTACTCAACAGTGACTGATCACTCATCCAAATCAATGCACAGTTTCCTGCTGTTTTTTTCCACCACAGTTAAAAGAAAACCCAATAGCATGGTTGTGTTTGTGCTTTCTTCATGCCTGCTGTAAATGACTCTCTAAAATGCAGTGTGGTTAGACAAAGGCACCAAGTTAATTGGCACCATTCACCATACAAACACAGTGTGCACCTCTGTTTACACTTGAACTCTCTGCCACACATTAACATTTAGTGGCAGAATAAAACTCAATTTGAAATAATTAAAATAGAGGGTTTTAATTTTGTCCGTGTGTGTGTGAGTCTAGTCAGACTGTGGCGCTGGGTTAAGGAGTGTGTTATGTTTCTGGCCTCCCACAGCCTTGTCTCTGTGTGGAGCCAGTCACAACATCACTTTAATTATAGAGGATTGAAGCCTTGTGTTTCTTGCTCCACAGATTTCAGCATCCTGGGAAATGCTGTCTTTTCTGGTGACGTTCGACAGTGGAAAGGTCATTTTTAAAAATCGATTTCCACATTGCTCTTTGTTTTCTAAATTGTACAAATCCTCAAGAGGCAGAATCTGATGGTCTAGCTAACGCAAATGGAAACTCTTGGACCTTCCAGACACATTAGGTCGGGTTATTAGTCTCTCGACTTTAAATTATTTTGTCTTACTCCTCCTCAGTCAATCCAAAGTGTAAGACAGAGAATTGACCTGCATTCACCTGGTGGTCACTATCTGCCAAATAGAGAACAGGGGCTTCATTTATGTTTTAAACCTCTCTGTAATGGTTAGGTAAAACAGAAAGCACCTTGTCTTCAGTCCCCCATCCCCCACCCGCCTGGAGGATGCAGTAAAACAGTATTAATACAGAGCACAGGGTGTCAGGGAACCAGTGTGTGACCATTAATAATGGAGTGCAATCAAAGACCAGCCTGAAAAATGACGGCTAAAACAGTTTGTCTGTCTACAGAAAGGCCTTAGCTTTAGCCTCAAAAGGGAGGAGAGCAATCAATTATGTACTACAGCCTTATTGATTTATTGATTTCAAATAGCCTCCCCATTCATCTACTATTTGGTCTTACTTTTAGCCAGTGTTTAAAACAAAGAAGCACACTGTGTATTTTAGTGACACAAAACTATATTGATGTAATTATATTAATGCTTTGTTCAAAGTAAAACAGTAAGATCTTTTGTTGAGACAAAAGACTTGACATTCTTTGGGTTCAAGAGGTTGAATAGGTTAGATCGGGTCAATTGCTCATTTGCAATTGCGGCATTCACATTATGGCTGTGTTTAGTTTGAAGGACAAAGGAGAAAGAGACTGTCACAGGAACCAAAGAACCACAACATTTTCTTCCATTTGAGCCTTTCTTCATTTAGCAAGAATATGTGTTGGGCTTAATTGTATTTATTCATTTTGTCTGGGACAATACACAATACATGAACCTTACAAAAGAGGGAAACATGTTTAGTGCCAGGTTTCTGCAGAATTGCTAGTTTCCACCTGCAGTCTCTGGACAGGTTGATGTTAAACTACACAAAACTGTAAAACATTCATACAATCCATTTCTAAAAGCCCGTCCCACTCTTACATCATTATTCACAGCCTCGGGCAAATAATGTACACATTCACACACACAGATATATTCATTCATCCACACTCCTCACACTTCATCAGTTGTACCAGCCTGTTGGGACAGAAACCACTGTTTGGTCAGGCGTGAAAACAGGTTATAGATATTGATTTAATATTTTAATTCAGTGCTGCACATAAATATTTGATTGTGGCACAAATATTTGTTTCAGTTTCATAATTTTTTTTTAAATTCTTTTGGACAATTTGTTTACACTAACCAGACTTTCTTTGACATTAGTTCAGCTGCAAGCAGCTCTGCAAAGAGCTTTCTCAGAAAGTTTTTCTCAATTTTCTGTGACTCTGTGTAATTATATTTGTAAGAGCAGAGTGCTTTATACTGACACTAATGCATGCTGACAGTGCACACTGCTGAAAGGCTCTCCATCATATGATGTGTTTAGTATGAAAATTGTCATCTTGTCGAGAGAACATGCTCAGTTTCCTGTTAATGAAATCTTTTAATGAACCATGAGTGTCAGCTGTATCTAATGCATTTGTTCTCATATGTGGGTGTATATCAGATGTACTTGACTTCAGACCGGCTTTGAATGTCCAGTTTTCCAGTGTTTCCAGTGTTTGTGATCATTTTAGTCTTGGAGGCATGTTTTTATAACAATCAAACCCGCTTTAAATCTGTTAAGAGAAGATGGCCTTTAGATAGCCTGTGCTTAGGTAGTGAAGTAGAAATGTTGCATTGTGGGTTTCATCCTGCAGATATAAAAATGCCTTTCTTTCATTTATCATTTACCCTCAAATGTGTGATAGAATAAATCTCAAACATTTTAAATCTGTTAAGAAAAGACCATATCAAATCTATGATGCTGCATGTATATCCTGTGTGTGTGTGTGTGTGTGTGTGTGTGTGTGTGTCTGTGTGTCTGTGTGTCTGTGTGTGTCTGTGTGTGTGTCTGTGTGTGTGTGTGTGTGTGTGTGTGTGTGTGTGTGTGTGTGTGTGTGTGTGTGTGTGTGTGTGTGTGTGTGTGTGTGTGTGTGTGTGTGTGTGTGTGTGTGTCTGTGTGTGTGTCTGTGTGTGTGTCTGTGCGTGGGTGCGTGTGTGCAGATGCACTTTAGTGATGGCCTTTAGATAACCTTTGTTTAGGTAGTGAAGGAGAACTGTTGCATTGTGGGTTTCATCCTGCAGAAATAAAAAATGCCTTTCTTTCATTTATCATTTATCCTCAAATGTGTGATTTAGCAATTATTTTTCTTCAAATTTAAGCTGCAGTATGTCCCTACAATGTAATTGCAGACATGGAATATAATTGTATAAAAATATAAATATAAATGGGGTGTTTTGCTTAGACAGTCAACAAACAAGAAAAGAGAAACGATAAAGAGAAAAAACATAATAGCATGGACGAATGAAGAAGGGAGTTTTACACTTTTATATTTTTGCTGAATGCTCTCATTCCTGGTCAAGTTGGCTATTGCTATTGGCGCCAAAAGGGTGGCAGTAACACGGGTGGGCGGTTCGATCCCCGCTCGAAAAATCCCAAAACATCATAACATCCCCCTCTCCCCCGCATATTGTCGTTGTGTCTTTGGGCAAGACACTTAACCTACATTGCCTCCAGTGAAGTTCTGTAACACTGGTAAATAGTTTAATTAATGTAAAGTGCTTTGAGTGCCTACTACAGTAGGTGGAAAAGTGCTATATAAAGATTATTATTATTATTATTAAGTTCATATGCTCATCCACATACACTTGGGACTTCATGTCTTCAGCTGTATTGCTATTGCTATTGCTATGGGCGCCAATAGGAGATACAGGACAGGAGTCAAACCTGGGACGTAACCTGGTCTACCAAATGAGCTTTAGTAGATAATTTAAAGATTTATTTTCACACTCAGTAAAAAAAAAAAAACATAGAACATCAGAAAAAGAATTCAACATCTGACAGTAATATGTATTTTATAGGGAAGACAATAGACAGAAATAATATTGTAATAAATGTAGGTTCAATAAATGATTATGATCCTAAAATAAAGTGTTATTAAATATAATTCTTATCAACTGTTAATGTGTAATTTATTATGTTACAGTATAGTGCATAGCATCATTGTTGGATTTCATTGAATAGGTCTACTGCAATACAAATAATTGCCACAACAAAAGATATGGGTTTGTTCTTTTAAAAGTCCTTCTGAATGATCCACCCCCTTTGCACAATGCATATCTCAACAGGTGACGGATTGTTAGTGACCAGCCACAGAAACAAGCTGTAAACCATTCACAGCTGTGCTCTTTTCATCTCTGTATCTTCAAGCCTCTACTTTTGGGACATGAACTGTGTAGACATTATGCTTTGTTGTTTGTGCTCCCCATAGGTCAGAATTATGGTATAATAAAATGCAGAGTCAAAAGAAAAACAACAGTATATGTTTTTGTGTGTGTTTTGCAGAGCGCTCTTCAGAGCCACCCGTGGGGCTTGGTCCAGTGTTTGGAGCAGCAGGTGGTAGAGCTTAGGATTGACACTGACAATGGAGGCGATGCAGACAGTCGACCCAGTTCTGGTAGACCTTTGTGTTGGGACATTTTTTTTTATGTTTTTATGAATATTGTGAGATTGTGAAATTGACATTATTACAAAATCTGCCCCCATTGTTTGTTAATAATCCAGCTGTATGCTCTTGTTTTATTGTCAATTTGATAAATGCTAGCAAAATTAACTGGAATAATTAGTGTTTCTAAATGTACTATTTCATAGGTTTCTATGACTCGAGTGAGGGTCATTCACCTAAGGGGAGCTCTTCAACAGAGCCCACAGAAACATGGGCTGACTGCAACGATAGGCCAAAGTCTGTAGGTAAGAAACACTTTGAAGTGTATGTAGACATTGCACATATCAATTATCTTGATTGTATCTTTGTATCTTGATTTTTGATAGTAATAATTATTGGACTTTTCGGACACTGACATCCTTCTTACCAAATAATATTTCCCCCAAAAATTGAATATTGCTTTAACATTCTACAATGTTAATACAAATTTCATTTTAAAGTATGGACTATTTAACATAACTTGGACATGGGAAATATCTTTTCATATTTGAATGTATGCATTTGGAAATTAGACATTAACAATCTTATATTACTGTGTTTGATAAACAGGTGATCCACTTACTCTAAATGGAGAAGCAGATTTGCCCATTCTACACACAGCTCTGCCCCGTTCTTTCTCTGCACCTTATCCACCTCTTGAAGGCATTGCTGAAGAAGGGACAGGACATGACCCCTGGCTTTGGGACCTCACAAAAAACAATCAAACCTGGGAGCAGCAGCCAGTAGAGGAGCAGGTTACTAAGGAGGACTACCACCACGGTTTAAGAGTAGAAGGGTACATCCTTAGTGTCATCCAGCGCCACACATCCTCACCACGGCCCTGTCAGCCCCGTACCACCCTGAGTCCTGACCCCATATACTCCAGTGCGTCCTTACACAGGAGAACACCATCTTTTACCACAGAGCAACGCCTCCCTGACCCCTACTTCCAGTCCCAGGTTGACCTTTCAGCAAACCCCATGTGCCAGAGCCAGGGTTGTGACCCATTGGAGGGGGAAGCCTGGAGCGGAGAAGTCCCATCATTGGAGGAGGACTGCTATCTGTCTCTGCCCTACCCCCAGTCCAGGCCACACTCACTGGCTGGGAGACCACCATCACCTCTGCCCTCGCTGGACCCTAACTGTGGTGTTGGGGCTCTTGACCTTTGTGGTGAACCCACATCCCCCCAGCTTTATCTACATCCACAAACTCCAATTCATTACAGGCACAACCTGGTCAGTGCACAGTTTGTCCCAGGACCGGCCTGCAGTGCCCCTTTCTACTCCCCAAGACACTACAACCCAGATCAGACCAGGCCCAACCAAGTGATAACTTCCCCTGACCACCAAAGGTCTAAAACATCTCAAAGGAGCCACAATGAGCGACAGAGAGCCAAGAAGTCAAACAATAAGAGTCGATCCCAGTCTGAAAACAGCCTATTGGGTCAGTGGATGCTTCCTGAGCGAAGGTACAGCACCACAGAGCGGCCCAAAGGAAGAGGGGATTCTGCTCATAACCATACACAAGGTCATTGCATCCAGGTGGGCCATAACAATGCAAACCGACGCTGGTGCTCAAATCTGGAGCTAAGCCAAGACGAAGGAGAGGCACATACACCTCAAGCAAATAGACGACCACAAAGGAAACCACGCCATGGTCATTTATGCCAACAACCCCAAATCTACCAGCAGCAGCAAAGGCACCCAAGGCAGCACTCTGACTTCCAGGAGAGGGCTCCACTATGTCAGGAAGAGGAGGCTTATGCCCGCGCTGCCCCAGCAGAGTCCGAGTCCAGTATGAGTGAGGTCTACTCTCCAGCCTCGAGTTCTCTGTCCAGTGACTCTGATGAGAGTGGGGGGCTGGTGTGGCCACAGCAGCTGCCCCCACGCCTGGCTATGATGTCCTCCTCTTCCTCACCCTCAGCAAAGGCCACAGCCGATGCCAGCACCTCACAACCAAAAGCGTTTGTGAAGATCAAAGCCTCCCACGCACTCAAAAAGAAGATTCTCCGATTCCGCTCTGGATCCCTCAAAGTCATGACAACTGTGTGAAGAAGCTATCTGTCTATTTCTTTCACGTGGCTTTAAAGCCAATGGCCCTGTGTCAGATGTAACCTACATAGCACATAGTCAGTGTTTGTTCTCTTACTACCTCCTGTTCTTACAATATTAGCTAGATTCTTACAGCTGACAGCCATGAGACATCTGACAAATGGCCATTATCCTTTTCTTAAGTGATGTTAATTATTGTCAGGCCATGTTACACTGTATATAAATCAATGACTGTATAAATATAGACAACTTCCATCCATTGCTCCCTAATTCACTGATATTTTCGTTACCAAAGGGCAATAAAATGGTGGTTACACACGTGCTTTTTCTGCTTCTACTGCATAGTAAAACAATAGTTTTAAGATAGCATAAACAGATGTATTAATCAAAAATCAAGTTGTAATGTAGTAAAAATTGAGCTCTAGAGACCAGAGCCATCTTTTGTACCAGGCTGTAAACATGATTTTTACTCTTGGGTTTCTGCTTATATATCTGCTTTTGGAGCCTGCCCTCGGTGGACGGTGGTATATCGCTGTATATTGCTGTATGGAGGTGCAGTTACTTTAGGACCTTTTAAGGGGTTCTATGAGAGAGGCTTGGTATAAATCAATCCTAACAGCAGACATATAATATATACCTTATTTGTTTTGAAAGAAAAAGGTTTAAGTAAAAGCATTGACTCAAGGTGAAGACATTTTGTCTCTAATTCCAAGAGACTTAATCAATTCTGAGATCAACTGGTAAGAGAGCTGAGCTTATATCTCCAGAGGGAAGAGTTTCCCCTGAAACCAAACCTGATGGACCAGGCTGTTCTGATCTCGTGGTCCTTGGCTATCAAAGGGAAGTGTGAGTCCTGATGTGAGAGTCGTTAAGGCTCAGGAGAGTTGTTAGTGCCACTCCTCCATTCAGGTGCAGTGTTTGTTGTTCTAGGGTGAGGTTCTTTTGTTTTAGGTTTCAGAACACTGTTATAAATACTAGGCAACATGAATCTGAGGCCACCTTCTCTGTTCAATGACAGCTTTTCCTTTTTCACCAAAAATGGCTTCCTTAACCCCTCTCTCAAACCATCAACAATGTCCTTTGACATTATTTGACCTAATTTGTTTTGATTAACTACTTGTGTCTGGTTTGATTTTACAGTTCACTGTGTAATCCCTGAAATTAGCTTTGACACATTCACTTCCTAGGATGATCCATTCATAAATAGCCCATGGACCCAACAGAGAACTCGTTTTTTATGCAGTGTTTACATAATGGTACTCCTACGTTTTTAAAGCACATGACACATCCGTATACAAATATTTTTTCTCTGATAACTATGCTAAGCTCAGCTTCTTTGTAAACAGGACCTAAAAGTATTCACCACTACCTCTCTTTTTTTGTGTGGCGATGAACATAAACACAGGACAATGTGTTTCATTTTGGATTTACATTCTATTGTAAAAATGCAGCGTATGTATATGCCATCTCGTGGCCTTGTTCTGATGAATGTAATTAGTAAATAAAAACACCGTTGCTGCAGATTTCAGATTTGTGTTTTGCTTTATTAATTAAATACAATAAAATTATAAAATAAAAATGCATATCACATGGTGCCTTTCTCAAGATTTAGTAGCTTCAGTGTGTGGAAGATACAAGTTTGTGGATTTACTGTAAGAAAAGCTTGTATCTTAAAAAAAAACAATAAAAAAACAATAAGATATTAGCAAGAATAAATATATATGTTATTTTTGACAATGCTGTATTAAACTGTATTATAATAAAAACATTAAAAAGAGAAGTGTGATAGAAAACAGAAGTTTAAGACAAAATGCTGACAGGAAATATTTAAAATATTGGCTAATCGTTCTCACACACTGCCATGGCTTCTGTCTTATATTTCAAGAAAGACACACAGCCATACCTTAGAATTACTTACTAAAGGAAAGCCCATGTGTTTTTATGAACATTTTAACAAGGATAAAAAAACATTCTTCAGGTATAGGTCTATTTTAGACAATTACTTGCCTAAAAGTTCAAACAGGCTTTAAAAATACCATATTACTGAATCATTTAGACCTTAGTTATCACCCTTCCTAGGGTTGAGCTCCTGATGTCATTAGTGACGCTCGTCCTATTTTGTGGTTCTTCTGTGGCAAAGTGCAGAACACTGCGCAGGGAACGGTTCATTCTGTTTTTGAAGCCCCGGCCCAGACACACATAGAGCAGTGGGTTAAGACAGCTGTTGACATATGCCAGACAGAGTGCCAATGCGTGAGCAAAAAAAACTTTAGGACTGTGAGGAGATGACCGGGGGATATATAAGAGAATAAAATCTATGATGTGGAGAGGTATCCAGCACAAGAAGAAGCTAAATATCACTGCAACAATGACTTTGAACATTCTCTTAGAGCGGTTCACTTGGGACAGTCCACTATCTGTTCTCATGTACACCTTCCAATGACACACTGCAATCACCAGAAAAGGGAGAACGAATCCCATTATGAAGCGGAATGATACGACAATCCAGCGACTGTGAGCATTTGGAAACATTGTAACACACTCTCTCTTCTCTTCTCCTGCTTCGATCTCCTTGTAATAGAGAAACTGTGGGATGCTGCCTAAAAGAGCTAGGCACCAAACAAGCAGACAGACCCATACTGCTGCCTTAGGTCGCCGTTTGTTCTGACACCAAACAGGTTTACTAACCAGCAAGTAGCGGTCAAGACTGATCAAAACCAGCTGTAAGACACTGCAGTACATCACCATGTAAAACAAGCTTTTGACAAGAGTGCAAGCCAGTGGGCCAAAGTGCCAGTGGTCATCGTGAACTAGTGGCACCATGAGCAGAGGCAAAGAGAGGCAGCACAGAAGATCAGCCACAGCCAGGTTTAAGAACCACAAAGAAGTGACCGTGTGAGGCATGCAGAAGCCTGTCACCCACACCACCAGACCATTTCCAGGCACGCCCAGCAGGGTCACAAGGCCATAGCACACCAGCGCTATAATCTGAGCAGGTTGCAGCTCATGAGTTAAGACCTCTGGAATATCAGGGTAGTCCGTAACATTAAGATTTTCAAAGTAATCCATGCTTGCTGTGGAAGTAAAAGGTTGACCATTATTGTTGAATAGAAGTATTCTGCTAATCAGTGTTTAATAATTATATAAAAATATCACACTTACAAGAAGGGTTTATGATGATTTAAGAAGGAAGTGAAATTGCTTTGCTTTTAAACCCCATAAATCCCCGCCCTAGATGTGCTCATACAGTTGCACAAGATCCTATCTTGGAGACAGGATATTTAAAAGAAATATACTTAATCTATCTCACCACTGTGTCATCTAGACAGGGGACTGTCAGAAACACTGCACATTTCAGTCAATTGCACAACACTTTTGTTCCCTCGCAATAAAGGAACCACTTAAAGTGGAGTTTATTGTTTGCACAAACCAATTTTAATATTGTTCAGTCAGTAAACATTATTCTCAAATACATAATATTTATTTCCTGGTGGAAAAATGCAGAATTTTACAGCAATAACACAAGAAATGTGATATATACAATGTCAAAAGTAATCAAAGTCAATTATAATTAACAATATTTGTATGTAACTTCAGTTTGAGTCCTTAACTCAAGCTGCCTCCCTTTTGTGTGAACAGGAATGACAAAATGTGTCCAAAAACAAACTATTCAATAATGTAACTCTATAGGCTAACTGGTCACATTTACAAATCTGTTTTGAGGGACATTAAAAAAGATATATGGCATGGTGTGAGTTCAGAATGATCCACCACCTTTAAATCAAATAAAACAACATATACTTAATACTAAGACAGTATAGCTGTATCTTAATACATTTACCAAAGTTCTTATGATGTTGTAAAGAACAGACAGAAGTCTACGCTTCTTAGTCTGCAATGTTGGCTGAAGGAATACACTGCTCCAATAACAGGTCCTCCTTGTCTTCCTCCATGTCCATGTTTTCTGGAGGTCAGCTTCTTTGGAGATTCAGGACAATGTGGTTCATTTTGGATTGACATTTTGTTGTAAATTTGCAGCGTAATATAGCCTACAGCCTCGAGTTCTCTGTCCAGTGACTCTGATGAGAGTGGGGGGCTGGTGTGGCCACAGCAGCTGCCCCCACACCTGGCTATGATGTCCTCCTCTTCCTCACCCTCAGCAAAGGCCACAGCCAATGCCAGCACCTCACAACCAAAAGCGTTTGTGAAAATCAAAACCTCCCACGCACTCAAAAAGAAGATTCTCCGATTCCGCTCTGGATCCCTCAAAGTCATGACAACTGTGTGAAGAAGCTATCTGTCTATTTCTTTCACATGGCTTTAAAGCCAATGGCCCTGTGTCAGATGTAACCTACATAGCACATAGTCAGTGTTTGTTCTCTTACTATCTCCTGTTCTTACAATATTAGCTAGATTCTTACAGCTGACAGCCATGAGACATCTGACAAATGGCCATTATCCTTTTCTTGAGTGATGTTAATTATTGTCAGGCCATGTTACACCTTGTATAAATCAATGACTGTATAAATATAGACAACTTCCATCCATTGCTCCCTAATTCACTGATATTGTCGTTACCAAAGGGCAATAAAATGGCGGTTACACACAGGCTTTTCGGGTTCTACTGCATAGTATAACAATAGTTTTAAGATAGCATAAACAGATGTATTAGACAAAAATTGAGATGTAATGTAGTAAACACTGAGCTCTAGAGACCAGAGCCATCTTTTGTACCAGGCTGTAAACATGATTTTTACCCTTGTAAAGTCGCCATTGGGTTTCTGCATATATATCCGCTTTTGGAGCCTGCCCTCTGGTGGACAGCGGTATATCGCTGTATATTGCTGTATGGAGGCCCTTATGACCTTTTAAGGAGTTCTATGAGAGAGGCTTGGTATAAATCAATACTAACAGCAGACATATAGTATATACCTTATTTGTTTTGGGAAAAAAAGGGTTAAGTAAAAGCATTTGGACTCAGTTTTCAAGGTGAAGACATTTTGTCTCTAATTCCAAGAGACTTAATCAATTCTGAGATCAACTGGTAAGAGCGCTGAGCTTATATCTCCAGAGGGAAGAGTTTCCCCTGAAACCAAACCTGATGGACCAGGCTGTTCTGGTCTCGTGGACTATGGCTATGAAAGGGAAGTGTGAGTCCTGATGTGAGAGTCGTTAAGGCTCAGGAGAGTTGTTAGTGCCACTCCTCCATTCAGGTGCAGACTCATTAGTGTCACTGTTCTATTCAGGTGCAGTGTTTGTTGTTCTGGGGTGAGGTTCTTTTGTTTTAGGTTTCAGAACACTGTTATAAATACTAATCTGAGGCCACCTTCTCTGTTCAATGAAGGCTTTTCCATTTTCACCAAAAATGGCTTCCTTCTCCACTCTCTCAGACGATCATGCCATCTCGTGGCCTTATTCTGATGAATGTAATTTGTAAATAAAAACACCATTGCTGCAAATTTCAGATTTGTGTTTTGCTTTATTTTTTAAATACAATAAAATAAATAAAATAAAATGCATATCACATGGTGCTTTTTTCAAGATTTTGTAGCTCCAGTGTGTGGAAGATACTTGATAAAAGAGGAACAAGTTTGTGGTTTTACTGTTAGAAAAGCTTGTATCTTAAAAAAAAAAAAAAAATAACGAAATATTAGCAAGAATAAATATATGCCCAGTTATTTTTGACAATGCTGTATTAAACTGTTATACAATAAAAACATTAAAAACAGAAGTGTGATAGAAAACTGAAGTTTAAGACAAAATGCTGACAGGAAATATTTAAAATATTGGCTAATCGTTCTCACACACTGCCATGGCTTTTGTCTTATATTTCAAGAAAGACGCAGCCATACCTTAGAATTACTTACTAAAGGAAAGCCCATGTGTTTTTATGAACTTTTTAACAAGGATAAAAAAACATTCTTCAGGTATAGGTCTATTTCAGACAATTACTTGCCTAAAAGTTCAAACTGGCTTCAAAAATACCATATTACTGAATCATTTAGACCTTAGTTATCACCCTTCCTAGGGTTGAGCTCCCGGTGTCATTAGTAACGCTCTTTTGTGGATCATCTGTGGCAAAGTGCAGAACACTGCGCAAGGAACGGTTCATTCTGTTTTTGAAGCCCCGGCCCAGACACACATAGAGCAGTGGGTTAAGACAGCTGTTGACATATGCCAGACAGAGTGCCAATGCGTGAGCAAAAAAAACTTTAGGTCTGTAAGGAGATGACCGGGCGATATATAAGAGAATAAAATCTATGATGTGGAGAGGTATCCAGCACAAGAAGAAGCTAAATATCACTGCAACAATGACTTTGAACATTCTCTTAGAGCGGTTCACTTGGGACAGTCCACTATCTGTTCTCATGTACACCTTCCAATGACACACTGCAATCACCAGAAAAGGGAGAACGAATCCCATTATGAAGCGGAATGATACGACAATCCAGCGGCTGTGAGCATTTGGAAACATTGTAACACATTCTCTCTTCTCTTCTCCTGCTTCGATCTCCTTGTAATAGAGAAACTGTGGGATGCTGCCTAAAAGAGCTAGGCACCAAACAAGCAGACAGACCCATACCGCTGCCTTAGGTCGCCGTTTGTTCTGACACCAAACAGGTTTACTAACCAGCAAGTAGCGGTCAAGACTGATCAAAACCAGCTGTAAGACACTGCAGTACATCACCATATAAAACAAGCTTTTGACAAGAGTGCAAGCCAGTGGGCCAAAGTGCCAGTGGTCATCGTGAACTAGTGGCACCATGAGCAGAGGCAAAGAGAGGCAGCACAGAAGATCAGCCACAGCCAGGTTTAAGAACCACAAAGAAGTGACCGTGTGAGGCATGCAGAAGCCTGTCACCCACACCACCAGACCATTTCCAGGCACGCCCAGCAGGGTCACAAGGCCATAGCACACCAGCGCTATAATCTGAGCAGGTTGCAGCTCATGAGTTAAGACCTCTGGAACTACAGTGTAGTTATAGTCTGTGTAGTTTTGATCTGCAATGTAATCCATGTTGCTGTGGAATTAAAAGGTTGACCATTAATGTTGAATAGCTGTATAAGTATTCTGCTAATCAGTGTTTAAGAATCATATATAAATATTATACTTACAAGAAGGGTTTATGATGATTTAAGAAGGAAGTGTAATTGCTTTGCTTTTAAACCCCATAAATACCCGCCCTAGATGTGCTCATACACTTGCACAAGATCCTATCTTGGAGACAGGATATTTAAAAATACTTAATCTATTTCACCACTGTTTCACCTAGACAGGGGACTGTCAGAAACACAATGTGGTTCAATTTGGATTTAAATTTTGTTGTAAATATGCAGCATAATATAGCCTACATACCATCAAGTGGCCTTGTTTTTGTGAATGTAGTTAAAAACACAGTTGCTACAGATTTTAATATTTGCGTATATTAAAATACATTTTTAAAAAGTTGTGTATCACAGGTAGGTTTTCTTCCTTTTGCCCTCTTGTGGAAGAAGGCCTATATTACACTGCTGCACAAGAGGAATTGGTTTGGGGTTTTGCGGGTAGAAAATCTTTGTATCTTAAAATAAAAATAAAAAATAAACTGTTTAAAATATATACAACAAAACTATCTTATGTTTTCACAATGCTGTATTAAACTGTATTAGCTACAACACTGTATTAAACAATAACATTTAAAACAGACGTGTGAGACTGGTGTTTGCAATTCTCTGTGAAGGAGCGGATCTGCAACCGGCAATTCTGACCTCGAACTGAGACATTTTTTATCTCCCACGACATTTATGCACCGTGTAGCTTACATCCTTCCAAGCGGTAATGCAGCAAACGCGGCCAGTGTCACTGCAGACTGTATCCACAGACAACTGAAACGTACACCAGAAGCACCTTGTTTCATTTTAGAGAATTTTAATTATTGTAAACTGGAAGCTGTGTTGCCAGTATTTTTATCTGTAGCCTATGTGAATTATAACATCAGAAGGAAAAAAACATCCTGGTCAAATTTGAGAGGAATGTGAGAAATCTTTGGCAAGCCAGACTAAAGCTCAACGCCAGCTCACTTTCCTAAAGGCGGGTCAAAGCGATTTTGCGGCCAACCAATCGGAATTGCAACGGACATGACGTTAGCTATGAGAAAATCTACGAAGAAGTAAACAAACCAACGTGGCGTGCAAAAACATCTTTGAAAAGGAACCCTCTTGGCGCTGTATGTTGTTGAGTTTTTAAAAACGTTATGTTGTCTCAATTATTTAAAACTGATAGAAGAGCAGAGGCGAACAAACTCTCGGCAGACCCGCGCGCCATCTTGACTGTTTTGAACAAGAGACTTGCGTCGCCCAAGTGTGACGCAAGACAACGCGCCAGTGGCATTCGAATGCGTTTGGTCGGTACTGAACATATCTGAGGAACTGACTGACTTACGGAGCTTTGCCATACACGTCAGGCTGTGCCAGGCTACTAAAGCTAAGCCTCCTTTAGCAGATGTCTTTTGTCTTTCCGTGGTCAAATGAAACCCAGTGGCGGCTCTAGACCACTTTTAATTGGGGTGCCATGCTAAAAGTATTTAGCTAAAAGTGTTGTGACATATGATGTAAAACTGACTGGAACATATTTGAAATAAATGTTTAAAGTGATGCATACATATATTTTGTACTTGTTAGTATACAGCAAACACAATACAGCAGTGTTTTTCACTTTTATAAATTTTGTATAGTTATATTTAGTAAGAGTTGACATCTGTGAGCTTAAACAACACATATCAGGCAGTCATACACCTTTGTGTTTTAAGTCTTTTTTATTGCACAAACCCAATTTGGAATGAGTTGGATCACTCTAAAATGTAAATAAAACCAGAATGCATGACTGTTGAATCTCTTTAACCATCTTGTATTTACACAATTATTCACAACTATTTGTATTTTCAAACTAAGACATACCATTGTATGAAAAATAATTGCTTCCTTTTTATTTTGATGCAATAGCACACATCAAAGTTTTTACAATGCCAACAACATGCTGCAAAAAACAAAAACATGAAAAACAGCAATTAATTGACAACTATTTGTTGTTTGGTAAAAGACCAGTACAGTATTTTGTATAAAAGAAGCTTTTCAGAGTTCTGAATTTACTGCAAGGATCAGGAGTAAATGCATTGTCTGTGACACAGTTAAGTGCCATACTCAACTAGTTTGTGCTGTATTATTAAATATAAATCATCAGGTGACACAGCTGTGCAATTAAAACATTTAACAAATATTATAAAGTATATGTCAACATCATCCAAGAACCATCTGAAAGACAACAAAAGGGTTAAAGAACTAAACCAGTGATTCTTAAATTTGAATATCATAGTTAAGAATTTAGTTATATCTACTTTAAAATAAATTTCTATTTCTTGCACTGGTTGGTTGCATGTTTGTAACAAAAATAATTTCCCCTTGAGGATGAATAAAAGTAATTCTGATACTTATTCTGATTGACACACCAACCACATCTGAAAATGAGTGGATTTCAAAGTGTCAGTTAAAAAGAGCATTACTGAAAGACAAGAAATGGGACTAAACAATGACAAAATAAGGACAAAGTCAGAAATAAACCAGGACTCATATACGACTAAACCAGGACTAAGCCCGGACTAAACCAGACTCATCTTCGACTAAACCAGGAATTGAAATGTATGATCTGTTATGGTATAATAGCTTGGTTTAGTTACCTGCCTGTCCAACAAAAAAACGTAATTAAATTACAATACAGCTTGGAATATTATCAAACTGAAGCAACACACATCTCTATACACTATATTTGAACAAACCACTATGAATCTTGCCAATACTACACTCCATTTCTGTCTGTGTCGCCAAGTGTGCGCGGTCTCAGGTTCTCTTGTTCTGTGATGTTCCCGGGACAGCTCAACAGAGACAAGCACCCAGTTTTCTCCTCCCCCATTGCCGACTGAACTCTAAAATGCCATTCCATTGTCAATTAAGTATTTAACACCTTCAGAATTTTATTGTATGTCAATGGCACATATAGCACTTTAATATTAAATACTGTATCTAACAATTTTATTCCTAAACAAGAATTTTTCATCTTAGTAACTATGAATTCATGTGGTTCTTATGGAATGTTGTTAGATGTATTTAACTGTGGAGGCTGCGTCACAGGTGGAAAGCCCAAGACAAATTTTCCACGTGTGGGACAATAAAGTTTACCGTTCCCTTTATAAAAAAACAGTGGTTGGTTGGAAGAGTTGGGGCAAAAATGCTGACAGGAAATATTTAAAATATTGGCTAATCGTGATTTCTCACACACTGCCATGGCTTTTGTCTTATAGTCCAAGAAAGACACACAGCCATACCGTAGAATTATTTTTTACAAGAAAGCCCATTTTTTTATCAACTTTTTAACAAGGATAACAATTTTTAGGTATAGTCCTATTTTATAAGACAATTACTTGCCTAAAAGTTCTAACGAGCTTTAAAAATACCATATTACTGAATCACTGAGAGTTTAGTCATCTCCCTTCTTGGGGTTGAGCTCCTGGTGTCATTAGTGACGCTCGTCCTATTTTGTGGTTCTTCTGTGGCAAAGGGCAGAACACTGCGCAGGGAACGGTTCATTCTGTTTTTGAAGCCCAGACACACATAGAGCAGTGGGTTAAGACAGCTGTTGAAATATGCCAGACAAAGTGCCAATGTTTGAGCAAAAAAAACTTTAGGACTGTGAGGAGATGACCGGGGGGTATCTAAGAAAATGAAGTCGATAATGTGGAGAGGGATCCGGCACAGGAAGAAGCTAAATATCACTGCAACAATAACTTTTAACGTTCGCTTAGAGCGGTTCCCACGGGATAGTCCACTCTTTGCTCTCATGTACACCTTCAAATGACACACTGCAATCACCAGAAAAGGGAGAACGAATCCCATTATGAAGCGGAATAACATGACTATCCAGCGGCTGTGAGCATTTGGAAAGCGTCTAACACACTCTCTCTTCTCTTCTCCTGCTTCAATCTCCTTGTAATAAAAAAACTGTGGGATGCTGGCTAAAAGAGCTAGGCACCAAACAAGCAGACAGACCCATACTGCTGCCTTAGGTCGCCGTTTGTTCTGACACCAAACAGGTTTACTAACCAACAAGTAGCGGTCAAGACTGATCAAAACCAGCTGTAAGACACTGCAGTACATCACCATATAAAACAAGCTTTTGACAAGAGTGCAAGCCAGTGGGCCAAAGTGCCAGTGGTCATCGTGAACTAGTGGCACCATGAGCAGAGGCAAAGAGAGGCAGCACAGAAGATCAGCCACAGCCAGGTTTAAGAACCACAAAGAAGTGACCGTGTGAGGCATGCAGAAGCCTGTCACCCACACCACCAGACCATTTCCAGGCACGCCCAGCAGGATCACAAGGCCATAGCACACCAGCGCTATAATCTGAGCAGGTTGCAGCTCATGAGTTAAGACCTCTGGAACTACAGTGTAGTCATAGTCCGTGTTCTTTTGATCTGCAATGTAATCCATGTTGCTGTGGAATTAAAAGGTTGACCATTAATGTTGAATAGCTGTATAAGTATTCTGCTAATCATTGTTTAAGAATCATATATAAATATTATACTTACAAGAAGGGTTTATGATGATTTAAGAAGGAAGTGAAATTGCTTTGCTTTTAAACCCCATAAATACCCGCCCTAGATGTGCTCATACAGTTGCACAAGATCCTATCTAAGAGACAGGATATAAAAAAGTAAACTCTATCTCACCACTGCTTCCACCAAAAGACATACCCAGAAACATCTTTCTGTATAAATGGACTCACTGTGCCCCCAATCAAACCAACATATTTCACATTAACATTAACAAAAAACATTAATATTAAACATTATCAAAAAGTCCCTAGTCTGTCTTGGAAACACTGCACATTTCAGTCTGTCTCATCAACACTTTTGGCACTGTAGCAGAGTGGTTAGCCCTCCTGCCTCACATCAAGAAGGTCCTATGTTTGATTCCCATGCAGCGCAGGGACTGTCTGTGTGGAGTTTGCATGTTCTCTTTGTGTCTGCATAGGTTTCCTTCAGGTAACCTACCTGGATAAAAAAAAACCTGGAAATAAAATTTCCTTCCAATTCAGTGACTGTATTAGCCTTTCAGAAACTGGGGACTGCTTAAAGTTGAATTTATTGTTTGCACAAACCACTTTAATATTGTTCAGCCAGTAAATTTTATTTGCACATACATAATGATCATTTACTGATGGACAAAATTCTACATTTTACAGCAATAACATAAGAAATGTAATAACTACAGTGGTGTCAAATTTAATCAAAATAAATTATAACTACCTATAAATATTTGTTTATAAACTTCTGTTTGAGGCATTAACTCAAGCTGCCTCCCTTTTGACTGCCCAAATGATTGGTATGGTCTCCACCTCCATTGTCAATGCGGCCACTCAAAGGCCGTAAATTTTAAAGTCTCCGGTGCCTGTCGTGGCTGCAACCCCTGAACCCAGTGGTGGACACCGGAAGTAAGGCATGCCGTCAAGCTAAAGAAGGAGACCTACCAAGCCTGGTTGGCTCGTGGGACTCGTGAGGCAGTTGATAGGTACCGGCAGGCCAAGCGGACTGCAGTCTGGATGGTTGTGGAGGCTCAAACCTGGGAGGAGTTTGGTGAGGCCATGAAAAAGGGCTATCGGTCAGCCTCGAAGAAATTCTGGCAAACCGTTCACCCTCCGGTGGGAATCTGCTGACTTGGACTGGGGACATTGCTGGATGGTGGAAGGAATACTTCAAGGATCTCCTCAACCCCACCGACATGTCCACCTCTGAGCCTTCAGCCTCTGCTTTCTCAGTGGAAGCTGAGGAAGCAGAGGCTGAAGGCTCAGAGGTGGACTCGTCCATCACCCAAGCCAAAGTCACTGAGGTAGTTGGGAAGCTCCTCGGTGGCAAGGCACCGGGGGTGGATGAGATATGCCCTGAGTACCTCAAGTCTCTGGATGTTGTAGGGCTGTCTTGGTTAACATGACTCAACATCGCATGGCGGTTGGGGACAGTATCTCTGGACTGGCATACCGGGGTGGTATTCCCTCTTTTTAAGAAAGGGAACCGGATGGTGTGTTCCAACTACAGAGGGACACTCCTCAGCCTCCCCGGAAAAGTCTATGCCAGGGTACTGGAGAGGAGAATGCAGACGATGGTTGAACCTTGGATTCAGGAGAAACAAGGCGGTTTGTTCCTCCCCCTGTGGGGGGTGCTCTGGGAGTATGGGGTCCTGAGCTAAGGGCTGTCTGGTCCCTGTACAATCGGAGCAGGAGCTTGGTTCGCATTGCCGGCAGTAAGTCAGACTTGTTCCCAGTGTATGTTGGACTTCGGCAGGGCTGCCCTTTGTCACCAGTCCTGTTCATCATTTTTATTGACCTGATTTTTGCCGCAGCCAGGGGCCTGAGGGAGTCTGGTTTGGGTACCACAGGATCTCATCTCTGCTTTTTGCAGAAGATGTTGTCCTGTTGGCTCCATCAAGCCAGGACCTTCAGTGTGCACTGGGATGGTTTTCAGCCGAGTGTGAAGTGGCTGGGATGAGGATCAGCACCTCCAAGTCTGAGAAAATGGTTCTCAGTCAGAAAAGGGTGGCTTGTCCCCTTCAGGTTGGTGCGGAGCTCCTGCTTCAAGTGAAGGAATTTAAGTATCATGGGGTCTTGTTCACAAGTGAGGGAAGGAGGGAGCGTGAGATTGACAGACAGATTGGTGTCGCTTCTGCAGCGATGCAGTCTATGTACCCGTCTGTCGTGGCAAAGAAGGAGCTGAGCTTTCTCCGCAGAGTGGCGGGGCGCTCCTTTGGAGATAGGGTGAGGAGCTCGGTCACTCGGAAGGAGCTCAAAGTAGAGCCGCTGCTCCTCCACATCGAGAGGAACCAGCTGAGGTGGCTCGGGTATCTGTTTCGGATGCCTCCTGTACGCTTCCCTAGGGAGGTGTTCCGGGCATGTTCCACCGGGAGGAGACCCCAGGGAAGACCTAGGACACGCTGGAGGGACTATGTCTCTCAGCTGGCCTGGGAATGCCTTGGTATCCCCCCGGAAGAGCTGGAGGAAGTGTCTGGGGAGCGGGAAGTCTGGGCGTCTCTGCTTAGACTGCTGCCCCCACGACCCGGCCCTGGATAAGCGGTTGAAGATGGATGGATGGATGGATGGATGGATGGATGGATAGATAGATAGATAGATGGATGGATGGATGGATGGATGGATGGATGGATAGATGGATGGATATATGGATGGATGGATGCCTCCTTTTTGTGTTAACAGGAATGACAAAATGTTTAAAAAAGAAACTCTTCAATAATGTAACTCTATGGGCTAACTGATCACGTTTACAAATCTGTGTTATAGGACATTAACAAAGATATATGGCATCAACGCTGTCAAAGAAACGCAAGATACCAAAGAAAACAAACTGTTTTGAAATCAAACATTTAAAATTATTATAAAGAAGAACTCTATAATACAGGTTATGGTTGTTATGTATCATTAACACACAATAAACTGGAGAATATTATGCAAACTAAAAATTTGTTCCCAAGAAAAGTTTTCTTTTTTTAATCCAATACCACACTCACAACTGCCTCAACATTACGAAGTAAGCAAAGGAAACAAAATGCTCTATCAGCCTAAAAATCACCATAGTTACAAAAGACAAAAAGACACAGATATTTGTGACTGAGCAAGCAGACCAAGCATGTCAGTGAGCCGATGAGTCTGTGTATTCTCTGACAGGCCAATGATGTATATATTTGTGGCCAAACACAATAACAGTCAGTTTTAAGCTGAAGCATTGCTTGGTGGTAGTGTGGGTGTGTCGTCTCGAAATGCATCCGTCTGAAGGTCTGCAGGGAAAAAAAAAATCTGGTTTCACAAACAGAATTTTTTCAGTTGTAAGCAACAAAGTACAGATAGTTATTTTAGAACTTATATTTTTAACATGTTTTCACATGGACTCCAATTGGGGGACTTTAGGGATTCAGACACTCAAAGTTTGGCAAAACCGCACATCTCTGAGACTTAGCTACAAGCACAAATAAGCCATATACATTTTTCTCCAAATACAGACCAAACAGAAAGCAAACAAAAACAGGTGGTAACAAAATATGCCAAATTCTACCCTATTCTTTATAATGGAGACTCTGCCTGACCATTTCATAAAAAAATCTTAATAGTTTTGGTTTGTTACAACAATTATATTTGGTGCAGGTAATTTTAGCATGTGTGGCTGTAATTTAAATAGTGTTTGAGCTTCAACACTTCATCTAAAGATATATTAATTCAAATATATATATATATATATATATTTTTAGGCGGAGATGTCCATCTTGATTTATTCTGAAAATGTACAATTGCACATTCCCTTCTAAGAAATCTCACAAGTGCCCCCTTCATTTTGACACAGAAATATTAAAATACACCTTGTATTTGCAGAGATATTGTCGATTTACTGTGGACATGTCCTTTTTAGAGCAGACACACCAAAAAACAGGCTCGGGCTTAAAGGTTTAAGATGCTTGTTGATTTCCACCAATTTCATAAAGGTTTAATTTAATAGATATAGCCTTAATAATCCACATTGACTAAACTTAGGAATGATCCTCCAACTCCAATAAATTAAAACAATATATACTTTAAAATAAGACAGTACTGCTGTAATAAAATGAGAAGAACAAACAGACCTATAAGTGTAAGTCCTGGCTGTGTGTTGAGGATAACAGAAGTCTCTTCTTCCTCTTCTTCCTCTCCCCAGTCTGCAATGTTGGCTGGAGGAATACACTGCTCCAAGAACAGGTCTTCCTCGTCTTCCTCCATGTCCATGTTTTCTGGAGGCCAGCGCAGCTCTCCACTCTCCACCTCACTCAGTTCAGTGGGTTCCACAACAATGGAGGGCAGCCGCTCCTTCTCGTGGTTCTGCTTCTGGCCCACATTGTTCCCAGTGGTGTCTGGCACCCAGGCTACCTCAACAGGCTCAGTGAAGACCTAAAGGTCAACAGGGAGTGGCAAAATGCTATTCATTTATTTCACCACATAATTTATTTTCAGCAAATGTGTATAATATATTACTAAATAAATTCAACATTGATGCACACATACAGTATATAATAAGTACACACTAACACATGCATGAATAAAAACTGCATGTCCTCTGCCAAGTCCTTAATGACAAGGGTTTATATGTGGACACAAGAAGACATCTCTTTTATGAATTACCTGGAATGGTATTCTCTGGTCCTTGCTTAGGATGTCTTCAGCATTTGAGTCTTGACCAGTCATGCCCTCCATCCTTCTGCACATATATCCACCATGATATTACTTTGTGTTTAAGTGACTGTAACTTCTCTTTCTTTTAAGTAAGTAGCTGTACTCATATATAACTATATGGTTTAGGCTTTTACAACCCTCTGTTTATTCAAAGCATCTGGTATTTTTTAATTATTGGCCCTTCGTGGCCTGATACCTTGAGCCAAATGTTGCTGAATGTTGATTGGTCTGGGGTTTTTAGTCATATATCTCATTGGCTAAAGCTGGTCAGATTCTGTGGAATGGCACTAAGTGCGCAGCCACCAGTCAGACAGCACAGATTAGAGGGCAACTCAAACAGGGTTTGATATCAAAATGGATTATGTTCTCAGGCACCCATTTGATTTTCTGAAAGGGAGCCTATAAGGACAAATGTTTGGGTTTAGTCAAAATGGCTGAGGCTAAATCAGTTTCCAGGTCAGATGATCATCTACAGAACATCTGTCTGATCTGCTTGAAGCTTGTCTGTTGTCCAGTAATCCCAATAACTTCAGTATCTGTGGTCCCCGATAGCAGTTACTTGCATAATGAATTTTCAATTTCAATCTGTTTATTCCTTACTGATGTCAAATGGGGATTAAGAAGGACCGTGGACCTATCTGAATGTGTGTGTTTAGAGCTATGGTCTAATGACAAAATCTGTTTAATCTTCCAAAACAAACTTAACTCTAATCTGTTTCAAGACCCCATGGACTTTTTGGCATTAGCCAATAACACACGTTTTCTTCTTCTTCCTGCTGCAATCAAAATACTTATTCATTATATAATAGGACAAGTATATATTATACCAATTGAAGAAACATTAGGCCAGTTTGCACAAGTTGAATAGGGGTCAAAGTGTCCATGGCTAAATGGGATCAGGTTGCTGAGGTTGCTGTCTTTTCTGACTAAAGAATGCTTTTTGCTCAGTTTCCAATATTATGCTGACCACAACTGTGTGGCACAAAGCTGGTGTACAATGCGTGTGGAAACTTCCTGTTGCTATTATGAAAAAGCTTAACCTCTATGCAATCCCTGTCATTGGCTGACTCCAAATATCTGCATGTTCATCTTAGTCAACAATCACTGGAATCTCTCAGCATGAAACAGCCTTGAAGAAAAAAGCAATCAAACCATGTGAGCCCAGATAAGATAATAAAGTGGAAACTTTATACAAAACCTGCAGCATCTGTCGCAACACCTATACTTTAACAGTATATTTAATCAGCTATAATGAATTTTTTACTCATTTATTCCACTTCATCAGAGTAAAGCAAAACAATTTTCAATACTATTTCCTCAAAATTAACTTCCTAATTTTGAGCAAACAGTAGATTATATTATTCTACAATCATCTCTTACTACATACAATTTCAGATTTTGGTTTCATTTCCCTTTGTAAACTTCACTTATTTTTTTGTCAATGTAGAGGACCATTTATCTGAAAAAACAAACAGACATGCTGCAGTCTATTGTCTTACCCCTCATTTGAAGTCAGCAAGACCACTTCCCCATCCTGGCATAGGTCCACTGTGGTAAATCTGGACTCTCCCACGATGGGCACAAGTGGCACCAGAGGAGGCTCAGGAGGAGACGGGCAGCTCCCACAGCATTCCTCCTCCACCTCAGTGAGGTGTTTGGCCTCCAGGGCAAAGCTGGTATAGAGGGGTGTGGACCCCTCAAAAGCCCAAGGAGTTCAGCAAATGAAAATTAACTTTAGGTAGGCCTTTGTTTCCCTTCAGTAGCAGTGGTCTTATACTTGTTGATCAGTTTTTTTTATTCAAACCTAAAGTTAGAATGCACTACCTTGTATTCCACTTCCTTTGACATGTCTGTGAATATCCCTCCCTGTCCCAGCCCACCCCACTGGCAGGCTTTGGAGAGGAGCGGGATTAGTGTCTCTTTCGATTACAGTGGCAGGATGGGTGACGTCAGTGAGGCTTGACCATCCTCTCTGATGAGCTGGTACACTGTGGTGCTGGTACATCTCTAAGGAAAAATACTACGGACACATTAAGGCCACATGAACCTTCTGCTGATGTTCACTAGTAGAGAGGATGTATTATAACATTTGTATAAACACTAAAAAGATGCACCCTGTCCCTACTGTTTGACAAACATGTTGTTTTTTCCCCTTTTCCCAACTGTGCAGTTCACTCTATTAGTGGATTTAGATTTGGACGATGCATGGAATTAGCCAGGGGATCAAGGGCTCAGTGGTGGGGAGGGGGCAGATAAATATAGTGTATAACAGGCTGCAGATTGCTAAACAGACAAAGAACCACATCTAATCTGCTCTGTAGGATAAGTCACAAGGCTAAATATGGAGGACTCATGTAGGAAAGATGTCTGCTTTGTGCTTAAAGGGTTTGATTAGACCTAAAATTCACAGTTAAAAACTTACAAAAATGTAAATCCATAATTTATCAACAACATTATGAGGGTTTAAAATCTTGAAAATATACATGGTAATAAAATCACATGTAGATTATATACTGTATATACCTATATCTGATCCTGAATGCTGCATGTATGTTTGTGTTGAATTAAAAAAGATTTATGTGCCTTTGCTTTGTATCTTTTCACCAGTTGACTGGAGCAGCAATTGCTTTTTGGTCATGTGGTCAGCTATGGAGTCACCAAACCTGGTAAAAGCAACCTTTTGTGTGTATGGTAGTTAAGATTGGTGGTTTGAGGGTGTTTTAGTGCGTCACATGTGTCCAATAGCTTCTTATATTAAGTCTATTGGATTAATAAACAGAGCCAGAATTGCATTATACTGTAGATATACTGTACATTGTGTCAAAATAGTATTGAATTTGTAAAGTTTGATTCAGAAAGAATGTATGTGCAAATTGTAGGTTGTTTTTATAGGAAATAAATATATAAATAAATTGTAAGTCTCTGTTGTGGTAATTTTTTTTATGTGCAGTGAGGAATGCTGCCTCCATGACCGCATTACATGCAGAAACATTAAACACTGAAGATTTGCATTTACTGTGGTTCTGGCCTCAGTAAAAGCATGTAGGTATCATTTGTGTTGGTCATTAAAAAGACAAAATGCAAATCACAAGGGCAAAAATAAACAAACATTCTTTTGATTATTTTAGCAACAATTCACATTCAGTTTGTATGTGTTTTGAGGTCTTAAATTGCAAGATATATGCAACATCACTTTTTCTGAACACCACAAAAGGCCTCAAATAATCACTCCTGCAATTACTCAAGACACTACAATGACACAACCCACCACAGACCAGTTAGTTACAGCAACAACTGCCTTTTGTCAGATGAGGACTAAAGGAAATTCTTGTCTCAAAGCAGGATTTTAAGGTTCTGAAGAATGAATGAATATCCTTAAAAACTAACTACAAACAAAGTATATGCACTGGTTTACTAAGAGTCTTCAGCCTTCCAAAGCTATATGTCATCATCTGTTTGAGAACTTGTTCAAAACTGAACTGATTATACATAATTGTTTAAACCTTGTGCCTGTGTCTGTAGATATTTCTCAAGTCTTAAGCATTCTTCTGCAGGCCTAGTACCGGCATTGAAAAGTTGTGTTAATTTTGTATAAAAGTGATATGTAAGTCTTTCTAATCTATAAAAAGTCAAAGTTAAAATTGCTTTTGTTTACAACATAAATTCCTTTAAATAAAAAACAAGTTAATTAAGTTAGTTAGTTAAGTTAATAAACTGCAAATTACTACTACTACTGATACAGAATTTTATGCATTTACATTTTAACAAAATTTCAAAACTTCCATACAAGGGCAGTCTTGACTTAGCGATAGTTTGGTGAAAATGGTACAAACAATGGTAAAACAAGGGTCTTTACCTGCCCCATTAATGGTGTCTACTACTTTTCTGTGACTGCATCAATCTATGGATGTGGACAATGTGCTATATACAAGAATAGAGAGAAAGTAGTGTCTCTATATATACTAGTTTAGGTACTGAAAGATGCACCCAAGTGGCCTCCATGAGCAGTGTGATCAAGCTCTCTAAAAAAAAAAGAGGTTTGGATAGAAATTTGTGGTAATGGCAAAAACAATATATTTGCAACTGAAGATAATTATACGGTCTACACTGGGTTTCATTTAGGTTTAAAGTTCAGACACAGGATTTTCTTCCTGTGTCTTTTTTTCCCAACCGCTTGCAATTTACATTAAAGTACATTCTTCAGTACAATAATTAAATTGTTATCCATTTCACGTGTGCCAAAAAAATTTAAATAAAATAAGTTATGTGATCAAATAAAATAGAAGTTTTGTCATCCAACACCAAGGGGTCGCTCTCACAAGAAGCAGCTAGAATGCACGCATGCGCAGTTGGTATGTTTTCAAACCGGTAGACGCAAAGGCACTGAAGTCATATTTTTATAGTATTGTGAGATAACTTCTTCAAACAGTACTTTCAATGGATATAGATAGTGGTACATACGAACCAGGGTTTGTCGGCATACGCTTTTGCCAAGAATGGTGAGTTGCCCCCTTTCAAAAATCTGTTTTTTGTTCATTGTTGCTCTGTTTTGCTAAAGCTACGCACATCCAGTAAGTATGTGGTGGCGGTAATATTTAATTATTGACTTCACTCAGCATTTTAATAGACTAAACACGTGAATTTAAATAAAACAATATTTATTTTGTTTCTTCAGCAACAACATGCTGTACCCAAAAGAGGACAAAGAGAACCGTATTCTGCTTTATGCGGTAGGTGCAGAAGTATCGGAGTAGTAGGCCTGTACTGCATACTCGTTCATTCATTATAAATGTATTTGGTCCCACAGTGTCGGAACTGTGACTACCAGCAAGAGGCGGACAACAGTTGCATCTATGTCAACAAGATCACCCATGAGGTCGAGTAAGTAATGGCACATAACCACCTACATTTACAAATTACATTCAGGTAGATCACCGTGCTTTCGTGCGACGTCATACGAACTATAAGCTGTCTTTGCAAATAACTTTGCACGTGTATTTAGACTTGTCTAAATGTTGCTTTCCATTTTCTTAAGTGAGCTGACCCAGATTATTGCTGATGTATCTCAAGATCCAACATTACCGAGAACAGAAGACCATCCCTGCCCAAAGTTAGTGGTTTTATTTTTTACATTTTAAATAAATGAGTTTTATTCAACCAGCAACTTTTTTTTTTTTTGGAAATGACACTGGTGTTTTTCAGAAGTTAATAAAATGATGTACAAGAGGCATTGTTGTGGAAAAAAATAATTCTCAGCTTTTATTTGCATTTTAACAAAAAGTGGCACGTCCACAATTATTTATACCATTCTCAATAATCAATAGGATAGCCTTTATTGGCTATTACAGCAATCAAACACTTCCTGTAATTGGTGACTAGCTTTTTGAATGTCTCCACTGGGATTTTTACCCATTCATCTTCAGTAATAAACTCCAGCTCTTTCAGGTTGGAGGGTCTCCTTGCCATCACCCGGATCTTTAGCTCCCTACACAGATTCTCATTTGGATTTAAGTCAGGACTCTGGCAGGGCCATTGCAAAAGGTTAATGTTTTTGTCTGCTAACCATTTCTTCACCACATTTTTGTGTCGTGCTGGAAATGTCCACTGATGCCCAAGGCCAAGTTTCTCTGCAGACTGCTTGATGTTGTTGTTAAGAATCTTGATGTACTGTTTTGTTTTTTTTGTTTTTTTTCCCTCATTGTGCCATTTACTGTGATTAGGTTCCCTGGTACATTGGCTGAAAAACACCCCCAAAGCATAAGGTTCCCACCACCATGTTTGATGGTGGGGATGGTGTTCTTAGGGTTGAAGGCTTTTTTTTTTTTTTTTTTTAACGCCAAATGAAGGCTACATCATTGTGGCCAAACAATTCAATTTTTGTTTTAATTTGACCATAAAACAGAAGACCAGAAGTCTTAGTGTTTGGCCAGATGAGCATTTTCAAAA